>JAHLSL010000061.1:10614637-10735543 GCA_025920805.1 Petroica traversi
GATAGATAGATAGATAGATAGATAGATAGATAGATAGATAGATAGATGAAACTTAGATCAACAAACCTAAAATCAGTGCACTAATTTTAGTGAAATGGAGTATGTCTCCAAGTTACTCAAGCTAGAACAGATAAACAGATAGGATTATGTAGCTACTGTTGTCTTGGTACTATTAGTTATATTTTTAATAGCTTTGGTTTACAGAGCAGCAATATATTTTCATAAAATCCTAAAATCAGTCCAAATAGTTTTCATTTATAATCAGTCAAACCTTGCAATGGGATAAATATTTCAGTTGCATGTTTTTATTGGAGTTTCGTGAGTGCTTTTTTTAAAATTTGTGCCCATTGTTGTTGGAATGGGCAAAGAAGGAGAGTGCCTGGGTTACCAGGAGATACCACAAATCAGAGACAAACAATTATGCCTGAAGAGCACATCATCACATGGTGACAGCATCAGCTAGAATCTCAGTAGACAGCACTGTGAAGTGCAGGTTTTCCAATACCTGCATCCAGAGTCCACAGAAATTAATGGGAGACTTTGAAACGTGCCAGTTTGGGGGTTTAGGTATTGGAAATGGCTAAAGAAGCCCAGACATCTAGATTTGTTTAATGTCTGATAGCTCACAAACCAGAATTGGCAACACAGTGAGTTAGGACAGAGCAAGTATCCCTCAAAACCCTCAAAATTCTGAATTTTGGCACCCACAAACAGCACAGAACTCCTCGATGGAGTTTTTCAGTGGCATTAGTGTATGTTTGGATCAACAAAAATGGCCACATTTGAACCTGGAGAACATGTTGGCATTATGGTAATGAGGCTCTACAAGCATCTGGGCAGCAATTTGGCTCTTGGAAAAGGAAGGTTGGTAGTGAGCAGCCTCAAATGGCTGACCTCAATTTGACATGCACATTACAAGCCATCATCAAATTTGACTGAAACTAAGTCTCAGGGCCTTCCAACAAGCTGCTCTGAGGTTGCTCATTTGGAGTCTAAAATGAATAACTTAAATACGGCTCATTCCTGCAGCAGCACATGTTTTCAAAGCACTAACATGATTTGTAGGAAATTTAAAACTGTACACAGACTGGGTTTCCTCCACTCTGTCAAGTGGAGTGATTTGTCCAGAGAGAAGATATTGGGCAAGATTTGAAGGGAAGCTGCTGTGTTCAAAAGACAGACTTACAGGGTTTCATGGGTTCATTCTGTGCCAGTATTTGATTTAAGGTTTCTCTACATCAAACACTGATCAGCAAAAATTGTAACATCTGGATTTAATAGTCAAGACTGTTCTTTTTTTTTTTTTTTTCATCCTGGAAACTTTTTGGTATTGTTCTTGGGTGGGAAGAGCAGCAAGATTAACACATAATGAGACACTTGAAACAGCTATTGGAAAACAATAGGAATAATCTAGATAATGCAGCAAAAAACTACTTCTAGATGTTTTTTTGACTAGAGAAAACACACAGGTGTGTGATTTTACTTCTGCAGAAAAACAAGAGTGTGTTTTTAAGTAAATATTGAGGCACAATAAATCGACTTTAAAAGAAGTCAGTATCCATCTCATTGCATTATGTTTAGAAATGCAAGGTAAATTATGTTTAGTTAAAACTTTATGAAGCTGCTTCTTTATTTTGAACTGGGATAACAGAGACTAATTCCAGGGGCTGCTATAAGAAGGTGGCACAAATTCTTTTATTATATGAGTACATGACACTAGGCTTCTTAAATAGCACTAGATGTGAATATATGGGCAAATGAATCAAACTCAAAGATCACATTTGGCTTCAGATTTAGACATTAAATATTGAAAATATAGAAGTAATTCCATTAGGTGTGTTTCCAGCCCAGCCAGGGGAGAAACATTTGGTAAAGTCAGTTTATCTTATGTAGGTGCAATGACTTTTTAGATAACCACAGCTGGGTGAGAAGTGTATACCTAAGAGTGGAATCTTCATCTCACATTGAATCCTAGCCCAAGGTTTGCCACAAAGCAGATTGCATCATTTGCATTAGTGTTTTTACTGTACATGGACAGGAATAATAATATTAACAAATAAAATTTCTTATGCACATTTTTAAATTGGGGAACAGATTTGTCTGCCATGTAAAATTATTTGTAGGCTGTTGTCAAATAAGTTTAGCCCTGACACAGAACTAAGTTCGGTTTTTCGGTGCAAAATACTCTCTGGACTGTCATATTTCCTTTGCAGTTGTTATTCTAAGCCCAAAGGGTGCTGATATTAAATCTACTTTTGCTGCTAATTTGGTGTTCTAGTTTGGGTCTGTCCTATGTATATCTCTTATGTCTACCATGTGTCCATGACCCTGAGTGCAAAAGACCTGCAGTAATAAAAATTATTGTTATTAACAGTAGGCATAGGAGAGGTTAACATCAAGAGATACTTTGGTTAGAAACTGTGCTTGCACTGGTTTCAGCTTAAAAGAGAATAAATCTCCCATATAATAAGCTATATTAGCAACAACAAAAAAAATCAAGTAAACATTCATAGATCATGGCTGAACTATGATAATATAGAGTTGAGAAAATATGGTCTAGTCTGCTTAAAAATCTGGCCATGCTGCTGTGCACTAGCAAGTTTCTCAAGCAGGAAATGATGGAAAGCTCCACTGATCTCAAATAACTCAATTGTTTTTCCTTTTCTAATCAAATATCTCCATAGTGAGGGACCAAAAATGCATCATTCAGCATGCAATGTGGTTGTGAAAGCATGAAATATGGTACTTCACTGTTAATGTAATATTAAAGATTAAAAATGTTTATTACCTGTTATTCTTCTCTTAATTGTTTTGTGTAGAGAAAAATAGAAGTTGCTGATTTAATGCATAAAAAACCCACAATGTGCATTCATAGCAGAGAACAAAGTGTTGGGGCTATGAAAATTATGTAAATGATGAATTCCAGTGAAAGAACTTTCAAACCCTTAGGGTCTTCAAACAGCATTAATTCAAGAAATTAGATACAAAATTTAACTTTTTCATGCTAATAATGATTTCATAAGGAAAAACTCGTTAGTAAAGGTGACAAATATGAAGTTCTATTGAACATTTAAATTCAGGAATCTTAGTATGCGCCCCTGGGAAATATTTACTCAGCCAATGACTCTGATGTTATTAAGTAATTTATTTGAGAAAGTCTCCATTCATGAGTTTACATAAGAACAATATCAGGTTTACAAAGGCTTGTGTTGTCAGTTTAGCAAATACCTAATTCACAATGACTTTTGCTCAAGATTTTCATTAGGTTGTTCAATATTGTTTGATCATTTAATGTCAGCTTCATAAGATCATAATTTTCCCTATATGAAAGGAGGAAATTAAAAGGAGAGATAAATTAAAAATTGTGAACTAAACTTAAATTTAAATCAACTTTGCCACAAAAGAGAGAACAGAGTCAGCACCTCTGATTATATTATGCTTGGGTATAAACTATCCATGCTTAACAATTTAACATTTTGCTGTGGCATATTTCTATGCCAGAAATACAAAAAATTATTTTGGAATATATCAAATGTTTCATTCTGGTTCAATGTTTCAGGACTGATCAGTCATGTGACATTCTTAATTTCTGGCAGCATTTGTTAGGGGGTTCATTGATTAGATAAGAAACAAAACCATCTTAAATATCTCAATTTCTATGCCTATTCATGCCGTAATCTATGGCCTCCAGCCAGTGTTGAGGTAATGTGCAAATATAACTAAAAATGACAATTCCTGCAGGTCAAGGAGTATAGTGCATATGGCAGAGAGAAAGACCACAAGATCTGAAAGTAATGATGGTCAAAACTGTCAATAGAATATTTGTCTTCCTACAGAAAATGTTCCTCAATTCAGAGCTATTTCCCAGGAAATGAGCTTATTTTACTCAGCTTTCTAATGAAATACTGGCAAGCCTTGAAATCTTCATTGTCTCCCAGCTAGATCTTTCACCATCATTCCTCAGAGAGCTCCCTGGTCTCCCGGCTCTGTAACAGGGCTATGTTGGAGGAGTTTTGACACAAAAAGTATTTGAAATCACAGCTGGTTCCTGTTGCAAGCTGTCTCCGTCTCTTTTTCTCCTCCTCAAGATGGTTCTTGCTCTCCCATCACCATGGATCCTGCATTAAGGTGTCCTTCCACCCTTGTCTCCCCAACTTATTCAGGCTAAAATGGCAACACCTCAGCCTTTGTACTTCTGTGTGAGAGTCCCACTCTGTGCTCCAAGGTTTGTCTCTATCCCTTCATTGCACATCCCAAGACAGCTGGATCTTGAAGCACTTCCTGTGTGCTAAAACTTTTGTTCTGCAGCAGCACCAAACTCTGGCCTACACCTGACCCTAGGCCAAAAAGAAAATAATGTCCAAATAAAAGCCTATATTACAACAATGTGTATTGTGTCACATTTGACTGGAATATGAACCACCCGGAGGATCTGATTGAAACATGAGAAGGCAAAAGTATTTTTCTGGCAAAATATCCCATGAGAAATGTAAATATAACATACAAATAAAACATGCAGAATTATGCAATGGCTGTCTTGAAAGTAACCCACCTTTCCACTAACCTAGATGACTCCTTAATCTTTAACTTCTATTCTTAACTGAATACATATATAATGAGAGGGAACAGGAACTGGCTGGCAAGGTAAAGTTTGGTTGTATTTATTAATGCACCATCACTCAGTTGTAACTGCTTTTGTGTGCTCTCTGGCACAGTGGTTTCTGATGTTTTAAGGACTTTTGAAATGCAAAAGGGCTCTAATCTATGTAAAAATAATCTCTATTAGTCGTTGGATAGTCACTGGATAGGAGTGGGTACTCCAAGAGCAATCACAGGGCCCCAGAAGTAATGATCTTGGAAAGGATTTGCAAGATAGGACCTCTCAAGAGGAAATCAAAGGCCCTTATTGGAAAACTGAGAATAGAGGAGATTGGAAATGATACAGAATTAGGCAAGGATTCATAAGTAAAGTAATATGTTGAAACTATGAAATTATTTTACTGGATCAGTATTAAGGTGCAATTTGTCTGGGTAAGGAAGAAAAGGCAGCTAGAGATGATTTCCAGATACAGACAGGAGACACAATAGGGATTTGGCAGCATAATCACTGAAAAAAGTTAATAAGGGGAAATATCTGGAAGTAAGTAAAAAAAAATTTAACATGCGCGATGCTTACAAATAGGTTACCATTCACCAAGAAATATTGTCACCCATGTCGTTTGTGCTGAAAAATAAAAGCAGGAAGCAGGAAACACAGATGGAACAGGTTAATACTTTTGTAATAAGATCCATCCCCACATTTAGGAGGATTTGTTTTATTTCTCCAGAAATACCACTGAAATTATTATTAAAGCATTAGATAAAACTGAAGTTTGCAGCACAAACAAAAGTAGGACTGGTTTCATACAAGTTATAAGGGCACACACACATTACATCTGCATAATGTGGGTACCTACAGAAATGGCAAAAAGAGGTGAAGACTCATGACTCCCTTCCCTTCCTCAAGGCTAAAGATTAACTGTTCATGCTACTGGTGATTTTTGCTACCTTCCTACTAATATCTTTGATAGTAAACATTTAAAATAAAGTCTTTTTGATGGCTATAAAATGTGATTTGGATGCAATGTTAGTGGGGAAAGACGTTTTCTCATATTTATACGAGATCTCATTCTTATGCTGCTCCAGCAGGACTATAAAGAGCAGCTCCTCAGACTCAAGGTGGTGGGATTAATTCAAGTGCAGGACATTGAGGCACAAGGCCTGACACACCTTTGTTCACAGTAAACCCAACAAAAAGTGCCACTTTAGCATGAGACTTGAAACAGAATCAAGCCCAGCAAGTAATGACCCCCCAGTCTGTAACTCATTTGGAAAGCCAAAGTTGAAGCAATAATTTTTATCTATTGGATGTAATTATCAAGTATTAACCAGCAAAATTAACCTCAAATGTTGTTATACCAGTTTCCCTTACTGGATCAATCAATTGATTGACGTGTCTATATTTATATCTACGTTTATATAAACATATACATGCGCTCCTACTAAGGGTTCTGAGGCTTCCAGTAAAGAGCACAGCACATATTTACAGAAATATGATGTAACCTGGGTGGTTAGAGCTCATTATTTAAGGAAACCAACTATGATTTATAGCTGCAAATAAATAAGACAAAATTTGTTTAACATACCTCAGCATTAAGCATCTCATGCATTAATTGTCTCCAAAGCCTGTTCCATTTGTTATCTAACAAGGTATGCTCCATTATTATTTTTATCCAGTTCATTGCTTCATTCTATCTGTTCTTTCAAAATTAGCTTGTCTAATCAGAAACTGCTTTGGCTGGTAGCTCATTTCACATAAAAAGGAGGAATTCTTGTTTACTGAGAAAGTAATTGGATTATAATTTTGAAAAGAAAGAAATATGGATTGTAATAAATTATTTCATAAAAAATACATGGGAGCGTGAAAACTAGCAAACCCAAGACAAATTAAAAGCTCTAATGAATGAAAAGGCTATAAATAGAACATGAAACTGGAAAGAATAATTAATCATTGTAACTTACCTACTCCTTGTTATTCTTTTGAAAAGAGCTGAATATCTAAGGAAAGAAGAAAAAAAATGTATTTACCAAATGATGGTTGAGCAAATATTTATATTAGCTGTCACTTTTCTTCTAGCTCTTCAGCTCTTGTATACATAATTTACCCTTTATTACAGAAAGAAAAAGTATAATTTTATGTCGTTTGGGAGTCCACAATTCCATTTCAGTTATTTATTAAATTCTGTTGATAAGTTTGCACGACCATAGGTAGATTGAACTAAAGTTGCTTGCATGACTTTGTTGCTTGCATGAGTACATATTAAAGTGAAGACAAGAGAATGCAGAAATTATATTCAAAACATGGACCAGTATACTGGGGCTGTTTATAGAGGAGGTCCATCATGTATATTTTATTGCTTATCAACATTACAATTCATATCAAACTGTAGGACTTTTATTCTTTTTTTTTCTTACCACCTAAAAAATTTTGTTTCTAATCTTGCTTTGTGTGTGTTTTATTTTTTTTTCAACCTAAAACAAGTAAAACAATGGGTTTTAAACATATGAGAAGTAATGTAAATGAACTATGAAAAATGTCTAAAGGGAAACAAAACAGAAAAGAATGTGCAAAATTTTTGCAAATAACATTTTAGAAGTTAGAATATATATTATGTTATGTTATGTTATGTCATGTCATACTATTATATACAGTAAAAAAATTGAGTAGCTGTTACATAATTCTGAAGTCTTAGGGAAAACTTGGTTCTCACCTGTTCAGGTGATTGACACCTTGAGCTCTTTCTGTTTGTAGACCTAACAAAGAAAAATACAAAATTAATTTAATACATTAAATTATGTGAGCAAAATTGTTATAGATTTACATCGATTCAGCCTGATTTTATTTATCTGAAAATCATTCTGGTTTTCCTTGGTTTTGAATTGCATTTGTGATACCAATTCAAGCTTTGATCTTAAATTGCACTTTTGGGGCCTGAAGTAATAACAATTTTTGATGACAAGGATCCAGTTCTTATCTACATACCAAACAGCTTGTTTATAATGCGGTTTGTTCAATGAATATACTCAAATTTAGAACAGGGAGATTGATAGAGGTAATCAGCAAATACCGTATAGGCTTAGAATAAAGATGAAAGCAGAATGCACCTGACTCAGTAAAGATAGGAGTTAAATGCCAGATTATCCACATAAATGTGTCAGTAAGAGGAATTTCTTGCATGACAGATGCTAAAATGGGCATTTGAATGGCCAGGACAAAAATCATTAAAGGTTCCAATAATGCACATTGGGCTAATGTGGGGTGTCCTGTGCAAATTCCCTCCAAATTCAAAAGGTCTGTTTGCATGCTCAAAGTTGGGCTTTTATGTGAATGAGATAAAAACATCAGGCATTCTTAACACACATTTGAGGTGTCTACATTCAGAAAGCAAAACCTTGTCAACCTACCAACACCATGAAACTCAAAAGGTGACATGACATGACAAGACTGGGCAGAATTTTGTTTCTTTAAAAGATATAAGTAGCTACAGAGGATGTTAACTCTACCCCAGGACCTACACAGGCCTTGCCCTTCAAAGCTGCAGGGAAAGGGAATTATTGATGTACTGAGAGGTTGGTACTGTTACTATCCCTATGGTGACTGATGTGGTGCTTCGGTGCAGAAAATGATATTAGAGAATCACAGAATGGTTTGGGTTGGAAAGGGCTATTAAAATTAATCTGCTCCAACTCCTTTGCATTGAGCAGGGACACATTCAACTTTCATTGCCCAGTCCAACCTGGCCTTGAATGTTTGCAGGGATGGCATTGAGAAATGAAGTTTTGATACCTGAGCCAATGGCTACTTAGGAGGATATTTAACATAGGGAATGGATAGCATTTGGATATGAGCAACACAGAAAAATCACTGCTGTTCAGTCAATATAAAATATTTAAGCAGAGAATTCATATTCGTTAATCTAAATACAAAATAGCCTTGTGCCTGTTCTCCAGCTTCAGATCATCAGAGAAAGAAGTTTGACAGGGATGTAGGAACTCTCAGGCTGCCCCAGTCACAAGCTTTGATTCAGGACAGGGAAAGCATAATCCTACTTGAATATGCAGTCCATGAAAATCTTCAGCTAAACACTGGTGATAGGAAGTCCCAAAATGCAGGCAAAGTAACCTGTGACAGGTGTCACAAATGTTTGGAATTTTGCTGTTTGTGTTAAAATGATCCAACCCGAACATGCTAAAGTAAGGGTGAAACTACCAAGGATTTTCTTAGTGAAAAGGTAATATCAACCTCAGAATTACTGGCATATTTTTACAGACTGGTGGTTTTTTATATTTTTATATTTGGGGATGGTTGTTGTGGCTTGAAAATCTCCCAAAAGTAAATCCTCTGCTGTGTTGCCTGTGAGTTATTTTCTTTATTCATTACATAGGCCATGAACCGAAAGTCCTTTTTCCTCCCCCACTGACTGTTCACTTGTTTATCCATTGAATCCATTTCTTGTCTTTCCCATTTTCCTCCTCTTTGTCTGCTGTGCTGTTTCAACTAACGCAGGGATCATCTCCTTCATCGCCTGCCCACTCAGAACCAGGCTCTCAAAAGGGCTCCTCAATGCCACAATAATGAAAGTAAAACCAAGATAAATAAAACCCCCACAAACCAGCTGTGAACTCATTCCTGTTGTGCAGTCCTAATCTTTGACTGACTCACGTCAGAAATCAGATGAGAGAATAATTTACATATTTTAAAAAATTAAATTAGATCAATTTTGTTCTAAACCTGGATAATATGAGACTCTGAGGATTTCTTGAACAACAGCTCTACAACAAATTGATCTGACTGCCTACTACATTCAAAAAATTGATTTTCTTTTCCTGAATGGAAACCATACTTTGAAAAGAATGAATTCAATTTGTGACACATTCTGTGAGTGTTCTGCATGTGATTCTGAGGTTTTAGAATCTTTTAAATCAATAATAAAACCATTTTAATTTGGCTTAAATTGGTAGGGCATGTGTACTTGTAATTTTCAATGAATATGAGATAAGGAAGTGGTCCAAGACTAAGTCCTCTGAGCCATCTGACTTCTAGTCTGTCTTTTTTGGTCTTCCCAGTCTGCCTGACCAGAGAATTCCTGGGTTTGAATCAACCTCCACAGTTCAGACAAACAGAGTCAAACTTTTACTCCGAACTGTCTGAGCCCACCATTCTGTGAAGAAAAATCACCATGTTATTATAAAACAGATACAGTCCAATAATAAATCCACAGATTTAAGCCTATAAAGCTTGGGGCTATAACCACTACTTCACCAGTGAGCTCTGTAATATCCCCATTCCCACATCTTCTCCCTCAACAATTTATTCTTGCTCCAGGTAAGCTTTAAGAGATTCTTCAGCAGCACTAAAAGTTCCATGCAGTTCAGGGACATAACAGGCTAGCTGGTCTGGGCTACAGGTATTCCAATAGAACCCCTTTGTGTTGGCACCTTGTTTATCTATTGGTGCCTGAAATCCCTTTCCTTTGAAATAAGAGTTCCTTCACATCAACCCCACGCAGCACCAGTGATAGGACAAAGGACATGGCCTTGAGCTCCACCAGGAGGGGTTCAGGCTGGACATCAGGAAGAATTTCTTCACTGAAAGGGTTGTCAAGCCCTGGAAAGGGTTGCCTAGGGAGGTGGTGGATTCACTATCTCCCTGGAAGTGTCCAAGAAATGACCCAACCTGGCACTTAGGGTTTAGTTGACATAGTGGTATTGGTTCAAAGTTTGGGCTTGATGATCTCAGAGATCTTTTCCAACCTTGGTTCTATGACTCTAAGTTGCACTGTAACATCAGTGTAGTGATCTTAACTCCAGCTGAGATAGTCTGGTTATTTTGGGTATCGGACATCACTGTTTGAGAATCTTTAATTCAACTTAGTCCTCAATTACATAATCCTTAGAATTGCAGGGGAAAAATCTAGGGTGGAAGGAACCTCCTGAAATCATCTGGTCCAGTGCTCATATGTTGCTCCTTGTAAATGAAGGTTCTTAGATAAACTTCCACGGAATTTGACTCTAAGTGCATTGTCACCTCCTGTAAATGCAAATTAAATGTGTTAAACTATCGCAATGGTGATTTAAGAGTATTTGCCTGGTTTTACAAGAGTGCAGTGTGCAGAAGGTCAGATTACGTGGATCAGCTGGCCAGAATTGGGTCAGCCATGTGCAGTCACTCAGGCACAGGCAGTCCCATCAGCATCCACAGCCAGCACCTAGGGAGCCTGAGGATGAGTTCTCAGGCTGCAAAAAAGACATTTCGTACTGCTATAATCCTTAGCTAGAGGTAAAGGTTAAATGCTGAGCATTATTGTGATACAGTCCTTTATACTTCACTTAACTAATTGAATTTGGTTAATTAACAATTTACACACCTGGAGAGAAATATAAAATCTATTGTGCTGTTTGGCACTGTGCTTAAATGGGAAATTACCTATACAACCTCCAGTCCATATTAAATGGGATTTCTTTGGACAATTACTGTTAACAGTTATACAGGGTTTTTGTTTTTTTTTTTGAGAGCTCCATCTTCTAGACTCACACTTCAGTAAATTTTTTTATCCTTACGCATACCTGAAAATAAATGAAATCCAGAAAAGTAAGATTAAGGTATTTTTATTACGGATTTAAAACTGTGCTTCTCTGTGCATAATGTAAATTGTCACCCAGAAAAAATAGTGAGAGACAGAAACGTGCCAGCCTATTTCACATTCGAAGCAGACACACCAGAGTCACAAAACCAGATTGTTTTGCCCGTAACTGGAAGCCTGAAGAGCAAAATCTCATTAAGATTGGTATATGGAAGGAGGTTTACAAGCCATGCATATCCATGAACAGGTTAGTTTAAATGCCTGAGAAATAGATGGCTTTTCAAATATGTGGCTGACTGTCATGGGTTCAGAAATACAAACTAAGATGAACTCAAAACTTGATACTCAGAAATAGATCTATCTGGGAAATGGTGTTATGGAGAAATGAATCTGCATTCCAGTAAGACTGCTTCTTAAAACCAGTTCTGATCTTCCCATGATTTGGTGACATGTGTTTATCCCTGGCATCCCGGTGGATTTGGGTCTGATACGTATGTTCTGACATGGCACCTCTGAAAATCTGATTTGCATGAAGTAATGCTTGCCTAAGGTATTTAAAAGATTTGTCAACAAGAGGAATATTACTGCTGAAGGAATTTTCAAAAGGCTTAGGCTTTCATGCAGTGCACTCTGTAAAATCACACTTACATGCCCATGAATGTAAAGCACATCTTTCCAGTGGTTATTTCCAATAGCAACTAGTTGGTGCCATTTTTTTAATTTGTTTGGTTATAATTGTCTGCTTTATCTATTATTTGCTCCTCTTGCTTTCTAAACCTTCTCAGTGCCAGGTAACTGCATACACACAGAGAGAAAGGAAACAGAAATTACCCTTGGTGTGTGCTGCCAGCCCTTAGGCTTCTCCTCAAACCTAGGAAGAAAAAAACCCCTAAGACTAGTTTCTAATAGCTTTGGTTTTATATTTTGGACTGGTATCTCGTGGGTATTTACTCGATAATTCATCTGAAAAATGAAGAATTGCCTTATTGAGTGAATCTCTCAGTAGTTAATTGTTGCCCTGTATCCTCTGAGAAGGCCGCATTGGCCTTGACTAGATACTGAAAACAGCATAGATGTATGAATTCATTTATTTAGTTATTAATTCAAGGTTAGAACATTAATACAAAACTCAACACAAGCTATTGCTATGAAGATATCAAGAAACTAAAATATTCTGGTTTTATACTGATCCAGTTTCTAATACAAAGCACACAGATGAAATATAGAAGAACAAAAGACACAAAATCATATCAAATTAAGTCAATTTTTCATTAACTTTGTCACATATGAACTCAGGTATGTTTGAACTTTGCATTCAAAAAATAATAATGCAAAAATTTCCATGACTTCAATAGAGTCTCTGTTGTATTAGGAAGTGAACTCTCCAGTGGCCAAAATAATATCTGTAAATGCCCATGAATTTTATCCCAAAATGTGGCAGACTGGCATGATTAAAAGCTTTAGATTCTCAAAGAGCAACATGACTAAAGCAGGACTGTAGCTTTAAGTGGCACCTCACTGGTTTCATTTGCCTCTATTGTTATTTTCCAAGGTAATATTTGATTTACAAGAAAAATGCTTTTAAGTCCCACAGTAAGTCCTACAATGTATCCACAAGTATAAAACCCTCAAATTGCCTTCATTTGTCAAATGCTAAAGCCCTACCTGAGACTATTCAGTGGCAAAGTAGGAATCTAATGATGTCAGCAGGAAGGAGGGAGGTTAGATTTATAGAGGTTTTAGAGGCGATACCTCTTGTCTCTCCTCCCTTGTCCCCCTCCTGACTCCCTATAATTCAGCATTTTGACCACAGTAATGCAGTTAAGCATCAAGTTATGGCACAGATGCCTCATAAGTCCAGCCACCATGATTTAATTGAAACTCTCTCAAGTTAGTAACTTGAATTGAGTTTAAATTCCAAATTATTGGGGAAGATGTTGAAATGGAGAGCTTTGATGTTAACCCAACTTTCTCCTTATGCTATGCTTTCCCCCCAAACTGTCATGGTATTTCCCTTGCTTACACTATATCTGCCTCTATTTTCGTTTTTCTCTGCCTATAGCTAAGGTTCAAACACAGAAGGCATTTTTGGATGGAAACAATAATGAATTTGAAATAAATTAAAAGTAAATGTGAACAACATTTCATGGAGAGGTGATTACCCAAACTAATGTTTTCTGGTTTTGTTTACCTAATATAAATCCAAGTTATCAAATATTATCAGTGAAAAAAAAATCTTAGGTGGTCCTTCACAGACTGTGGTCATGGGACTTCCCTAGTGCTGTTTTAGTCAGTGTTGTCCAAGAGCTATGGACTGCCAGGTGCAAAAATCTGATTGTCCTAAATAAACTAAGGGATGTTTTCAGTAATTAACTTCATTTTGTAAAGATCTTAGCTCAAGTACAGGCAAGGTCCTGTCTACCATTTGTTTCAAGAGTCTGGATCAGATCCTTAAATCAGAGCCAAACGTGAATAAAAGCAGTAAAATCTTTGGCAATAAATCCTTAGTAATCTGCATTACTCAAAGACAGGACCTGCTGGAATATCTTCCTAACATTCTTTTGCCTTCCTTCTCCTCATGTGCAGCATATTGCAGTGATCAATTAACATGATGGAATATTCCTGTGCTGAGACCTTCTTGTAACTCCCATATGGTCAGAATTTCATCTTAAAAGCTCCGATTTTTTTTTTTTTTTTCTTAAGAAGCTGAACACATCATGTGCTTTGGTGATGACGGAAAAATAAGACTTCAGAGTCATTTAGTGACTTTCAACCTGTTGGTGTTGGGGTTGAATATTTTGGAGAAATTAGGTAGTCAGAGAGGACTGAGCATTATTTATCTGCAGGCAAGCTACCAAAGCGGGTAAGCAGAAATGGAGGCGCCCAGTTCTACTTCTTGCATTTGAAAATGTCCTTACTCTACCTCTTTAGAGCAAATATATACGCAAAGTTACTGATCTCTTGATCTTGTTTAAATAATTTACTCTTGCCCATCTCAACTCACCCTTTATTTGCCTTTGTAACTCATAAAAATGATTCCACTGTAACAAAGAAGAAATCCTGGCTTAAACCCTGAGTAATACCAGATAGACCTCGGTTCACAGAAAAAAAAGGGCAGTAGCTGATCTTGAGTCTCTTTCTGATTTTAAGCGTTCTATAGAACGGTTTAAAAGTGTTGCAGAAAATCCTAACGGGAATCATGTCTGAGTGCATTCATAATGATTATAAAGTTGAATCCAAGAGGACCACAACTCTGCAACCAGTAACATCAAACTCCCTGAACAATTTCCAAGAAAATTCTAGCCATTACTTCCACTGGAAGAGTTGTAGAAATGGAATGTAGTGTGCTTAGTATACAAGGGCCTTGTAATAAAATTTAATATGAACAGATTTAGGGGTGTTTTAAACATTCTATCAAATTAGCCTTCCACATTCTTTAGGTTTTTCCTATATTGAACAAGAAAATACAATACAATCCATACTTTCTGAATAGACATGGGGAGGTGGAGAAATTGCTTGGTCCAGGTATATTCCAGCAGAGGGTGGCAGTACACTACCACATTCCCACAGTCAAGGAAAAGTTGTACAGTAGTATTTATGCCTTCTGTCTTCAAGAGAAGAATACATCCTGCAGATGAATATGTTTTGGGAGTGAGATGAGAATTGGATTGGGAAAGTAATCCCCAAATCACTTCAATGATCTTGCTCAATCCACTCAATCTCCATCTTTCTTTCGTCTGAAATATTTTTCTTCCATAATTACCATCAGCTGATGACTACAAACCATTATAAAACTCCTGAGAATAATTGTCTACGAGAATGAATATGGATATCAGAAAATGGGAATCTCTCCTGATTAACTAATGATACCAGAACCATTAACTTCAGCACTAACGGCAGAACAGTCACCAATAGTGTTAAGCATTAGTGTTAAGTGATAAACTCTAAAAGGCAAAAAGGGCCAGTCAGTGGCAGGAAGAATTTCCATGGCACTATGAACATGCTAAAGGTCTCCTGCCTTTCCTCAGTCCAGTTTTGCTACTCTCTTAGATGAGTATTTTTCAAAATTTGAAATACCTTGTCATCTCTTCAATAAAGTGTGGATTTCTCTGTTATTTTTTTAGACTTCCCTTCAGTTTTTATTTTCTTACAAACTTTTTTTTTTTTTTCTTAAATAGGAAGCAGTTGGGAAATTGTTCAAAGGCCAGCAAAAGAGGCAGGGTTGTTTTTCTTTTCTTTGGAAAAATCTACTGGTTAACAGAAAAAGTAGCAACTGGTACAGCCTACTTTAAATTATTGCAGTAAAAATACTTTAACACATTGTCAGACTTCAGACCTTGATGACTCGAGTCTCTATATTTTTTGGAAGGGAAGAAATATTTCAGTGTAAGAAGAAAGCAGTGCATAATAGGAAGGACTACTCCTTCATTATGCAAATAATGAAAAATTATTTGTATACAGAGCATGATTTCTTTAATGCGCTTTTATTTCCCCTCAAGAATTCAAACCCAAGGATTATGCAGGTCAAGAAGAACTTGAAGAAAAAAAGCCATTCATGATCAAGCTCTCAATATGGACTTACATTAGTAAAAACATTTGAATAACATTTTTATAATAGTAATCTAAGTAGCTTATGTTAAATTCTCAAGTATCCAAAGCCAAGAATAATTTTCATGCCTTCCTTCAGGAGACATTCATTATTTAAATTTGTAATATATGGAGGCAGTATTCTGGAACTTCTTTTGATTAAGAGGAAAGAAGCTGGAAACCATGCCAGGAACTTTAGGTGAGGAATGACATGCCCCTTCTCGAAAACAAGAGATTTTTTTCAACGAATTAAGAGAATTAAATATTTTGAGTCAAAACTCTTGTCAATAATAATTCTTTACCTTGATCTACCTTAGTAGATTTCAAAGTGTTTGAGAAACTTAAGAGTAACCTTTTCACCTGTGAGTAGCTTCCTCTATAACTTCTTGTACCATCCCCAGCTATTCCTACAGGAGGTAACATGATTTTCAGCCAGGTTTTTAACTAGAAATTTACCAACAAAAAGTGATATAATATAAAAAAAAAATAGCCAGGGTGATCAAAAGCTCCAAAACATTGCCTGGTTATCATAAAGATTAGTTTATCTATCAGTTTAGGGGTCTTTGAGGGAGGGAGGAACATGGTTTGCAGTGCTAGAGTCCTGAATGACTTCTGTACACTAGTGAATCCTTCCTGGTTAATAGAAAACCTTGAAGCAAAATTTTATTGAAGAATAAACTGCACTATAGGAGAAAAACAAAATTTTTGTACATTTATTTTAATGAAACAAAAATATCTGGGAAACACTGAGAGTTTCTTGAGAAGAACCAGCTTGTCTCAGAGTAGAATAGATTAAAAATCTGTTTCACTCATATAACCCTGAAAATCCATGATTGAAAACTCTAGCCTTGAGAAGTTTCAATGCATCATGAGAAAAAGGTGAGTCAACGTGTAATGTTTCAATTATAGGGTTCTCAAGAGTACACAGGTGGTGTAATAAGTAAGGTCATGGTCTTTCCATCAACAGTATTCATGGAATTTCTGCAGTTGCTATGACTTGGAAACAATAATATTTGTGATTGTTAAAAGTCCAAAGTTCAGGGGAAATCAACCAAATATTCTGAAAGGTAGATAGATAAAGATTTGTTATGCAATGAGTATTTATGGTATTTTTACTGTCTGATGCATGTGGTGGTTGTCCAGGCCATGGAGATGATCCATATATGCAATACTGGGTAGCAGTGACTTTAAGAACATCCTTCCCTTATGCAATGGCATTATTGCTTCAAAAAAGTGGTTTTAAACCCAGATTTTTTTCCCCATTCTTGACCCTCTTATGATAGGTCGACAAATTGAATAGGTTCCAGTATGGCCACCCACCAAACCTGCCACATTATGTCTGATATGGGAGTTTGTGGAGCTGCTTCTATTTCCAGCTTTGTCATCATCTTGACTTGTCAGGCTATTCCCCTCATCCGTCCACATCTGTATTCCATCTCCACAGCTTTTATTCCCCACTTTGCTTTATCTTTTTAGATGAGAGCTCCTACAGGCTTGAACTAGCTCTTGTCTTTTCCTGCTGTGGTGGCTTTGGCCTGAGCCAAAACTAATATTCAGAGCCTCGAAAGGAAATTTCCATTAGGAATTAAAAAATGTTTGTAAGTTCAGGTGATTCCTTGATTTCTTCTGCTCAGGTGCATCTGTTACTCAGGACATACTGACCAACACAGTGTAGTGACAAATATTAAATGTGTTACAGACGTGACAGAGAATTTTCTGGCACAAAATATATTCAAGAGTGTACTGTGATCCAATGGAATAGGAATGTGGCTTTTAAGGGCCTTACAATTGCAGAACCACCTAGAGGAAACATCTGCTTGATTAGAAAAGTAGGAATAGACTGAGAAAGGAATTGCTAAGGAATCTTCAATTTCCATGCTCATCTCAGGTTTCTTTGTTTCCTAGGCACTGAGGAAATTCCAAAAGAAAAATCACTCCTAGTAGGGGAGTAGCAAAACTGGCATTGAAGGAGCACAAGTTGTCTTCAGGCACAAGCAACCCAACAAGGAGCTCTGCACTGGGGGTTCAATCAAAGAGTCTCCACTTCCAATGTTCAAGGGATTCCAAGCAGGAGGGGCTCAATGTCCATGACAGTCCATTCACCATGGGTATCTATTTTGTCTTCCTTCTCTGAGAAGTGTCTTCTACTTTTGTTAACTCTGAAAATAAACTGGCAAATTCTTTGAAGAAGAATTACTTTCTTGTTGGTATTTCTGTAGCAAATTTCTGAAATGTGACTGTTCCAGTTCTTAAGTGGACATTATACATGGATAAACTAATCCCAGAAGGTTTGTAGTAACAACTTCAAGGAAAAACCACAATGTCATTTCAATTTTTTAGATTTTCAAAACACTAAATGCCAGACAGGTAGGATTTTCAAACATCCCATACCTAATAAATTCCTAGCAAATATTGCTGGCACATTATTTTGAGGATATTTTCAATGTATTCAGATACATTTTTCACTCAGGTTACTCACTGAATATACACACCTGATATTGATTATTACTGAAGGAGCATTATCTTTTTCATTTCCTGATCTTGGTCCTTAAAATTCCTGACCTTAATGTTGTATCAATGCACTTATTTTTTGCATTTTTAAATTTTATCTTGATTTAAAATACAGTTAAAGAAGTCTTTAGGATTTATGTAGTAAACTAACAATATTGACAGATCCAGTGTCCTTTTACCTCTAAGGCTCTTCTTTACTGAGTTAGCAAATGAGAGGGTGCTTTTAATCACCTATTTAAAACTAGGAGAGTATTCTGAGAGTTAATTACTATCATTCAAGACAAAGGAAAAAAAAAAACAACATTATTTTGTAATAATTGATCTTCTATATCATTAAATCCAAAACATTCTTAATTAGGCAGAGAACTAGACATAGTTAACACAAATATGAGGCACTATCAGATTTTGCAGCTACTCTTTCCCTGCCTTGCCTGCTGCAGAAAGGGAACAAGTTCTTTTGTTCAATGAAAAATGCCCATCAAAACTCAGAGAAAGCCAATAGAGATGGTGTTGTCCAGCTTTATCTACCTGTCATTAAGATTTTTGAAAAGAGACAAAAATGTTGAATTCCTTCTGACATATTCTAAATCATTACTGATTTGTTGACACTCACACGGTTGCTTCGATGGCAATAGAGGAAAATTTTCAAAGTGGTTGTCAGACAAGAGGAAGATGTATTTGTGAGTGGAAAAGACAAAAGGGAAAATAGGTTTACAGAACATACAGAAAGTTGTTTTCATTTATTTCTTTTTTTTTTCTTTTTTCTTTTTTTTTTTTTTTATAACAAGGAAATGCCACATACTCTAAAGAGATGCATGAGACAAATAGAAAAAAACCTGCTCATAAAATTCCATTTTTTCTGTTTCTGTTCCAGGAAAACCTTCCTCATCACAGGATTGTTAATTTCATCTAGTTGACAGCTGTGGAAATAACCTATGTATTTATGCAGTGAAAACACAGATAAGAACATTCACACAATGAAATCTATTTTCTATTTGAATCTAAAATCTAAGTGCTGTCCCTTTAAAGGAGACCTTGCTATCTTGATAAAGAAAACTAATGAGGTGGCCTTTCTAGGGCTAGTCACATAATAGCCATGGTGACAAGGGCCTCTATCATGGAATAAAGCAGAAGATAAATGAGATTTTTCTAATATCCATTTCACCCATTGTTCACAAGTGTCATGCGATACAGCTTCTATTTATCATGAGATAGTAGATACTGGGCACTATTTTGTAAAGGAAACCAAAATTACAACATTGTGTTATTAAAAGCCTGTAAATACCCTTTATTCCTTCCTGTTTATTTTGTAACTTTGCCAAAACAAGTGGGGTTTTTTTTATTATTATTATTATGTTTTATTTGTTTGAAGGACCTAAATGACATTACTTGTATTTATACTGGGTGTCCACACAGCTTTTAGTAATAAAAGGAGAATACATATTTCATACAGCTCGTCTGAAAACTAGTCCCACCTGCCCCAAGAATAAGGGTATTTCACCTAGACCTCCTTCTCTCAGCTCTTTAGGTGGCTTTACAGATCACAGAACCACAGAATGGGTCAGGTTGGAAGGGACCACAGTGTCTCATCTGCTCCAACTTCCTTGCTTATGCAAGCTTATCCCAGAGCACACAGCACAGGATTGTGCCCAGACAGTTCTGGAATATCTCCAGTGAGAAAGACTCCACAGTCTCTCTGGAGAACCTGTTCCAGTGCCTGGTCACTGCACAGGACAGAAATTCTTCCTCATGTTCAGGTGGAACTTCCTGTGCACCAGTTTCTTCCCTTTGCATCTTGTTTGATTATTTAGCACCACTGAGCAGAGCCTGGATCTATCCTCCCTGCAGATTCTTATAGTCATGGAGGAGTTCCCCTCTCAGTTGTCTGTTCTTGAGTTTGAGCCGTCCCAGCTCCTTCAGCCTTCCCTTATCAGTGAGATGCTCCAGTCCCTTCACCATCTTTGTTACTCTCCACTGGATCTGTTCCAGAAACTCCGTGTCTCTCTTGTCATGAGAAGCTCAGAACCAAACAGAGCACTACAGATGTGCCTCACCAGGCAATGCTCTCCCTAATGCACCTCAGGACACCATTGGCCTCCTTGGCCACAGGGTTTTCCGAACAGCTTGTTGCCAGCAGGACCCCCAGGTCAGCCCCCAGCGTGTACTGGAGTGCCCAGCTGGAGTTCCTGGCTGAGATCCAGTTACCTACTATATTTTTATGACTTCCAAGACCTAAGCCCTTGCAGATTATTGTAACCTTCCGTGCAAATCAAGCTTATGATAATACTCAGTCTGTTGGGGGTCACACACATCAACAGCCTGAAACAGTGAGTGAGAAATCTGAGCCCACCTGTCTTAGCTTGATCTGTGGAAGTGAAGGAGCTGTATTGATACCTCTGTATCAATGTTTTTCAGACATTGATTATTTTGGTGAACAGAATGGGGCTTGGCCCACTACATTTCAAAGGGAGAACAGCACCAGGGACTGAAATGTGGAGGAAAAGAAGTTCAGAAACAAAGGATGTAGGGAGAAAGAGGTAGTTGAAAGAGCAACCAAGAGGAAAGGTATGCATTTGGTTATGACAGCAGTTAAATGTACAATTACTGCACTGTGCCAGATTTGCCCCTTGGTCAGAATGATAATGAAAGGAAGCTTTTTTGCAAAACAGGGATGATTTATACCCCAGTCTGTTGACCCAGTTTCAAAATTTGATCTTCCCTTTCATCTGAATGGTCATATTTTGTCCCTGGGGCTTTTCCAAACCCCTCGCACCTTGCAGCAAGTACTGAATTTCTTTCCTGTGAACTTTCCATTCAAATAAACAGTTGGAAAAGATGTGCAAGATTTTGATTGTTGTTTCAAAGGAGGGAGGGGTCTGTATAATTTACAACCTGTGCAGCTTTACTCCTCTATGGTCAGCTCTGGGGTGTCAGGCAGGCCAGCAAACTATCAGCAAAATGTTTTCTGCTTAAATTGAGAGGAAGGGAAGAATACTAGCCACGGATATTGGCACAAATCCACTCTCACAAAAACTCGCACTAAATCTTTAATGTCCAGGGAGAACACCTGAAAAAGCCTATGCTTAAAACAATGACTTGCGAATTGGATCCTCAATTTAGATACAAATTTCCACTGTGACCAAAGGAATTGTGCTTGATTGTTGTGTCTCTGCTTCTCTAGTAAGAGGATATGGCTTTCAGCTTCCTGTTTGAAACTGCAAGCTCTTGGCAGTTAGAGGTGGAAAATATTTTGCCCAAATAAAACACCTATAAAGATAATAGCAATAGCTGTCTCTCAGGCAATGCTTTTCATGTGCAGATATTAATGCAGCCTGCGAAGTATCATTACCTTAATTTATAAAATCAGAAACTGAGGCAAAGGAAGGGAAAATTACATGTCCAAGGTCATGATAGGAACATCAGTCTGGTCTCCCAAGTTCCTCATTTCTGTGCTTTACTATATCCCACAATGATGCCATTCTGGGACACGTGGAGCAATAGTGATAATAATGAGCAGACAGATACCTCCTTTGAAAGGTCTCATCATATATCTGCCTGCATGCAACTCAATTTATACACCTTGGAAGGATGAAGGCTGAGTCAATATAGTATTAATGCAATACTCTGATGGCTGCTAGCTTCAAAGACATCTTTTTCATGAGAAACAAGACTTTGAAAGGAGAGCAGTCACGATAAACATAAGTGCCACCTTTTAAATTATGATCAAAGTTGAAAAGTGGTGTAAAGGTGTCAAGAGACCTATATATTAGTTTATAGACTGTATTTATTAGATTCATTGTTTCATGCATGGTGTTTCTAGCCTGCACACTTTTGTGATTGGTTAGCAGAAGAGGAATTGTCTGCTTTTACTCTTGGGACATGAAATGGAACAAAGGACAGTGATGCAGTTCAGATGCTATAATGAACAGGAGAGACTTAAATAAGTTAATAGTACTGACCTAGACTTACAGGGGAGCACAGACACCACCAGTCTGTCAGTGGTGTGACATTCCTGATTAGCTTTTGGATCTAGGACATAATATTGTAATCTTGGGGTGTCTTGTTCTGCCCACTCCATCACCTTCTGTCTCTATTAGTCTTTCATGTCTTTCAAACTTTCTATATCTCCTTAGAATTATTTGGTGTAGGTTAAATAAACCTGAAAAAAATTTATACGTTGCCCTGATTACTCTTTGGGATCTTTCCAGAAGAAGTAAAACCAGCCAAAGAACTGAAATTGAGATTTTTGCCTCTATTATGTTGTCCTTCAGAGTGGTTTCTGTCCCACTGGGAGTTGTGTCATCTGTGGTTTTAGTGGACATCTTTACTCCTTTGCTGAGGTTTCAATGGAGACTCCCAATCTAAAGCAGAGTAGAACTCCCTGAAAACTCTGCCTGTTATCTCTCTCTAATTTGATAACAAGTCACTGTTGATGAATAGCTCAAATGATTTTGCCCCTTCCTTCTCCTAATTTTCCTTGTGAGAACATCACATAAAGCAATGTCAAAAACTGTACAAAAAATCAAAACATCTGCTTTCAACTGCTTCCCCTTTGTCCCCAAATTTTCCTGTTCTGGTGGGTGGCATCTAGATTCTTTTGACACGGTTTCTGCTTGGTGAATGTATGCTGACATTTGTAACTACCTGGAAGAGTGTGTTCCCACTAAATAGTTCCTAGAGAATAATGATGTGGGAGATATTGCATGTGTTGTCTTCAGCAGCTGGGCTTTGGAGCTCCTTAAAGCTGTTCAGAAGGAGAAACAAATAGGAAGGGTAAGGTCAGAGCACTGCAGAGTGACAGGGAAAAGGACAAGGATTTGCCTCTTGGCCTGTCATAAGCTGGGTAGGGAAAGAGGAGGATGGAAGGCACATCTGGGGATGACTTAGGAGAAGAAATCAGGAGCTGTTTAGCTTTTTTGAGGATCATGATTTAAAAGATTTAAAAGACCAACAGAAGGTGCTACAAGAAAGACTGTGATTACTAAAGATGGAGTAAGTCTGAAAAGATACAGCTGAGGGATGCACCAATTAGATGGAGGTTCATTACTGTTTAATATCTGAATCAAAATCCCTCAGGAGCAAGAAACATTGTTTCTTTTAACCTGCCCCAATAAAAATATAACATATAAATCATGTTTTCTGTACATGTACACTGCAAAGCCGTTTACTGCTTACACCTGTAATTCTGAGTGGGGGCTGAACACAAAACATACAGGAAAAGTTACTGTTTCTACTGCATGCTGCAAGGCTCTCAGATACTGAGTTAGATGTGATGTAATAGATGTATGGAACTTGAGTTTTCCAAGTAAAACTTCCCTGGGGAAAAAAAAAATCACAACTAAAATTTCTGCAACTTTATCTAAGACAGTTTGGAAGACCTTGCCATAGTCAAAAATATATCATCATGAATTAAAAATTATATTATCCCTTAAAAGCAAATCAAGATGTTTAGGTGTTATATTTTGTTACCCAGTGAGACTTTCATAACTTGCATGCCAATCACCAAGAGACAATACAAAGAAAGTAATATTTGCTTCTAGACAATACATATTTTAGTGGTTTATGGATAATTATAAACCTAGAAAGGTGCTGTAGTGACACTGTTGAAGTTTATTCATCATAACAACGTCAGAGAAAGCAATTTCTGGAAATGTAGGTTGTTATTTGGATTGTCTTGACTTATAGAGTGGAATAGAGAACTATTTCAGAACCCCTTCAGCTTGCACAGATTTCTGCTGAACACAGAAATATCATTATGATTTGCATGTGCAATACAATCTGAAGAAGCTTCTTGGCAGGGCAAATGAACTCCAGGCTATTGCTTTGGGGCTGTTACGGCACCCAAATGATCCATTTTAAAAGTACCTCTTGTATTCTCTACTCCACAGTGGGAGAACATTGTGCAGTTTACTCTGTGGTCACAAGGACAGGAGTTATTGGTCTTCCAGAGTGCATTATTGGTGTTATAAAAGACTGTACATTTATATTTCTGGGTAAAGAAACACTTCTAGAAGGCTGTCTGGAGAATGTTTGGTGTCATCTACATGTGATACTTGTCTCCATTAGGGACTTACTGGGATCTGAACATAGGATGGTCAGAACTGAGAACACAAGAGGTGTCAAGGCACAGCTCTGTGTGTGCTGCAGCCACAGGATCACAGAGTGGCTGGGGGTGGAAGGGACCTTAAAGAACATCTGGCTCCAGCTTCTGTGGGCACTCCTGTCTCTCCAGGGTGTGGTGCAGGGCTTATTTAAAAACACTCAGTAAATTAAAGAAATATTCACAGGAGTGGGAAAGAAATGAAACATGCAGTCAGATGGAATTTTGTTTGAGACCATCACAGGTGAATTCAGACACATTGCAAAATGCTTATTAGAGTTCAGTAAGAGAGAAAGAAGTCTTTCTGCACAGGGTTTGAGCCTGAGTGTCTTTTCAGAACTGACAAGAGAAAATAATGTTGTGTTAAAGAGGTAAACAAACAGGTCTGCTAACTCTCATGGTTTTATATCAGGTCTTGCAATATTTGATTTTTTTTTCCTAGCTTAATGACTTCAGTGACTTGAAAAGAGTATCTGTTTTCATTTCTTTATGATTGTGGGAAAAATCTTTTCTCACCTCAAGAAACTTTAAAACTGTAATATCTCAAGAACTGGGAAGAGAGCAAAAAGCCTGCAGACAAAAAGACTATTAAAAGAACTTTTTGGAGTGAACTCATGATTTTTTATTGCTTCGAGTCAGCAACATGGGGAGGTATTGTGTGCTTTTTCAGTGCTAAGGAACGATTTCTCGCTGTACTGACCTGAGTGTTTTTTTAAGCTGCTGTGTCTGAAGCTGCTAATAAAACATTATCCTCAAAAAACAAGTAAACATGCTTTAAAACTCCACTGCAATCGCAGTCTTGGGGCTCAGCTTCTCCGAAAAATTGCTCTCATTTTGTTTCAAAGGAGTAAGGTGGAAAGCACAGTGCCAGAGGCTGGGCTGGCAGAGCAGTGGCTGAGATGGAACTCGTGCCTATGGTGTACAAGGGTCTGGAGCCTCCCAGAGCAGCAGAGTCAGTGAGCCACTGTGGTCACAGGGAGAGCCCAGCAACCTGGAATCTGCTATGCATGGCTACATGGATGCTGTGAGGATTTAATTAACACTTGGAAAGCGTTCTGAGGTCCTCAGATGACAGAACTCCAAATGACTGTTATTATATCCCCTCTGTGTTTGTGGTGGCAGATGGCCAGCAAGAAGAGACGTTCAACCAAAACCAGGCGTTTTTCCCAAAACCTTTGTTATTCTAGGCTACTGTTGGAAAAAAGTATCCAAAAAGTATCTGTATCCAATTTAGTGGGTGCAAATTACAAGTGGCTTTGTTGGGATTCCTCTGCACTTTTGAGCATGATCCATGGTAGCCAGCAGCAAGCTGTCTTGCTGCCTGAGTATATGCTTATTACCCAGCTAAATCAGAGAACTGGGTGCAAACTGTAATGTTTGAGTAAAACCCATCTATCTGTGACACTTCTTTGATAGAGAATACCACAAACAAATAATTTCCTCCATCTGCAACTTGGCTATTTTTGAAAACAGTGTTCATCTTGTCAGACCCCAGCATATATGCTGAAAACAAAACCCAAACAAAATAAAACCCTCTCAAAACAGTGCATTGAATGTCACACTCGATTCTTCTGTAGAATTTGAACAATAAATAGCAGATCTCAATCAGAGGCCTTAAGGTTTGATATGAAACTACCCAGATATTATGATAATAATATCAGAACATATCTATAATAGATTCTTTTATTGCAGACACATCTTCATGTATATGATCTGTGTGGGTCCCTTGGAACGCAGGATATTCTGTGATTCTTTGCGTCTATTGTACGTGCACAAAGAATGGACACAAAGACTCTTCTAGCAAAAGAGTCAGCAACAAAACTAACTTCATGCACTTAGGCCTTCTTTTCGAGTGGCACAACTGCATTCACTCACCAGTGAGTTCCATTGGTAGCAGCTCTTTTCAGTCCTGCTTTTTTGCAGGAGAAGGGCTCAGTTAATATATAAATATACATGTATATGGAGAGCATTAAATCCTCCTTTCCAGCAAACTTCCTATCACAATTTATCCAGCTTAAGTGATCTTGATGTGACTCATTTATTTCTATTGTGTTTTTATGCTAAAAACATTTCTACAGTGTAAACACATACAATTATATTGCAGATGACCGATTCATTGCTTTTTCCAAATTGATCTATACCACCATGCAAGAGTATTAACATAACCAAACTCTGGATCAGATTTTATTGCAGAACTCAAAGCTGCTAAAAAAAAGTAGAGAGAGAAATGTTAATATATTCAGCAGAAGGTATTTTAAATAAATATCTGTCAGATAGTTAAATCTGGTGTCTCCTTAGTGTTAATTATGGAACAATCAGAAGAAGACAGGGAAAAGAATATTTATTGCTGGTTGAAAAGCCAGTTATTAGGTCTGTATCACAGCAAGTCATGTGGACTTACCTTTAGAAACTGTCTTTCTGATGATGGATTGGGTTCTTTATAAATATTTTTCAACTCATATTTGAATTAAGGATAGTGATAACTAACAGGGAGAAAATCAAAAGCAATTAAAAGCCATGGACAGAGAAAATACTCATCTAGGGCAAAGAATGAAACCATTTGCTCAGCTTTTAAGAAAAAAATAAAATCTTTCACAGTCAATGAGAAACCAATAACCTGAAAACTATACTTTCACACAGCCCAAACACATGAGGTATTTTGACAGCTATTTCCCCTTAACTTCCATGGAACTTATAATTCCAAAGTAATGTATGGATCCTGGCTTTTCAGGACCTAACATTACAAATATGTTCATTAGAACTGAAATTTTCATGTGCCTAGGGAATTTTGGAGCAAATATAATTGATTTATCTCAGTTTGAATCTAGAGCTCACATCTGCATGACGAGAACAAGATGCTGGAAATAATTAGCAAAATTAGCAAAGTGGCAATGTCATGATTCTTGTGTAGGGCTTGTGATGAACAAAACCAATAAAATTTCTCACCTCAAACAGAACTGAAATGTTACTTATCAAAAGGAAGTTGTGTGCAAAGAAAGGTTCAGCATTTGCTGTCCCCAAAAGTCCTGTATGCTGCCTACTTCTCCTTGAGTAAGCTTGCTACCAACTGTCCTGAACTCAGTAGGAATTCTATGAATCAAACCAGAAAAAATAAATATTTCTGGCAGAAATTGTGGAAAAAAAAGTACTGATGTAGGATTTAATTTTTGTCGGCTCTGTGATTTGTAAGAAATCAAATGTTAAAAATGAAGTTAATATAATTGCTGTCTTCCTAGTGCTGTCCTGGCTACTGTGAAAAACAAAGTGCCACCTTCCTGCATGGCTGGAAAACCCACTGATATTAACAGGGAAAGAAGTGCTGTCTTAGCATCCCTGCTCTCAGCAGAAAGAAAGAAAGACGAGGCTACAGTGACAAATGTAGTCTCCCCCTCCTGCACCTACAGGTTTTTAAGACCAAAGGCATGCAGTGAAAAAGACCTCTTTTTGCTTTCCCATTTCCATTACAGAAAAGTGTTATTCTTGAGTATTCTGCAGCTTAAAAGTCTCAAAATTCAAAAGTACTGTATCCAAAACCATGAATATAATGCATAGTGATTTCACAGTGCATCCACACTCCAAAATGCAGTCTACTGATGCTGACAGAAAATACTACACATATAGAAATGGACCAGACTGTAGGGTGCCTGATAACAGCAACATCTAATGATTTTTGGTCGTTCTGAGCACAACTTATCCCAGGTGATACATTGGTAAGAGCTTTTTACATTGGTAATGGCAGTGTCTCTGCATTTCCTGCATAATTCCTTCTTCTCCAAGGTAGAGGTCACATTAAATAACCATACAGATTGCTATCCAGGCTTCCTGGTTTTTCCATGTGCTTTTTCTCCATCATATGTATCACAAGCCACTGTTCTCCCATCATGAGCTGGTGCTGAAGTTGGTTGCTGATGGACTTTAGAACCCAAGGGCTAACAAAGCTCATAGTTTTAAAGACTCTTAAATCTCTGATTTTCCAGGTGTCCTTTAGACAACTGGCATGAGCCATCTCCTATGAGAAGTTTAATTGTCTCTCTTGGACAGAAAAGCAGCTGCTGTTTAGCCACTTGCATTTTAAAGGATATCTCATCTGATGTGTAATTCTTCTGTGGTTCATTGAGTCTTCATTATTCTTTTTGAAGACTCTTACAAAATTCAGTTTCACATGAGCATATCTTACCTATTGTTTGAAATTAATAGGTTTGTGGGTTTTAAAACAGTAGGAGACCATTGTGACTAACTAGTTCAAGCTCTGCCTCATCTGAGCTCCTGCAGAACACAGACCATGCTTCATCCAGGGATTTCTGTCTGAAGCCCAGCTTTGTGTTGTTAAACTAAGATGTATGTTTTATAAACACATCTGATCTTGATTTAAGGACTACAATAATGTTTAGTAATTTGCCCCAGTAACATATCTCATTATACAGTTAAAAATAAATGAGTTCCCCTTTATTTCTAGTTTGAATTTTTTGATTTCAGTATGCAATTACTAGACCTTTCCCTGCCTCTGTCTGCTAGATTAAAGGCCCCTTCAAACTCAGTATAAGTACTTGTACAAATAGAAACTGTGATTTAAGTTACTTGGGAATTTTTTCATTTGAGCAGCTGAACAGAAAATTCCTTTGCTGCCACTATTTAACTGATTTCTTTAGTGCTGTGGATTTTTTTTTTTTTTGTGAAACATTTTGCAGAGAAAACATTGATTTAGGGGGCACAATATTATTAATTTATCAATTCGTTTTAAAAGATAGTCACATCAGTCCAGCAGCTTTCAGCAGAGGTGTCACAGTCACAGACACCCAAAAGAGGAATCCCTAAATTGTCTTATTCTCCATTCTAACACTGATAATGAATGATGGTTCCAGACAAAGGCAGGGACACCTGTCCCCAGGCCAGGTTGCTCCAAGCCCCATCCAGCCTGTCCCTGAACACTAATAATTAAAAGAGCTGCTGCTGCTGTAGGCTCTGCACCATCTCTGCCACCCCAAGGACACCAAAGGGCTTCTCAAGAGACCCTGAGTGTCTTTCTGAACAATAGAATCCAACCTGGTGTATCTGCGAAGTGAATTGCAGAGATCTGAGCTAAACAATCTGGGCTCTTTCTGGAGTCACTAGTGAGAAATGGGTCCCCTCACAGGATAATAATCCCTTTGACCTAAAAAATTTGACCGTTTTGCAGAAAAATTACTCTTAAGAAGCAGTCCTTTCTTTCTGTAGAATATGCAGGGAACATGCTTGATTTACAGAAACAAATGTTAGATCCTAATGGAAGGAACATGAACTTTGTCCTGTGTGACCCTCACTGGAGCCCTTAGGGATAAAATGACATGATTTACTTGGGAGTAGCCCTAAGCCATTTACACAAGGTTTCTGTCCCTTCATAAAAGAAGTGGTCATGACATTATAAGACAAACACCAGACCGATTGCTATCCATATTTGACATACATTAAAAGCTAAATGAATATTAATTTACAAGCTATAATAGGCTGTCAATATATTCAATTTAACATGTACAACATATGACCAAAGAAATCCACCCAGGGGATTGCCTGAATTCCTCAATAAAAAGGCAACCTTTAGATATATTAAATATACATTCTGGGCGAGAAAAAAAAAGGTAAGAATGAAAATCTATAGCTGAGAGAAACACAAGCCCAGAGGGAAAATTCAAGATCTGTTTATGTGTAATTGGGTTTTGCTTTGTGGAAAGCTCCTTGACAGCTAGAGGAGCTGCCTCACTTGCATGAGACTGTTAATCACATTCAGGGATCTACATCCTGCTAACTGCATATAAAATTCCTGGAGATTTACAGCCTTTGCTCTGGTTTTGCCTCATTTACACCACATATCACCCTAGAGAAGTAGCTCACCACATATGTGGGATTTAACTTTGAGAATTATCTCAGTATCTTAATGATTAATTCTGAATGATGAAAGTGAATCCAAGCACCATTCCACATCCTGAAGTAATTTGAGTTGTGACAGTCTGTAATTCATACTGTAAATCAATGAAGCTAGAGACGTATTTTATAATTTGGTTTAGGAATATGTGTATGCTGGATTAATAAAAATTACTACAGACAGATAAAATTTTGCATTAACATGTTAGTTATAGCTTAGCAGAGTTTCATAATCAGTAGTTTACAAGTTAAGTTACAGCACATTTGTAAAGGGAAGGCTGCAGCCTGAGCAGAAAATCAGCAGCACTCTGAAATATCAGCATATTATGATCCTTCTGACTTCAATAGCAAAAAATACGAGAACATCAATAAGATATGGATTAGATACCAGTGAGCTTCATCCTTTTGGAATCTTTCTGAGGGTCAAATTCTGTGTTTTGCATCTCTGTTGTCCTTTCCTATTAGTATTTCCTCGCTCTGCTGAAAACACCTTGCTTTCTCATCACTGCCTAATCTGATATTTTGTTCCTTAGAATACTCCAAACCTGAATCATTAGGGAGTTCTGTCGTGTAGGTTTGAACTCCTTCAGGTTGAGGACGTTTAACCACATTGTCCCCTTCAAAATTTCTACCAAAGGCTCATCCTTAAAAACAGCTATTACAAATCATTACATTAAGAGGTGTCAGCTCACAACTCCCCAAAAATAACAGAGGGCAGGACATGAGATTTGAGGGGTATTTAGTGTGAGGATTTCAATGTCAAATATTAGCATTGCCTTATGGAATGTTTGAGGCTGTAAACCTTGGGAGAAAGGAAACTGGAGAAGAGAGAAAAGCAAATCCACCTCAGTTTGTGCCCAATATGTGTGATTAATGGGGAGAGATTGATGCCTCTTAAAATGTAGGGTCAAGTTCAACTTTAAATGCAAAATTCTTAGAGTTTTGACTGTTCTGAGTGAGAATTTCTTGAAGATGAAGCACTTTATGCCTATTAGTGCAAGCCATGGGCCAGAAGTCAGAGTTTATGAGGGAAGGCAGTGGAAAGTGGTTAGCCAAGGGATTTCCACCTTGCCTTGGGAATCTTTTGCTCTTACAGTAATGCAAATGGAGCAATGGAAACACACTGTCATCCAAAATGCATCATGCTCTGACATCATACAAAGCTGTGCAGCACTGAAGTTATCAATTCCCAGCCTTGAGGCCTCTCTGGGCACATCAGCACAATGAAAAACCTGAAATTACAGCAAGAGATATCTTCCAAACATGCGCAGGAAACATTCTGTGCTTATTTGGGCAATTAAAGTCAGGTACTGAATAAGGAGATACCTGATGGATGTGTATTCTTTTCTGGTAGACTCCATGGAAATAAGGAAGACTGGATCATTGAGTGGGACTCAGGGTTTTGAAGCCTTAGTCCCAGTTTAGGTGGAACAGGAATTTAGGCATTGCAGTTCACACTGTCAACTTAGACAGTAAGCTCCTCACAAGAGTGATCTTCAGATCTGAAGACATCTGTCAGCATTTAGCAATTAAATAGGAAGGTCTTGGTTAAAACAGAGGGGTAAGAATAAATCCAGGATTCCACTCTAGATGAGAAGGAGACTTATAGGATGCTGGATGTGCTTTCTGCCACACATCATCTGGCCAGCTTTAGAAATGTCACTTATTCTCAGCTTCTCTGTATAGACTGAAGGAAAAATTTCATTCTTGCAAGTGTTGTGTGTATAATATATGTATTATTCTTTGGAAATACCAACACACTAGAGAGAAGCATCTAATATAAAACCTTGGATGAAAAGCTTTTATGCTAAACAGAACTTCAGATTAGCCTCTATACCTAAATTTCCAAGTGTGAAAAATGGAGATAATACTCTTTCTTATAGTCTACAAGGGATTTTGAGGCCTGGAGAGGATGCCAGCTTATATAAGTATGACATATGTAACATAAACAGAGCCTACCTAAGACTTCATGAAACACTTAGATCCACACACAGAAGGCAGACAGTGCCTTAATTTCATTTATTGAATTTCACACCAAACTTTACAATTGGTACCATTGCAGATTAAATTACTGTTTACATGAAATCCATTAAAAAATAATTAAAACCTGGAAAATACTTAGGTGTGACAACCCTTTAATGCAAACAGTTACTAAAATAAGTCCAAAATTAGTCATTGTGATCGAGCTTTCCAGCAATCCCTCAGCTGTGTCTGGAAGACTTTCGTACTGTATTTGCTTTTTATCTCTGTTTAAAAAGTGGACCCTGATATTAAAGCAGGTTGCAAACATAAAACCAAACAAAAAAAGCCAACAAAACCAATTAAAAAAATAAGCACCCCCCACCAATGAAATTTTTATGGAATTCAATACTTTGAGCTCATAAAAATACTAAAACAAAGAAAGAAGTCATAACTACTTGTCTGTATCATGAAATAAGAACAACAGTTTCTACCTGAATTAGTATAGTGGGAGGAAAATCATCTCTGGATGGGGGATTTTGTCAGTTATAGAGAGAATGGTGGGATGCAAATATCTAATGAATGTATAAATAGTGCACATTTGTTGTTAGCTCTTTAACTCAAATACACTTAACCTTTCAGATGTTTATGTTGGAGCTTTTTCTCCAAGTGAATATATCATAATTGTATTGAAAATTACCCCAAAATATAAATGGTTAGGAAAACCTGAAAAAATCCAGAAGTAACGCCTATGATGGGTTAAGAATTCTGCAGATATTTTAGGATACTGTTAGGGAAGACTGTCTTCAAAAGTTATCTCCAGAAGATTAATCCCATCTCCATATAAGAATTTAAATGAGGTATTTTGTTGAGGTGCTTGTTACTGTCCATTGAATTCAAAGGGAGCCCTGCAGTAACAATTTCTGTAAGTTTTAAAATTCATGTGAACACCTGAAAGCCTCACTGTCCATGCTCTGTTGCATTAGATGTTTAATAAAGACACACTGAGGACATCTTGGCTTCATCACAGATTTGGAGGATGAAGCCACAGTAACCTGGAAGGCATCCAACTTTGAAACCGAAAGCTTCAGAGTTGGTCAAGAACCCACCAAAAAAAAAAAGTTTCCCAAGGAAACAAGAATTCTTGAAACACACAACTGATTTGATAGGGAATATGCTCTCACAAAGAAAGTAAAAGCAAATGTCATTCCAAAACTGTTAATAATTGAGTGGCTAAGGAATGAATCTGAGTTATGAAAATTGAAGTTCAGATTCTTGATTCGAATTATGTACAGGGAAAAATTCTATTTAACATCCTACTGGAATACACTATTACTGTCCTATGAGGACTGTCAATATATCTTTGAAAATCTTTACAGTCTTAGTTCAACTTTTGTTTGGAGCACATAAATTTCTGGAATCTCATAACTTTTTTTCCCCGAGCACAACTCCTGCTTGCTGTAACCATAACTTATCAGGCAGCCAACAAGGAAAAAAAAAAACAAACCAGTATTAAATTCTGCTGCATCTAGACAAGAAATATATACTTGGACTGCTCCAAAAGCCACTTAAAAGCATGAAACATTTTATGGGTTTGGTTTGTGCACAGATGAATTTCACATATATGCATACAGTGCTTATAGATATACAATATGCTATCTACACCAATTTTTCCTGAATATTGAGATATATATCACTCTAACAGAACAGTTCAGAATAGAAATAATGTCTTTTTTTTATATTTAAATATCTCTGCACACCTAAATGCCATTCCAACAAGCAGAGATGACATGTTTATGTACAACTATTTATGAAAAGTAGGTGCCATTTATTTATGCCAATGAAAACAGGGAGAAGTACATATATGAACAGGTATATAAATTCATTAAATTGCTTTTTATGTGCACATTCTCAAACGTAAATTTGCAATTTGCCAATCCATCTTCTTCCAGACTGCCTCCAATATTGCAGCACTGGTGAGAAATCCAGAAATCATTATCCAGCCTTCAATCAGTAGCTTACAGGCTGGGGTAACTTGCTTTATCTTAATAGTGAGATAGTGACTGGCAAGAGCAATAACACAGAGATAAGACTGGATTCATATCGCCCCTTGTCAACATTCTTGGCATGCCACTCGTTTTTTATTCTTGAATAGAGACCCAATCAATCCTGACTCATAAAATTACTGGTGGCAATGCCTGGAATGCTGTAGAAGCTTTAATGGTATCTCAGTTTTAGAGACGTTTGGCTCTCATAACTTTTTTATAGAACAGTTTGCTAAAGGATAAGCTTATTTAATTCAGACAGAGAAACATATTTCATGAGGTGTTCTCACATCACTGAAGACATGTGTGAAAGGCTGTTTGTCACTGCTGTCTTTGCTCAGCCCATTGTAGGGTAGCACATCTGCCCTCTGTGAGATCATGGTCCTTGGGAGGGTCAGACACTTGTTAATAGCAGTTAAAGGTGGGTCTAAGCACTTGAGGACATTTGGTTCTCATCTGCTCCAGCACCCAGATCTACAAGGACATAAAACATCTTCACTAAGCTATTCTCCAGTCTTGCAGCATTCCAGGGCTCTGCCTGAAATCCACAGCAAGTCCCAGCTCTGCCATCATGTTCCCTGTTGGTTCTGAATGTCAAGGATGGCATTTACACCCTTAGAGTGCTCATGCTACAAGCCCAGGCTGTGGCTGCTGGATGGGAACTTCATTCAGGAACAATTTTTTGTTTGTTTTCTTTTTCTGAAATACACATTGCAGCGACCTGATAGTGAACATGTTAACATGACACCCATCAAAGGCAGTGGACACTTTTTGGCCAAATGCAAGGAAAGGAATAATTTAACTTGTTAAATAAATGGCTCAAGGGGTAACCAAAATAGAGAAGACAAATTACTCCTCTAAAATGCAGCTCACAGTCATCATGCCTGGACTTTTTTTTCCCCCCCTAAAAATAAAAGGTATACCCAGTTCAATTTACTTCAAAATCTGACACTGGTTTGGAATCTTGGAAATACATGTTACTAACTCATAAAACAAACACATTTCCCACAAAGATTTTAGGATGGTAGACTGCCCTGGAAAATTTTAGGATTTTTAAAAATATTTATATTTTTTATTTTTAATTATAAATTCAGCTTGTATTTGTTAATTAATTTTTTTGTTTGTTTTTGAAAGAAAAAAAACAAACAAAACCCTTCATGACTCTTTGGTAGAAACCAGTATTAGTCTTTCATCATTTGAAAGGAGAATAAAAGTGTCTAGAAAAAAAATAGAAACGGATACAAGAGTATCTTCCTAATTAAACATTAAGACTGCAGTATAGAGTCTCACACCACATTGTAAATATGAAATTAGGGGTCCTAGATGAAATGTCAGAAGCTTTTTCTTATGAGTTTATATCAGCAACTTGATTATCATATTGATTCTGCATATCAATGAGATAGCATCCCACAGTGTTTATTCTTCACCCAATTGCTTTCTTGAACATAATAAAATTAAATCCAATATGATATTAAATGTAAACATACAGTGATATTATATGTAAATATCCATTTAAATATCTCTCTGCTTATTGATATTCAAAGTCTCTCTGCAAGTGTAAAATTGCTAACTACAATAATATATTTTTTAACCTTCATCCAGGGACTGGAACTAAAAAGAGGATAATCTATTTCTATTCCTTTCCATAATAACATTGCATTATTTATGTGGAAGAAAATGAAAATAGTAAGTCTATTCTGCCTGAACTACACTTCTTAGTTGATCCCTTCTTATTGGTCTTGGAAAGCAAAATGGAAAAAAAGAATGTGATGCACATGCTAAACTGGTGCTGGCCAGACGGAGCAGACAATTTTTACCCTGCCCTACACAAATCGAGAGCCATATTTAGACTGTAAACTCCTGACCCAGACAACCCCTTTGTTCTGTGTTTGTACTGAGACCAGTACTATGGGGCCCTGTCCTTGTCACTGTACTCTTGTATAACACAGTAAAACAACTAAAACAAAGTTATTTTCTGTCTTGTGGAGCTGGAGGCCTGGGTGTTTTGGGTTTCTTTCCTGCAGTGGCATTGTGTGTTCTCGGGATGCTCAGCAGTGACAGAATAGGATCCTGTGCTGTTACACCACCACCATTACTGTGCTACTTGTACCCACAGGTGGGAGCCTGAACCCATTTTTTGTGAACTGATACATTTGTCCTGTTATTCCTATGTGATGTTAAATATCTGCAGTCACCAACTTATGCCATCTCCTTAGAAAACCCTGTCCTTTTTCCTTGTATGCTAATTTGGTTAAAATATCTACCCAGAGCTTCCATTACTAAAATAAAGATAAAAGCTTCATAGACTCACAGAATCGTTTCAGTTGGAAAGGACCTTAAAGATCATTTGTTTCCAACCCCCTGCCATGGACAAGGACAGCTTCCACTTGATCAGATTGTTCCAACTTTGCCTTCAACATTTCCAGAGATGGGGCAGCCACAACTTAATGTTTTTAATAAAGTATATATAAACCAATAATAACTAATTCAATTAACAAAATAAGATTTTTTTCCCCAGGTAGTCAATAAAGGATAGATTTGACATTGTATTACTCCAGTACAAAGTCAACAGGTGTCAGATTATCTTATGATACTTAGAGCTTTCTTATTCAACAAAGTGAACACAATAAGGAACATTAAATCTCTAACAAATTTCACTTAATTAATAATAACAGGAATGTTACTGTTTAGCCAAAATATCCAAAAAAGCACTGGAAAATTGTTCCAAATAAAGCAACTTATATCCCACTCGAAAAGATTGTATCTTCCTTACTTGAATTTCTTGCTGTGTTTTTTTACTTATTGCATGGATAAGGGCAAAAATGAATCAATCCATCAAAATTTTACGGTTCAAAACTAAGCAATGGAGGAGCTGAGCAAATTTTTATTCCATTCAGAACTGAACCCAAAGAAAACTGGTGATTTAACAAGAAATAATCACAGAGCTGGAAAAAAAATCGTTTCTTTTCTGTGTTGTTTTACAACTTCATGTAATTACACATCTGAAATAAAAATTATGGCTGTGGACTCATGTTTGGTACTTTGCCTCTTAATACATGATATTACACTTGACTTCTCCTTTTGCAATTGTCAGTAGATAAGAACATAATTGCTTTCTTTGTCTAATCTTGCCTTTGTGCTCCAAGCTCTCCATTTTATATAAGAGTTTTTTCTATGTAGTGGTCAAGGTGTTGTTACTTTAACAGTCCTCACAGTTTACTATCACTTTCTACTTCACAACTACTGGATGTAATTTCTATCAAATGCTTTATTAGATTGGTAATCTTAATTAAATTCTGTGAAACTAATATGTAATCTGGATATTGTTGTTAGCCCTAACAGAGACATTTTTTTAGCCTGAGAGCAGTTCTTTTCTAAGAAAAATTTTTCTATTAGAGACACTTCCTTTGTTATAAGCTGCTCCTTAAAAATACTTGATGTTTTAAGAGATACCAGACTATTTGTAAGTTCATTGAAAATTATAATGAGAACTTACAGCTAATTTCCCAGCTCATATATAATACAGGAACTGCTATAGAAAATCATTACTTGATGTTGCAGATTATGTAGTAAATGTTTGGTAGCTTTTTGATGTTTATCAGAAGAATTTGAATGACAGAGGTAAATTTATTTGCCCAACATATAATTAATGAAACATGTCATGTCTGTTAAACACCAGATCTCTGAAACTTAAAAAAAAAAAAGATGCTTCCAAATAGTATTTGCTTTTTGTTTACAACTTTTCTATATAATTACTGGCCAGTCAAGATTACCCAGATGAAAATGTATAATCCTTGAAGGTGAAGAGTATACCCTAAATGACTCAGGGCAGCAAGAAAAAAGTATATCAGAATTGTTTTGTGAACCATACAAGCTTAAAATTAAAAAAATCTCATCTTCTATGTGCTAAATTTATGACCTCATACACCTATCAAAGGGAATTTATAACAGAGAATTGATCCTAAATACTTTGGCTATAAAGGAGAAGAGGGAATGGATTTAGTTCATGGAAAGGTTTGGTTTCGCAGTTTGATTTCAGCAAACCAAATAACCTCACCTGATCCCTTCACTTTCTCTGAAGAAGTCCTGACTTCCCACGAAATTGTGAGCATTATTGAAGGATTGAAACTTGATAAGGTGTGGGGGCTGGGGGCATGGAGTGTTTGTCTGAGGAATATAGTGTGCTTAGAGATTCAGCTCAGGCTTCTTTTAGATGAGGATTGCTCTAGAAAACAGCCAGAAGTTTTGTCTTCAAATCTCAACTCTTTTGACTTCTGAAAGATTGTGAACTTATATTTTCTCCAATTCTGTCTCCAAAGCAGAATATTTCCTCTTTCTGAACAGATGTGAATAGGCTGCTAGGACTGGCTAAACACTGACTGTGAAAGCTGCAACAAAAATTAAACCTGTTTTCAATTGCACCCCTTCAGTTTTAGGAATAGTGATTAAAAATGCATTGAACTGTTTTGAGATCCAACAGACACAATTTTGAAAAAGAAAAGCTTCTGAATGTACTAAGACCATTGAGGTCCTTAGAAATGTACTGCTGAAAGAAAAATATGAAAGATACCTTTTGAAAGATAAACTATCATGCCATTTTTCAAGTAAAGAATCCAGATTCCAGTAATTCCAGCACAGTGCAGGAATTTTAGGAATGGTTATTGATTATTTCTGTCCCCAATGCCTCTCTGGTGATTTCTCTACTTGGCAAGTCAAGACAGGCTGAAAACAGGTAGCATTGCATGGCTCATTTCCATGCAGATGAACTCTGTTACCTTCCAAAAACATCGAGGCTGCACCTCAGACTACCCCAGCACAAGTGGGTGCCAGATTTGTGTGGAAGAATTGAAGCTGACAGCACAAAACTGTTTCAAAACCATCCTGTATCTGAACTCAGGTGCTCTCGTGCTCCACTGCCCCTGGAAGGAATTGTAGTCTTCCAAGGAAAAGTCCTCTTTGACTGAGAGTCCAGGCTTAGCTCTTCATCAGTTCCTGCTGCAGGGGTTACTGTTTATCCTGAAAAACAGAGGAGTCACCTGAGAAAAGATACTTGTGGCACCTCAGAAAACTTGACTTTTAGAGACACAATAAGTGTGATGTCCATGTGATGCCTTTGCTTGGAACTGGGCTGAAAAACCTCCTGAGCAGAGAAAGTAAGCCAAAGGCCCAGATTCGAAAGCTAATACAGGTACTAATTAGGCACTGCTTAGTGGCACAGGGCACAAGTTGCTCTCACTGACCTGTGGGATATAAAACACCACCAGAAAGGTCTTGCACTGTGATTTCACTAAGGAAAACACAGGTAGTTTAAGAAGGAGGTCAACAAGATTCAATCAGTGGGAAAACTGAGGTTGGGACTTGAGCTGTGTGGTACTAACTGAAGTGGTCATTTAAATGAAACCCTTTACTTAGATTAAGAAAAAATACAACAACCACATGGAAAGTAATTCTCCCTGCATTTTGTTGTCCTCTTTGTTCATTTTTCACCTTTTGAAGCTGTACAAAAACATCTTGGCATTTTCAATATGATTAACACAGCCACAGAATGGATTTGAAGTCAGAGGGTAGCTTGGCCTAAGATTGCTTTTAAAGAATAACATGAATTGTTTTAAGGTGTCAGCAGTGCTGTGCATCGTGCACTAAGCTCCCTCCTGTCTTCCTGTGTTTAAAGGGATTTCAGAACAGATATTTTAACTCCAGGTGCACAAGTCAGAGTTCACGTGTACAGCAAAGCAATAACTTGTTGCAGTCTGGAAGAAGGTAAAATTCACAGGTAGACAGCATCAAAGAAGTTTTACTGGATCTTGCCAGATTCAGAGGCTCTAATAGGTGAGTGTGGAGCAGGGCTGGTTTAGGACACTTGGATTTGGGCTCTGTTTCTACTCTATAGCCCTCACTACAGTCACCTTGACTTTGTGCACATTCTCACCCCATGCCAAATCATCACCAGAGCAGCTGAGTGTTTTTCATAATGATATTTTGAGGAAGATGATAAAATACTTGCTATTACACGCATTTCAGTGTGAAATTCCTGCCCAGTTCTGCAGAATGATTTTGGGTTATGCAATTTTTATGCCTTCCTTGAGTTTTATGGCAGGTCCCAGATGAAAGCCCTGGAAGTGATGATTTCTATTGTTACATCTTTATTATAAGCAGCATTGATAACTCCACTTTAAGACTGAGCAAACACAAATAGAAACAGAGAGGAAAAAGATATGTGTTTTGCACTTCAGACCATATAACATCAATACATTAATGATTTTACATGTGATCTGTAGAACCTACTTCACTCACCAGTAATAAAGGTTATAGATTCATTTTCATATTTCTAAAAATTGACTTACTAAACATTTTTACAGAATTTCTTGGATATTAAGAGGTGCAAAATTCCACATCATCCAAAAAAAACCCAAGAAAAATTATTTTGTTGACATTAGGTGACCAAACTATGAATTTATCTGAACACTTACAAACATAGTATTTCCTTTCAGTTATTTTTATTGAAATAACCTTTTGAGACTATTAATAGTTTTCATGTAACATAAGTTTCAGCAGCCTGACCTGACTCTAGACACAAAGTTAAATGTAAACTAATGAGCACTTAACTTTCCATTACATAAATGGATATTTATCAGATGACAAATTAAAACCAATAAGGCACCAAGACAAATGTGCTGTCAACAGCATTAAGATGGGTCATTTTCACTACTCCCCTCAACTGCACATTAATAAGCATTCCCTATTGCAATATATTCAGGGCTTTGATATTGATTTTTACGGCAGTCCAACACAAGTCAAAGTTCCTCCACACAGCATGGTGTTGAGTCCCACAAGAAATATGGGAAATGCGAGTGTGATTTTGAACCCAGGATGACTAGAGAAGTCAAGTACATATAAATATATATTTAAGGAGAGCATATAAAAATATGGTGTTTCGCATTTTGTACTTAGGCTAATTTTTAAAAATGTGTCCCCAGATATTTCAACATTGTGAATGCACTAAATATTCAGGCAGTGTAGAAATGCAAAGGTTAGTCTTTGTGCTCTATTTTAAAAAGATGAATAAAAGCAAGATAGTTTAAGGCAGTTTGCTTTAGTTTGCTTTACAGCTAATTGATTTAATGCATACAGTTTAACTGCAAACTTAGGAAGTTTTCATTTTTATTTGACAAAGACTTTAATTTCTTCAAGAAGCAAATTTCTAACCGATGATCAGTTTAGTTATGCCTCTGAACAACATTTTTACAGAATGAGAATGCGACTCCTACTGATGTTAACTCTTGCCTGAATCCTGGGAATAAAATCTCAGCCTTAATGAGCAAATGCCACATGTGATAAGAAGCCTCTGATGATGAGCTGCAAAATATAAGTGACTAGGTTATAATTGAGCAATGAGATCTAGCCAAGTGAAAGACATTTGTGGAGCGGATTGCGGATGCAGTTAATGATTCCTAGCGCTCACTGCCTGTGTTCATCATGCCATGAAGAGGCAGAGTTCACTGGCTGTCAGAAGCAGAGGATGGAGAATGGAGAGATGTGGGATTTCTGCTGCTGGCTCACTAAGTGAACATGTGAAATCACTTAACCTGTGATTAACAAGGCACCTGCATGAACAGCCATTGAAATTTGGTAAATTAGCATCATAATTTAACGTAGGGAATTACATATAAATCTACATATTGGGGCTAGAAAAAGCGGAGAGAAGGTGGAAATCAGCCTATGTGATATTGAGGGATAGGGGCAATTTTAGTGAGTATGAAACCCAGACACACTGAATAGACCTTAATACACAAGGACTGGTGTATCCATAACCAGCTACTATTGGCAGCATGAGAATTCCCTGTTAAGGTGGGCAAGTTGGACTGTTTCTCCTCAGGACTAGAAAGGAAACTCATGGGGCAGCAGCATAACTTCTAATTTATTGGGGGGAAAAAAGTAATGTTTTGTTAATTTTAAAGATTAGAAATACGTTAATTTGTAGAGTCAGAAACTCAGAATGGGATCTGACAAAAGGTGAGTATTTGTCTGAGCTCGTGCTTTGGAGCTCTGAGAATCTGGGCTCCATGAGAGTCAGTGGAGATTAGGGGCAAGGCTTGTCTAATGAAATGTAGCTGTCTAAAATAGGATGAGACACTTGGATGTATTGACTGTCTCTCTCTACTAAGGGAGTTTGAAGTTACTTGGTGAAATGCTGAATCCAATTTGTCTGTGTATATCCAGAAACCCCTGTGTGGTTGGAAGAATTCCACCTTGTGCAACACACACATAGTGAAAAAAAAAAGGCCCAATGTTTTACATTTCTTTTGTCTTATAGATAACCCTTAAAACACTTTCAGAAGCAGCTTGTACTTTTTAATTAGTGTTTATTGCATTCAATCTGAGACACTTCAGTGGGGTCCAATCACCAGTGGGTGGAGACCCATTGTTTGCCAGAAAAACAAATTTATTTAAGGCAGATACATGAAGACAGTCCAGATTCTACAATTGCTTTGTAGTTTTGCATGTAAATCCAGTTAAGAGGATAAAAACACCCTGGAATGAGCTCCCGGAGTTTGAAACTACTCCCAGCTTTGTGCAGCTATCAGTATGAAAATCTTCCCTGTAATTTCAGTTTCAAAAAAACCAGAAAAAAGCCTTCTGTCTGTTTGAACTTTCATAGCAAGAAATTGGTTTAATCTTAAAAATAACTAAATGGGTATTCATAGAAAACAATTCCATCATTTGCAATGCATTTTTAAGGACTCAGTGTCTGTGTTTGACATATGTGGATAGTGAGAAGTTTTGACCTTTTCTTTCTTAAGCACTTTATAGGAACACAAGAACATTATAGGGAACATAGAAAATACTTCCTGACCTCAATTCCAGTCAAACTTTAGCCTCTCCCTGGAATTAATTAAGAAAATGTGTGTAATTTGCCCTTTCTTGGTGTCATGTTTTCAGAGGAGATGCTCGGGGGTCTGTTGTTGAGGGTACAATGTGACACAGCAGGCACCTGCTGGCTACAGAGCAGGGGAAGCAGTGAGCAGTGTTTCCAGCACTGGGTATTTGTGTTTGCCATTGTAACTCACTTTACATTTTTATGTCAGCTAGTTTTTATGAGTGAAAAGATTTAAAAGAAACATTAGACTGAAATCTGTTCGGTTTTTTCCCCCTAGATTTTCTTATCTGTAGAAATGTAAGGACTTGCTGATTGATGCCTTCTCTGCTTGGTCACTCCAGAAGAAAATATGTGAGGATGCTGACAGGCTGAAATGTAACATATTAAAGTATTTTTTTCTTATACTTTATTTTGGAAATTTGCACAGTCTGCCTAAGTGCTCTGTTTGGAAAATGAGTCAAATATTTCTTTAAGGAAAACCTCATGGTAAGGAAATTCTTGTCTCTGTTTTACATCAGAGACTAATAAAGCTTTATATCCTTTAACAATTCTTTAACTGTTTATTCCATCCTTTAAAGCAGGCTGCTGTGTCCTGGCTATTGTGACTCACCAGACTGGTTTGATGTGTTGCTGAGTTTTCTTGGAAAGAACTTGTAATATATTTATTTTTTAGCCAAACCAAAATCAGCGTTAGGAATGACATTCAACACAGGAAAACATAAAAAAACCTTTCTGAGGAGCAAATATTTACCTTCCAGATAGGCTAGACAGTTCTAGGAATCTGGTGTTTTTAAGGTTCCTCTGAGAGAAGTTTTTAGGGTGTTGTGACTTTGCAGAGCATTTCAATTTCAATGGACACACTGCATCCACATTTGTCAGCAGGAGAAACATAGAAATGTCTGTGCTGTGATCTCATGAAGGGATGTCTCAGAGAGGATTTCTGCATCCATGCAGACAAAGTCAAAAGCATCAAGGCTCTGCATGGCTCTGCACATTCCCAGGAATGCCTGGCATGTCTCTCCTTGCCTGTGGGGAGACCTGGAAAAACAAATACTTTTACTTCTTCCTTTCCCAGGATAAACAAACCATGGAGCTCATTGGAAGCTGAAGGAAACAGTGCAGTTTTTTGCGATTCCCTGACATGAAGTGAGAAAATTCTCCAGGTCCCAGGTTCTGCACTGGGCTCTGTACAAACTGGCAATGCTTGGGATGTGCTGCACAATGAGCTCAAAATCTCCACTCTTTGTTCTTGAAGTACCTGCTTTCAGTAGCTTTTCCCTGAACTATTTGCAAATGTACACAGGTTTTTCTTTGAAGGACATTTCAATTCCTCAGTTGGATCAAACAGACTTGGGAATGAATCGATGTCCTTGCAGTCCTCTCAGCTTTCAGAGTTTTCTGTTCCTCTCTTCCTTCAGCCCTTTTCTGCTTTTCCCTGAGCTGTATCCCAGTCAAAAGGATCACCAGTACAGAAACCCCCTTTTTCTAGTAGCATCTCCATTACCACAGAAATGTTGTGTTACAGTTTAGACCCCACAGGCACTTACTCAGGGGTTATTTTGAGAGGTGATGGTAGCAATGCCTTGTCTTGTCTCCATCGTGTCCACTCAGCACAGGATAATTGACCCTTCCCAGTTGGCCATAACTGAGCAGGATTTGAGATTATGGAGCAGCCACTGCCCTGCTTTCGCCATCTGTCTCACTGAACAGTTCTCCTCAAGGGCTGTTTTAGCTGAAAGGCTGATTTTGGTGATCTGAAGATCATCTCCATTCAGACACCAGTAATTCCACAAACCAGTCGAACGGGCAGCACAACTTCTTAATGAACCAGTAAATATTAGCATGAACCATCATGAATTCTCATTAACCTCAAACTATTAATTAGCTGCAACCTCTGTGTGGCACATGTACAATATCTCTTTTCCAGACCTCTCTCCTAATACTCACAAATCATAGGATCACAGAATGGTTTGGTTGGAAGGGACCTTAAAGTTCATTGAGTTCCAGCCCTACTGCCATGGGGCAGGACACCTTCCACTACCCCAGGTTGCTCAGAGCCCTGTCCAACCCTTGAATACTTCCAGGGATGGGGCAGTCACAGCTTCTCTGGACAACTTGTTCTCTGGAGTTCTAGTGCCCCACCACCCTCTGAGTAAAACATTTCTTCCTGATATCTAATCTAATTTTCTCCTCTTTTAGTGTAAACTCATTCCTCCTTGTCCTATCACTATATATCCTGTTGATACTGCTTTTTGGTGGAGCACCATTGATTTGTGGGGTGCCCAAATCTCTCCAGGTTGGCCATGAACAATATGTAAAAACCAGAAGATTTTTACATAACCACATATTTATATGACCTTAAGTCTTCGCCAGTTATCTGGAGGTTTGTTTCTATTCTCCGAGAGATGTTTCCTAAGGCAAGAGTGTCTGAAGGCAAAGCAGCAGAAGAGAACAAAAGCCTTCATGGTTTGGGCTTAAATCTGTGTAATTTCATGGATGCTCTGAACTGGCCACCAAAATGATATCTAGTATCTTGTCTTGCCAAGACCAGTCCTTGACAGCTCCCGGCAGCACAGGAACAAACTCAGAGAGAAATGGAAAATGGGAGGTAATTTGTTTCTCCCATACTCATTAATTTGCAAACAGATCTCCATTAGAGAATCCCAAAGCTTAAAATCTCCTCAGCTCTCCCAAATATTGCTTACATTTATTATTATTACTACCCTAGTCATTCTTGTTAATTTAGCACCATATCTAAACATCCCAAGTTAATTTTGAAGGGAGTGTGGACGGAAATGTGAAGGGCTTATTTAGTTTTATTAAGGATAAGCTCAGACATTAGAAATCAACTCTGTTTTCCCAGTTTTTGGATCAGTCCCCAAGCATTCTTCTACCACCATTCTACAAACTCAGATTGACACTGAGCTGATAAATTGACAGAAAGTATCAAATGTCAGTGAGGGCTCTGATTCCCTCTGGAGGCTCTGGGGAACAAAGTATGAACAGATTGTTCATGCCAGAATACCTCATTATTTTAAGCAAATTGACTTTCTTATTGACTACATTGAAAGGTTGTACACTACTTATAATTACCAGTTCTACTTAATTTTCTTTTATAAAAAGGTCTGTACTCTCTACTTGACAGTATTATTTTGATTAACCTACTTTTTGCCCCAAGAGACCATTTAATATTTAAGAAAGAATGGCTTGATTGTACAGATGTATAGCACATGCACACGATTATTGTTATAATCACCCATATCTAATCTGAATGCTGAAGTGCATTACACTACATTTTGCAATGAACTATGAGATTTTGTAGTGCTGGTGAGGTTAACAGCAGTATAAACATTAAAAAAAAAAAAAGTCCTGCAACTGCAGGAGCACAAAGAGCATTTTGCGCAATCTACCAGAAAATACAGTGGTGTGATGTGAAGCAAGAAGATTAGAGGATGTTTTTCACACCCCTTGATTTCAGTTCGTGACTATTTTATGATCACTACATTTGGCTGATGTTTTATTGCTAATAATAATATGATATATTAATTTTTTACGTCCTCTTCAGTACTGCTCTCAAATCTAACTTCCTCCCACCTCTAGTCTCAAAGTGGCAGAATAATATGAGCTGATTACAGTTTGGCCTGGTCAGATATGGTCAAGGTAATTGCTGGAAACAGCTTCTTGGCTTTTTGAGATATGAGAGAGGCATTGAAAAGAACCTGCTGATGCAGAAACATCTACCTGGAATGAGGGCCAGTGAAATGTCACTTGCAATCCCATTAGAGTGATCCTGGTTGACTACCCCACACTGCCCTGAAGGAAGCATTTGCTCTCCACACTAGTTCATTGAAAAACAGGGGAAAAAATATGACTGGTTCAATAAAAATGAGGCTGTCAAGGGTCTAAAGCCAAACATTGTACTCCCATTGTACTGTTCATAATTTTTTTTTTCTTCTGGATTTTTCTTTCCTTGTATTCTCCCAAAGCAGTGTGACTCCCTGCTGGCATTAGAGTCCAGTCCTGATGCTATTTCAAACTGATATTTCAAGCCAAGAAATTCAAACCCAAACTTTAATATCTTCCCCATATCAATTTTCTCTTGACACATTAACAAGCCTCTGTGAAATGCTGTTATTCTATGACACATGGCTTCATAAAAGTGACCTCTTCCTATTCAGATATTGGCCCTTACTATGTTTATCCTGTTGACAGGAAAAAGTCTTGATATGATTAGAGGAATAAAGTCAAAAGTGAAGACCAAATTAGAATGTTTTTTCATCATTAGAAAGGTAAAACTCTGCTTGCAGGATCTTTATTACTGGTAATCAGGCAAGAAGTAGGAAGAGCCCTGCTTGGTTTTCAGATTGCAGGCTGTTTTTGCGAAGAGGGGAAGAGAAAATAAGCCTCTTTTCACTCATGAACTGAGAAAATTGGATCTGGAATCCATTGGGAAAAGATATATAGGAACCTACAATGTCATTTTACTGTCACTTTTCAGAAAACAAGCACTTTTGGGGAGCTCCAGTCAGAGTTTGAAGGAATGATCCAATAAACCACAAGCACTCCTAGGGCTGTTGTGCTAGGGATTGAGTGACTGCAATTAAAATGACCCTCAGATGCTTCAGAATAAGATTTCAGAGAATACTTAAAAATGGTAGCTGCTTTTCCTGCTGCAGAATGATCAGCTGCCTCTAGAGAAATGAAACAAGACATGGGTATACCCTGTTAAGCAAAGTATCTGCTGAAGACCCAGGGCGCTCATTGAGGAGCCAGAGATCTGTAGCCATTGCACTGACAGAGATTGAAGAAACTGATTATTTTTCTATAACTATTTTGCCTCAAATTTATAAATGCAAAACTTAGGAAAAGAATTGGCTTCTAGTATTTTTTTTATGAAAATAACACAAAATTATAAGTATTGTACTTTCACACACTATATGTATTTGATTTTACTTGTGCAATCAGCAAATAGAAAATCTGTGGAGGTGATGCAAATCTTCTAGTTATAACACCAAAAACACAGGGATTATATGGGCATGTAGGACAAGATTCAAACCAAACTGTAGAAAACTAAATTGGGTTATGGGTGAAATTTATATTCAAGGATGTTTTATACTTCAGTGTCTGTCTAAATGCCATCTTTGCAGAATTTTATTTTGCTGAGATGATTTCTGAATAGTTTGTACTTCTTGTTCTCAGCCAGGCCAGAAGTACCATGCACAGTTATTTGTGGGCTATCTGCTGTCTAAATTCCATGTAATCTAATGGGAAAATTTCTCAGCTCCTTGAGTTGCCCAGATGGGTAGGGCCAAAAAGAGTGTATTTAATTCACTTTGACATAAAGGAATTCCTCATTAAAAAACCATTGCTTATATAGACAATTTTTTTAACTTGTTGAGGTTATTTTGTAATTTTTTTTTTTTTTACAATTTATTGATCCTCTAGTCAATATGGCTGAAAGAATCCGGGGAGAAATTCAGCTCACCTGAAAGTAAACTAAGCCTAAATTCCTTAAAAATAGGTTTCTAGTGCCACCTGATGCATCCTTGAGGATCTGAGTTGCACCAGGAGACTGAAACATATGAAAAAAATATATGAGTCCTGGAGCTTTCTGGAAGAGCCTTTCTGGAGGACAGGCTGGATGCCTGAGTCCTTCCCAAATAGCACCAAAAAGGCGCCCTATTTATCGGCACTGAGGTTGGATCCCACATCTCAACTGACTACAGTGGGAGCTGAGGCACCCAGCTACAGGCTTACTTCATGATCTTGACGTTTAGGAGGTGAGCTGAATTCTGCTTGCCCTCCCAGGCTTGTGAAGCTCTGCAACTCCAAATGAAATGAGATGCCTATCTGCATATTTTAATTTTTTTTTTTAATTTTTTTTTTTTTTGTGGGAGAAGAGTCCAGTCACATCCATTTGGCTATGGCAGCTCTCGTAGGAGCCTGGAATGTGGGAATTGTAAGCCTGGCAGCAGGCTGCAACGTGCAGTGTATGGAATAGTCTGTGCTGAAAATGTCCAAAATCCTACCTGTTACTCTGAGTTTATAGCGTATCTACTCTTTACTAATGCTAAAATATTTCCTGCAATTGCAGTTATGTTCTAAGAAATATATAAGTATATAAAATAAGTATATAAAAGCAAGTGTTCCTTATTGAATGTACAAGAATTTATTGTTATCTAGGGTGCCATACCACTTAGATCTTGTGTGTATCTCTGTGCTGACCTATATATGAATATACGGGGTGTGACCATGTATCTAAGACCACAGAGGTGCATGTGTGGTAGCTATAACTGCTCACAAGAATTACTATGGGTTATGAAAAACTAATGTAAAAAAAAAGCATCTCTGCAGAAGCATAATGGAGCAGTAATAAATCAGCTCAGTGCAACTCACTGTGCTTGTAAGTTGCTTTTTCAGTGAGGCTGCTCTGCTCTTTGCGCTTAAAATGTTAACGGGGGAGCAAGGCTTTTACTACATCTGTGCTCCAAAAGCTTGTGCACTGAGAGGCAGTTATATAACTCAGCAGCTCCAGGAGGGTCTGTGCATTCAAGCTCTAACATCTATCTGTGCTTTCCTACCCCTGTGACTGTATTTTGCCCACACCCTTAACTTTCAGAGAGGCAAAGCAGATGTAAGAAAAAGAGAAGAAGAAATGTCAAGTTTGCAAAAAAAAAACCTGTTGAAAAGACTTATTAACCTACTTTCATATGCAAGAAAGGTGGGGAGATACTTTTTGTGATGGCATGTAAGGATAGGACAAGGGGGAATCGGTTTAAATAAAAACAGAGCAGGTTTAGGTTAGCTATCAGGAAGAAATACTTTACTGTGAGGGTGGTGAGGAACAGATTGCCCAGAGAAGCTCTGGCTGCCCCATCCTTGGAAGTTTCAAGGCCTGACTGGTTTGGGCTTGGAGCAGCCTGGGATAGTGGAAGGTGTCCCTTCCCATGACATAGGAGCTGGAAGTAGATGATCTTTAAGTCCCCTTCCCGCCCAAACCATTCTATGATTTTATGAGTTCATAATTCATACGGAATTTACATGGAATCTCTTTCATGAATGTCCAGCTGTACATGAATGCACTGTACATTAGAAAACGGGATTCTGTTGTGCATTTGTGTCTGACATTACTGATGGCAGTAGCAGGGACACTGCTGGCTTTTGGTGTGTCAAATCCTGGCTGTGCTCTGCAAGCCACGTGTGTCTCACTAAGTGCACAGTTACCCGCTCTGGCTTGTCAAAGCAGCTCAGCCTGCATAGAGAGACATGGCCTCAGCGGGAGAAAATTAAGGTCATTTCCATCATTGAGCATTGAGAGTGGTAGCAGGAATAACAGAAGAGTGTATACCTTGGTTGCTGTGATGTTGTTCTGCCCACAGGGATGTGGACTATTTAGCTTACTTTCTGAAATGGCCAATAGACAGTAACAACTTCTGACTGACTTGTAGCACTTGAAGTCCAACTATCAATTTATCAAGTAGTCTGATTCCTCATGAATTCATAAAAATGATATAAGTGGCTAAAAAATACCTTAAATATATTTTAATTTCTTTTTCCTTTCACTGGCATGAATGTCTTTTCAGAAACAGCAAATCTGGGGGCATTCCAGGATTTGGAAATGTAGCAATTCCCTTAGCATTCAAAGCATTTTACAGTACACAAAAAGCCTAATATGCCATAATGGCATTTTATTATGTTTACACATTTTACAAAAAAATATCTTGAGGAGTGCCCTTGTACACCAAATGCAACATTGTGACCTTGCTTTCAGGAACGAGCTCAGGAGGTGGGCTGGGATAGTTGAATAAAATGTAGTCCACCAAAAGGAAACTATATAGTGGAAAAGTTCTCTTCAGAAACTATGTATCTGGGAGGTCTGTAAGACAGTCAGAGAAAATTAGGCTCAGAAATGGTGTATTTCTGGTAGGAAACAAGATGCATTTACAGACTCTAATAAACTTCTCTGACTTAGGTTTTGTTGTTCCTTCATTTCAGCTCAGTAATTGACATATCTGATTTTCACTTCAAAAGCAAAAATTCCAGATTCAAATTGCGAATGATCTGGTTCCACCACAGCTGTCTTGGACGCATTTAAATACCAGATAGAAAAGTGCTCTTTAAAATCCAGACGTGTACTTGCAGGAGGTGCTTATGACCCTCATGATCTCCAGAGCAAAGTTCCACCAGAACCACACAGTATCTGATCAGGGCTGCTCCTATCCTATACACCAAATATCTGTAATTAAGAGCGAGTCATTGTCTCTGTCCCAATCATTCCCAGCCTCAGCTTCAATTGTTGGACTTGAGAAATATCCAGTATGGATTCTGGACTTGTTGTTTCACTCCTCCTTCTTTTTGTCACTTTTTTTGCAATTCATCTGCTGGCTCAATCACAGACAAACTAGCACAAATCAATGAAAAAGATTTCAATCTTAATTGCCACTAATTCATAATGGACTAATTAGCTGAACACACTGTATCCTGTAAAGCTTCTGTCCTTTGTTCTGCAGTTTTACTGTGCCATGTTTAATTGATTCTGGTAGCAGCTTATAATGGACTGCAAAAGCTCTCTTCATAAAATAATAAAATAAAAAGAAATTGTAAAAAGGACTGCCTGAATTGCATATGAAAAAAGGCACGTTTCCAGCAGCTGGATGGAAATGTAACTTGTAAATTCTACCTTGGCTCGTAAAGCAAACACCTTTTACAACAATCTGCTCTACCACCCCCTCCTCTACAAAACCAGCAGATAGGATTTGTTGGAGAGATGTAAGAAGGAGATAAGGATACATTTAAATTGCTCTGAACTAAACTGTGATCCTAACAGCAGTGGTATAAAAGCAGACAATTGCCTTAAAGATGTCCCAGCATCATCAAAGGTGTATAATGCTGCTGCCTGAGCACATGCCTGCTCCTCTTACAGAAAAACCTGAGGAATTATTCATTCTTCTGAACATTGCACCAGTAGAAGGATAAATGATAATATTTTATTAGGGCACTGTGATTTATTAGGGCATTCAGACTCTTACACTGTTTTTTTTTAACAGATTTTAGACAGCTCACTAAACTCTGCCTATAACTGGGTAAAGTTAGTTGTCACTAAGCACTGCTTTTTCTTTTGCGGTTTGGCTGATATGTCACCCTCCTTGGCTGATGTTTCACAAGATCTTGAAGATATTTTTCTTTTTTTCTCACCAGTTTACATGAAATGCTGTGCTCCAAGCTCCTTATTCCTTTCCATGTGTCACATTTCTCTTTACGCAATTGAAGAAACTCTTCTGAGTCATTTAAAAAAATATATTTTTTAAAAACTCAGCTCAATTCAGAAAACTGAGATATGGTGCAAAAGCAACACGGGTAGAGCTGAAATATTGAATTATTCTGGTGAGACATGGGCTGGAGGTGCCCGGGGCATGATGGGGTAAGAAAATCTTATACAGGTTTTTCAGCTGGAGAAAATGTACCATGGAAAGACACAAATGAATCAGACAGAAAAAAAGATGATGAGCTATTAGGGCTGTTGAAAGGGAAATTCAATTGGCTGTCATCTTTATGCAAATTGTGAGAGTCAGGCTTGAAGTTACAGTGAAGAGGTCTGAGAGAGCAGAGATAATACTGCTAAAGTGCAGGGTTTTTGGCTGCCTTTTAGCATAGCCTTGTCCCATGTGTTAAATTACAGCCCTGCCCTACTTTCCCATTGAACAGCGCCATGGAGATGCATTTTCATTTACTCGTTCCTTTGTGGTGTGTAACATCCACTTTGTACAGAGATGCAAATAAATAAAAAAAGTGCAGGGAAATAGTGAGCCTGAACCTTTGTGCCTCCTTTTGAGCTGAGACCCTCTCCTTTAAAGCTCTGCTCCCTTTTTCTGCATGCCTTCTACCTTGTCATATTCAGATCATGCCTCATTTAGCTGAATTACTCAGGTCACCTTAAATTAATTGTGTAGTTTGGCACTGATGCTGCTGATCTACCCCTGTCTGAGTGCTGTGTCAAAGAAGTCATAAGATAAGCAGAATTTAAGAAGATATCTGCTAGCAAACAAGAACGCAGAGTAGGAAATCTGGTGTTTGCTATCATTTTATTTTTTATGATGAATTAGTGGATGTACTGAAGTAATAATCCCGTGCATGTGCAATTTTGCTCTACATTTTCCAAGCCCCAGCCCTTCAATTCAAACTCCCATCTTCATTAATTTTCAGTGTGTGGTGCTGAGATTCAACTGAAAAAAGATCCTGAATATTTGCATAGAAACCTATGCTGTCATAAAAAGACTTTGTATAAGAGAAATCAATGTTATTTTAAATATTATCTACTTTTGTAGGCATTGCAAGTTAACCTGTCCCCAGAAATCCTAATCCAGCAACACATTTAAGCATCTACTTGCTTTAATCAGCTGCAGCAGTGAATGGGATCCCTGAAATGCTTAATTTTCAGCATATGCTTAAGTTTCATGCTCAGTTAAATTCCTGGTGTATTATGTCAATGCTAAAGAGTGTCACAGCTTAGGAAATCACAATCACATTAAAGCTAGATTCTCTCCTTTGCTTGCCTTTTTATTGTATGTTTAATATGTAACATTAATATTTATAAGCATATGGAAGGCATATTTACAAGCACTTCCCTGTAAATAAGATACTTGGAATTATTATAGCATTTCTTGGTTTTATTTTTCTTCGTCATTTTGTAGTGTCTTTTTCTGCTTTCAATATTCATTTTCCCTGAACTTTTCCACTTCAGGTTTACCATTCCTTTAATACACTGTAAGAAGCAGCATCATTGTTTCTTTTCTTGTTTTGAGTTGTTCTGTTTGTTTCCATTGATTTATTTTTTTTCTTTAGTTTTTTTTAATTCAGTGTTTTCTAAACTTCTGCCTTTTATTCAAGTTTTCTTTATTTTCCATTTTTCATGTATTTCACATTTTTTTTTTCTAGTTCTGTTGCTTTGCCTGGATTCTGATGTGCATCAATAGTGACAAATAATTGGCAAACAAGGTGGCATTTTCTCTGGAAAAGACCATCAGGAGAGAGTCCATTCCTTCAGCATTTCTGAAAGGGAGGGTTTACAAAATGGAATGCAAAGAATAACGTACTCAAAAATTACTTTTCAGGGTCAGACCTGTAAATATCTACATATCTAGAGGGGTCAGGATTTTAATACCAAAGCAGAATCTTGACTCAAAAAGAAGCACAGAAATTTCCTGACAGCATATTGAATTTCTGGGGAATTGAATTTCTATTGCTTTGGAAGCAATAGAAACCTGCATCCATTGGTTTTACCTGTTGCTGCTTGGGGTAGAAACTAGCAATGTTAAAAGTCTTAGGGTGCCAATGATACAAAAAAAGCCAAAAAAACCCCTTCAGTTGGTGAAGTTTATTGTCTTTAAAGCCCTAACACCTGAGGGTTATTTTATTAGGCTCTGAGGGAACAAGAACCTTTGTAAGGTTGTTTAATAGATGTTTTCGATGCTTATTCAGTCGTCCTCTTAAAACCAAGGAGAGGAAGAGGATTTTTACTATGCTTCACACTAGTAGGGATTGGAAATATTTTGGACAAAGTTAAAAAAAAGAAATTAGATGTGTCAGTCCAGATGCAGCCCCCTGTGAGACACCTCTGGTGCTGGCTTAGCCGTGAGGCAGGATAGCACTTGAAGCCAGACACCATGCAGATATGAGGTGCCCACTCCTGGGTGAGCCTTCCTGGGTGATTTGCCCTAAAACCAGGGACTTTATGAAATCTCTGCTGCAGTCCTGTAAATCCGATATCCTTGTAGAAATATGTGTAGCCAGGCTGCCAATTTCAATGCCTCTTGAGAGCTTCTGCTCTGCAGAAAATTCTGGCATAAAACATTTTCAAACTGATTCAGTAATTTTTTTTTCAAAAGAACAAGGATTTTCCTACAAATTGGAAGCATTGACTTTTGTCTAAATTGTCCTTAACACCGCTCATTTGGAATCATATTAAATAATAGGAGCAGCAGATTGTGCTCATGCTATTCTTAAGTATGAGATGATAATTATGTATATTCCCAGGATAAAAAAAAGCAAACCTCTTATGTTCCAGTCCTGACCCTCCCTTTAATATGTCACATTACCCAGATTAAATTGTATAACCTCTCTGTCCCTTAGACTAGCCTTCTGCAAGAGTAGGGGCTACCAAGATTTGAAATATTTTTCATTAGCATTTAATGATGAAAATATGATATTAATGCTTAAAATTTGCTATTTTTTCTAACAAGGAAATGTGAGGAAGGTGTGGGAGGGATTTTTTTAGAATTGGCATGGCAAGTCTTTCAGTGGAATCTTAACCTGAAATGCTGGCTCTCTAAAGGGATCACTTGCTGCTGCAGCAATCCTAATTAAAGCAAATATTGAATCAGGCAAGTTTTACATGGATGTATAGTATATTGGTTTTTGATTATTCAATGAGAAGTTTGACTAACCTTGTTTTCACTGTCCTGTGAGAAAAAAATTTATTCCCTTTAGGCTTACTATAGTGAAATCTCATAATTTCTCATTTCTACACACGAATACCCTCCTCTTCCCTGAGAAATCATTGTAATTTGTGTAGAAAAAGGTGCCTTTCAAAGTTTGGGTTTAAACATAGAAAAATCCCTCTTACTTGAAAAATATCTTGGGTTCTAGTTATGGTTCTGCAAATGCCCAGGACAGCTATAAATGTTTTGACCACAAATTTGATGTAAACTATGTCTTGAGTTGAAAGCCTCTCTTGTGATAATACCTGGGGCTTATTCTTCCTGGCAGCTGAGGATAATCAAAGCCTTTCTCTGGGTGGAATCAGAGAAACAATCTATATTTTGTCACTGATGCTTCAGTGCAAATAAGCAAGTAGGACATGGAGGCAATGCTACCTTTTTATTTTAGAGGGTCTGCTTTAGAGCAGCCTGACACATCCATTCTGAAATGCAGCTTTCCTTGCTTAACACTGAACATTCATTTCTGCCTGAATCTATCTGAATTCTTTCTTCAGCCAGAGACTAACCTGTATCCCATTGTACTGGACAAATGGAGAGTGCCTCTCCCAAATGGACTCTTTCCTTCAGAGCCTCATGCACCACCAAACAAAATAATCAGTGTCAGAGGTACAAGGCAATCATTTTATCTAAAGCCACCCACTCCTCTTTTGTTTTCCTGAGAACATTGTGCGCTTTTCATTTTACATCCTCCTCTTCAGATCTGCAGATGTGAAACTTTAAATGCAGGGTATTAAAAAAAAAAACAACATGAAAATTACAGAGCTTTGCAGTCAAGCACTATGTGTCTGTAATTCTACAAGAGAAGAGCAGAGATAATTTTACATGTTACTTACAGACATCCATGTGATAAAAAGAAAAATAATAACCTTTTCCACAAAAAAAGTCAAAGATTGCTATCTGCGTTTAATACCAAATACTAGAAAATGAAAAGTGCATTAATTTCTATGAAATAGATAGGCCTTTAAAATGAAGCTCTAAAGGGACATTTCTATGAATAGAGCCAACTGTAAACTGAATATCAGAAAATGCTTTCGAGCTCTTAGATCCAGCCTAGGTAGACACAAGAAATGACACAATGTGAACTCTAAACTCATCAGAAATGGGTACCGCATTGGAAAACCAGCCAGAGGAACAATCCATAAGAAAATCCTCTAAAACCTAAGAAGAGTCCCCTCCGTGTCTAATTCTACAGTTATCTGATAAAAAACCTGGTACATTGCACCCTGCTGTCACACATTGCTCTTTTTGGGTTTAATAATAGATTGCAGTTTAAACTGTGCCTGCAAAACTCACTTTTCCTTCAATGGGCCATAAATTCTCCCTCTGATACAAAAGCCTTCCTGGTATAGGATATATTTGGCCTTATATCTAACACACTCAGAAATAAAAATAAGTAGTTTTTCTTTCCGTAAATGTCAGGTTTATTATAAGCTTAATATATGATTATTATTAATTGGTTTCCAATAGCACTCAGAAGTGCCAGCAGAGACTGAAACACAAAGAAAGAAATATTCTTTGTGCCAGAGATCTGAAAGGATAGTGATAAAAAGGGAAACAAAGAAAGAGGTTTGTCTAAGACTGAAATCAGTGAATGGTCTCGGCTGGGTCCTTAGGTGTCCTGATCTCCATGGATTTTCTGCAAACCACCACTTTTGTGTAGAAGTGCTTTATGACACCAAACTCTGAAGCACAGACACTGGAGTTCTGGAGTCCTGGAGAATAAATTTATTGAGAATTCAGGGAAGACAAGACTTATGTTTATATTCATTCAAAGGCAGATGGACCAGAAGTACCTTTATTTAGACTCTAGATTGATGTAAGACGTGAAATACACAACACCTCAGGAAAAATTGACATCTTTACCTGTATATTTAGCATGAAGAACAACTGATTGTGTAGCTTTTCCATGGGAAACAAGCAAATAAAATCTCTCAAAATGGGCCAGTGCTACACTGGGTGATGAGGCACAGTTTGCCAGAGAAGTTGTGGATGCCCCATCCCTGGAATTGTTCAAGACCAGGTTGGAAGGGGCTCTAAAACCATTTGTGCTGTAGGTTTTAAGAAGGTCATGAGCTCTCTGGTGGGTATAAAAGGAGCCTGTGGTGACTTTGCTGTAGGCAGCCCCATCATAAAGACTGGAATGAAATTCCTCTGAAGATGAAATTTCACATTTTGCGCATGGGGCTGAGTCAAGCTAGAGAATCTTTGAAAGAATAAGGAAATACGGTTTATGAGAAGCGAGATGAGGAATTTAATAACCTGTTGTGGGAGCAGTAGTGGTCTTCAGATACCAGAATAACTGCTCCATTGTGAAGGTGAGGAATCTGTTCCTCAGGCCAGTGCTGGAAAGGATTAGAAATCAGTTTCAATCAAAGCAAAGACATTAGGGGATAAAAAAACCTAAACAAACCTTCTTTTGAACTGTGGGTAGGGAAACATTGCGCAGACTGTCTGGGACACTGTGATGACTCCATCTCTGGAAATCTATGAGAAGACCTTAAACAAGCATCTGTCAGGGCTAATACATCTGCTGTTGATGCCTCTTAGGGCAGGGGATGGATGAGATTGCCTCTGAGATCCCTCCCAACCATATGAGGCTGTGACACAGAAATGAATAATTCACTTTTTATATTTGCAGAGATGTGAAAATAAATAATAACTGAAAGTCTAATCTTAGCAAAACTCAGAAGACTTGGAGAACCACATATAAATCATTGGTAATAAAATAATTTACACTGCATTGCAAAGATGCCCAGCACCTAGACAGTTAGGCAGCTTTTCATAATACCTTGACCACAATTCAAATGTCAAGTGAAAACAGACTTGCCAAGTCTACTAACCAACAATTTTGAGATTTTCTAGGTGAGTTGCTGTATGAATTTTGAAAAATAGAGCAAGTAAGGAGGAGAAATAGTCCCTTCTTACTTGTAAGGTGTCAGATCTTTGACTGCACATGATCCATCATTGTGACAAAGACAACATTCCATTAATTTACAGTCAGTTTTATTGCTGAATCTACTTACTGCATAGTCTGTGCTACAATTTAGCATAGCCAAGCACCCACACATAGGGAAGAATGGATATTTGAAGTATCTCTCCCCCAAAAATAGCCCGTGTTAGTTACCAGCATCAGTACTATTTACTGTGGGAGCACTTGAACAAAACAGGGGTTGCTTACAACAGATTAAAAACAGATTAAAAACATTTGTTTTAGAAAGGTTAAACCGCATATGAATAATTTATTCAAAACACTCCATGTAATTAGCAATACAGGAATTATTTGGTAATAACTAAACCATTACTTTGCACTTTCTTCATGAGCACAAAAGCCTCTATTGCCTGCCTGTGAAAGTGGTGTAAGAACTCAGCAGCAGTTTCTCAGATAAATGCTTTTGCACAAGCACTTTTGGTGCTACTGAAGCTATTTTGGCTCGATTAACAGCACCAGGTGCCCTATATAAGAATATTATTTTTAATTGGTTTTAATGTTGCTTTCTCTGATTGGTACAAATTCAAATCTGTCTTAAAGGGTTTGAGCTACAATGCTTATCCCTCAAACTTTACAGTTGCCTTTCTTAGAGTGATGCCTACATAATGCATCTCTTTGCTGGCATATCCACATTTATCTCAGGTTCTAAAATGGTTTTAGTCATCGTTTAAAAGCTTCTTTCAGTGATGGCCATCACCCCTAGGTTTACAAGGCTTTTATTGTGGCACCCCATTATAGATATTGTTTGTTCTTTTATTCGCCTTCATTCAGTGCATGTGTGGGTGAAGGGGCTGGCACAGACATTAGGCTTGTTTTGAGTGCTCCCATCTGTGCTTCACAGAGGGAACAGAAGATCAGGGAGGTGAAGGAAGGGTGAGGATGAAGAATGGTCTGAAATCCCGGACAGAAATTTCTCAAGAGACAGCAAGTGGCAAAAGCTGAACTAAGGTACAAGACAAATTCTTCCTGAAACATTTTCAAATGAATGTTCTAATTTCAGAAGCACAGACCATTTTTGGTTCCTCAAATGTCACTGGATGATGAATACAGGAATTTCCAGATTTTTTTTTTTATCTCAAGTTTAGGCTTCATCAAACTTGACTGAACCTGTTTGTCTCAGCACCATCACCATCCTTTGTTATTTAGTGTGCATGGTGGGGTCTCAGGGAAAGTTTTCAGGATCCTACATCTCAGATCTGTGGACATACATCAACTCTGGATGTTTTACTTCAAAGGAACCATGTCTGGTGTAGTCTGTGGTTTGGAGATGTTGGAAAAATGTCCAACAAGGCATTTAAAGCTCACTGCTTTTTGATGAAGAGGTGTAGACAATAACATTGACCTGCTAAAGGGAAAAATCTGATTTAAGGGAGCATGTGGGTGAAAGGGGAAGGTGGGAAGGGAATGATACAAAATGCAGCACAAAAAGAAGTGAGAGGTGCAGGGCAAACTCCAGCCAGCTGAACACTGGACTTATGTCTGGACACAAGCACAGGACAGAGAAGATATAGCAACAGAATTTTACTGTCTAACTCTAGTAAAGCTGCCCTGATGGCAAAGGCCAAATTCTTAACAGCTCTGATTTTGATGCAGTGTAGCATAGAGCTTCAGGTATTGGTAGCAGAAAAAAAACCCCTTCTGGATCAGTCCAAATGGAGACCACACTTGACTTTTCACTTAAGAATCATGGAATGGTCTGGAATGGAAAGGACTTTAAGTATCATCCAATTCCCCCTGCCATGGCCAGGGACCCCTTCCACTCTCTCAGGTTGCTCCAAATCCCATCTCACCAGACCTTGGACACTTCCAGGGATGGTGCAGCTACAGTTTCTCCAGGCAGCCTGTGCCAGTGCCTCACTACCCTCACAGGGAAGAATTATTTCATAGTGTCCAATCCAAACCTATTCTCTTTCGGTTTGAATCCATTCCTCCTTTTCCGGTCAATCCATGCATTGTAAATTGTCTTTCTCCACCTTTCTTGCAGATTCTCTTCAGGCACAGCTGGGTCTCTTTCCCAGGCTCAACAATCTTTCCAGCCCTTTAACACAGATGTGATGACAACAACACAAGGATCAGTTATCTACTAAGATGCCATAAAATAAAAGTGTCCATATAGACACTTGTGAGCAGCTTTGAACTGTATTTACTCCTCCATTGTCTGTAAACAGAACATTTTTGGTCCTTGGAAAAACTAGGGGTCAATTAAACTGTGTATTTTGCCAAACATTGTATAAAAATGATAAATAAACTTATTTATTATCTTCTTTGCTATCATACAGTACTCACTGCCAAGAAAACCTGAAGAACACTTTGCAAATATCTGCATTTTGCTGTTTGCATGCTAAGCTGAAATCATGGACCTGATTTTCAGAAGTAATGAGTACCCAAGGCCTGCTGATTCCAGATGGTGGAAGAACTTTGTTGGTTTATGAAAGTGCAGGATGACTATAATAAAGGAGGACCAAGGAAGACACACAGAGTTCTCCCTTGGAATGTACAGTGTTGTTGTGCATTGCATCTTGCTGTCAGCTTTACATTTCAGAACTGAGTATGACGCCTCAAACATGCCTGCTAAACCAAATTTGAATAAAAACTCATATTACAACAGTTCTGCTGCCAGGAAACCTCCATTAATGATGTCCAATCTTGCTCCAATATACATCCCCCATGCTGAAATGTGTTGTAGTCTGTGTTATTTCCCTCTGGGTGTCTGTAGGCTTGCTTGGATTTATAGTGAATAACATTCCATGGACAACGCATTGAAAAAGAAAGCTCTGCAAACATGATGACATGTTTGTACATTGAAATCTCTCCTATAACAAAACAGGGGAAACTTCTTTTTGCATTATATTGCTCATAAAGCAGATCCTGATGCTGCTTTGAATGTTTCATGGGGTTTGTGATAGCATCTAATTTGCCTGTACTATTTACAGCATTGATAAAAAATGTTCTTCAATTTACAAATGAAAAAACATCAGAGAGCTAAATCATATGTTTGAGATAGCGATGAATTCTGTAAATTCAGTCCCTTTGGTACTTTCAAGGGGCGATGCAATGAGAAAAAACTTTAGAAAACAAATGTCATGTTCACAGACTACTTGTAATAATCTCTTCAGATCATCTTGGCTCTTTGGCTTGTGAGGTGCATTAATTCAATTTATTATGTGGGAAGGAGACTTTTGTAAAGAACTTTGGCCTCGTTTTCACCATATGGCCATTTCTGTCTGGGCTCTTGAACATTTTCTCTATCTTGAGGGAATTCTGTCGTGTGTTGAGCATCCTGTTGAGTTTAGTGGGAATAAAAAGCACATTCATAGCCCTTTGCAAAATAAGGTTCTTTACATTGGTTACATCTGCATTAGAGACAGATTTCAGGGCCGTGTCATAAATATAATGGTGTATATGTATGTGGCTTCCTCAAAACGCCTCATTATATTTCTCACCTCAGTACACCTCAGCTGGAATGACTTTCTACATTCTGTATTAAAAAGAGGTTTTTTCGGATCATATACTCATTGTTACATGGATAAAAATGATAAGAGTAGATTGTAGAGAATTACCAGATGTAATCTGTGGTTAAAATATTAACTATTAAGAAATTTAAGAGTCCAGGAAAAAAGAAAATTCTTTCTGCTAAGTGTTCAATATAAGAAAAACGAAAACTTGTCTAATGCAAATCATGTATAAGTGATGTTAAAAGTCTCTCTACTGAGAAGCTGATCAAAAACACTAAGTGAAAATGTAATTTTTTCTACTTTAATTTACTTGATTCTCCAACAGGATGTCCTTGTACATTCAACAATCCTGCCACTGTACTTCATCTAAGAAACTTTTGTTTCCCGATTTTTGTCACATTATATAGATATGAAAGCCCATTTTATTTATTTTTCTGTTTAAGAAGCAGCATGTTAGTCCAATATAAAATTAATAAAATAATCTCGAATACAAGACTCATAGCAGGATTTCAATGCCTAAGATCCAGCTTTGTACTCAGAGCACAAAACTTTGAACCCAAGTGATAATGGATTGACTTCTAACAAGCATCCATTACCCTGTTCTAAATATTAAAGCACACACAGAGTGACAAACCCCCCCAGACTACAATGCTTCATCATGTGAGAGCATCTCACTCTTTGCTTACAACTTCCCCTCGTACCTTCAGTTTCCCTACTGTTCAACCAGAAACTCTGTTTTGGTAACAGCTTGTTGAGAGAACTCCGTGTTTTCCCAGTATGTACTTGAAGAAGATTAATGAGTCTTACTAACCTGCCAAGTCAATCTGTTCCCTGCTGTCAATCACCTCCCATAGAACAAGCATGTCTGTCTCACTGGCTATATTTTCATGCAGATACCCTGCAAAAGTTTAATTAAAACACTAACCACAACTGATCACAAAATACACTCCAGAAGACTATTTAAGAAATAATTGGATGTATATTAGATAAGCCTTTCTAGGAGGAACATTTCCTCTAAAGGGTCAGTGGAGACAAAGGGAAGAATAAACAATATGAACAGTTTGAAAGTGATTCTTATGATTTAATTTTGATTTCTGCTGTTGGATGGCTCATCCTATTTTAAAAAGTGGTATCTCCTTGCAACATCCTACTTGACTATTGTCCAAGAATAAATAATTTACATTTGAAAAGAAGTAAAATATTGCTCTTAGCTTGGCAGCTGGACAAAGTGTGTGAAGAAGAATATATTTTGTACGTAGGAAAAGCAGATGACAAGGTTTGCAAGACTGACTTTTCATGGCAGCAAGCAATAAGGTATCAGTCTATACCACTACATCCATTTTCAAGAAAGAAATTAAGAAGCAGTGTGGGAATTTCTCATTCTCTTGTGTTCTGTGGAGTTCCAGTGTGTGCTATCACCGGTGCAAGTTAAAAGTAGTGGGGTGATATAGTACCTACCCTACATTACATAAAATCTGAAAAAGTTTAGCCTTCAAGTCTGAAAGCCAAATTTGCCATATTCCATGTTAACTATGAGGGATGCAGAGCACAGATTAATTAACCAGCACAGTCAAGAGCTGACACAGTGGAGGGAACCATCCCTTGGGAAGGCAGTAATGGGAGCCAGGGAAACCCCACGGGAAAATCAGTAATGTTTGGGGAAAAAAGTGAAGGAGTGGAGCACTAGCAAAGAGAAAAAAGATGAATGTTTATTTGTGGAAGACCAAGAACCACTTACAGAGGACAAACCCCTGAAAGACTGAAACCCCTTTCTACGTTCATTACTCAAGTTTTGCAATGATTAAGTGCTATCTTCATAATAGAAAATCTTTTTAAAACTATGTAACATGTAAAAATATTTAGAGATATGCACATATATTTCTAGAATAGATTGTTAACAACAGTAATTTCTCTTGTCAATTGAAGCTGGTCAGTTTCTAATGTGTTTTTTAGTTAGCAAATTGTCCAAATGGTATGAAATTTCAGAAGGGTCCAGAAAAACATAAAGAGTTAAGGAGCTTCACACACTTTCAAATTTGAGACACATTTATTTTTTGTCATAAACAGTGAATGTTGATGAATTGGCCTAATATGAAAACATTAAGAACAGGAATTGTTATAATTATTTTATTATTATAATATTAAGGGATGATTATAATTGCGGAGGTATTACATCATTGAGAGGAAAAAGTCATGTGGCCCGTTGCAGAGAAATACATATTTTCCCCACACATCACAGTCAATGGAAGAGGAGAAGGACTATCCCCATCTTTTGCAGTGGTTGAAGGCACAGTCCAAAATATTTAAAATGGTTCCAGTGGATAAAATTCCTTCAGGCTCATGGAGTTTTATCCCCTACCACAATGATGGCTGATAGTATCTCTGAGACTGTTCAGCACTTAAAAATTGTTTTCTCAATTTTTTTGTCTTCATGAGCCAAGAACTTCTGATAGATCCAGAGTGTTGTCAGCTGACTTTATTACATTGATTCCCAATGTCCTTTTGAATGCAGTCTCTTATTTCAGTCTTCTAGTTGTCTTGAAGTTTCTCCCCTGAATCATCTGCTTTTGGTCCACCTGAACAAGTTGAATTTGTTTGGAATTTGCATGATGAAAGTTTCCTGGTTCAAAGTCTCTCCTTTATATCTATCTGTGAGAAAAAGGAAGAATCAACCATGCAATTCATTTGCATGATCAGGAGGACAGAAGATAATACACCACATCAATATGCAAACAGGGACTACTGTGGCTTTAAGTAGTTAATGGTCCTGAGCAAGTTGGGTGGGGGCATAAGTCCCTGAAGGGATCTTGAGAAGTTTTAAGAACAGGAACATGCTGTTGCTGCAGCTGTCACGCCCAGAGTGCTGCACAAATCATATGGTCCTTTGACAAGATCCATGTGCCCCTCATTCATACACCCCATCTTCTTGGCTCCCTCACCAGAATGAACTCACCAAAACCATCTCTTGGGCTTTGGAGGAGGCCTGGCTGTGCCTGGAGAGGTCTGGGAGGATCATGTCTTGGACAATGCCGCAGGTCTTAGTTGGGAAGTGGGATGAGCCAGGGGTGTGTTGAGAATCCCTTGATGAGGTGGCCCCAGGGCTTCTGTTGGACACTCAGTTCTGCCCTGTTGACTGGAGTCTGTGAATACTGAAGCATTCCATGGTTATCAGCCATCCAAGCATCATGTGAAAATCATCTTAAAAAGCAAAAGTGCATCTCACAGCCCAAGTTGGCTCAGTCCTTTCTCTATGGGCAAGTCCTTCTTCACCTTCTGTTTTCCAACTGAGCTCTGCTCTGTTGACAGAAGACTCAGCCTCAGTCTGGCTTCTCAAAGTAATGTTCAGTTTTCCAGAGAGTTTTCCATTGGTCTTCTCAGACAGAAACACACTTCTGAGGGCCAGCTCCAGTCCTTCCCCATGACGTACTGTTGCTGCAACAGTGAGTGCAGGGTTCCTTCACAAGGGGTCTGCTGAAAGCAAATATTCTTGGGTCTGCAGAGCAAGAGAAGTTATGACAATGATGTAACATCTACAGGACATGTAAAGACAGAACCTGAGTATAATGACGCCACCATGAGGAACTTTTCCTCCCAAATGCCTATCTGTGACACTGTGGGCTCAAGATAGAAAATAAGGAATTTGGAAATAGGACTGTAGTGCAAACTGAAACCTAAGCATGCATGATGGCTTTGACATGATTTATGTCACTTGAGAGCCTGGTGGCATGTGAGCATGAGAAATAACTGAGGGTGTGTCCGTGGGAAATAAGAAAGAGTTGTCTCTTCAGTTGTTCCATGTATCAGGGTTGCAGAGCTGGACACTACTGAGGGAAACCTTAGAAGAATCTGTGGAGTCCACAGCACTCTGCTGGATCCTGCAAGGGAGCAGTTTTTCCCCACTGAGGTTCCCAGGACTGACTGGACTTCTCTCCAAGGTAATAGTTGCTTTTCCCCTTTAATATTAGCAGTAAAAACTTCTCTTGTTGAGTGTAGAATGACATTTCAAGAGTTTATTGAGTAAGTCTATGGATGCATTTCTTCCCTGAAATTTCAAGTCGGACATCCTGAAAAAATATTTGCAAATCCCATGTTCACTAATTCGCAGAATATTCTGAATTAGTCTTCCTTTTTTTTAGCATTTTTTGATGCTTTGAAGTGGGGTTTTTACTGTCAAAATGAGAAAATTTTCTTATTGATGACAGTACCTGAGGCACAGACCATTGGAAATACCATATACATTAATAAGGACTTTGATAATTTAATTTTAGTGTTGAATAACTGCAGATACCCAACACACGCCTACATATGCTACATGTTTGTGTTGAACAGTGTGGTTAGGATATGTCTGGATATCTGGTGTGCAAGTTTAATGTATAAACTGCTCTTTAAATTGCTGATTATATCCTTAGGCAGGTGAATTAATAGGACTTGTTGATTGATAAAATATAATCATGAATCCAAGTTTGAATGGTGCTGTCAAGAATAAAGATTTGCCTTAAAGGTGGTAAGTTTTAAGTGAGCAAGTTAAAACACATAAAATATAATACAAATTCTAAATTATCATTAAACCATGCCTCAGAAAATTAATCCACATTTATGGTCACACTATTTAAGAACAAGGGAAGGCCAAATGTTTCTCAGCCATAAAAAGGTCATAAGAAGAAATATCCACTTCTCATTCTCAAACTGGTTCTCATTCTTCCTGGAGACACTTTTTTAATAATCAAGAGAGATCAATTCCTTGATTTATCTGAATAACACATTTAAGCAAGTCACAAACCTCTGCGATAGAAGTTAACAAGGACTGACTGTCCAGGGGATTTTTAACAATTCATTTTTCTTCAGTGAGGTGAGAGAGGTTCTGCTTAATTCCAGCTTTTCCCTCTCTGTCCTGTAACAGATCAAGTATATTAAATTGACCCAGAATTACCTGTTCTACTTTAAAAAAAAAAAAAAAAAAAGACAGGGAAAAAGCCAGACATGTGGTTTTGCCTTACTGCCTGATAAACAAGACAAAAACAACTCAGATGTGCCAGGCGTAAACTTACTGCTGCTTTTCTGTGAAATTTAAAGACAAGACTTCAGTAAAGGCCATTCAATAAGTATCTGCTGTAGCTAATCAGAACAATCTGAATGCTGGAACTAGCTTTGCATGTCTACAATGGGACAAATCAGATACCTGTTTATAACACTTCAGAGTTTCCAACACTTGGGCTCTAACAGGCTTAATCAAAATGTTTCATGAGGTGTAACTTGCACAACTCTACTTCCTTAATAATTAAAGAAATGCCTCAGACTCTGTGCACGTGCTCCAGAAGGAACGGTGCCACTCAGAAATAAATTGCATGTCTGCTTAAGATTCTTCCCCAGCAGTATTAGAATCTGTCCAGTAAAATGATACAAACTTAATTTGCCATAGTACTAATTTACATTGCCATTAATGAGAACACAAGTTTTAAATCACAGACATGGAAGTACTATTGTGCATCCGGCTTATTTCGACTCCACTCAGGGTGATAAGGCATTCTCTAGACAATTGTAATTATGAGTAATTTGTAAAAGTAATAAGAACTGCTTTTTATTACAGGCAATAAAAATCAATTCTTCATTCAATTATCTTTCCTGGCTATGATATGATAGCTGCCCTGACTGAGTGCAACAGTTACAAAAAGCTGAGCTAAGTCCTAAGGAAAATCACTATTAAAGAAAAAGACAATAGCACTATTAAAAAAAAAAAACCACAAAAACCTAAGAATATTTCATCTCCATTTCAACTTCTTTTCATAAAGACATGATAATAAATGCCTGACAATATTGCTATAATACTTTTTCTTCAAGACACCAAATTAACATAAATTGACATTATTTTAAACATAGGACCAATTTCATTGATTCAGTAGGATAATTCTCATAGTTAAGATGCAGCAAAAATATAACTCTTCATAGAATCAGGGTGGTGGTGAAGAAAAGCATTTTAATGTAATTAGTTTTCATACAGTAAAACTTGCTGAATTGCAAGTTAAACACTAGCTCTAATTTTATCAGATTTTTAAAATCACAGATGCCTTCTATTTAATAACACACGAGGTTTATGAAAGAATGTTTTTCCACACAGGAATGTATCTGAGGAAAAGGCCCTGTTTTGGATTAATATTTTTCTTTTCCATTGCAAACTTTTCTATTCAATTAGAGGGGTCTGGAAACAAAACCCCATAAGTGCATCTGCATTAAAAGCCAATTTCATAATATAATTTTGTATCATTTTTTTCATAGATTTTTGGTTTCAAGTGTCAGATTTTCTTTTGAAGATGGGATGTGATTTTTGTTTATTAGAATTTCCTCATCTTCCAGAAGTGTGAGGTTGTCCAGGAAGTGATAAATTGAGCCTCCAGGGCAGGAGGATTTGAAGATGGGTCACTTTACACGAAAAACTTCGCTCTCCCTTCTTAATAAGGAAAAGGCAAGGTACATTTGTTTGAATTTTGATCTGGAATATTAGAAATGATCAAAGATTGTTTAATGGGCAAACTATTCAAAGATTAGATGAATCCAAAAGGTTTTTGGGAGCTCATTTTTTACAACCTCTCTAGAATAACACATCTCTGCTCAGACAGCAGTGAATGCCAGCTTTAGTCAGAAGCCATTTCTGAAGCACTTTATTAGAACAGATCCATATAAAAGATACACTCTGTGTCATCTTCTCCTCAGCCTTTCTCAACTCCTTACTTGTAGAGTATCTCCTTCTTCTTTTAAATTTTATTTTTTAAAACTTACTTCTCTTGAGTTCTGTATGTCCCTTACATAAGAAGGGACCAGTAAGAAATTTTCTGATTTATATTCATAATAAAATTTCTTGCTTCTGGATATTTGTAAAGAGTGAGTTTCATGATGTCATGGTAACCTCAAGTTTGCAGTCAAGTTTTCAGATCCTTCTCTGAAAAGAGCTCTGTTAATTGGCAATATTTCTGTACCTATAGCAACAGAAATGCACATCCTTCAGTTGCATTTTCCAACCAAGGTTTTTCTTGGGAAAAGCTTCTCAAAGCACTGCTTTTAGAGGAACGTTCAATTCACAAGTAAAGGAGGAAATAAACTGGAGTACCAATTTGCTGCCATCACTAGATTGATCTTGCTTCCCTTTAATCCTTCATGAAAGGTTGATTTTAATTGGATAAATTTGGAATAAGACACCCACAGAACAACAACATGAAATATTTAGAAAAAAATCAGGGTAAAATACTATAGTGAATATAATATTTTCAGAGCATGATGTGTCCAGCTCTCAACAAGTGTCAACAGCAGGCCATGCTCTCCTGCCTTCAGAAGTGATTCTGAAGAGTACTGACATAACTAACCCCCAAAACTCTCCAATGCAAATTTGCTGCCATAAAAATGGGTGCTCATTATACTGGCAAGATCCAGTTTTAATGTTGGCAGGTGTAATGAAATCTTCCTCTGCATCACAGTTCCTGAGCTATACCATCCTTGTTATTGCACTCCTGAAACTCTCTTAAGTAGAGAACTCAGAATTTGCATAAATTCCCTGAGGATCTATGAAGAAAATGTTCCAAGGCCCTCCGGCGCTAAGTGTGTCTGGTGAAGCCTATGAATAAATCTGTCAGTTTTGAATCATTAGGAATGGATGGCTTTAGGGTTGATTTTAAATGGGTGCCACTATATCTCAGGGTTTTACTAAAGACAGGGGCTGGGCAGGAGAAGATTATATTATTCTCCTTGTTTGGATAGGGTTAATGAGAGTGTTACCAGGAATTGCATGGGAGTTATGGAATCAGAGAATCACAGAATCATTTAGGCTGAAAAAGACCTTTAAGATCATCAATGTCCAACCATTAACCTTGCACTGCCAAGTCACCACTAAACCATGTCCCTGAGCACCACATCTATAAAGTAAGTAATTTGTAAATACAAGTTAATCATATTAACACAGAAAAATAGACATGCAAGCAGCATCTGCTGAATGTCACAGCATTTTTTCCTATTTTGTTGCAAGCAGTCTAGCTGGCATAAATCAGTCCTGGCTTTGTTTGCATTTTTATTTTTTCCCTATAAATTAAAGGCAAATTATATGGGTGGATAGCAGGCAGCATTTTAAAGCACTGAATTTATGGGTATATATTTTCTCAAGTGTATATATTTTGGTGTTGTTATTGGGGATATGGAATATTGGTAAAATTCCCATTAAAGCAAGTAATTTACCTTCTCTTGGAAGCCTGAACTTTCAGGCTGAATGACATAGGTTATGGCCAAAATACCTCTCAGTTCCCTAAGGTAAGGGAGGATGGTCTTGTACCATCAGTCCCAGAACTGAATGTGATTTACCTGGCTCTTCCTAAGATTCTGTGTGTGATCTTATGTACATTTAGGTGAACAGCCTCAAAAAAGTCCTCAAGACCCATTCATTAACACTTTAGGTCTGATAGGTTGACACACTGAGCACTTCAGTCTACACATAATTTGACCTGGAGTTAAACTGAAAAATATTTCTGAAAATCAAAGTTGCCCAACTGCTGTAGGGTTCACTAAACAAAAGTAGCAAAAGGTCCCTCATGAGTGCTAACTCAGCTGCCCCAAGATGTTTAAACCAGCAGAGCTAAACACAGAAATACAATTTCAGTGTGATCTGAAAGGCAAAGACTGGGGGCAAGGAAAAGTTCTTTGTTGTCCCTGGCTCCCACTGATAATGAGGAAGACCTCACTGTTCCTTGCCACCAAAATTGTTGTCTTAGACTCAATATATTGGGGCAATGATACTTAATTGAGGCTTTCGAGGAAGTCATTCCCAGAATGTCCTCTCCAGGCTGCCCCACGAGGACTGGTTTGCCACTGACATGTGCAGTGAGGTGAGGAAGTCCCCAGTGTGATACCCCAGGGATGTATTGTGAAGCTGCATTATACAACTGTGGGCTCCTTGGATATGATATCTATACAAATACATATATAATTAAAAAAATCAAACAAGTTCTGAGCTTTAGAAACAAGGGAGAGCACATAGATTGCCTGTGAAACTGTGTTTGTATTTAGTATGAGGAAATAACATTGAGACCTTGTCCAAGTGTAAGTGTGCAGATCCTCTTTTGTTTAATAAGATGGACAGATGTTCTAGATTTCCTAGAATATTCCCCACCTGCTTACATGCAGCAGTCAGACTCATGGACATGACCCACCATGACTTCTAAGAAAAATTCCATCCTGCTGCACACAATCAGCTCTTACAATGATGTGTCCATTAAAACTACTTCAAGGTGCTAATCCGAAGCAGTATATTCCCTTCTGACAATTGTTAAAAAAGAAAAAGCACAATTCCTTGGTAACTGCACAGATCTGCTGAAATCAGATATTTCCCTTTTCTATTACTGCCACACTGAAGATTCCATTTTCTTTAGGGAAACCTCAAGAGGCAGTAATCTAGTTTTGAACTATTGCCATCACCTCTCTTAGCTGCCTAGATAGCCCTGCAAACTGGGATATTTTGGTTGTTTTATGTAAAATACCTAAAAATTATCAAAAATCTGCAGATTCAGGAAAACCAAGAACAATTTAGAGTAACTTTAAAAATGCTCTGAGGTTATCCAGCTTTTTCTGAGAACACAAGCAGACACAACTGTGATAAGAAGTTTTACAAGACTATTTTATGCATATTCTGTAATCTGCTTATTAGATATTTCATTTTGAATACAAATAATTTATTATAAACTAATAATTTAATACAAACAAAATATCCATGAGTTTCTGTGTCCCCATTAAATTGTGATTTCTATTAGACAGATAGACCGCTAATTGTCCTGACATTTTGGTCTCATCCAGCTTTTCAAGCAGTTTTTTGCAGCTATGAATTTCCAGGCAAAGCAGGCTCCGGTGGAAAAATGCCAATTCTTCTTATATATGGCATTCTGAGAAAATATCTTCTTTTCTTTCTTTTCCTTGAAATTACACTAATGCAGGTTTCCATCAGAAATGAGCCTCCTGCCAGAATATCTGAGAGAAGCTCACATCATCTGTGGCTCTGGGAAACCTCAGCTCATCGAGGTGTTTGGACTTCTGGCATCCTCTGCTTCAGTAAAATTTGGGCACATGGGCTGCTTCAGCAGCAGGGAACGTGGAGTAAATCCAGATTTTAAAAGGTTCTGCACTTCCCAGGAAATGGGCGACAATCTCAAAATACTCCCCATACCGCGTAATGACTGTGTGGGATAGGAGATGAGAAGAAGGAAGGTAGTAAAGGACTGAGCAGGGTTAGAGATTTCATCTGACCCAGACAAGACAGGATTCATGGACTTGTCTCATCCTCAGCTGGAAAGCTCTGTATTTTCCCTATTCTTTTATCTATTACAACACTGAGTGGTACCTTTCTCCTTTTCTGGAGCCCTGGAAATACCAAAGTGAGCCTCAAGGCTCTCAAGGCCACAGCTGTGGGGCATCTCAGGCTCACAGAATCCTTCAAGTTCTCCATATGGTTGTGCAAGAAGGACTGGACACCCTTATTTCTAGTCCATATTTTGGTTTTAGGCAAATATATACAAATATTATCCTAATAATGTAATGAAAAAAAAAAAAGGAAAAGAAAGGAAAGAAAAAAAAAAAGAAAAGGGAAATGGAAAAACAAGCCAGGCACTTGTGACTGAATAATTTTCTTTTGACATATTGTTTTCCTAATGCTTTATTGGAATAGAATAACATTTGCATGAACAAGAAATCCACGAACATGGACTTTTAATAATCAAACTGCTAACTTAAGTGTCATAGAAGTGTTTGGGTGATTAATGAAAGGTGTTTATAGCATCACTTATTCTGTTTAATTTCAGAAACTGTGCAAAACTCCTTACAGGGTGCATGAAATGTTGCTCCCTTTATAGAGCAGTCTCCATATGTTCATTAAGGTGGAAAAAAATAAGGAAGCTATATGCAGGTGTCAGCTGAAACCTGCAGAGGATCACTGCTTCGTTGGTTTGTGCTTTCTTCTTTGATTTGCAATTAATATATTTCAGGACTTCAGACATGTTTTTTCTGTTGTCCCTGGGGTACCATTTCTTCCTTTGTGTGGTTTGATTTCTTTCTTGCTTTTAATTTTTGCTTTATAAGTATTATATTTTTACTGACACAAAGAAAGATATCTGAGGGCAGAAAATATTCTTCTGCATACAACTACCTTGGGATGACATATTAGGATATTTGCTTCTTTCCTACTTTTTTTTAATTATTTTTTTTTAATTTTTATTTTTTTTATTTAATCACACAGTTGTCTTTATGCTGGGGACCTTGAAATCCCCTGGGAAGACCATCTTAAATAAGGAATCAAAACAATTCAGGCTTTCATCACAAATGCAAATTGAAAAATAAGCACACACCATGTTCTGAGATACCTTCTGGAGCCTGTATTTAATGATGAAATACAGCAAGTTTTTATATTTGTATGGTAAGTAACGAGGTGCATTACAAGGGACTGAACTACTGCAGTCATCCCAAGAGAATTCAGTATGGAAACGTTTCAGAAAATCTTCTCCTGCACCTCCTCCCTCTTGCCTCCTGCCTTCTGTTGTCTTTTCCTTCTCTCTCAGTCACCTCTGCTGTTTTGCAACAAAGGAGTGAGCAATATTAATTTGGTGAGGCTTCTGTCCTGTCTTGTAAGGTTAAGAACCAGAGAAAAGCAGCTTAAAAACCATCTTCTGGGGAGGACTCCAATTTCTTACCCTTATGAGAGTGGGTGGTGAGGAAAGCTGCTGTCTGGGCAGAACTAACATAGGTCTTTCTTTCTGTCCTCAAGTGGGCCAGAAATCCATATGAGAAACTCCTTTTGCGTATTGACAACCCTTGTGGTGGTATTTGAAAGGAGGTAGTTGTCATGCTTAGCATTTGCATGTTCAGAAGCTACTGCTCCTACTCAGAGGAGGAAGTTAGTCATCCAAAATCCTGGGGAGAGGGGGGAAGCTGGTTTCCTTTACAGGAGCCAATGTACTAACCAGAAAAACATGGAAACAGAGAGATGGATGGATGCCACGGGTGAGTGAAGACATTTTTTCAGGATTCAGTGTTATCTCACAGACTTTCTACATCCTATGCTGTTTATGCCAGTAGAAATGTCAGTACAGTAAAAGGATGCATCATCCATTTCTTGGACATGATAATATCAGCAGGGCTCATTTCTGTGTCCTTCACATGGCTTCCTTTTGAAGGTGCCTGTCTCAGATTTTTAATATCAGCTCCATCTATAAATACAGAACTGCATTACACACTCTCTTGTGTGTGTACATGCCCTTTAATTATTTTACCATTCAGCTGAATTAATTTTTATGACCAAGGAAGGGAATCATAAGAATTGTCCTCCTGTTTTCACTCTTAGGCCATTTCCATACCCAGTATAATCCTAGATCTTCCTTAAAATATTTAAGAAACTGAAACTTTAGATAAAGTATGAACTACACCTTTTTAAAAAGGGTTCTTCTCTATCTCCTAACTGTAAGCTAATTTAAGTGCTGAAGTTTCTAAGGTACAAAATTTGCCTCAATCATTACAGTTATTGCTTAGGCAGTAAGTAGGTTAAAACATTTAAACCGAAGAAAACTTCAACACTTTTTGTTGAAATAGAAAAAACTTGCTATGTTTTAAGTTGCATGCAAATTAAGCAAGGCATGAATGAGCCATAGATTTTAGAATTATGTATTCTTGAGTTGAACCTGATTTGTGTTTATACAGGGCAACAATTTTCAGAAGTTTCATATTGTGAAAAAACTGGACATATAAAATATAGACATAGAAGTGTGAGATTACTCACACCAAGTGTTTTTTATACCTGATGTGGAAGATCCTCTGCAATAAAATTATTAGGCTCCTTATTATAGTTCAGGTAAGAGATCTGCATGTTAAATGGATGACTTTACATTGGACTGGTATATCTGTGCTAAGTTGCTTGCTGTCAAAAGGACCTAGGTATTAATTTTGGGAATTTTTCTTCATCCAGAGGGAGTCCAGCCCATGAAACAAATGATATTTGAATCTGGGTATTTTCTTCTTCTCAGCTTATCAGCAACAAACTTTGGAAATTATAGATGCACATATGACATAAAATGCTAAAGAATGAACTGAGCTCATTTTCCTCTTGAGGATCTTTCAAACCAGAATCTTTGATGATAGCAGATGGAAATTTATATATTCTTTTTTGCTTCTTTACCAAGTTGCTGTCCCTCTAATTGTTGTCTACTCTTATTTTCATCTAATATCCCATTTGAAAACATTTGACTGATTCTGTGCTCAAATCTTTCCATTTTCTTCTTGTCTGGCTTGGTAAGGAAAGTGGGAATGGAAATGGAGACAAAAAACCCTGCAAGTTTGTTTTCAGGACAGTTTGTTTTGGGGCAGAACTTGTTGATGAGTGACAGCTGCTGTTGCAACAGCTCAAAAATACAGAACATCTCTTTACATAACAACCTGTTAAACAGATTTCAAAAATGCTATTTGCAGGGAGTAGTGTAAGCCTGGGTGTGCTCAACTGTCTGTATTACACTTTTCCTCTTTAAAACCAGTATTTAAACACACAGTGACCACAGCAATTTATGGAGCAAACCCTGAAAAATTCTAAATGAGGATTAGTGTCTATTAACTCTATTAAGTTCTATTTGGCAGTCAACCAAGATGTCAACTGAGCTTACATTCCTCTTTATCCGGAAACTAATACTGGAGAAGGCACATGTACAATATCGAGTGAAAAAAGGTGTCCAGGGTGATGCTGCAACTATCAAGCCAAATTCTCTGCTGACATAACTCACAGTATTTTCAAGCCAGATCTTTCAGAATAGCCTGTCTGTCTCAAATTAATTCTTCGTATTCACTTTTTAATAAGCAACTTTCCAAGCAATGAGGGTTTTTTAGCTGCATGACTCCTATTAAAGTCAATAGGAGTCATGTGGCTAAAACCCTACGTGATGCTTGAATTTATTGGAAATTGGCATCTGCTGCTGAGAGCACTTCTATTGTTTGGTCTTCCTGCCCAATCATCACTTTCTGCCTGGCCATGCAGCCCCTTGTGTTTCCTACTTGCTGGAATCTCCATGCCTAACCTTTCTATGCCTTCCCCAATATCCTTTCACACTAAAAATAAAAGCACCTCCTCTGTAGAATCATTAGTGCCTCATGCCCTTTTGTTTGGATTTTCTGTGCGCGGCCTCTTTGTTTGGCCTCGGCTGTTGCTGAACTTTGCTGTGGGCTGCACTGAATCGTTGCATTGTTCGTGGAATCACTTACGTTTGCACAATACTGCAGGATCTGGGGAGATGAAAGGTGCTCTGCAGACAAAAGCCCGGCTCCTTTCAATTTCATTCTGAAATGATAGGGGTTAAAATACCGTCAAGTGGGTCTGATGGAGTTGCTTTACTAAGAGATGAGCTTCTAGCAGGTAATATCAATTATTACCTGGGAATTTCTTGCTTCCCCAAAATGATGTTATTCAGTTGGGAATATGTTCCACTGCAGTTTCTCTGAGAAGTTTTAATCAGTGTGAATGTGGGCTACAAAACCAACCCTTAGAGCATTGTTGTATGATTTACTCACCAATAACTGAAAGCAGTGTATATTTTGCTAAAAATATGAAACTAACTTTTTATTTGGTTCCCTCTACATTTTACATACATATGGGCAGTTTTGTAATTTGTATATTTATCATAGGTTCATAGAATGATTTGAGTTGGAAAGGACTGTAGAGATCATCCAGTTCCAACCCCTCTGCCATGGCCAGGGACACCTTCTGTCAGACTCTCATAGACTGAAAAATCTCTAAAAAGATCTTATTTTTATTCATTGAGTGGCTCTAATGCTTATCTAGGTATACCAGATCCTCAGAAGCTATCATAGGTGCAGCACTTGTGGTGCAAATGTCAGTCCTTGAAAGTCCTTCTTTGTCCTCATTATTTGGGAGTGTGCTAAGATAAAAGGAGTCCTTTTCTCTTAGACCTATTTCCTCCCCAGTCTTGCTTTCCTTGTAATAATATGAGTTACTGGCAAGTGCTGTGACCATCTTTCAGGGTTTACCCTGAAAAAAAATAGATCCATGTTCTTAGGATATTTTCTTGGTAAGGCTGCTGCTGGCCAAGTGAAATTGCAAGTGTGTTTCCATTTGACAGGGTATGGAACGACCTTTGCTCATTTTCCACAGGATTTTCTGTGGAACATTTACCATAGCCATGTTTATCAAAGTAGTTTTTTTCAGATTTTCCACTTTTTTGAAGTCCAGTGTTTGGCCTGAGATGTATTTTGTCAGTAAACAAAAGACACCAGAAACTGTCAAAGGTAAAATGTGTAAGATAAACAGATGCAACAAAAGTACAGAGAGTAATTTAGGAAAGGAAGAATGGATGTGTTTTTGAAGAAAAAAATTAAGAAATACTTAGTTAAAAAAAAAAAAAAATTATCTGGAGTACATCTGACCTGAGCTAAATTTGAACTGCCCTGGAGAAAGCAAAAATCTGTGCCACACCGTGGAAAATCCAAACTAAGCAATCCCCAAGATAAAAGATTTAGCACAAAGTTAGTTTTAAACAAAGAAGACTAGCACTTTAATCTTTTTGCTTGATTTCCCTTTCAAACACAGTCATCCATTTAGTTCCCTGCTGTCCTCATGAAGAATTTCCTTACGATGAAATCAGGGTTCGGAGATTTATTATGCAACGAGCAGAGCAGGTTCAAGCTGATAAAGGCTTCCTGGGTGAGTGAAGGATGCTTAATGCCAGGAAAGATACTCTTTTAATGTGAGGTTCTTGACCATTTATTACATAAAAATGTTAATCTGATAGTGTTTTTAATCTGCTTGTTATCAGCAGTGGCTGCTTGGTGTTAAAGACAAGATAAAAGACAGAGCTGAAGAAGCAGATTTGGGGAGCACTCGCCCAGTTAACATGCTGGATGCAACACACCTGCCTCCCATTTATCTGCTCTTCCAGAGGGAGGAGGAGAGGGATTATGGCTGCGATAAGGCACAGCTTGGTGGGCTGATTGGGCAGCGGAGTGCGCGCGCTGAAAGGACACCGCGCCTGAGATAAGCCGCGATAAAGGTTGGGACAGTCATTTCCCAGGAAGCTCTGCAGAGTGCAGGATTTGCTTTGCATGCCATTTCAAGGGGTCCTCCAAAAGCAGAATATTTAATCCCTTCTCGCCTGCCCATATCCCCCTCCCACCCCACAAGCTGCTGTGTGACCTGCAGGATTCCTATGAAGCCAAATTTCCCGCAGATTTTGTGTCCATGTCGTGCTCTGGGCTCGTTCCTGCTAATGCATGGGCTGGTCCTTCCTGTGAAATCTTGGCAGGCAAGAGACACTGTGATTAGTCCTGCCTTTTGTGCGGGCAAAACCAGTTGCTGGTGTAAAATACAGAGTGGCTGTCAAACTGAGCTGAAGTCTTATGGACTCAGGAATTTTTGGTGGCCTGGAGGACAAGCACTGTTATCATATATGCCTTGTATACTGAGAAGACCAAGGTAAAGATTATCTCTGTCTGCAAGACAAAAATACAAACTTTTCCTTGCAGATTTGGCTCAGTAGTAAAAGTCTTCAGATTTGAGTTGACACAAATATCTGCAATCAGTCAAGTACCCGGATAGCAAAAAGCCCCCCCCATTTCAGAAAATGTGGGGGATTAAAATCATTGACCTTAGGATGAAACTATGACCAGTCCAAGCTTTTCTTGCCTGAGGAGACATGAACTCATTTCCTGCACTGAATCTCACGTATTCCCCACAATCTAGTAGACTACCATAGCAACCAGACGCATTTTTACTTTGGGAAGATCTGCTTTTTACCCAAAAGAGATATTTACAGTTATGATTTCTGTTGAAATCAATAAAAATGTCTTCTTTGGCAATGCAAGCTCACACTGCAGAGAAACTTCCAGCAAAGTTGTAGGCTGACGGTAAGTTCACACAGCATTTGGTCTGATTGGGAGCAGCCTGTGCAGGCAGAAGCACACCGTGTTATTGCGAGTTCAGGAGGAGCCATGGATGCACAAGTTGTGTGCATCTAGGAGTACACATTGGGCAAATAAAACATTTGAAATGACTTTGAAGTGAACAGGATGGAGTCACGCTTTGGTGTAGTGTGGATGTGAGCTGGTCAGACACAGAAAAATGGGTAGAGCAGGATGGGTGCTATGCAGGTGCTGCCCAGCATCTCCTACTCAGTGAAACCCGTGGATTACCAGAAATCCTTAATCATGCCTTGAAGTCAAGTAGGGTTTCTCTTTGAGCAATCTTTCTAGTGGAAGTTGTATTTGCCCATGCCATCTGGGTTGGAAGTAGGCGATATTTGAGGTCCCTTCCAAACCAAACTGTTTTAGGGTTCTATTCACATATGCTAAATCCAAGGGAGACACATATTAGCAATCCTACATCATAGGCATTTTTGTTTATGAGAGAAATGATGGTTAGAGTGAACAAAACTCCCAAAGGCAGAACAAACGTCTGTTGTTTTGTCAGACATTCACTTGCTGATCCATGCGACTGCGTTTAAAAATGACTTTGTGTTGGGGAGGTATGTAACTAATATTCAGAACACCCAAAATTCTACATTTCTCCCAAAAGCAATATTAGCAGAGTGGTTCACCAAAGAAACTGGAAAATACGTTGATGTTTGGATTTTCTCCTGAATTCAGATCTGGAAGCTCCTTGCTCAAGCACAAGGTAGAGAAGCCTCCACTGATGCTGCTTTTAGGTTGCAAACTTCAATCTTTTCACCACACCAACTGAGGAAATGTGTCTAGACAGGATGTGGTCACTGCTAAACCGAGCTCTAGTTGATCTGAAGACTTTAAATCCTGCCATATTAATTTAATCTTGGGAAACAAAACAAAACATGTTTCTAGTGGTCACAGCACCAGGCTTCCCAGAATGAAAAGAATATTTCAAGAATGCTTTCAGGCACCTGGTGTGATTCTTGGCCTTGCCCTCTGCAGGACTGATGATCCTTGTGGGTCCCTTCCAATTCAGGGTATTCTATGATTCTGTGGTTCTACCATGGGTACAAACCTCTGGTTCCAGGCAGAAGACTAACTAGACTGATGGCACTAAATGGGTTAAATTGCTAGGGCAGCAGAAGTACTTTGATGACAGAAGCTTTGGTCCCTCTGAGCTTATGGAGACTGTTAGCCGATGGATCCCAACCGATCTCCAGTGGCAGAACACAGGGAGGAGCAAAGAAGCAGAAAAGCAGTCACAGACACAAACCCCATGGCTTTGTACATCAAGTCCTACATCCAAAAGCAAATTGGAAGTCAGTGCAAGCTGCAGCGAATTGTTGTAACGTGCGTTGTTCGCCAGTTCTGCTAAGTAAGCAATCAATATATTTACTCCCTGGATAGAATACAATTTTGCTGTTGTGACACTGCTACTTCTACTGCTCTGTGAAGAAAAATGACTCCATGGAGTCTGTGATCCCTGTCTGGTCAGAGCCTCCACTGTTCAGAAGATAATTTTAAAGGCAACCAAAAATCATAAAGAACATTTGCAGTGCACCAATGCCAAGAAATTCAAAGGCACAATAGAATTCGATGGTGAGGGATTAGCCCAGCCTATTTTACTGAAATACTGTCAAGGTATCTGGATGGTTTCAGCAGCATGCATCACTTCTGCAATCCTCACATGTAGCAGAGAGAGTTTCTTGTGAATTCAGATGAAATTCAGAATTTTGCTTTATATGGTTGTTAAAGAAAATCTTATCTTGTCAGGCTTTTTTTTTGTTGTTGTTGTTTGTTGTTTTTCTTTTTGCTGTTCATGCTTATTCAGGTAACTGGCTTTATTTGAATGTTCTGAATGCAAATTTGTCTACCCACAGAACTCAGACTCAGGCTAATAGCAGATAGCAGTCACAAGATACTCTTCTACCTCATTAGCAAGGGAGAAGGGAAAGAAGAAAGAAAGGGACTCTGACTTACGGCTAGAAGGGAAAAGAAATCATGGTGATGAGACATGTTTTTGCAAACCTACATCTTGGACAGGAATTTTCTGCATCCCCTGTAGGATACTATGGGAAGATGAGAGAAACAGAAGAGGAGAATCTCTTTGCTGGGAACCTCTTTAAGGACTTTGTAAAATCATGGCAAAACCAGCCTAAAGGAATAGTCTACTCTTTTGACCATTTCAGTTTGTTATTGGGAGATTAATGAGAAGAGATTGAGGCAGAAGATTAATGTGGTCTATTCTTATAGCCTTCTCCCCTCCTCATAAATCTCACATTATTACATACACACTAAGCAGCACGTTGCTTCACCTTCTCTGGGACACGAGTCCACCAACTCTCTTTCATTTGCTCCCCTGAACTTTCAAGAGGTCGACACCCTACTTAAATAATAGCTGCATCTCTCCCAGCTGATATCCTTTTTTCCTCTGGCAACGCCTCACCACCACTAATGAACAAATAGACCAAGAAAGGAAAAAAAGTTAGTCTCATGGAAGTATCCTTTTTGGATCAACTCTTGATCTGAGAGTACAGATATTTAAAAACAGCATGGAAATCAACTGAAATTGTGCAGAATTAATAAGAGTTTTATTTTTGCTTCTTTCTCACTGGTAAGTTTTTTATATCATTGTCTCCTTTCAGTCTTGGGAGGGATAGACTGTTCTTTCATTCTTGATCTCTTGCTCTGAAGAAGTCTATGAGTTAACATCACAGATGGCCACCACCACCTCAGCTGTCAAAGGGAAAGCTCCCATAAGAGGAAGAGCTGACAGCCCAGGTGGACTCTCACGTGCTTCAACTTCAGGCAGCATTGCAATTATAGCCCAAACAGAGGGGAGAGCAGACACATCTCTCTAAACACTTCATTGCTGCGTTCTTACAGCGTGCCTGGGAGAAGAAATCATAGCTGCATTTTGATGTTATACAAAGATAAAGAACCATCCAGATGAAATGATTTATTTAGGGTCACTCAGAACATCTCTAGTTGAATCAGAAACAGAGCTTCAGTACCTGGAGCCCTGTTCCAGTTAACAGTCGTATCTGCCCAGGTGACAGACTACACTTTCACTCCACAGAATAACAAAATCAACTCTCCTGAATACACCCTGTTAGAAATGTTGTCCCCTGTAGCAAGATTGCAAGAGATTCACAAGCCTCCTACGTGCACAGAGACCAGAACAACCCTGCCAAATGCTGTCCTAAATTATTCTTGTGTAAAATTCATCGGGTACAAAACAGGAATAGTAGAAAAGGTGGAAGGAGATGAGCTGTTCTTGAAAGTTTTTTCTTATTATGCAAACACAGAGTCCAAAGATTTTCCAGGGAATTGTTGTGTTAAATAGCCACAGTTGTAAATGGTGAATTCATAAATGAATACAAATGTGTAGCTGTCATAACTGGCAGATGACACTTCCTGAAGGATAAGCTTGTACTCTTCCCCAGCGAGGGCTGCATGCAAGAGTTTCATCTCCTGAGACTTCTAATGTACAAATTCTTTGGCAATTCTTCCTAAGGCGGAACTGTTTTTAATTTAGAAGACGTCAACCTACTTGTACTAGTGGGAGAAATTAATAAGCCAAGGATGCAGGTTGGCTGTACTGTAATACAGAGTAGATATGTCTCCATTAATTGCAGGATTGCCTGTGCTCACTTAAAAGCTGTTCTGTCTCAGAGCTTGATCATGTTGCTTGTGCTCAGATAAAATTCCCTCGAGCTGCTAACGCCTTTTCTACTGCTGACCCCTCAGGGGTGGGTTTGTTTCATGACTGCATGCTTCACATGCTGAACCATATATTTCTTCTCTCTGTATGGCACAGATATGAATATAGATAACCATATGTCCTCTAATACTAAGCTGTGTTTGCTCTAATCTGTCCTAGACATTTAGAAAAGCAATTAATGCAAAGAGAATCTCAAAGCCCTATTCAAGTGACCTGGGTTATAAACAAATATTTGGCCCAATATTTTCGCCTGGTTGCTGTAACCAGCCCATACACGAGGCACCAGCTTTCTCCCCTGACCAGACATGGGCACTTCATGTTGCCTGAATATGGCCTTGATAAATGGGTCAGAGTAAGTCTGTGAAAAAAAAAAAAAAAAATATAAGAAGAGATGTTTAAATTCACATTTCAGCTCTCAGTTTGGTACTTTTCTGCCGACTTAATGACCTTTCTTCCCCAAACTCATCCAAAGACCCTGTGCAGAAGAGAGGGGGCATTTACTGGTGTTATCAACTTGCCTTCAAGTTGAAGGACGAGGAGGAAAACCCTGGTCTAAAGGACTGGATAAATGTCTAAGCTTGCAGATATTCTGGCAGATTTACAATGCGTGCATGTACATGAGGATAACCAAAGTCCTTCAGTTTTCCCTGTCCACTTTTCTGCATGATTATTCCACCCCAGTAAGCAATCTATTATCTGCTGTACTGACTTATTCCCCATATTTAGTAACTCTATTCATGCTACTAAGTGAGTGATGCTCTCTAAATACCAGAAATATATTATGTACAATTAACTTCCTAAATCTGTTAGGGTAATAAAAACCTTCCAGAATTGATGTTATGTAAATGTTTCTCAATGAAATCAAATTTAAAAAAAAAAAAGAAAAAGAAAAGATAAAAAGAAAACGCTTTCATTCTGCAGAGAAATTCTGTTCAGTTCAACACACGCCCAGGCAGTGGGTAATTTTTGCATTGATTGCTTTTATTTTCTGAATAGGGATGAAGTCTTCCCTTGTATAAAAAAAGGAGATTTTAAATTTTGTATGGTGCTGTATTTAAGAACAAAATTCAGAAGGTGCACTGACAGAAACTCACCAAGAGATTTGTTTAGGAGGTGATCTACTAACTTAAGTATTATTAAGAATAATTTAAGCAAATGGAAAACACATTATATTAAGTTGCGATTAGCTCATTTAGCATTATTTGAATATTTGTTTTAACTGAGGTTGATTTGAGATTTCTAGTCAAGTTTTCATCTTAGGTAGCTTAAAATGCAATCACGAAACTACCCCAGATTCCCACTGACATCAATAAAATAAATTTTCACTTGTTTGGTTGGGTTTTTTTTCTGGCAATTGGAAAAATCTACAAAAATGCTGGCAGCTTTTCATGAGGAACAGTGTCATAACAAAACCTTTCACATATTACAAAAAAAACCCCCACCTTTACAGAATATCCTTCTTTCTGGTATAAGTTGCCTAAAGGACATGCAAACAGTTCTTTGTGAAAATGAACCATATCCTCTTTAAAAAAAAGGGACCAAACTTTCAGGTCTGCGATTATTTGAGTAACAGAGGGAATTTCACACCCCTAAGCAGGAACTTGCCATTGACTTACAATTATATCCTTTTAAAAGCCAAAAGCATAGTGTGGTCTGGTATTTGAGATGACACCAGACCAAGACTCAGATGTTTCACTGAATTATTTATGACCTGGGACAGATACACCTGATCTCCTTGCCTTTCTCACTTCTCACTCTTTGTATGTCACTCTTTTTCAATGAGATCTGTTTAGGTAGAGATTTCTTTCTTCACGTGCAATCCCAAGCACTAAGAAGGCTTTAAGCAGAAACTCTAAAAAAGGAATATAAACAACATCCACTACACAGTAAAAATGGCTGCAAAATGGTACACAGAAAAACAATGTGGAAAAAATTAATTTGAGATATTTAAGGTTCAGAAAATTTGATGATTCAGTCTAATTGGGTGCATTAAACAAACTATATTCAAGGGATATGCTCCTGGCATGCTCTAAAAGCCTTCTTTCCCCCTTTTTGAAATGAGAAATCTGGTTAATTAAATTTACTTACTAAACAGCTTGTATTACAACAGTAGAAAATGACAGATGTCTTTCATAAAATTAGTCATATTGTGGTAATTTCCCCTCTCCCCCAAACATTGAGCGATTATGAGCATATTTTCTCATATTAAAAAGCTATCTGTCATAATTGGTAATGAGTTCCATGCAAAAATGTGCTGAAAGGAAAGGTGTTCTGCGTGAAATGTAGAAAAGTTTTCCTGTGACAGATTTTCTCATTGCCACTTTATTCTGTGGGCTGCTAGCTGCTTGCAGAAAACTGCGTAATTTTAAAGGCTTATACTTATAAAGGCCAATCATGTATTAATTCATTTGGTATTCATTGAGAGACCTTTAATCATGATGGATTAATTTATTATAAATGCGGATATAATATGTTATTTCATAATATCGCTACTGTAATTTAGCAATTAAACAGTCTGTTATTATTTCAATCACTGCCCAGATCTGTATCATGATGCAGTGTTTTCCTCCACGGTGAATAATTTTATATTACATATAGGACAATGGATTTTTTTGGAGAGTAAACCTTTGGGGAAGTGGAAATATATAAGATAATACTTGGCTCTGATATTCTGCTTTGTCTCTGAGATGATTCATCCTAAATACTTAGAGCCAGCAAGTCAGAAGCTTGCAGTGATTACAGGTCTGATCCAAAGCTGGCTGAAGTCAATGATGCACTCAGCAACTTGGACCCTCTTGTGAGTGAGAGGGGTGTAAATACTAACCAGGAAAAGGACGTGGAGAGGGCAAAAATCAGGCAGGTGCACCAATTAAATGCAATCTGAGATAACGAGCACAAATGGTCAGATACTAGAAAATTTAACCGATTGTTTGAAAATTTAACCTGCTGTTTTTTGAAAGATGAGCAAGTGCTGACCTGTATTCCTGTTCCTCTAGGCAGCCAAATACAGAGCTTCCCAAAGGACCTGGGATGAGGCCATTTTACCTCCATTCTTAAACTCCATTCTTTCACTGGTTTTTTGCCTCCTGGTGCTTTCAACTCAGAAGAAGAATCAGTGCACATTTATGCTGATCCAATTTCACCGGTGTCAGATGTTCAAATGTTACTGTGACCCACATGGAAAGGCCCTGGGGAGGATCCGGATCAGAAGAATAATTTCCTTATTACAGATGTGTGAATTGTGATGCTTAGAAAAGAGATACCTTGCTTTGGTACCTACAAGACGTGTGGAAAGATAAGAGGTAGAATTTCTGGAAAATAATACTCAACCATTTCCCTCTGTTCTAAACATTTGGCCCCATTTATTTGTCCAGCACGTGCTGTTGTCATGTTGGAATTGACATCATAGCAGCATACAGCTGCACCACTGCCACAAATTCTAAAGCTTTGCGTTTTTACTTTTTTCTTGAGATGGTAGAAAAGGTGGTGGAAGTTGCCAAGACTGTATCTCTGGCTGGACACTGGAGAACAAATTGATCTATTACTCTGAGCTCATTTTTTAACCTCCCTCTATTGACATTTAAGTAACTGATTCTTCTCCATCATTGTTAGCTGTCCTTTTTCCTGCCTGTCAAGAGCTTGCTAAATTAAGATTCACAGCCAAGGATAGTTTTCATATGAACCCAAAAGAAGTCAATATGTTTACTTAGATAAATGGTTATTTTACAAGGTACTGTAAAATGCATAATTTTCTGTGGTGTATAAAGCCATGAACCGTGATCCATCATGAGTGACTCATTTAATCTCTGATGTTTCAATGGATGCCTTCTTCAAAGAGCAATCTGGAATAAGTGGTTCACATTAGGAGATCTGGAAAAAAGCTGCACAGGGAGAAAGTGAAGAGACCAGAATCCAAATGATGGTAATGTATCTTGGATCATATGACAGAGATCACAAAATCCTGCTAAACCCTCCAGTGTATGGCCCTCCCTTTCCAGGATTCATGCCCTCAAAAGCATTTTCTGCTGCTTTTCCTTCTCACATTTGGACTGGATAACAGAGCTATCTGCAACTGAGATGAGGAGTGTTTTTACAGGCTAACAAATCTACTAGAACCAATGGTTTTAATCTCTCCTTGGCTACAGAATCAAAGCCAAGTTCTCCACAGGTGCAAATGGGATCTGCTCCACTGCCTTAGGTGGAGTTTCACTCATTTACACCATTAAAGAATTTGGCACTGAGGATGTTGAGATCAAAAGGTTCCAGTTAGCAAGGAGATGTGCAGAACAGAATCTGTCTGGGGAAATATCCTGAGAAGACTTATCTATCCTGTGAAAAGAGAACTTGCCTCTCCCCAGAGGAGTCTGGTACTGATAAATCCAAATTATACTAAATTTTGGGACATCTCCTCTGACCCAGCTAATTCTAAACTGGACATCTTGGAAAGCCTGCCAAAACCCTGTAGAAGGAAAGCACGTTGGTGTGCTTCTCTATATGCATTTTCACATTATCATATCATATGCATATTTTATGCTTTTATTTTTCCCTGACATAACAATTACTGGTGCTCTGTATTGTTCATTTAATAAAGCCAGGTTTGGAACATATCCTGCCATAGCTGCTTGCACAACACACACTAAAAGTATCATTATTAGAAGATGTGTCTGCATGATGCCACTACTCAATTGCCAGAAGCAAATTTCACCTAATTTGGAGTTCCTGCATATGCAACAAAGCCTGTGCCATTATTGTTTCAATGACAACTAAGAAAGATCTGTTTATTTGTTAATAATAATATTGGGAACTACAGGAAGTGGTGAAATATACAGGCTCATTTAGAAAAAAATATCAAAACTAATGTTTAAAGTGAGTAAAATAACACAACCCCCAGCCTCTCACCCCTTCTTGCTCTGGTAAATGTCTGCAGCTGACTTTTCCAAAAGGACAGCATCGATGTATTTACACTTTTATATCTTTGGATGCTTGCTCAGAATCCAATTTGCTCCTGGACAAGGGCATATTGATGAGTACCTGGAGTGTTTATTTGGATGGACATGCTTGGTCTGAAAGCCAGCTCCACTCCAGCAGTCCTTATCCATTCTCAATAGCTCTGTGCCAGCAGTCAGCCTCCTTTCCTCTAAAGAAGGCATGATTCTTGCCTCTGTCCACCCTCTTTCAGGGAGCAGGAGAATTTTGTACCAGGCTGGATCAGCTGTTTGTCCAAGTCACTGTCCTATGTCCATCACTGAAAATTAGTGGATGCCTAGAGCAGGCTGTAAGAGCAAGCCAAACTTACAGTACTTTCCTATCTTCCAAAATTTCCTGGCTCAGGGATGCTCTGTAGAGCATCAAAACACTGAGCTTTTATTACTCAGGTTAGGATAAACTTTTATGTTTGAAAGCATCCTACTTAATCTGTACAGACCCCTGCCAGCAACTATTCCCACCTCTTCTTTTAAGTTCCCCTCTAACAGTGTTGGTAAAATCTGAAACTGCACCTGGCTGAAGTTAAAATCAGAGTCTGTGAGTACTCTGGGGATGAACTTCCCTTTGATCTGTGTTCCTATTACTTATATCTACATTTTATAAAGATCCAGACTGGGGATGTGGCTTAAGTACCAGTGCCTTACCGTTCATAGGCCTTTAGCTGAGAGCCCACTGTCTTGCAGAGCTTTGGGTTGTGCCAAATGACACTCTCCAAAACATTCAAGGTTTTGGGCTGGGGGACATCAGGCACCACAGACAGGTTGGGTGCTGGCAGTTCTGCCTGGGACTGGGGGAGTGTGTGTGGCTGGACAGGAGCTGCAGCAGCTCAACAGCTCATGGGGCAGCAGGGTGGTCCTTGGCTGTTTACTTCCTAGGACTGACAGAACCCTAGAGACTTGTCCCAGACATATCCACAGCAGCAACATGGAGTACTCTCACCAAGACTTTCAAATTCAGTTTTACCACCTTCCTGAGAGCAAGTTTTATCACCCTGGAAAATTAATTTTAAGACAATGAATAAAGCTTCATAAAGAAAAGTGGAGGCACGGAGGATCTTTCAAGATGGTCCCCAAACTGGTTTTGCAGCATGTGAAAATTAGTTCCTTTTGAAGTGTTTCCTGTCCTGCTTCAATGTCATTTATTCTATCCTAATGTATTTTGTGAAAGTTAAGCAGAGAAGTACATTTATATAAGACAAACCATAGTAAGGGTCATAGATTTCCATTTTTATTTTAATAAAATCTTTGAAGACTAACTCATACAATTTGTGAATCACACTTCATGAGAAAGACTTCCCAAAGGTTTTTAATAATTTGAGGTATGAAGCTGATTGGAAATAACAGAAAAAAGAACTGCTTCTGTATGCTCACTCATATATTCAACCAAAGATAAGTAGCTGCATCACAAAAGTGTATTTTTATACTGATGAGAGACAAGAATATAAAGAAATTTAAACTATGACAGTGTTTTTCTGGTTTATGATGCTCAGATACAGAAGGGTTTGTTTAACCATGTTTAAATTATACAGATTTTTCTTAGATAAACACATCAGCCGATGATAACTTTATCATTTTTTGCAAAATAAGGTAACTGTGCAGTAAATTAGGAAATGTCCTGAAAGGCAAGAAAAATGTAACTGAAGAAAAGGAGTACAAGGACAGAGTATTGTCTTCCAGAAAATCATTTTATTGGCTTATTTGAAAGCAGAATTCTCAATTCTGCTGCACAGAAGCAGCAGCTGGACCATTGCATGTCAGCAGTTAGAACTGGGGAATGTCTCATACAGAGGCACAGTATATATAGGCACAGTAAATATTCTTATTCTTTGTTATATCTGTTACTACCTGTTTGCACAAAACTTTGAGCTACTGCATCCTTGTAAGCAAGTTTTAAAATTTTTATACCAAAACCGGGTGCTTTGCTGCAAGAATGCAGGTAACATCTACTACAGCCTAACAGAATATGGTCATCCCTAGAGTAGGAATTCCTGGCTGAAATTATTTTGTTTGTGTGGTGTTAAAAAGTTGTACATGTTGGATCAGTAACTTTTCTCATCCTTAAAGATTAGTGGGGCTCTAGAGGCTATTATTTGCCATTCTGGGGCAGATGTTCAGCAGACTTCAAGGGATCACTCTGATTTATATCAGCAGAAGGTTTGGCATGCCTATGTGAATGAAAATGAAGTTATTCTCAGGAAAACTGAAAATGAGCACTAATGTAAAAACCCTTACATTTTAATGGAGCTCTGTTGTGGGTATAAATACACTTGCGTGTCCAAAACAAGATAGTCGCTGGGTTTATTAAAGTGTGCATATTTCTCCTGTGTTTATTCATAATTAATTTGCTAATAAAGATTTCAGCTGTGGTAGAGTCTTTATCCTACCATAACAGGAGCTCCTGGCTTCATAACTTCACTGGAGCAGCCCACATGATGAATACGAGCTGAAGAATAGAAGCCAAATCCTTCTAGGCTCTGTATATTTGCACTTGCCAGAAAAATTATGGCCAGTCAAAGGAGCAGGAGATGGAAAGTAGCCACCTCTGCCTTGGCATTTCTCAGAGCCCTCTGACGCCACTGTGCAAGCCTTTGTACTTGGACCTACATAAGTACCTTCAGAAGCTGGATGCTGGGGTTGGGGGGCAGCAGGGATTGCTTATTTATGAGTTACTTAGCAGTCCCCAATGCAGCAGTTGCCATAAGGCACAGCCTCAATGCAGCTTATTCATACTCCTGGCAAAAGTTATCCTCCTGGGAAGCTGTGTTGCTGGCCAGAAAACAAGAATACTTTACTGCTTCTCTCACAGAGTGTGAGTATATTCACTCTGGGGGCAGTTTTAGCATTTGGCCCTGTGCCTGGACATCATTACTATTGGGCACTTGCATTGCACACAGCCGCGCTGACCAGAGCCTGTGCTGAAAAGATTACATTCTCCCAAACCAGCATTTTCAATTTGGCCCTCACACTTCTAACAGCATGAAACTTTTGAAAACACCATAGGCTGTGTTTGCTGTAAACAGCTTTACCTGAAAAAATCCTGGTGAATATCAAGGGGTTTCAAGAAAACAAGAGGATGCAGAAATGCAGTCCCCTCTAGTGAGGCGGGATGAGCTCAAGTGAAGCAATTAAACAATTCGTGCTCCACATGGCACAAGAGCTCAAACTGTATTTAAGCAGCTCTTCTAAAAAGCACCTGGTTAGAGTTTGGGGTAAGCCACTAGAACTTACTTTAAATACAGGGAAGAATATTTTCCTAATTATACTGCAGTTTACTTTTTATAAATTTGAAAATATTATCCTACCTAGAAACGGGACTGACAACAGACAGTAGCACCACGTGTGAGCATACCCTGAATCTAAACGGGGAGGGAGCTTTGAGTTTCAAGATGCGAGTACTCCTATTCAAGTCACAACTGCATATCTGCTATATCTGGGCAGAAAGAAATATAAATCAGCTAAAAAATAAAATTGGTACAAATCTGATTATCACTGCACTTATGATTGGATTTCTAGAAAGTGTATTTGTTAGCTTTCTTGGCAGAGGCAAATGACTGGAAAAAAATGTGATGATACTCCAGCAACAAAACATTTTCTTACTTGCTGAGCTTAAAACATTTCTGTGGTTGCAGTGGCTTCTGTGGGACTATTCCCATACCATAATCTTAAGCACATAATTAAGGGCTTTACTGGATCAGTGCCTGAAAAACCAATGCTGATTTCTATTGAATGCACATTATGTTAGGGACCATTTGTAAGCTCATTAAAATGAACAGAAAGGATCCAGCAGATGCTGGGCCAAGCCTCGTCTCAGGACTTTCATCAGAGAAACAACATTGTCTCTTGTTTACACTTTCGCAGGTCACTGAGTTCCCAGACTTTGAGCCATTGATTACATCGTATTATCAATTAAGTCAGAGATTTGCCATCAACTTAAATGGGTACAGGATAGAACATGAGGAAATAAACAGCAGAATCATGTTCAATTTGTGATTCTGGATATTGGGTGCTTAAAAACAAAGAAAGCAGGCATGCTCATGAATTCATGGGCACAGAACAGCCTCTGCTTGAGTGCACTGTGTGTGCCATGTGAAGTGTTTGGAAATGGACATCGAATTTCTTTGGAACAACATTGGACTTTCAACCTTCCTCCCCTTCCCTCAATGCCCGGACTAATAAATCCTCCATTTGTCTCACCTGAAGCTACAATAAAGCTGTTCTCAACGGTATTAACATCTGCCATGGTCATTCTTCTGGGGTGAGAAAGGCAGAACATTTTCATTGCTCATTCATTTGTGAACACTAGTTAAGTAAAGCTGTCACTTGCGTCCAATTATGGGTGAGTATTTTATAGCACAGTCTCCTTCCTAAAGCTAAACTGACATGGCCAAGCCCCATTTTATAGGCATTCTTAAATTCTTGCAAGCCATATTTAAAATCCTTGTGCTCAGAGATGGCAGGTGCCATGTGTTTTCACAGCTACATTAGCAAATGCAATTTTGTGGCAACTTGACCACGCCAGTGAAGCAGTAAATTTCTGTAATCTCTGTGGTTAAGAATTTCACACAGGACTTTGCTGGGAATGTGTAAAGCCATTAGTACAGGAGCAAGATGAAGATAAAATTAAAATACTTTTACAGTAAAAGCCAAAAAGAAAGAGTGGAGTCTGGGGATTTTTTTTAAATTTTTTTTTCTCTGCTAGAGCAATGGAACATGTCAGGGGAAAATGCTGAAAGAGAAAAAAAGTAGCTTCACTGAGCTCACCCAGCCTACTCTCCTTCTCAAATGACTACCACCAGTTTAGGTGAGAAGAGGTAATTTGGCTTACACAAATGCTAACACAGGCTTATCCTAAAGCATAACTGGGATGCAGAACTTTATAAATATCTTTTCCAAGCCCTTGCTCCCTGTTACAGTACACATATTGTCCTCACAAATGTTTCTGCAGGCTTAGGGAGATGATAGCCAAAACCTCCCTAGTCCTGAACATGTGCAGGGTGCAATGGTGCATCTGCCCACAGTGCAGCTCTCTTGCTCTCAGGATCTGCAATTTCCAGCATGAGCTCTGTTATTGGAGCTGAGACACCTTGGTGCTACTCAGGGCATCCCAAGATCCCCCAGCTCCAGCAGCTCAGCCACTGTGAGGATTGGGAACAAAATTTACCACTCCCAGAAGCAGAGGGCCTGTGCAGCATCATTGGATCATTGACTTAACCTGCTTTGGAAAGGGATCTGTGCAGAAAAATGGGGCTAATACCACTTTCCATTCTCCTGAACTCTTCAACCAATTCCTCAGGACTCCACAGTGAGTCTGAGGGATACCACTGCCAGAGGTGAGTTTTATATGTTTATGTGCTGGGCCAGCACTGGATTTCTGGTCTCCAAGAGATCTTGAGGCAGATTTTAGATTTTGCAAGAAGGTATCTCAATTACCAGCAGAAAGCAGATGAAAACCAGCAGTTGAATCCTGCACAAATTCAAACACTATTTTTTTTTCAGACCTGTAAGTCATTTCTGCAGATATTTCCCAGATTTCCTATAAAATCATGTGAGCTATAGATTTTTTTTTTCTTTAAGAAAGAAAGATGTGATTCCAGCATAATCACCTCACTCCAGGGATTGGATCTCTTGGAAAGCAAAGAAAACAAACTGCTCAGAATGCAATAGTAGCCAGGGAGGGAATTGCATTATGGATTGCTCACAGACTCCTTCAGCAGGTTTTACCACAGGGTTTGGGCAAAACTCATAAAGAGCACAGATCAAAGAAGAAAACATCTTTGAATGCCTATAGTTTGTTGTGAGACAGAAGTGCTCTGAAAGATACACTTAGCAGCTCACTCAATCTCTTAAGACTTCACACAAGCACGCTGGGTTGGGGAGATCAGCTCACACGCTTCTGCACGCTGTGTGGCTGCACTGAAACCAAAAAGGCTATTCACAGAGTGGCTCTTTGAAGTCAGTGGACTTTTGTCATTGATTTTGAGAGGCCCAGGATTTCATTCGCAGTGTGTAAGGTTAAGCATGTGTGTAAGTCCTTGCAGGATCAAGGCTTAAATGTGTAAACCTGTTCAGCAAGAGTACCCAGCCTTTAATGTCCTGTGAATGTGGTCTCTCTCGCTTTGTGACACTGAATAGGCAGCCTTTGCTCTTCACTTGAGTGCAAAAGCTTCATTTAGCATGCACATGTCCATAATTCAGGGACTTAGGGTGCAGAAAAAGAAAGGTGTTGGAAGAGCTGCAAGCTACTTGTTAATGGAGTGCCTATGGAAAACATTGAGTGCATCAGATTGATTAAGAGCCACTATTAATCTGTATTTCTGTCCCTTGTTATCCAAAATGCAGTCCACAGGCTTTCTGGACTGCTCACTGTGTTAGTGGCTGGTAGAGAGTTTACATATTAATCACTGGGAACAGCAAATGTGTGAGACCCAACCCCATGTTCAGAGGTGCTTTATTATGTGAGCAGTTCGAGTGCAAGCTAACACATTTTCTGCTGGCTTCAAAATCTCACCACTCCCATTGTCTGAATAAAGACTATTTCTGCACAACTTTTCAGAGTTCAGTTTCAGAACAGAGCTGTCTCACCCATGTGTGATGATCACAGGATCATTAAGGCTGGAAAAGAGCTCCACGATCATCAAGCCCAACCTACCTTGACTAAATATCACCATATTGAGAAGTGGGTCAACAACTGAGTGCATGATCTAGCATTTTAGACTGAAATGAATGGCAAAATCCAGTTCCTCTGACTTAAACCAAACCAATACTTAATCTTTAAGATGTTGAAGGGTACCTAATTAAGGAGTGGAATGAATCCTAAAGGGAGACCACATTTTTCTGATGGTAGAATGTGTTCCTCTTGCTGAATGTCTCACCTGTCTAGTGAGCCAACAGCCATTCTGTGTGTTCATATATATATATTAATATATATTTATGTGCTGACACATTTGCCTTTTAAATTAATCAGATTTTCCTTGAGTATAAACCTGACTGATGCTGGTTATGGTCATCCTTAGGTATCACTTCCTCTAGACGTTGCAAGCAAGGCTGTTCTGATACTGCCTTCCTCAGACCCTTTCAACCCTCTGCTCAGGTGGGCTGTGACCCATCAGCATCACCCACAGCCCTTCATGCCACATGTCACGGAGTTGGACATGAAAATAATTGCCTGGGGCCAAGCACAGGGCTAAGAGGACACCAAAAGCCCCTCCAGAGATGCCCAGGTGGGAAACAGATGCGAGGTACTTTTGGGAGATAAGAATTGCTCTGAAGAATAGGCTTTTTGCACTCTTAGAGCAGCTTTAGCTGTAAAAAATTAAGTAAGCCAAAGTATCAGTCTGAAAGCTTTCAAAAGCATGGAGCTTCTTCTGGATAAAGGAATTTGCATCAGAAGCATCAACTCTTTTTAACACTGATGCCTAAATTAGGTTGACTTCATCACACTCATGGAATTTCCTGTGTTAGGGATTTTTTTATAGCATTGTAACATGATTTTTGAATGCCACTGGTCTACTAAGGAGGGCAAATAAACCAATCACAGCACCTCTTTCACTAGATCAGTTCAGCCTAATAAAATTAACCATGAGGAACAAGATTAATTGGACGTTAAACACATTGCCTGGAATGCACTTGTGACAGCTTCCCTCCAGCAACCCTGGAGGACTAATGATATATATGAGAGACACTGTGTCAGTGATATATGGGTGTGCCTATTCAATCCAGTTCTAACTTCACTAGGATTAGCCTTGTTTTAAGCCCACTGCCAGGTATATGAGGCTTGGAAAGTCAATAGGACTCTTACTCTTATTCAAGGTACGAAATTCAAAGAATTTTAAGTCCTTTGTTTTCATAAAATAGTTACAAGAGGTGTCTAAATTAAGCAAGGCAATAGTTGAGAAAATTTGAGCAGGTGAGGAGTTTATGTGGTCGGAGTTTTGAACATGAACATGTCCTTCTGTGGGATTGTAAGAAAACAGACAGTAATAAATCTCCAGGTGGTTTTCTCTGACTGTAATGAGAGTCAGAGGTGGCTCACTCACATGTAGGTGTCTACATTATAGGTATCTAAAGCTGGATGAGATGAATCCTACCTCTGGTGCCCAAATGCCATGGACAGAGAGCAGAGTCGTCTCTATGGGTAACACAGAGGCAGTTGGAGGCTCCAGACTGAGAAGGCAAATTAAAAAAAAAACCCAACAAAATATATATACAGAGCTTTCGGATTGCTCCCACTTTGTTACCATCCCCAACGAAGATGACAGAATGTGTCTTTAACAATGTGAGTAGCAAAGATGTGGCTTTAAGAGCTCTCAGAACACATCAGAGCAGGAGTTGAGTTATCAGATATGGGACATGCCAAACAACCCAAGGAAGGCTTTGGGTGATGATAATTATAGTCCAGAAATGGGCTCTGGGCCTCTAGTTCTCCTTTCACTTTGTTTCCTTCTTGCTGTTATTTTACCATTTACCTTAATAGCTAAATATGTATTTATATTCTTAATTTTTACCTAGTGATCTGGTAAATACTGTGAGCTCTATTGCCTTGTGGGTGATGAGAGTCGTTAGGAGGTTTTCGATGATTTTCAGGGTTCTCTACACCCTAAAAAGGGTTAGGAGCCCCAAGGACTCTGCAGTGAGCCATGTGCACATCATAAGGAGATGAAGGATATGTGACTGGCTGCCAGACTTGTGGGACAAGTGTGTTTTGGCAAGTGTTAGCCCACTGTGTTATCAATCAGGTAGCGGGGGAGGATCAGAGACTTGTGGTCGCCCTGAGCCCCATACAGTGTTCTTGTATGAGTGATTCTTGGTGAAAGAGGACCATGGCTAATATGTTAGATCAAATGGAAACACAGCAAGCCCCTTACAATGACATAAATAATTTACAGTTAGAAGAGAAATCTAAGAGTCCTTTACTCCTAGAATGAAATGGAATAATCTGCAGTGGTTAAAATCAAAGAATTTTACCAAGATTTTATCACACTTGATTTGAGCTGACCAGAAATGCAATGTTAGTGAATAATCCTGTTCAGGGAAGGAGGTATGACATGTTCCTTAGTAATTCTGCAGAGTCCTGAGAAAAATCTGGGAATCTGGCTTCTCCCAGGAGAAAGCAACTGATGAAATCCCATCATTATTGCCCATGGCAAGTCTGTGATTTACCTTAATTTTACCTGCTGCGTGCAACTCAGACTTGCAGTGACTTTCTGTGGAATGTTAGAGATGTGGAAGAAATACAGAATTATGCCATCTTTTTGCTTTAAAGGAAATTCACAGTTATTTTATCAAAGTTTCTAATTATAAAATTTCTCTAATATTTTATTAGTAGGAAGGGAGAGAAGATGCTAAAACTTACGGAATTTCACAAGTAAGATTATGGTTTGATTTCTGATTGGTTGACAGGACCCTAATAATAAATCTCATAATTTTATACTACATTCCTCAGTGATGATAGAAATTCTTTGTGCATAATAGCACCATTTCTATTCAGGAATCTTGTTAACAGTTGTAAACTCAGATTATCATTTTTATTAGCCAAGTGTTTTCTTATTTCTCTGTTACTGACAGGAAATTACAGCAAGTTTTCTGGCTTACTTTTCTTTTTTCGTTACAATGAAAGCAGTTGCATTCAACTAGAAATTTCCAAGCACTGAATAGAGGACATTATTGCTAGAAGCCAACAGCAATTTAAAGTGCACAGATTAATTAAAAATAAATATATTTTAAAACTACATTCAAAGAGGATTTAAACTGGTAGATTGGGTTAGGGTGGCTGGTTTTTCAGTTAAATGTACAGATATCAGCTTTTTTGTAGTTTAAGAATTTAGGAATCCATTCTTTCCACAACACTCAGCATCTAAACTCAGCTGTACCATGTTTTCATATTGTCTCATGACAGTAATTTTGACAACACCTTGTGACCAAAGACCCCTGGCTAAACCCAGGCTCTCCTCCCTGCAGTCTCACCCATGGCTGAGGTGCCCACCACGGACAGTGGGAATCCACCACCATGGACTTCTCATGAGTTTGGGTGATCAGGAAGCTCAGATGAGAGTATGGGTAGTTGTTTTACCCCATTAGTCCACTTGAGCATTGTAAAAGCACTGTTTCTGGGAGAATGTGAGACTATAAATGCATAATTTACCGACAACAGCCTACAGTTTATTCATATTACATCAGATACGCTTTAACTGTCAGTAGATACGGAGTGAATAAAAACTTATTTCCATAACAAGAACACTGAATTCAACCCTTTTCTTCTCTGGTTATAAATGGATGGGAGTTTAGGATTACAAGGGACAAAGCCTAATTTTCTGGGCCTCACAGACCTTGGTGTTGGTGTGGGGGAAGGCAAGTTTTCAGGGCAAAAGCAAGATGTGGGAGCTCCAACGACCTCATTTCACAAGACACCAGTGTTTTCTGCACAAGCAAAGTAAACCTTCAGAAAAGTATTGCAGTGCTTGAAACAGAGATTGAAATAGGGAGTGATGAACTGCTGCAAGTGCAGCACCCTTAACCCTCTGCCCCAACAAAGTTGCTGTGAAAGGATGTGATTTTCCTTATGGTACTGGCACATCCTTTCTTCCTCTCCAGGGACATGGAAAGGACTCGGTGTTCAATCCCCCTGCTCCTCATCTCCACTCTCCTTGCTCAACTTCTCTCATGATATCACATTATTCATTTGGCAAAACAGACCTTTCAATCTAGAAATTCTGATGAATCAATATCAGGATTATTAGTTTCAGGACACATCTTAAAAAAAAAACAAAAAGAAGGGAAAGAGCTTTCAAGGAGATAGAGAACTAAATCACACTGGCTTTCTCTTACTATTCAATTTCTTCTAAAATCCCCACCCTATGTTCAAAAAGTTTTCACCAGCATGGCCACAAACCAGCAACTAAGTGTAAGAACACTGTTTATTCTGAATACTGCAGTAAAAGCTATAGGATCCAATCGAAAGTGCATCAAGAATTAACTGCAGTTGGGAAAACAGAGACAGTTCAGAAATCATAAGATCCAGTCCTGCCAGTACTCAGCAATTTCCTCTTACATACAGGACAAGCTCAGCCTTCCTGTTGATTTCAGTAGGTGTTGTAGCATTTAATACTTGGCAGAACTATATTCAGAAAGCCTGAGAAACACACATCACCTTAAGAGTTTTGTAAGCTTAAATACAAAGCAAAAGCAAAACACATCTCATTTGCCAAAACAAAAAAAAAAAAAGTAAAAAGCCAGTACCAGAAAAAGACTAGAAAGGAGATCTTGGAAATCAGGGGACTTGCAGGTCAGGGATGCAACGTGTATAGCACAGATCTGATTGTATCTGGCAGGCTGGTATTCACAGGAGGTGATCCACAACATCAAACTCATTGCTCAAAGTAACTCCTGGTATTTCATCTCAAAGTTTGTCAGCTCCTTGCAATTAGCCACTACAATGGTGTGACAAGGTACGGGGTGGAACACCCCTTCCCCCCTTCTCCAGAGGAAAAATGCAAGGTAAAGCAAGAGCTTTACCCAACACTGGACAACAATGAATCCTGGTTACACTGACCCCACTTGATGCAAGCAGGAAAATATTTATTTATTTTTTAAAAAAGTTTCAGTGTTGCACTTCCCTGCCTAGCAAACAGCTGAACAGGCAGGATAATACCCAAGACCATCTCCTCCACCCCCATCTCCACCCCCCGGGCGTGTCGGTGCTTCAGGCAACGGTCAGAGGGGAAAAAAAATCACAAACACAAACCCCCCAACTGAAGTATCTGTTCTGATAGGAGCATGGAACAGTAACCAAAAAACAATCAAGTCCTCATTGTCATAGTGCGACAATCACAGCATCTCTTCTGTTGGGCAAACAGTCAGTTCATAGAGACAAACACCATGAGGACAGGCATGAAAGCTGTTATTACCCATTTTAAGTAATAGGAGAAGGTTACATATCAAGCCGTTACACCTTTTCATTGCATCCGAACCCTCCACAGCAGGGGAACCACACTTATGACTGCGTTAGATATACAAAAGCTTTCAGCTCCAAAAAAGGAAAAGAAAAGATGAGGAAAGGGGGAAAAAATAAATTAAATTCATCTTACCAGCACGGTACAGAACCAACTTGCTCGAAGGAATGTTGCCTTTACAGGTTTCTCTTTTAATTATCCTGGAAGCAGAAGGGGAAAAAAAAGAAGACGACGAAGCAGGGTTGTTAAATTAGTGTGTGCTAAAATCTTTTCAGTTTGTCGCAGAGTAGAAAAATACCAAAAAGAAAAAGAGGAAAAAAAAAAAGAAAGGGCACTCAAAGAAAGAAAAAAAGCAAAAGAAAGCTCAGTAATTTAAATTTGCTGTCAGTTCAGGCAGCATCGCTCTGTCCCGCCCCTCTTCCCACTGGGTTCTACTACCTGCAGGGCTGCAACTGACAGCTACTGTGCAAACAAAAAAAAAAGGCAAAAAGCATGCTGGGACCATGCTGTCTGCTGTCTGAGTCTCTCTCCACTTCTGATGACTGAAAATCATTAGTGAAAAGGTTCTGTTGTTGTTTGCTGAGATTTTTAAGTTAGGTTCTTTGCATGAAATTTAATTTATTTTTAATTGATGTGGCGCGGCACGTGACAGAAACCAGTGGTTGTGTTTCTCAGCTCTCCTCAGAATGGAAACTAACCTGAACAAACTGATTTTAATAGTATGTTATATGGAGAAAATACACAGACATTCACTGCGTTGCACTTTGCAGGGATACAGTCAACCCTCCCCGCTGCACAAAACACCTTGCACAAAAATTCTTATTTGAATGGAGAGTCAGGAAAATATTTCAACATAAAGCAGATAAAACTCTGGCACTCAAAAAAGTTGCCAGCATTGTATTTGCTCTGTTTTTAAGTTTTCCTTCTAAACTTTTTCAAATAATTTTTGAGAACAAAAAGTAACAGAATTCTGAGGCATAATGAGGAACCCGCACTACATTTATGTGAAACGAATGAACTAATAATCCCAGTACATGAAAAGCTGGTTTTAACCAGATGTTTGAAACTATTTTTGACAGTTTGTGCCAGTGATTATTAGCAGACTGCATATATCATATGAGTGTGAACTATTTGATGAAAACTAACAAGAAAAACAAGTACAAAATTATAAATGCCATTTTTTATAGCTATTTTAATTGTTGTTAACAGGCTTGTAGCAACAGGGTTAAAATCATTCTCTCAAGACAAAGATAAGCACTATATATAACTTCTAAATATAAATTCATTCACCAAAGTATGGTTCCTGTCATATTATAAAATAAAATTAAAAGAGTGAAATTATGCTTTTCCTTGATACTTTAGTAGTAATTACTTGGATCATGCCGCAGTATGCAACATTTGTATTCAGTTATTGCTCTACTTATGTGTATAACCATAAAATAAAATAAAAATACTGAAATGTTTAAACATAATTGAATTAATCTCAGATTTTACTCAAAGTTTGCAATGGATGAGACTCATGCTGAACATGCTACCATAGACAATTGGCTTCTAAATAGATTTTTTAAACGCCCTGCAGAAATATCCCTCTTGCAGCCTTTACTGGTCAAAGGCGACTCCATAAGGTGATTCCTACAACCAGGAGTTGCACAACAGGGCTCAAGGTGTAGGGTCTGCCCTACAGCCCCCCTGAGGCCCCTGCTCATAAACATCCAGCCACGATAAACTGGTACCACAGTCAAATTTAAAATAATTTTTCTTCTCTTTTAAAGCCTCCAGACCCATCTAATTGGGGATGACCTGGAGCATTTCCACTGTTGGCAGAAATCTCCCACCATTCCAGACATGAGGAATAAATTGTCATGGCCAAGAAGCATCTACATGCAAAGTTCACCAAGATCTCGTAGCAGACTTGGGTTGTCTGCAAAAACTTTTGCCATCTCCTGTGGATTCAGTACCAGCACAGAGCAAAAAGGCAGCATAAAGAATTACCTTCAAAATTTAAATAAAAATTCATAAGAACAGTGAATGTAATTCAGAATAGGGGCAACAGTAGATTCCCCAAGTTTTAACAGCAAAAATTCAGGTTTTTTTCCACTATAATTTGATCTCACTTACACTTTTTAAAATCTTATTAGTGTAAGTTTTCCAAGTTCAGTGTCTCCTGCCTCCCTGTCCTTTGTTTCAACAGCATTCCTTCTTTTTGTTCCTTGTTAAAAAATACAAATGGCAAAAGGTTAAAAAAACAAGTATTCTTGATGATTTGACAGCATTTAATCCTTATTTTGGTATCTTCATGCACATGTACACACACACGATCAATTTCAAAATTCTGTTAAATCCAACTAACTTATTATCCTTCTATATCTCCCTGTAAAAGTCAAGGGAGGACTGTTTTTAATGCACTTGGCATTTTAAGCAAGGCATTCAGACCTTCAAAAGAGAAATAATTGAACTTCGCCTTTAAAGGAATACAGTAGTGCACTAAATAACAAAACCCCAAAAAATCTGGATTTAGCAATGAGATGCCTTCAAGGAAGAAATTTGACTAATTGCTTGAGAAAACTCACAAAAGCTCATAAATTCAAACATTTATAGAAACACCTCACTTGTGATATTAAGTTGAAATAAAAATAGTGGTAAAATAAGCCATTAATAAAAACCTTTTCCCCTATAATGTAGGTCATGAGAAAACACAGGAAAAAATGCTGGAGTGTTTAGTAGCTGGTGGAAGTTCTGTTCATTTTAGGGTTTCAGTAATGCTCTGTGTTAATATTAACCATTCAATGTCTCTGTTAATAACCAGTTTGGATAAAGGGTCATGGGCTTTGGACTGTAGAAGTAAATTAGGTATTATGCAGAAAAAACAGGAACTCAGAGGGCACAGTTCTTAATTCTTAGTTTGTTTTGGAATGGGGAAGAATTTTTTTAAAATCTGTGGTTCTATAGTCAGTTTTTAATGAATCAGTCATATTAGAGAAGCAGTAATTAACAGAGGTTTCCTGCTATATAATGCAATGGAAAGTATCTAATTAACCTTTGTATCCTCTACAAAATGCCATCAAATGAAGCATTTTCTGGTGTTGTTTTAGTAAGGAACATTTTTTCCTTTAACTTCAGTGGAGTTATTGATGGTTTGGGTTTTTTTTGTTTGTTTTGTTGTTTGTTTTTTTGTAGTTTTTTTCCCGCAAGTTTTGATGTATTGATCATCAAAGATTAGCTCCTAAAAACACAGAAACAATTTTTAAAATTTCAATTACTTAAAAAAACCTGACATCCAAAACCAAACAACACCCCAAATCTTTGAACCCCTTTTCACATTATCACTAAAAGGATGGGAAAAGGATTGAGGAAGAGGTTTTGTAATGAGATTAGTTCCAGTACTAAAAACAAGACTTGTAAATTAAAAATACCAAACGAGACCAAAAAGATCCCTTTCCTCCTTTTGTAAAGTCTTTCTTTGTAGCCAGATCTATGCAAGTGGCCTCACTTAAATAAACAAACGCTGTGTCTTCCTGCTCCCTCAGCTCTACTGAAACCCTTCACCTCTGTAAAGGGAATTTTGAGAAGGTGTGAATTATACAGACAAGAGAAATAAATGTAATTTTGTGTAAACTCCATTGTTAGAGGGAGACTTGGGAATAAACATGGACCATTCAGCCAGCTATGACTTTAAGCTTGGGATAGTTGCACATCTTAAGATTTACAACATGCATTAATTATGTCAAAGTAATACCCAGCCTCCACTGACTTCACATACCGTATTTCTTTGTGTTCAAGCTAAACCTTCTTTTACACTAATTGCTTTCTCCTGCAGCTTTAAATTGAGGGTGGTTTTCTCATACATTTAATTGCTTTCCTCTGCAACTCGCAAGGAAATGGTAGTTGAAGGTGGCTTCTAAACAAAGACATACTGTAATTAAAAGCTCTTTTAAGGAGAGCTTTTCTGTACAGCACCTGCTGTTAATGGAGTACTTTGTGTACAGTTCTGTGGGGTCTTTGAATGCAGTGCATTATTTCAGAAGTAGTGTGCTGTTGGAGGATTTCTATATCTGATGTGGTGACCTATATATGTTAATCACTGATGCTAGGGGAAGAAAAAGAAGGAGACTTTTCCCTTCCCCCAGACAAATCCAGCCCATAAAAATGGTTTTGTAAACCATAGTTTTAAACTTCTGGTTGCCTTGTGAATAACAATCACTAAATTTTATTTTTTTTCCCAGCTGAAAGAAACCCCAGCTTGCTACAATTTCCATTAAAAGATCATGATTTTATAGCACGTAGCTTTGCTTACCAAAATTTCTTCTGCAGGAAGAAAAGATTCTGCAGTTTATGTGATTTAATAAATGACAGTTACACATCTTAGTCCTTCCCTGTTGCCTTGCCTTGGGTTGAATTCATTTTTCATACCTGTGTTTCTGTCCCCTTGGTACATCCTGTTGTCTTGCAATCAATGGCAGCTGACTTAAAAAAGAAATCTCTATGGAATTTAATGCTTTGATAAATTAATCCATCCTTGTGTGCTAGCCTTCCAAATGTTCATTTCTTTAGAATAGTTTGAGGTGTGAAAGAAAAGCCCTAAGACAAGAAAGACAGACAGAAGCTGTGTATAAATTCCTGCCCTTTTCACAGAAGAAATAATGCGGAAAATAAGGTTGCCAACTTATTCAAAATGTGTTTTGGGGTTTGCTTTGATGTTTGGTTTCATTCAATGGGTGGTAACTGATGATTCAATGGAAATAATGGCTAAGCAGAGAAGGAAAATTGCTCAGCAATTTTGTAATGTTGCAATAACAGTCTTGGCTCCAAGGTGAAAGGGGATGTTTTCCACAGTGGTGTAAATAGGAAAAGAAGAGGAGATAACCACACTCTCATTACCAACATTAAGTTCAGATGTTCATAACTGACTCTTGTATTTTCTTCTTTACAGACTCTGAGTAGGAAGGGAGTTATTAAAGGGCTCAGGTGTTATTTCGAAATTTCTCATGGCTATAGACAGGGTAAAAAAAAAATGGCATATGCTATGGTCATACTGAGATGGTCAACATCAAAACTTTACAGGAACTCCTCATCTTGTATTTAGGAAATGCCACAATAAATCAGACAGCAATGGGCCTTAAATATTTCAATGAAGGTCACCACAAATGCATATTTAAATTTTTTTTCTGATATGTGTTTCCATATGTCTCCAGCATGCTCTCCCCAGAAGAAAACCTTCTGGATCCATTCAAGTGTATTTTCACAATACACACTGATTAATAATTCATTCTTTCACCAGCATTGACCTATTGTTATTTATTGAAACTGCATAAAATGGCTCCCAGTGTTCAGAGTCTGACGCCTTCTGATGCCAATCTATCCATAGCTCTTCCAATTCAAAGAACTTGTCATTTCAGAGACTACATGTTGCCTAAAAACACTTTTCTCCAAGGTTCAAGCAGCCTGTTAACAAAGCACTTGCACCTGCTTTGACCACACCTTTACTAGGCTGTAATCTCGGGGTTTCTAACCCTTCAGGATTGTGAAGCTCATTCCCTGGCAAGCATCACTCCATCCTCTCAGACACTAAATTAATGTCCAAGAATGTGATCACTTTGATGGGACCAGCTGTTTCTTCTGCTGCCAAAGCACTCCAAACGCCTTGGCAGCTTCCCTAAATGTGCTCAGCAAATCCTGACATGTGCCTGACTCCTGTGCTTGCTCTGCAGAAAGGCACCCGCGTGTGTGGTGCTGACCCTCTCACCTGACTTGTGTGCCTGCACCTTATTGCAAGGATCTGGGAGCAATCCAACAGGAATTCGGGAAGTGGAGGTTGTCAGCTCCTGAAAGAACACCTTTCAGCTTTTGAGCTTAAAACTTAAGAGGTGAGAAATATGCAAATATGCAGACAAAGACAAGATTTGGTATTTATTGAGCCTGCCTGTGAAATCTTCTTTATCTTTTGCAATCTTTACAAGAGGATCAAGGAATATCAGACCAGTCAAAGAGGTATTATTAGCATGGCTAGGAGCAGTGCTTGTCAAAGTTTCATGATGTTTCCTTTTATATATACCTGTTTTCAGCTGTTTATGACTTCTTATCACACTACATTCCAGGATTAAATTTTTCTCTGCTTGGGTCTGCCTTTGATTGCTGGAACTTTTCAGTCAAATCAGCCCAGTTTTAATGGAGAGTCAGGCTTCCTGAGATGAGAGTTGCATTTTCTTTCAGAAAAGTCTGTAAAGTTTGTGTTTCGGACAAGATTCAAGCAGGGACTTGAAATTTTTCCATGGGGTGACTTATGTCAGGGACAGCAAAAAATATACATCCATAAAATTATGCAAATGAAGGCACTTCTGGAGAATTTAGCAACAAACACAGGACAGACAAGTTATGTCCCACATGGTTTAGGTGATGGTGCAGTGTGACTGGTCTTACAGGATGTCCCCTAATTTTGGGAGCTCAGGAATAAAGGTTTAGGCCCAGAGAAGTTGTGGATGACCCATCCCTGGAAGTGTTCAAGGCTGGCTTGGATGGGGCTTTGAGCAACCTGGTCTAGTGGAAGGTGTCCCTGCCTGTAGCAGCCGGGTTGGAACTGGATGAACTTTAAGGTCACTTCCAATTCAAAGTGTTCCATGATTCTAAAATTCTCTGATATGGATTTTTGCAATGCCTCTTGGTCTCAAGACTGACACCCACTTCATTCTCCACCATGGATATGTCCATGGGCACTTAAACTGTTCTTAGAAAGGCTCTGAAACAAAAAACAAGAGAAACAAGGTTGGAATGGAGGCAATACATTAGGAGAGCAAATCTGGACTTGTATTCAGGTAGATGGAAGGCAATAGGAGGAAAAAATGCCTGATAAAAGATAATTAAAACCGAGATGCTTCTGGAGAAGAGAATATGTTGGTTATGTAGGAGTTCTTGCCTGGAAATAAGGCATAAGGGGTCAGGCAGAGCAATTGGTACAGATATGGCGCTGCACTGTCAGAAACAGGCTGGATGGAAAAAGAGAAGTTTTATAATAAAGGACACATGATTTTGTAGCACTGAACACCAAGGTTTCAGAGGAAGAAATGAATCACTACAGTGATTTTAACTATAGTTTCTCTCAACTTTTTGTAGCACTCAGTTTCTATAAACAGTCATGTTCCTAGACATCATTTTTCTTTGCTAGGAACTTTACAAATTCCTAGTGTTGTCCCTTGTTTTAGATCCTTGGTGTTATCGAGAATTACGAGTTAATTATAATAAAAGAAAGCATAATAATCAGCCAAATCCCATTAAACTCTTCACTCGTTTCTGCGCCTGCTACTTACTTGGTCCTCTGTGTCTCTTCTGACAGCAGAGCTTTGCCTTGAAGGGCAAGAACATTCCATCTGTTGAGCTCTGAGGGTGTAAATGCTCTTAAAAAGGAAAATATTTGTCTCTTTGGTGTACATGAGAGGCTGGAAGACCCAGCATTGCCTGCGCTGGAAATGGATAATCTCCATCTCCCTCATGGCTAACTGTGCACAAATTGCACCGTCTTGTACACAAAGGGCAGATCCGATTGGGGCATATGTTATCATATAGCTGCAGTCACACAGAGGCCCTTAACATGAATACTATTAAAATGTGAAATGCTCATAGATTATTTTAGGCTTCACAGAGAGCCATAACAGCTACTGCAATAAATTAGAGCAGTTGCCAGGCACTTGTGTGTCAGTGCACCCTAGCTGTCACTTCCCAGGCTGCAGTGTCTCTGCTGCGCTGCCGTGTCCCGGGGCCAGGGCTCACACGGGTGGCTCCGTGCAGGAATTGTCTTCCAGAAGCTTTCCCATGGTGTCCTGCACAGCACTCGGGACACACACAGCGGGCAAAATGTGTGCCAAACCCCAACTCTCTGTCTGAACAACCTGTCTTTTCAAACCTCACAATATTCCAGCCTAAATCTTTTCCTGGATCCCTTTGCTGTCTGATGAGAGACAAAGGCAGAATGGGATTTTCCTGCAGGCAAATGTGGGAACCAGTGGTGAATTTGCCTCCCATCTGTACCATCAGAAATCCCTGCCCCTTTTATGTAATGTTAAGTGACCATTATGCAATGTTAAAAGACCTTCAGCAAAGACATGTCTAGGAACAACTGCACTACTGTACTATAGTTAATTTTTTTATGTTACCTGGGCAAGGTTAGGTATTTCTATGTTGCATTTAACATAAGTAATGAAGCACATAGATTTTGGTTTACCAAATCTGCTTTGGTATTAAAAGGAGCAAGCGATTTCTGTTTTAACTGTAATTGTTTCAAATCAATTGAGTTTAGATAACTCAAGTAGTTATTCTAGCACTGAGGATAGATTTTTTTAAAGATTTGGCCTTACAAATGAAAGTCAGTAATCTTTCTTAAGTGTTTTACATAAAATAGGAACCTCTCACTGAAATGGTAGAACCTGGATTTGTCAGAGGGGAAAAAACCCAAATATATAAATAAAGTGTCTTCAGTCATATGTAGTGATCACTAATATTAATTTGACTAATGTGACCTGAACAGAAAACTCCCTATCCTAATGAAAACATTAGAGGGATCCCCTGAGACTGGATGGGTTTGAAACAAAACCTTCCTAGAAATCATGTTTTATCTAATGGGAAAGCTCAAGTCAGTAGGAAATAGCACAAGAGACAAGTGTGGAAGATTTTCTGTACTATGTAGTTTTCTTTCCAATTTTACCAAAGTTTATTACTGCACAGCTCTAAAATTGCCTGCTCCTTCCTTCAAAAGCCTGAAGTGCGAAAGATTATGTTTTCTCTACATGTGGCTGCTACACTGGCTACTAGGTCTTGATTCTGATACCTCTAAATTAATCTTATTCTCTTTGGCCAACTACAATGAAAGTATTAGTAAAAAAAGGAAAATACTTGTTTCTGGAGGGATGTGCCCACTTTCACATCACTTATTCAAGCTCTCTTTTACAAGACTTATTCAACAACTTCTTTATTATGTCCTTAGAAAACAATTATCCCTGAAGGGAAGAAAAAAAATAGTCTTCTCTCCTTCTACTTTGCCCTCTGGTACTGAGTTGCTTTCATTTAGAGATGCTCTGCCAGATATTGCCATGCACAAAACTCCAGCTTTTCATCTTGTTTTATGACACCCGTGAATTTTGCCTAAGTCTTTAACTCAACAATATTTTTTTCTTTCTGCTTCACACTGCAAATTTATCTCTAACTTAAAAGTTTTCTCTCACCTCAGATCTCTTTCAATAACTCTGCATTTCAGGCTCTTTTTACCTTCCTCCCTTTGCTACTCAACATTAATTATTTTTTCTCTGGTGGGATTAGCTTGCAATTTTCTAGGCTAAACACATTTTGCTTTAAGCCCACATTCCTAACCTATTCAGGTCCTCTTGCATTATTTCACTGGGGTTGATAACCTTTACTGATTCTAGTACCATCTGCAACTTTCATTAGCATTCTGTTTACTCTTTTCCCCTGGACCAAAATGAAGACATTAAGGCCTGACCTGACTCCTGCAGTATCTAGATACCTCCCAGCAACTTTCAGCTCTGTTTTTCACTACCTATAATTTAGAATCCTGTAGACAGATTTCAATGCAAGTGACAAGAAAAAGATGGGTGGGTGGAGAAACAGTGAAGGCCTTGACTCTGTGTAAGCGCTGCCCAGCAATAACAAAAACATCCCTGAATTATCAATATTGTTTTCAGCACAAATCCAAATCATATCTCCATACCAGCTACTATGAATAAAATTAATTCTACCTCAGCTAAACTCAGCACAGTTCTTATGAAATTGTTCTGAAAATCTAATCTCTATGTTGTTCTGTAAATGTTGTTTTAGCAGATAACGATAGTTGAAGGCTCATTCACTGTCCTCTGTAGTAGAATGAATTCTAGTAGTGCATGGGCCTCTATCTTTGAAAGAACTTCAATTAGAAGGGAGTTGCTGAATACTTCTTGAGGAGCTGGGCCTTCTTCCAGAAGGCAGGATAAGAAATTCCAAATGGTCCATATTCTATTGCCCTTTGGCTGCACATGCAAAAAATCTCCATTGCCCTTCAGGAGAAGGAATGAGGCATGTAGGGAGCACCTGAGGTGTGATGTGCTGTAACGTGACATCCTCAAAGAAATCCCCATCATTCCCACAAGTCTTTTCAGCAGCCCTCTGTTCCTGTGGATCTGCACATTCCCGAAAATTACTGGGAGACACAACTCTTCCATTTTGGGAAGTTTATAGACACTCACTCACAAGGACCAAGACTATGCACACATGTCCTTCACACCAGGGACAAATCCCAGGCAAGGTGGATTATCTACAGCTCTAAATCAGACCAGCATGTTCTGGAAGCTTTCTGCTGCTGCTGAAGGTTACCTTTCAGCTTTCCAGAAGTCTCTTGTTTCTCAGCACACCCTCATGTTGCACTTGCTGCACTGCAGCAAGATGAAGTGGCTCAGGGATCCTTTCAGTCCATGTGTCCCACTTCGTAAATGATAAAAACCCATTTGTATGGGCTTGGGCTGGAATGTTCAGATTTCTGTCATGTAGAGGATGAAAGTTAGCCTCAGTGTTTACCACAGCCTAGTCTGGCTTAACTTTTTTAGATGTTTAAGTCAGTGTGAAACAAGAAGTTTCCCTCTCTAAACAGAGCTGTGATCTGAAGGGCAGTATTGGTGTGTCTACTTGTGTACAGGGAAGGCTAATAGACCTTCTCAGCCTCCTGCTGAGAACTCCTACTCCCCATAATACTAGACCAGCTGGACCATGCTGCTGACTCTCTCAAGAACACCTTTAGTGAAAGGGAGATAATAAATGCTAAACCCACTGTCTAATGGGTGTTATCTCACTGATCCCTGTGCAGGAATACAAGTTTAGAATCACTGTAGCATCAACTTCAGCCTTGCTGTTTGTAAAAAGTCAGAGTGCAGGTGGCTCTTGAAGAGGTGGAGAAAGCTGTTAATCTACTTAGAACCTTCCCTGTGTTACTGGCTGCTTGGCTAAGAGCCAGGATTGATTTTTAATGTCATGTTGGGATGTGTATCTGGTGGCTGTACACATTAAAGAAATAGAGAAGTCTCTATATGGCTGTAGGTGTTTCAGCAGGAGAGGTTCCTTCTGTCATATGTAGGGACACCAGTGATCCATGGCTTGACTTGAAGGATCTGTGAGACACCTGTTCATTAAGTCACCTGGAAGAGTTCAGTATCCTGGTATCCCAAACGTGGGTCTCCATGTTTCAGAGCCATCCTGGATAGCTGAGGAAACTGTCTTTGCAGCTAAAGAAACCTTGGGAGGCTTCTAGATGACCCAAGGCCAAAAGACCTGTCCTCTGAGAGCTGGCTGAAGAAAGTTCAGTGTTCACAGTCTCTGTGAATGAGGGGAGCAATGCTGCTCCTTCCAGAAAATGGAAATATTTTCTGATACGTGTCAGAAATACTGTAAGGGATACACAGTGAAGGACATCCTTTCTCCTGCTCATGCCCTAAATCCCACCTCTCCCCTTTCAAAGGGGCAAGTCAGAAGGAATTTCCCTACTTGTACTAGGAATTTCATGCTAGGCACTCTTGTTTCCCTGGCTACAAGCGAACTCCAAGTCAAAAGCTTGTAGGGTATGCTTGTCTAGGGTTGACCCTTTTAGAGACTGTCATCCAAAATGAAGTCAAATCAAGCCTTACACTGATAGCTTAGAGACTTTGTACCAAGGGGAAAACTCAAACAAACCCAACCTAAAAATCCCCCTCTGTAATGTTAACTAACAATAGGATTGACTGATCTCTCTCAAAAAAAAAATACAGAATTGCTATACTACCTCTAGGTTTACAGGTATTAACTAGAAAAAGGTGGTGAAGCCACAAGCAAAATTTCCTTAAGTAATAACGAGTGGTTTGTTTAAAACAGAAATTACTAAAGGACAGGTTGACCTGAACAATCTGTCTTTACTACACCTTTTAACCTATTTATTAATTTACCTATTTCCTAAATTAAATTAAAACACTGTAACAGTTTCCATTTTTAAATTACTCATTTTAAACACTCATTTTGACTTATTTCCGGATGAATAACTAAGTCTCTTCTGAAGAATCAGGGAGACTGAGAACAAATGTGATATTACGTTTTACCAACAGGTTCTTTACCAGCAAAAAGCAATACAAGAGTCTGCAACATTTGTGGTAAGAGTACCTTGGTTGGGGCAGGACCAGAGGAGGGACACAACAATCATCAGGGCCATCTCTCCTATGAGGAAAAGCTGAAAAAATGAAAGTTCCAGAAGCCTTTGTTGCAACCTTTCAGCACTTGATGGGGGCTTGTACGAGAGATGGTGACAAATCTTTTAGCACAGCCTGTAGCGAAAGGACAAGGGACAATGGTGTTAAACTGAAAGAGGGTGGATTCAGACTAGATTTAAGGAAGAAATTGTTTACAATGAAGGTGATAGAATAAGGCACAGGTCACTCAGAGAGGTGGTGGTTGCTCCATCCCTGGAAGTGTCCAAGGCCAGGTGGGGCTCTGAGCAGCCTGGGGTAGTGGCAGGTGTCCCTTTAATGGCCACTTCCAACCCCAACTATTCTGTGATTCTATGATAATTACCTCAAAAAAGGAGATCTTACAGTAATGTGGGAGCTTTCTTTTGTAAATAATCAATTTGATCAGTCTCCAAAAACCCACAGTTTTAAGAGATTCTACTAGTTTTTTTCCCAGAATCTATCCCTAAAAATGCCAAAGCTAAATTTATCACAATTGTAACCCAGTGTGACTGGGAGAATTATACTGTAAGATGATCAGGGTCCTGTGCATTTAACAGCATTTCAAGAAACTACACTTTGGAGAGGCAGCCCTGGCGGGGTTTTTTTTGTTTTTTTGTTTGTTTGTTTTTTTCTTTAAATTCTCTGTCTTCTTTACATTGTGGAAATGTTGAGAAAATTGCTTCTGTGTCATTATGCAAAACCTTATTTGTCAATCTCTTCAAAAAATCAGGAAATATTTGAGAAAGCTGGGGAGGAAGTTCATACCAGCTTTAGCTAATCTGCAGAAAATCCGGCCTACATGACTCCTGTGTCACTGCTGCTCCTTTCATCTATTCTTTATAAGGGATCTATTGAACTTTAATTAATATGAAAAATTCAGGTTTTCATCTGATTTAAATGTGACTGACTTCATGCTGCTACTAAAAGTGGAACAAAGTCCAAGTGTGGTGAAAACAATGCTGAATATCTGGATTCGAGAGAGAATCTCGGAGCCCACAGAAAGTGTAATCTTACAGATCTGTAATGCTGTGTAACAGATAAGTAGGGGAATGCCAGAAAGTCATTTATATAGATCTCTGTGATAAGGATAAGAGAGTGACACATGAAATATCTATATTATCCTTAGCCTGGAAAGTTTTCTGAAAGCTAATCTCACTCTTTCTAGCCAGGTTGCTGCTTGTTGGAGGCCTGGATATAAATTAATGCTGTCTGAGTTCAAAATAGAGAAGAGACATTCCACGGAATACAATGAAATACCTCTATCTTCCTGTGAGGATGGGCAGCATGGGCACTCTTTAAGGTCTGAGATGTAGGAAGAATAAAATACCAGCAGCACTGTGTTTCAAAGTGCTGCAGAATCCATATTTTGATTTAACTCGATGGCAAAGCAAACCCCAAAATTTGGAGTTAGATACATAAGTTATGTGACAGTGAGACTGATCCACAGGAAAACACTGAACAATAGAATGATGTCTTTAGAAATTAGATATTTTAATCAGGCCTGCAGTCGTGTCTGCATCTCCACAGAGACTCTGCTTGAAAATCAGAACTGATAAATGTTTTTTATTTTTTCTCCAGATGGATAAGCACCTCACATTTTATTCCCTCTCCAATCTGTACAGATTTGAATCGTCATTTAAAAGTGACGTCTTTCAAAAATATTCAACAACAGAAAAACACACCCAAAACTCTCGTGGGATGGCACTTTACAAAGACATCTCCAAGTGAGTTTTAATCTGAGACTGTGGAACTCAGGGGGCACAGCTACCCCACCTTACACATCCCAAGCCTTGCAGGACTGTCCCCTCACAGGAAATCCTTGCTATGACGGAGATACAGCTGGAGTTATGTTAATTTGAATATATCTACCCAGGAGAACCACCCACCTCTGGAGTGCAATGGAGAGAGAAACACGTGCATCAAAGGGCACAATTATTTGCTTCGATACCTGTTGGTTTCTTCCTGTATTGAGTTCCACATATCTGTTTCTACAAGGCCAGCTGCTGTTATGGTTGGCTGAAGCCAGGGAGAAATGTGTGGAAAAATAAGTGTAAAAGTAATAAATAAAGGCTGGTGCTTAAAGTGAGTAACTGAAATCTACATCTAAGCATTCCTTGAACTGCACAGCTCTGTATAATTTTGGTGGAAAGAGAGTAGTGCTAAGATCAGATGATCTGAATCCTCAAAGTGTATTTCTCTCTACTGACTTTATGAACCTCTAGAGTGATTTATATGGTTTAGTGGTGGATTTGGCAGTGCTGGGTTAATGGTTAAACCTAATGACTTCGAATTATTATTTAACCTAAAGATTCTATGATTCTAATTGGCCTTGGGATATAAGTGGTGGCTTCTGCAGCATTGTGGTATTTCCTTCTTGAGCTGCAGGACCTGTTTCCCTGAAATGGAGGTGGGAGCACAAAAAAAAAACAAACAAACAAACAAAAAAAAACAAAACAAAAAAACGGAAAAAAAAGGTTTTTTCCTTGATCTTCTTGCTAAATTCTTCAGTCATATTAGGAGCCATTATAGCAGTATCTTCATTTACAATACAAAGATCTAACCCTTTATATTAATTTTCAGGTCTATCACTAACGCTTTCTAGACAAATGCCATCACTTCCGTTAGGTCTGAGTATATTTTTAAACAAAGTACCTTCTGGCATGTGTAAAGGGCTTTCCTAGAACTTGACAGATTGACACAAGGCTGAAACCATCTCCCAGTGCCCTCAGATTTCAGAATGGAGGGAAAGGTTAATAATCCTCATGTAGATCTAATACTTAGCTTTAGTCCAGTTTCATGTTGAAGAAAAGAGGTTTTTTGGACTCAGCAATTTATCCTGTGATTGCCCACTTGGAGCAATATGTTAAGGGGCATTGGCCTTTCTTTTCGTAGCAAAATCAAAACTAAACCTCCCTCATATTTGAACTTTAGCTGAGTTTGACCAAGAAATCTAAAAAAAAAATCATGTTGAATTAAAAACACAGAAATATACATATATTGTAATTTCAACACCTTGATACAAGATGGCAAATAGAATAATGAAAGCCTTGGTCTGTTACTGAGCAGTTTCTGCTCAGAAAAAGTTTTCTGCACACAAAAGTCTTAGGTCTAAAAATCTGAGGAGAAAATATCGATGTCTCAGAGTTTGCCACATTTGATTAAACTCTGCCATTTTTTTCAACTATTATTTTACACGTTTTAAATATTGTCCTGTCCATACTTTGAAATAATGCTCAGGTTTTTTTGCAGTACTTTAATTTATGCCTCAAATTCTGCTCATAGAGCAAGAACCAGCCTATCAAAGAAGGTATTTTTCTCCAATGCCTGACACAAAGAAATGTGTGTTTGCATAGCAGCTGACATGGCGGAAACAGATTTAGTTTTGACAGTTTTTCCACAACACAAGGGGAAATTTCAAGGTGGAGCTACTGACAAATTAATTTGAAATACTTAACACATACATTCCCAAACCTGAGCAAAGCTATAATTTTGTTACTTTCAGGAAGGCATTAAAAAAACCTTTAAAACTATTATAGGAATTAAATAAGATAAGATATGTGTTTCAAGTATCCCACAAAAACTCTCAGCATAAAGAAAATGAAAATAAATACACACGCGTAAAGTCTTAACTAAGATCTCCCCTCTAAGCCTTTTCATTGTGGACCGGAAATATCTATTCCAGTTGGAACTATTTTTAAAAATCAGCTGTGCAGATATTTCTCTCTTTTAATATCATGGAGGATTTTTTTTTTCTATAGCAGTTTAAATGCAGTATTATGAAATGTTTTACAACCAATGGAACTACATTGAATTTGACTAGACTAAAGAAAATCACTGTTTTTCTTGAAAATGAAATGAAGCAGGCAAAGTTGGACAAAGATTTTCTCACACAGGTATTGCTTTTAGGTGATTTTGGTAGAATTAGGATTTTATTCATGCTACTTTTATAAGAGAAGATGCAGGAGACTTCTTTCCAGATTTTCCTGCTGAAGCAAAAGGAACAGGCATTTTGAAGTTATATTAGTGTAAAGGGGAAGACAGGATGTCTTCAGGATTTCCCAGATGAAATTCTGGGAGAGGTGAAATTGTTGTGGGTGTTGTGACAGAAGGTGACAGTAGCAGAGATGATTCTCTGCAGCCTTGTAAATGACGAACTTATAGATTCAGGATGCTCTATGGAAAAACTCTCCTGGATAAATGACCTATGAGTTGTCTGTGGTGGGTATTAGTTTTGGGTATGGAACAATGGAAAGCATAATCCAAATGCCTCCTGTGAATAATGTAAGGATGTAAATCCAGTTCTACAGTGCACCACTGTGGTCGTCCCGTAAACAATGCAAAGCAAGATAAAAGATCCTGTTAGCTTCCACTTATAAAGATAAAAAGTTTTCCTTTTCTCTGGAAATTCAAGGAGCTGCAGGTCTCCTTAGGTTATGTGTGACAGACCCTGCAGCGTAGGTAGGGTGGTGGTCAATTGGCAAGAGCAGGATTCCTTCACATTCTATAAGAGCCATAGGAGGGAATTAAGTGCCAACTGAGGATTTTGAACGTATTTGAGACAAAACTTCATTGCATTTGCATTGCATTGTAGGTAGGTATCATCTTATTTCCATGCTGTGTGTTGCTGGCCACACAGCACTCAATACAGTGCCTGCAGTTTTATAAACAGTGTGAAAAATGGTGTAAGAGTTTCTGGTGTCAGATTATTGTCCACCTCAGTGCTGTACTGAAAGGCTCTTGCCAAAGGTGCTGCCCCACTCTAAGCAAAGAGAGATCTCAGCATAAATTCACAAGATGGATTGGAAGGTGCAGCACTGCCTGCCAGGCCAGCAGGAGAGAAGGATTATTACCAGCAGCTCCATTCCCCTACTCATGAGAGTATTTTTCTCCCTGGGTGTGTAACAAAATGAGATATCCAGCAAGTACAGCACAAGGCTGGCTGTTGTCTTGCCAAGTCCTTTAGGATTTTTCCTCTTATTTGACAACTGTGCCTACAACATTGCAAGTGATGATGGATGCCCATGTATGCCGTGTTTTGTAGATTTATTTAATTCACCTCTTGCTGTTATGACAGCATAGTAGGGCTTCAGCAAAAACAAAACATCTTTGGGCCTTGACAGAGTGACTTAAAGAGAAAGATGAAAGTTTTCAAGGCATGAAACATATAAGAGAATTAATTGAAACAGGTGGTTGCAGCTAAATGGTGCTGTTTAAACTTTAGCATTTCATGGATCAGTAGGAAATTTTACCTGGCTACAGTTTTAGATATGCCTCAGAAGGCACAACCAGGGGCTTTAGCTGTAAGTCTTCACTGGAGTTTGGAAACCTGTTCATACTCTACTGATATTTGAGCTGGCAATAAAGGAAATAGTCAGACCACAATGTTTAGAAACAGAAATTACACAAAACCTCTTTGCATTATGTAGTTTTGTTCAATGCCATATCCTTTAACTAATTGCTTTCCATAGTTATTGTGAATTAAGTCTTTCTTCATCCATCCTGCTGCCTGAACAATGATATATTTCCTTGTGTGCTCCAAAGGCACACAGCGAGACCTGACTTTTGTTTATAAAAGCAGGTTTGCAAATGGAGTTTAATAGATTTATGAATGGCATCATTTTGCAGGGTCACCTAAACCCATAAGGGACTGTTTTCAATTATGAACTTTTCTGTTCTCTTTCTCTTACTGCAAGGACAGTGCACAGGAAAAGGGTCCTGTTCATTTGGCTTCCATCATCACTCAAAGTCTGAGCACTTGAACAATAAGAAGGGACACAGTAAACAAGTTGCAAGTTATAAAGTAATCAATTACAATATATAAAGTAGATTTAAAAAATAGCACGAGACAAGCTATTTAAAAATGTTCAGTGTTGTTGGTTACTGTGAGCTGTATCTTCCTTCTGTGTGTCTTCCTTGATTTACTAAGAACAAATATTTATTATCACAAATCTCTTCAGGGCTGGAAAATTAAGAACCAGCCATCAAAACTGAATTGTTATTTTTGTAGTCTTCCCTGGAGCTCCAGGTGTCCATAGAATTTTAGAAGAGCTTGGGTTGGAAGGGACCTTAAAAATCCTCTGGTTCTAACCCCCTGCCATGGGCAAAGACACCTTCCACTAGATCAGAGTCCCAACCAAGCTGGCCTTGAACACTTTCAGGGATGGGGCATCCACAACTTCTCTGGGCAGCCTCTGTCAGGGCATCACCACCCTTTGAGTAAAAAGTTTTCTCCTAATGTCTAATCTTAATCTCCCCTCTTTTAGTTTAAAATCATTGTCCTTGTCCTATCCTCTTCTGCCTTTGTAAAATTACTACTAAAGAGAAACATCCAGGTCTGCAAATGTAACTGCACGTGACAAACTATTGATGGCAACAAGAAGAGGAAAAAACAAATATTCAACGTCAAAAAATGTCTTCCAAGCCAAATCCTCCACCCTGGATTCCTTTGAACACAGATGAGCTTTGCAGCCATCTCAGTTATGCCCGGGCTGGGGTGAGGGCCAGAGCTCAGGCACCAAGGGAGGTTCTCAGGCTGCAGAAGCTTGATCAGATCCCTCATTTCAGGTGGGGAGGAACAGTGCTTGGGACTAGGCTTTAAAAGGTCAAGCCAACAGCGAAGGTTAAGTCCAGTGTCTTCCTGACAATCTGAGAAGCCAAAGCCTGTGTGAGCAGAGAGGCCTTCAGCATTCCCTGGAGCGCTGGCTCCTTAGCCGATATAAATCTGCCGAGCTGTGTCGATGTCAGTGGGGTTACTTGTCAGCTGAGTGTTGGTCCCCTAAGAGCAGCAAACTGCTTCGCTGGGCAGGAGGAAGGAAACAGTTCACTATCTGAACTGTGCTAAAAATCCACCAGATTTAACCCCTTCCCATCAAAACCCAGAGGTAGCTAAAGCAGGCTGAGCAAATCTCCAGCACGTGCAATGCACACTGAGAGGCAATGGAAAGAGAATGAGGAACCAAGCCCAGGGAGACTCACACAGCTATCCAAAACTTCAATGGGACCAGAAAGAAACTGGAGGCAGCTGTGAGGAGAGGCTGAAAAGGCTCCCTGGAAGATGTATGGATTTGTCAGCAGGCAGGATCAGGTGACAGATGTGGTTTGCAAGGCGCTCTGCTGCAATGCTAATCCGGCCCACACACGCAGGACAAGAGCAGCTGAGTGGGGCAGGTCTTTGGAGTCAACCCGAGAAGGAGCCGCTGCCGAGCGGAGGCTGCTGTGTCAGACAGGTGCTGAACAAGGAGACTTTGTGTGGTTTGCCAACAGGCACGAGGAAAGGGTTTATCCTGGAATCACAGCACTCATTTGCAGAAGGGCAAAGTTCAAATTCAATCGCAGCACTTTCTGAATTTTAAATATGCCGACATGGATCTTGTGCTGTTTCAGCACCAATAATGATACAAGAATTATTTATAAGGTAACAGGATGGACAACGCAAAATCCAGCTGAAAACATAAACTAGGCCAAGGGTTTTGACTTTCTCAGTGCTCATACTGATAAATAAATCTTTATATATAACTGAACCAGCAGCTGTCTTCCTAGTTATTAATTGGCACCCACACAGCTAATGGTCCTGCATAAGATCTTTTTTTCTAAGAGAACACAACATTCAATTGAAAGTGATCTTTTGGGTGCACTTAGGGTATTCTTTTATGGTGTGTAAGGCTGCTTTTATCCATTTGAGTATCTGGCTCACTTTAAAATACTGTTGAAGGAGGACCAACAGATAATACAATGGTTCAATTCCAAAATTTGCTGATCCAGCCAAATTCTCTTGCTACTGGAACTAGAAGAGACAAATTAATCTAAGGAAAGAAGACTACACCTAGTTTGGCTCTGTATTTTTTTTAAGCTAATTCAAGGACAGGCTCCAAGCTTGTGAGAAATACTCAACGTGCCATTTTAGAAAATGTCAGCTGTGAAATCGAGCAATTCATCATGGAACGTATTCATCATGCCTGTGCACAAGGAGACTCCTAGGAAAAACACGTACTTCCTATGGGCTTAACAGAAATACTTTTTGCTTTTTTAATACCTTCAAAGATTGACAGCAAAAAGTTTGTGGTGCAAAATACACTGGGTACACTACTGACCTCATGAGATATAAAAGTGCAAAGTTACCACCAGAATTACACTCAATAACTCCAGCTGGTCTTACTCTGCCCTGGATACTCTCATTCACAGTGACAACAACAGAAAAAGTATTTTTGGAACTTGTCTTTTGTTACTTTAATAAAATACTCAGAAGTACACTTGATTCTTCTAAGAAGTTTTCACTCCATTGATCTTCATACAGAAACGAAATTAGATAGTTTAATTTTTTTATTATATGCAACAAGATCACACAGTGGTTCTAGAGCCCCACCAAACAACAACAAGTAAGAAATCTCTATTGTTTGCAAGGGAAGTTTGTTCATGTTCTTATCAATTGCCATTTCTTGCCATTCACAGTGACACAGATAAAGGTGGCCCAGTCCTGCAAACTGCTTTTGAGACTGAATGTCAAGAGATTCTATTTTGGTAGGTGATTTTCAAATATGAATTGCCTGCTTTTGCCTGGGTGAGTTGTGTTCAAGATTAAAGTAGAGAAGAAAAAAACCAAACCAAAGATAGAGGGGATAAAAGTACGTAAGCTTGAGATCTTCCATGGAATATAACATGACAAATCTATAGGTAGTGACTCCTGTGAAGATAACGTATCCATGTGTCACCATGAATCCTTAAAAACTTCTGGTTTTTTGTTTTTGGTTTTTGTTTTTGGTTTTTTGGGGGTTTTGGGGGAGGTTTTTTTGGGTTGGTTTTTTTTTGTTCGGTTGGTTGGTTTTTTTGTTTTTGGTTTTTTGTTTGTTTTTGTTTTCGGTTTTTTGTTTGTTTTTGTTTTTGTTTTTGTTTTTGTTTTTGTTTTTGTTTTTGTTTTTGTTTTTGTTTTCGTTTTCGTTTTCGTTTTCGTTTTCGTTTTCGTTTTCGTTTTCGTTTTCGTTT
>JAHLSL010000061.1:10735553-11011999 GCA_025920805.1 Petroica traversi
CGTTTTCGTTTTCGTTTTCGTTTTCGTTTTCGTTTTCGTTTTCGTTTCCCTCCTGTGGTTCTGTTTTCAGTTTGGAAAATACCCAACACAGGACACTTAGAAGCCGTAGTTCAAAAATTTTCTTACGTCAGCTGAGAAGACACCAGGGAGCTAGGGACTGAGATGCTGAAAATAAATTACAACCTATCTCCCCTCAATGGTGGGAGTTCCAATGAGTGTCTAGTCTCTCCTAGGAGATTTTTGATCAACTTCTGAGCTCCATGCTAACACAAATTGTCACCTCTGCTCATAATCCTAATTAATTCCAAGGGGGAATGCTTAGTTGTTGGCAAGATTAAGTCTTCCTCCTCAAATCCACCATGGATGAATTACATGCAAGAGAGAGTTTCCATCCTGCACAGGTACCTCTATTTGAATTGACACTGAGCTGCTTCCTCAGGCAGGAATTCCTGGAATTAAGGTGCAATATGTGCACACACCATAACATTCATCCATACAAATATGTGGTTATACTTTGCTTGACACCAACTTACATTTCCAAGCTTTAGGATTGCAAGCCTTGCTCAGCAATGAAGATTTTATGGTTATCCAGACTGCAACATATGTTAGCAAGGATATAGTGTAATAATTATAATCATTCTACCTTTATGTCTTTAGTTTCAAAGTGACAAAGAAATATGTGATTCATAGTGCTGTATTTAAAGGATGTCTATTTGGATTCCTTGTACCTATTCCTTGTGATTTCTTAATGTGGGAATTATCACACTGCTGTGGTAATCAGGCTCATTAGTGTAGAATTCGCCCTAATTAGGGTGACATTCTTCTTGCATGATATTGGGTCTCTTAAAATTAGCATTACACTTAGCAAGTTCCTTGGTCATCCCAAGTGTTGGTGGAGAGAGGCACCTCCAGGAGAGAGTTCATCCTGGTGTCTTGGAATGATGATATGTTTCAAAAATAAATTCTCTGTGTTCTCTGAGCAGAATTAGAAAGTGCTCGAGATGAGAGAATGTCTTTGCTTCCTCCAAGCAGGAGTCTCTGCACTGTCTGACCTGTAATTTGCTTGGCATTATAAAGGCCCAAATAATCAAGTCCTGGCATCAAAGACCTTTTGAGTCAAAAGCCCTGTGCTTATGAGTCATTAGAGCCTGAGGATCAATGGCAAGTGTAGTTTTACAGAGAACAAGGTATCACAATAACCAGATTTAGGGTCTTATTTCTAACATTAGGCATCCTGTTTTGAAAATGTTAGTTTTAGCCTCTAGTTTCCAGTTTAATACCTATTTGATACTTTACGTGCCTACGTCAAATAAGTGTTGTGAGATTTAACTAATTTTTGTAAGGATCTTTGATATCTTAGATAAGAGGTACTATACAATATAAGTGCCAAGTATTACTTCATTATTGAAGAGACTTATCATAGAAAAGGTTAAGGTCAATCAACATTTTCTTGTCATTTATGCATATATTTTCAGATCACAAAAAGAAATTGGTGTCAATTTAGTTAATTTCACTTGTGTCCATTTTCAAATTAGTTATTTATATAAGTTGAAGACTTAGAGATCCTCAAAATGGCAATAAATTATAACCTCCTTAAATGCTTCTAACACCCTATGGTCTTAGACTGCTTTGTTTTAATTGAAATGTGAGTGTTTCAATGAGAATTATAATTAAAAAGTTTCAGGATCAAATTATACATCTTTTAAAAATGGCTCAGGCAAGTACCAGAAAACCCAACACAAAACCTCTCCATGAGTCCTTGGGAAAGTCTGTATAGGCAATGCCTCTCTAGGGTTTTGAGTATCAAAGCTACAGTTTAATTGAAGCAGCAAAAAGATTTGTTTGGTTTTTTTCCCCCACAAAAACAGTTGCTTTACTGGATATCTGAAAAAGGGACACTTAATTGATGAACTTCAAAGAAACCTCTTCTGAAAATCACATCTAAATACTTTCTTAGGCACACAAATATTGTCAGATGCATTACTGCAATCTTAAAGGAGTTGCGCTGACATTTTTCAGAGAATATCAAGACCCTCAAATCCTTAAAAAATCTGTCAGGATTTGGATATTTTTTAGAGAAAAATGCTGTGAGATTCAGGCTGAGAGCCATGTAGATCAAATTAACTGCACTTCCATTACACATGGACTATTACAATTTTCTAATTGAAACTATTCCATATTGTCATCAGGTTGTAGTTAAGATCTTGCTTTACATTCTGGCCATTAAGGCTGCTTGAGTTAAAAAAATAGAGAAAAAGGATAAATCTTTGTCAAGAACATTTTCATAAATAAACAATAAACACAATTAGTCACTGCGCTGCTTCTAGAGGGGTCATGTTATTGGATTATTCAATAAACCAGGTGCTTTTGAAAAATACTTTTGAATCCTGAAAGTATTGAGCATAAATGTTTAAACAGATATATATTTGCTGTTCTCTAATTTATTACTTACTATTCATTCACCCCATTTGCAAAAATGTTTTGCGAAACTCTCATATGACTTAGGTGACTATTCACACCTGGATTTTCTTTAAATCATTCCTTAAATTGGATTATAATCTCAGAGGGTGCAAATATTTATTTTGTTACTGATTCTGTGCAGGAAGGTGCTAATATTTTGCTTCTATTAGAAAAATGATTGAAATCACAGAATCATAAAATAAGCTGTGTTGGAAGGGACTCACAAAGACCCCAGAGTCCCTGCACAGGACACCCCAAGAGTCAAACCCTGTGCCTGTGAGGGTTGTCCAAACACATCTTGAGTTCTGTTGGGATCAGTGCTGTGACCACTTCCCTGGAGAGCCTGTTCAGTGCCCAACCACCCTCTGGGTGAAAAACCTTTCTCCATTACCCAACCTAAACCTCCCTGATACAACTTGAGGCCATTCCCTGTCACTGCCACCACAGAGCAGGGATCAGTGCCTGCCCCTCCTCTTCCCCTCACAGGACATTGTAACTTTGATGAGGTGTCTCCTCAGTTTCCTCTTTCCCAGGCTGAACACACCAAGTGCCCTCAGCCCCTCCTCCTTTGGTTTGTCCTCAAGGCCCTTCACCATCTTTGGTTGCCTCTATTGCATGCTCTGTAATAGTTTAATAGTTTTCTTTTATTGTGGTGACCAGAACTGCGCATGAGACTCAAGGTGAGACCTCCCCGGCACAGAGTAGAGTGGAAGAGCAGAGCTAAGGCTTAAGCAAGGTGGGTTGACTTATAGAGGAGATAGAAGGAAAAAAAATCTTTAAATATCTTAAAAAAGATGGGTAGGAATTTCAAGAACTAAGAGAGAAATCATAAACAGAAGGAAAAATATTTAGTCCTGTAAAATGCTGAGGCTCACATATCTTCATTGGCCTCACTGGAGAAAACAAGTGGACCTTCAAGTAAAAAGTCTTGGGTTTTATAAATTAGTACTTAATCAGCTTCAGAATAATTGATATAATAAATAATTTTAAAACTACTTTTATATATACTTGTATATAATGCTATTCTTTTGCTAACAGCCATGCAGAAAGAGGCAGAATAAACCTTCTGCTCATGCACACTGGCCTTCTGTACATCAGAACACATTATCTGTGCCTAAACTGAACCCGACTGCAATTTGTTTGACTACCACAAGGACATCTGAGCTTTACACGAAGACACCAGGAGACAGAGGAACCAACACTTCCACAGGTAATTTGTTCCAGTGTTTAATCCCTTTCACTGTTTACAGCAGGTTCCCACTTTGCACTTTGAATTTGGCTTGGTTCAGCATTGCTCTGTTACAGCTCTCTCTGCTGGATTAAACAGACATTTAAAACCTGTGGTTTTCTGCTCCTGGGTGTACTTATCACATCACCTCTCGACCTCCCTTCAAGCCAGGGCTGTGCATGTGCAGTTGCTCCAAGGGAAGAGCATGGAGTTTATGGAGAGAGGACAACCATTCTCAAATGAACATTGGAAGCTCTCCTAGGAAAAAAGTTATTTCACCTCTAGAAAAAATCACCTTAAATGGGAATACAAGTAATATTGTACTGGTGAGAGCAAATGTCCCTGGGTTCAAGGAGTTCTGTCCCACAGCCACAATCTTTTTCTCAGGACAAGCAAATTCGTACAGGATATGTATGGATTTAAACAAAAGGAATCCTCTAACCCTCTTTAATTAAGAAAATGAAAGCTGTTACTTTCTAGCATTTAAATATTTTTTGTAGATTCACCTTCAAAAAAAAAAATCCCAAAAAACCCAAAACAAACAAGCAAAAACCCACCATCACCAACAACAAAACCACAACAAAACAAAACAAAAAACAAGCAAACAAAAAAATCAACAAGACCAAGCAAGAGTATTTGACGACTAATGACACATAAATATTTAGTATCAATATTTTGCTACTTCTCAAAGATTGCAATTGTCCTTCTGGCCCAATAACTTACTGTGGTTTTATACTGAGTTCCTGTTACACTGCAATATTATGTAATTTTTGGAGCTAGTGGTTTACCAGGATGCAATTCTCAATTCAGTAATATTCCTCACATTAATGTGTTCTGCTAAATATACAGAAGAAAATATCTGTTTTTCTTTGAATGGACCCTACTTGTCAGATTGTGCTGCAGAAAATCCTTGTCACTATCGTTATTTATCATTCTGCTAATAATTACCTATTTTTTGGCAGTATCATGTTTACTTCTCCATCACTATGGAAACACTGAATTTTCTCAGCCCTAATATAGATTCCTGCAGAATCCTACTAGAAATGCTTTCACAGAGTGAAATGATTTCTGTAAGCAGTTTTTCTGATGTCCATTTAATCTTTAATGTTTAAAGTATTTTCTGTGAAGCTATTCTTTTATCACAGTGTTACTTAGTACTTTTCAAAACAATAAGCCTGTGGGTGTTTATATACTCATATATTATGGACTTTGTCAGAGTTTGGGCACCAGAGTGCAAAAGAGCTACCCAGACTCTTATTCAGAACTGTGGCATCACAAACCAACATCTTTTTTTTTTCCTCTGAGAAATTCTTTTCTAAAATAGAATGTAGACTTTAAATGCCTTTTTTCTTCTTAATCATAATAGAGAACCAATTTGCTCAAACTGAAGTCTTGCTTTGGAGGCATTTCTGTTGATGTTCCCAATTCCAGAACCCTTCAAACTTGTTATGTTATTTGAAATCTTCTTCAGCTAAGGTGCTTCTTTGGAGAAGTTTCAGTTTATGCACCATGAATGAACTTTCTACTCCAAACGGATGGCCAGGGCTGACTCAGCAGCTCTCACTTTTCCAAAAGAAGGAATTCTGACTTTTCTCATCTTTCCACCTCTCCATGCCAGCTCCCAGACACATGCTCCAGCTGTTTTCCACACACCAGCTCTGATATTTGTCTGAGTTCTTGATGAGCCATTTCATCCATTAAATCAGAAGAAAATGAGCCCAGCAAAAGAGTGAATAAATTCAACTTAGGCTTTTAAAAGCTGAATTAGCTCACCAAAGGGTCTGAAAAGCTCTGCAAATAGAAAGAAGCAGCTTGAAATGGAAGGAGTAGGGAAAGGGGAGGAGGAGCTAAGGGAGAGATGATCAATAGTGTCTTTTTAGCCAACAGAAATAAGTTGGGTTGACTTAGAGGACTGTCTGCCTGCAGCCTCCAATAGCAACTTACACAACTCTCTTGAACTAAGGATATACACACTGCCTAACCCCATCTGAAGAATTATATGAGGCAGGTGTTGTAAATCTCTTTGTGAGGTCATTTTAGGCATTGTAAAACCTAATTTGCATACCGAAAGTAATATGTTCCATCTCTCAATTATCCGTACTGAACTCACAGTCTAATCAAAGATATAATTCAAATTTTTAAAATATGTTTACTTGCATTAATTAGTGCTGGCTGATATTTTATTGTTTCAATTTACATCCATTTATTTCCAATTTTTTTTAACATATTTTATGTAACTTCATGTCACTCTGACAACCCTGAAGCTTACCAGATGATTCCTTGCATCCTTCTGAATATTATTACATTAGTCTGTTTTTCAGTCTTCAGGTTTTTTCTGATATTCCAGGATCCATTAAGAGTATGTTATTAACTGAAATGCAATGCAATTAGTATTTCATTGAATAAATGTGATGTGTGAGTTGTCTGTTGATAGAAAAACTAATATATATTAAGTGTTGTGTTACGTACTCTTAAGTTACTAATGAATTAAGAAAGGTTTCATCTTCTTCAAGCTGAATCTCCTATTTCACCATATTATAACTCATTTCCCTAAACAACTGCCGATTCTTCTGAATGAATTCCAGCCTGTTTTTAAGAGCTTGAAAACTTTGTCCTTGGGGAGAACGCAAACAAACATTCTCACAACTGAGAGGGAATGACATTTCTCTTGGGTTTCCATGGGATGAGAAATAAGAATATTTCTGATTATTACTGTTTATCTTACAGAAATGGTTGTATTTTGAAGGAAGAGTTATGCTGTCTCAGGTCTATAAAGTATTAAGAAAACTGTTACAACAAGAGAAAAACAGAGGCAGGATTAGATCATGGGTATCACTGTATTGCACAATATTTCCAAATTAAGTCATATAACAGCGCGATGAACTTTTCAGGTCATTGATTTCCTGTACATTCTTGTTAGGATACTGTAATAGGTGGTCAGAAAGACTCGAAACAGAAAAAAAAAAACAAAAACAAAAAAGAAAGCAACAGAAATAACTGAAAAGTTTTGTAATAATTACAGCAAACAGTGGCCCAATGAGCTACAGAAAGCTTTCATCTTCCCGCTTCTTTCAGAGATTTGTTACTTTGGACTATTAGTAAAAATGGGTGCAAACAAGAGTGCATTTATTAAAAAAAAAAAAAAAAAAAATAAAAGAGATCATATAGCAGAATTTTGAATGACCAGCAGCAGGAAAGCTGGTTATCATAATTTGCAAACTGTAATTCTCTGCAAAAGAACGGCTATATTTAAATACGTTGACTTAACCAAGAATATCAGTTTCAAAGGCAAGAAAGTAGAAAGAGTATCCTTATAGTCCTTGGAGGACTTCAAGCAACACTTCTAAGCCTGCTCTCCCTTTCTACATTCTATCATAGTATAGGCATTCCACAATGGTTTATAAAAGGAAGATTTTCAAAGGCACAAATGGGAGTCAGGTGTCCAATTTCCATCCATTCAGGCACCCAACTCCCATTTGTATTTTAAGAAAATCCTCCCTTAGAGATATAAAATATAAAGTAGTAAAGTAACTTGTATTCTAAGGCCAGGAACATTTGCCTTAAGTTTTTACATGGAGTTCCATTTTGGTTTCTTTTGATTTGATATCAAAGCCAATAGAATTCCACATTTAAAAAAAAAGAAAGCCTGGATGATCTAATATCTTTGACACTGCTGGTTTCTGTGGTTCTGTCATGCACACAGTGGGATGTTAAATATGAAACTAAATGACTTTAAGACAATTCCTCCCTTTCAGTTTTTCATGTTATTTTTGCTTTTTAAAACAAATGTATAGTTTAAAAGGAATATAAAACATACCAGCTGACTCTCTTTGGAGTCAACTGAAGGAAAATATGTAGAGCAGGAGAACTGATAACTTGGCCAAAAATTTAAGCAAGTGTAAATGACACCCTTATCTAACACATTTTTTTTCAAATTTGGGATTAGCTTTGTTGTTTTTCTTGCTGGATTTTTATTTTTGTAAGAGGGAAAATGTGCTAAAACCATTTTGGGATGAATTAAATGCCAAATTTTTTAACTTAAAAATTCTAATTTGTATTACCCACTTTTAGCAAAATATATGGACTTCAGAATTTTTCAAAAAATGGAAGAAGGAAAAAATCCAGTAAAGTATTTTTACCAGTTCCCTTCCTCTTTTTAAGGCATTCTGCTAAATAGAGTCAACTGTTATATGTCCTGGTCCAGACATGGATTTCAGCAGTTCTCCCACACAATCAAAGAAAGTGCAAAAATTACACTTTTTGTCAGAGATGTGTCTTCGATAACAAGTAGCACATCAAAAATCCACCAAAAATGCTATTTTCAGACTGGGTCTCATCTTCACCTTTGTTTTTTAATATATTTTTCTCCTGCAAAACTATTCCACAGGATGACAAAACAAAAAGAATGCAAAGCTTGGCGGAGCCCACATTTCTCTCCCCCAGTCATTCTGCATCCATTCATGGGCTAAAGTGGAAGGGACTTCTGGAGGATGTCTTGTTCCCCCCTGTAGTTCAGGTAGAGTCACCAAGACTGTTGCCTGGAACAACATCCAGATCCCTTTGAAATATCTCCAAGGGTGGGGATTTTGTAACTTCTCTGGTCACCCTAAGTGAAAAGTTTGGCCTGAGCAGATTCATTCATATTCCCCGCTTTGATAGGAACCAGAGGCCTCCTTGTTAGGTGGCACCAGGACACAAGTCAGATGATATCTCTTTCCAAAGATCATGCCATGTAGGAAATATGGATGTAGTCACACCTTTTTTTATCCTCTCCCTGCACAGTCCTTCTGTAGTGCTTCAGCAAGTTTATACCTCTCTCATGGCTCTCGTGTATGTTCAAGGCTTATAGCTCATACCACAAGGCTCTCTGGTGCACTGTCACACGCTTGTTTCCTTGTTTCATGTGCTTACAACTGAACAAAACCCCAAACATTGCAAGCTTTTCACAAATGAATGAATAATGAATCTTAAGGCAGCAGATAATCCACACCTCCACCCAGCCAGATGAAGAAGTTTGTGGAGGTGGGGAGGCTTGACATATAGTCCGTGTGGCTGTGGGACACTGGGGTGAAGGCCAGAAGTTGCTCCCAGGATGAGGTTAGCTATGTCCACGCTGCCCAGGAGGAGGAGGAGGCAGAAAGCAGAAGGTTGCCGATCAAACTGAATTCCCTGGCAGGTGTGATTCTCTACTCTAAAAATGCCTGATCTTTGCTTGCCCAAACTTTCTGTATAATCATTCTATCTTCATTTTCTTTTCCTTCCATCAAAGAATGCAGGAAGGACACTTTTGACAATACAAAAACCTGAGTCATCCCTACAATGAAGAAAACTCAAGTGGAGGAAGCGGGCGCAAGAAGTTTTTGGTGGGTGAATCAGATGTATCTTCAGTTCAAACAGCTGTAATTAATTTGTGTGGGTCTAAAAAAGGAAGGGAACCCAGTTGAAGTGAGGAAGTGTCAAGATAATGCACATATCTGCCTTCAGAGTACTCTTGATGCTTAGAAATGCTGCAAATATGTGCAGCTCTCTCTTCTCCTTGGTTTCTCTAAGGGATGCAGAGTCTACATTTCTTTGATATTAGGACATTTCCATAAGAGAAGACCCTAAACAAAATGCAGCTGCTGTGTTTGACAAAGGTGTGCTTTACCTTTGAAATATTAAACAATTTTATTTGTCATCCAGAAGCCCACTGAGTTTGAAAGGAGGCAGAGCAAAAAATTGTATGTCTTCCCACCTCTTGCGTATGGAATAAAAGTGCCAATGGAATAGAAACTTGCTTTAATTCAGGGAGAGAGAGGCATCAATAAGAACAAGATCAAGACAAGAAATGCCAGTGCAAAGGTTGAAAGTCCTGAACACGAGGGAATAAACCATTACATTCAGAAGAACATTTTAAAAAGAGAAAATATGCTAACAATCTGCCCCAAAACAATTTAAATCAATAAGTGTGTCAGATAAAGGATGGAATGGAAGTCATGCTGTTTTATGTATTACATTAAAACAGGAACAAAATCTTAAATTTTGATCCTTTTATAAAACAATACAAAAATTGATTTTTTTTTGTAAGGAAAGAAATAAAAGAGAAATAGAAAAAAAAAATCCCAAAAAACAAAACCAAAACAACAGAAAACCCACCAGCTGTTTCCTGGCCAAGGAAACCACAGGGGCTCTTACTCTGTACTACAGTAAATGGCCAACTTCCCAGGGTAGTTTATGTCCCCTGCAGCCTGCAGAGTCAGCAGAGTCGGTCATTTATGAATCAGTGGGGCTTTGTTAGAAGTTTGTTTGTCTTTCAATGAAACCACCTGCCTTGTGGTTGGATTGTTTGAGCTATAAATAGAGCAGAAGTGCATCAATAAAATTCAGAATAAAACACAAAAATATGAGTAGTGGGATGGGTGAGAAAGAAGGTGCAGTGTCAAAAACCTAGAAAGAAGGTTTTTGACACTGAGAGATGAAGGTTGGGAAATACTCTGTTTATTTTTTTTTATGCTGTAGAATATGAAGTAAGCAAACCTCCCGAAAAACATTCCTCACCCACCCCCTGTAAGGTCATGTTCAGATGATGGGAGCTCTACAGAAACTGACATCCTTCCTTTGCTGCCGTTCTTCCTTCCATATGAACAAATTGGCCTTAATCCTAAAGGGTTATCTTGTTGAGCCTGTTGAAAATACAGGTATTTGAATTCTTACTGAGTGAGTATGTTGCCATCTATATAAAGTGCCCAAACAAATTCTTTGGTTTTTACCAGGGCAATGAGTCCTACTGGCCAATCCTGCCCTTTCTGCCTGTTTATATAAACCAGAGTGCTGCTTTCCATTCATTTCACACTGCTTGCCTTTCAATTTCACAGTGCCTTCTAGTTGAGTTTGTAAAGTTGCCACTAAGGAGCCCTGCTCTAAGTCTTTCCATGGAAAGACAACGGGAAATGTTCACAGAATTCACACTCTTTCCCCACTGCAACATATCCTGGCAGATGTGTTAGTTACCATAGCAACAATTAAGACCAGTTTTTTCTTTTTTTTTTTTTTTAATAATAAGAACAATCACTGGTGCCTGAAACATTTTCAGATAAATTTGTGTCTCAGATATTATGCAGTGTAAAGATCTTCTTGATGATATGCTTTTGCTAATATTTAAAAGAGTGTAAGATAAAGTATTGGTCGATTTGGCTGATCTGTACTTTTTTGTTCTGCCTCAGATTGGGCTTACATGACATTGGCCTGTTTCTGCTGATGTCAAGTAGGAGAGCTGGAAAGGGAGCAGGCTGGTTCTATATCAGAAATAATAATAGCAAAAAAAAAAAATGTAGCCCTTCAGTGACATTACTCAGAGAATTTAAAGGAGAGTCAGAAACTCAAGAGCTGTTCTCTGGGTTGGAAAGATGACTATAACAATATAGGGAATATGAAATGTATCTCAAACTTCATCTCTCCCCACATCTGTCTTTAAAAGTCTTCGTTCTGTAAGGCTCTTGGACCACAGATCAATGACTGCAAATGCAAATTGGTCTCTGTGAAGTCACTATACCACTGCAAGTAGGATAATTGAAAAGTAGTTGTAGTAAAAGTTATCATTCTGGAAAGAAACAATGGTGATCAATTAAGAAAGAATAATTGGAAAAGGAAAGACTGTGAGCTGAATCAAGAAACCAGGCATGGAAAAAAGATTTCTACAGGGAAGAAAATACTGAGCAATTCCACTTAGGTCACAGATCATGAACTCAAGAGCTCAAAAAATTTGTCAAAGTGGTGCTTAGGGACATGCTTTAGTGCTGGATCTGGCAGTGTCTGGCTAATGGGTGGATTTGACAATCTTAGGGGTCTTTTCCAACCTAAATGGTTCTGTGACTCGAACTGGGAGTAAAGGAAGAAGGGAGGGCTCCAGTTCTACCATGTCCCAGCTACTTGTAGTCACATCTACAACCTGGCTCCTCCTGCCTGTTTCCCTGGTTGTTTTATGCTGTGTGCAGGCACTCAAGGTGCTCCATTTTGACAGGGCTTACCTCATTATCAGCTGAAATCAAAGTTTATGACCATTCCTCCCAGCCCTAGATTAAGACCTTCCCCAGCAGTTTGGCAAAACATGGGGCAGAGATGCCTAAAGAGGTCCTGTCTTTTGATGGCACTCCTAGTCCTATAAGAAGTAACCCAGGCACTAAAGAAAAACTGGTTTTCAAATCCTCATTCTGCTGTTTTGCTAAGAAGGAAAGAGAGTGTCTTGGTGAAACTCTTTCTTGCCTTTCAGCAACAACCACTGAGTGACTGTATATAGATAATTCTGTGAGTGCCTGACAAATGGAAATATGAATCTGTGTTGGGATTGTGATGGAGAAGTATAGTCATTAATTAGATGCCACAATTCTTTAGTGCCAGGAAGAACAAGCCATTACTGAATTTGAAGTGATCCTCGTATTTCCTACATTAACACCTTGTGGCTGGAAAACTCAGCTTGTATCCAACTAATAGCTCCTGAAAAAAGAGCCGACATATTTTTTAACCTTTCCAAAACACACTTGCTAACATACTCTAATGCTTGAGAGTATATAAGGTCACCTGAAACAGCAGCCTCTACATTTAAAACAGATGTGGCTCTATACAGCAGTGAAGGAATGTACTGCTTCGGGTTTAGTGTAACAAGCACCAGCGCTTTCCAGCTCTTTGCCATTTTGACACTTACAGCTTACACACAGGACTGCTTTGCAGTGGGATATTCAGTGTGTATTCATAGAGATGATTAAAAAAATTACTTTATGCGCAGCTATCTGCAAAGGCCGGTGCATAAAGATAACCGCTCTAAACACATTATCATTTGCAGTCTCAGTTCCTCCCATTTCCTTGCTTAGTTGCACTGGAGCAGGGTAGACTGAAGTTACCAGCACACTGATGGCACCCTTAGCTTGCCAGTTCATCACTGCTGGGTCAGTTGTGCTCTGCAGTGAGAGGTGGAGAAGAATTACTCCACAGCCTTTTCTTGCCCATGTGCTGTGCTAAGCTGAGGTTAAGTAGGCACTTGGCTTCCACTATTGTGTGTACCTGAACCCAGTTTTTGAGTAGCCACAGCGGAGATATACAGAGGAAAACCAATTTATAATCCAAGCCTTCACAGAATCTTAGAATCCTAGAATATTCTGAGTTGGAAGGGACCCCCAGGGATCATCAAAGTCCAACTCCTGGGCCTGAACAGGACAATCCAAAGAGTCACACTGTGACCCTGAGAGCATTGTCCAAATACTCCTTGAACTCAGTCAAGATTGTGCTGTGGCCTCTGCCCTGGGGAACCTGGTCCAGTGACCAGCCACTCCCTGGGAAAAGAATGTTCTCTAACATACAGTCTAAATCTCCCCTTACACAGTTTCAAGCCATTGTATTGGATCCTGTCACTGGTCACTAGAGTGAAATGATCAGTGCCTGACCCTGCTCTTATCCACACAAGGAAGCCTTTTGGAATTATAATCCACCATGTATTGAAATTTCCCAACCATAGCAAAGAATCCTGGTCTTCTGCTTCTTTGACATCACAAAAGGACATTTAAAAATCTTCCAAAACAATGCTGACACCACAATTTTATATAGAGTTGATGAAAGATCAATCCTGCCCATTCCAGGTGTGCTTTATAGAGGAAAGGAGCAATTTGTGGGCCTTGGGAGGAGTTTGCTAGAGCTGTATTGCCATGAAGGCAGTCTCTGAACAGGCACAGATACTCCTTCCCCTTCTGGTTAAAACTGACACCATAAATCAGAGGACAGAGCAGAGCTCAGAGAAGATTTGTAATACAGCGCTGGTGGCACTGACAGAATATTGGTTTTCTATTATCTGTCTATGGTACAAATGAGTTTGGTCTCTTGAAGAGCAGCTGATTTAAAATCTGATTAATGAACCAGGCTCAGCTCCATGTGGTGGTGAAATGTACACCCCTAACCAGCGCAGAATGTTAGAGTGGTTTCTCAAAGCATTTTCCTGGCCATAAGGACCAGACACCCATTGAGAAAGGGAGTAGTTCCCTTGAGCAGTGGATGTTAGACAGGCTTCTCTTCCCACCTGAACATCTGTGAGTCCATCCAGCTCCTGGGGGTGTGTGTTTGTCATGATACCAACCCAAAAACTCACACTGGCACTCAGAGGAATTGAATCTTCTCTGGAAATGCATAGAAAAGCTCAGGATGGCTCTTTGCAGACTCAAAGGCAAAGAAGACATCCACACAAAAAAAAACCGTAGGAAGAATTATTCTTCAAGGCAATTTACAGTGCAAAACATAGCAAAGTAAGACCTGTGAGATTTGCCTGGGGTGTCAAGTCTGCCTATGACAAAAAGTCAGTCATGAAAACTGGAAAATTCATGGCCTGTACACAACCTCTAGAAGCCAATTGAGCTATATGTCCAAAATATACAGTTTGAGCATAATTTTGATGTCTTGGATAGGATATTCTGGCTCTTTGGACCCAAATCAGTTCTCTTTCTCTTAGGTGACCTGTAAGCAACTGCTAAAATTTGCAACATCAAAACTTGGTTTTGGTTGCTTTATAAATGCCAGAGGAACTAATGTTTTATTTAAAGTTAACTAAATCTCTTCAGACTTTTGTGTGTACAGATTTTGCACTTAACCCATGAAATGAAGATAAGAAGAGTAGCAGGAAAAAAGAAGCAAAATTAATTAGTCTGGCATAAAGTGAGGATGAAAATGAAATTAAATATTTGCTAACTGGTTCTTAAAAGCTTTTAGGGAAAGTTAGATGAAATCCTGAGAAACAACAAAGGCAGGACAGCAAAGCAAGGAAAGCAAAGCAGCTGGAGAAATAGAGGCTAGGCATCACTTTTTCTTTGTCAAGGTATTACTGTCTCTTTGTGGCAGAAGGACTGGAAGAATAAAAGTAAATGTCAGATCAGTTATGCTGATTTCTGTCTATTGCAGGTATTTTTCTGGACTTCATTATCATAGTATCATAACACTTTCCCGTCAAATTATTTATCCTCACGACACCTCTGTGAGGCAGGACACTGCTATTATTTCTATTATACAGCTGGAGTGAGCTCGGGTAATGGAGCAGATTCTTAGCTGGCATAAATTGTCACAGCTCCATTAACTCCGGTGTGAGAGGACTTCATGGAGTTTAGGATCCACCACTAAATGAATCTCCCTTCCCCCTGGAAGCCAGGGCAAGAGAGGGGCAGCAAGCCCTCAGGTTTTCCAAGCTCTTAACTACCTCTCTGCCCAGAAGACCATCCTGCTTCTGTTTAGATAATCTGTGATCTTGCAAGATCTGCTGGCTTTATTCTTGCAAAAAAAAGTCAATGAAGCCTACATGGTATTATTCACATAAAGCCTGCAGGACACAGCTCTTTAGGGGGCATGGGTAGTCCTCCACAGAAAGGCTGAAACTGCAGGAGCACCCCACACCCCCTGATGTGTCTGACTTCGGAGAATTATAGGAATGAAACACAGAACTATCAAGGGACAACCAGTGCAGGGTGGAAAACCGAAGGGGCACAGAGAAATGTGCAAACACACAGGGATTCTGATGTGGAATTCAACTATGAAGTACCAAGAAAGTTTGAATAAAAGCCCCACAAATTATTTACTTTCCCCAAGCCTAATTCAAACAAATCAACAAGACAAGAAAATTGAAAGGAGAAAAGGCAGTGAGCTGTGTTTCTCACGATACAGGTGTCTCAACTCTAATGAGTCTACAGGATTCGAGCTGGTATCCTGAATATCACCAGGAGTGATTATAGCTTGTAAAAGTAGACCAGAGAGAGACGTGCCTGTGTGTGTCTTGGGCTGTAATTAAAGCCATAAGCCACCAGCAGCAAAGAGGCCAGCTGCAGCATTTCAAACCTTTCCTACCCTAGCATTAAAAATAGATTGTGGCACAATAATAATAAAAAAAGTCTACCCAAAATAATTTCAATAAAAAAAAAAATTTGCACATCTGATTACTATAATTGATTTCTCTTCTAGATATGAATAAATGACCCAGGCTAGATGCCAGTTCCTTGCAAAGAATTTCATTTAAGCTTCAGTGAATTGAAAGGCTCAACCAGACTCAACATTTCCAACTTCCTAGCAAGCAGCAGAAAATCTACCTGACAGTTGCCATGGAAACACGAACAGGAAGAGCTAACCACCAGCCTATAAATCCACAGAGAAACCTTTCTTAATTGGAAGGCCTTTAACCCACACATTTTTCTCATAGCTGCAGAGCTTATTTCTAAAGAGATTATTAAATTCCTCAATTGACTTATGAAGGATGCTTCCCACTATATTACTGTGCTCTGGGTTGCTCATTCTTTATATCTGTTTCCAAAATTACAAAGCAGAGCAAGGATGATAAAAGTTAACACAGATGTTTCAATGAAAAATCCATATGATGTTCTGAAAATAACTTCAGTGGTAATGTTCTACTAAAAAAAAAAATAACCAACCAACCAAAAAAACCCCCACAAACAGCACACCAGAAAACCTACTATAAAAATAATAAGTTCAAGAACTGACATGGAATTAAAGAGATGAGCTATCCGAACATTCTCTGTTTTGGGCTCTAGGAAAGATTTCTTAAGAAGAAGAATTTCAGTGGGAAATATAATTGAAATTTTGTGAGAAATCATTGCTTAAATCTATGAATGTCAATTATACAAATGCCCACAAACATGCACACACGTTCTCACAGTAGCAAGCATGTGCAAACAATCTAAGTTTAAAGAAAATAAGAACTGGGTTGCTCATGCTTATGTCATTTCCTTCAGCATTTTGAAGATTTAATCAATGTTTTGGCAGAGAAATCACATATTAGGTAGTTTCTGTGCCTTGGCTTTTTGCAATGCCATTATCTTAACCAGGAGTGGCTGAACTTTTTGAAAGGCTGGAAGCTACTTTGGGGCTGAGGCTGTTACCTGATTTCTAAGAAATTCAGCAGCCCAATGTAGTTAAATGAATTTCTCGTCTTCGATGTCTCCTATCCAGAGAGAGAATAATCAGATACAGGCTCAGAAAGTCTTATTTGGAGGGAGACTTTTAGATAATCATATTTGTTTTGTTTGATTAAGTGTGCAGATTTCTCTTTTTTCCCTGCATTATGCCACGTTTCAATATCTTTATTCCTTATCTCCAAATTCTAAGGACAATACAAAAAAATGTATTATGCACCAAGAACTTATTCCTAGTTCAGTCAACTGGAGTACAATTGATTCCTGCTGATTTCAATGGAATTACAATTCTGCTCAGTTTGTGCTTGTAAATAGAGAGAGGGGAGAACAAAAATTGAGAAAAGCCTTTCTGCCATCTTTCTTTTTTTTTTTTTTTTTTTTATGCTTGCCTAGAATTTGGATGAAATCTTTAGTCCTTGTTCCTCCAGTATCATGCATCTCTTTGAGAAATTGAAGCTCTAAGGGCAGGACAAGCAGCCACAGATGCTCTTCCAAGGTAATGCTGATGACAAAAATACTGGTGTATGGTGTGGAACGGATCCAGCACCGTGTCAGCGTAAGAATCACATGCTCATAACCTCCACCTTGCTCTGGCTCCTTCTGCAAACAGAACCACACTTTGAAGCCTGAAATTCTGAAAGGTCCCACTTCTGGGAGCATCAGAAGAAGAAGGAAGTGAGGTCAGGCCTGGAGTAAACCCATTGCCATTCACTAACTTAATGGAACCAACTTTCAATGGGATATATTCACTTCGGTTGACCCTCATTTCACTCCCATGTTCCACCTCTACCTTCTGGTACCAACTTGTGCAAACTCCCTGTTTTGAGGAGAGTCCCTTTATCCAAGGGATATTTTACATCCTCATACTGTTGAGCCTTTGCATGACAAGTCAGCAACTCTATAGGGAGGAAACCTGGGTGATTCAAATGAGTTTTAAACAGTGGACTCTTCCTTGTCTATGCCTTCTGGGTAGTTTTAGAAGAAAATCTGAGTTATCCAGAAATCATCCAGGGAACTCAGAAGCTGGTGGTCATTGGGCAGGAAAGATTCTCCCACAATGAGGATCAGATAAGAGCTACACAAATTACTGAACAGTCAGAGGGCAAAACACTACCACTAAAGTGTTTCCACCCCTCCTCATCAAATCACTTCAGTTTTAACTTGCCTTGTACCATTTTCTAACCCTGAGCCTCTCTTGAATGAGCACAGCCACAATATTTTCCAGCCACATGTATAGAAAGCAAATAGCCAAATGGATCTGCTTCATGGAAAAAAATACGCCACGTATTTTCAGGCATGCAAGGTTTTGAATGCATTTTTTATGTTGCAAAGGATTAAACCATTACTCTGTTTCCATACCTGCCCTAAATGAAACTGAACACTCGCATGATGTTACCACAGTCCTTCTATGAATGGGACTGACTGAATTTCATTTCTTAGTGCCAAGTAACACTGTGTAAATACTTTGGAGAGCATTAACATAATGAACACTATATTCTGTTGCCTGAATGATTGTTTTCCTCCCCTCCCCACATCGTTGTTATTATTAGAATTGTTGTATGACTGAGAGAATCTCTCGAGGGACAAGCTAGCTTTGCTTAACAACTGCTTCTCCAAGTCCATCAGGCTGGCAACGCAAGCCTATGATTAGCTTAATAAAAGTTAAAGGAAAATTATAAAGTGAATGGAAATACTAAAGGTGCTGTGAAAAAAAACCATAATTGGGTAGCAATACTCCAGTAATGACAGCTTGGAAGCGTCTGCTCTCTGCAGCATCCTAAAGTGTTTGCAAAGTCTGCAGAATTCTATAGAAAAATTCACAGCCATGTAGTCTCCATATCTACAGGGATTTGCAATACCCTGGAGAGTTTTTAAGGGATTTTTAAAGTGACTTAACTTTTATTTTTATCCTTTTTTTTTCCCTAGCTGTCTGTCTTGTTCTCGAATCTGGGTGGTGTGTTCAGCAAATTGCTGTTTTCTCTTGCTCTCTGTACACCTGTTTTCTACCACAAAGAATAGAAAGGGATACACGGACTCCATAAGCCTTAAAGAAAACAAGATTTCTGTTCCAAAGAGCTTATTCTCAAAAGGCCAGACTCTCAGGCCATCTGACACCCTGGAGGTATTTCTTCCTTTCTGTGCAAGCAAGACTTGAGGGAAGAGCATGAAGCTCTGTCAGCAGAGGTTTAGGTTGGATATTCAGGAAAGATTCTTTTCCCAGAGTGTGTTTGTGCACTGGAACAGGCTTCCCAGGAAAGCACCAACCCTGACTGAGTTCAAGGAGTGTTTGGCCAACATTCTTAGGTGCATGTGTGATTTTTGGGGGTGTCCTTTGCAGGAGTTGGACTTTGATGAACCTTGTGTGTCCCTTTCAACTGAGGATGTTCTTTGATTCCATTATATTTCCTAGGCTATTTCCCAGCCAGGAAATCCAATTAATTTTGTATCTTGCAGGTGTTATTGAAGGAAAATTATGTCCATACACACCTTTTGACCACATATGGTCACTTGGCTTATATTCACATCTGCAGCACTTGTGCTGTCAAGACCTCTACATTGTTTTCAGAACTTTCAGCTCATCAGCCAACACATGGTGGTAATCTTCATTTTGGCCGTGAGGAAGGCCTGACAGCTTCATTCTGTCTCTGGTGATCTGAGAAATAAAAATCCTGTGTTGGATGCTGTTTCATGGCAGGAAATGAAATTTCAGTGTTTCTTTCCTTTTCTTCCTCAACACTGAGCTGCTAGCAGAAATCCCATCAAAGGAACATGATGTATATAATAAACAAAGAAAATCATAACCTTGGAGGTCTCTAAACTCATCTCAAAACCCATCACTTTTGAATTCTGGATTAAAGGTGCATTGGCCATTAGTGCTCAGCAAGGGATGAGAATGGGTCAGGCTACATTGGTTGAGCTGTGTAGGTGGATTATTAACTCTCCTGAAATCTTCACCTGGCAGAAAATATTTAATTCCTACAATATTTCTGCTGGAAAAAGAAGCAGAGGAGCAACTCCTGCCCCTCCTTCTTCACTGCCCTGAGTGTCTGAGGAGTTGTTCCTCTCACATATTCTCACTCCTCTCTGCTGATGTGCAGGAGTTTTTTCCCCCCATCTTACCACAGAGTCACTGATGGGATAGACCTTGGCCAGTGTTGATTCCAAATGATGTTGCTCTATCAGACCTGAGGTAAACTTCTAGCAGCTTCTCAAAAGCCACCCATTTAATGCCCCTGCTACCAAACCTTTCCCAAACAAACCTAATACAACTGTCTAGACTGTCATCCTGCCCCCCAGAAAAAAAAAAAACAAACAAATCAAATTCAACAGGAAGGTAATTTTTCCTGTTATTTCAAGCTGAGATTCAAGCTGTGTTAATATATTTCAAAAGCACCAAGTAGATGGAATAGAATTTGTAATTTTTCCAATAAATAAGAACATGGGAAAGTTTTACTGTGGCAATTGTTAAAAAAAAAGTTCAGAAATAAAAATGATGTTACCACAGCAAGAAAGTTCAGCAAGAAAAATGTGATATACATAGAGGCAATTGTTTATGATACTTATTTTTTGTTTCCTACTATTAAATATTTGGCTGGATCTCTATCGCTTCTTGCACAGAAAAGAGGTTGTTATCTAGTGGCACTAATTATGATATTTTTTCCAGGCTACTGTTTGAAATGGAGTCCTAAATATTCACCTTTTTGTTACCTGCCAGGTGACTTCCACAGTAAGTATATATTTCTCTATCTTCTCCTCAACTACAGTTCAGTTGTTTGATATTTTCAATGCCATTTAATACATTCTGCTACTAATTCCAACAAAATGTGGTAAACTTCCAGACATAGTCTTTAAATATTTCTCTTCCATCAACAAGGTCAGACACAAAGCCCAGGGAAAGAAGGAGAAAGGAAGCAGGTCAATTTTTTATAATTGTAGAATAGCTGGGGTGAAAGGGACACTGAAAGGTCACCCAGTCCAACTCCCTTACAGTGAGCAGGGACATCTTCCACTGGATCAGGTTGCCAGGAGTCCCATCTAATCTGACCTTGAATGTGTCCAGAGAAGGGGCATCCACCACCTCTCTGGGCATCCTGTCACCATCATTACAGTGAAAAACTTCTTCCTTATGTCTGGTCTGAATTGATACTTTTTCAGCTTAAAAACATTACCCCTTGTCCTGTCACTACAGACTCTGCTAAAAGTTTTATCCCAATTTTTCTTATTTTCCCCTTGAAGCCCTGAACTGCTGCTCTAAGGTCTCACTGGAAGTTTCTCTTTTTAGGGCTGGAAAGCTCCAGTAATCCCATATTTTCCTCATAGGAGAGGTGTTCTAGCCCTTTGATTACTGTTGTGTCTCTCCTCTGGACCTGCTTACCTTTAATAGCTGATATCAGAAAGAAACTTTAGATATTAAGGAGAATATAGTGACTCAAGAGAGGGCAGATGGATTATGAGAAGATAAATTTTGGACATTAGTAATAATTTCATGTTATAAAATTTAGCCAGGCTTTTTAAATTTTAATGAAATGAAAAAACTAAAGCAAGCATGTACAGGAGAATAAGAGGAATGCTGAACATTTTCTTATAAATATACAAAAGATGCTCCTGGCCTGTGAGATGCTAAAATGTGTAAATACATAACTTGGAGGAAAAGATGAAAAACTGCAATCTGCTCCTGTTGGGGCTCAGTAACATTCATCCATTTTACTCCCAGCTTCCTGAATGCTATCAAGTGATCCATCTAAGGAAATCAATGGCTATTGACAGGTTCTGTAATTACATTTACAAGCCAAGATTCCTGGCCCTCTGACACTTATTTATGTGATTACATACCTTCTAACCTCCTTTGCTAATGATCACCAGTGTATGGATCTGAGCCAAAAATCAAATCATGTCCCAAAACAGCCACTTGCCTTTCTGCAGAGGAGTGCTGTGACTTGGGATCCTCGCACTGACACAGGGACAGAAGAGCTGACGAATACCACTGGTATGGTGGAAAATGCAGCTGATTTTTACAAACCTTTCTTCCAAATTCATGCTGAATTTGCCATGCGATTTTGTCAGGGATGGTGGAGTTTGAACTGATCACAGGTCAGTCCTGAGAAGGGGATAGATAGATCTCTCTGTGGAATAAATATCAACGAAGAGTGAAAACAATTTACAGACTAAATAATTTCACGCATTCCCTGCCACTTCGAAAGCTGCCCCAAGAACCAGAGCTGGGCTGTTCCAGCATTCTTAACTCAGCTGCCCTCACTGGAGCCATTTGTATTGTATGAAACACCTTAAATATTTTCTTAAATGAGGAAAATAAGACACTAGCTTTGTAATTAGGCCACTGAATGAGGACTTGGGACAAAGGTCCCAGTTTTTGTTTCATTAAATGTTTACATTTCTGAGATGAAAAGAAACCTTTCGATACCTGAGGGGAGCCTGCAATAGAAGGGCAAGATTGGGAATATGGCTCACTTTATTGGTGCAGATATAGCCAGAGCATCCCTCTCTCTGTTGTTAAAATTACCTAGAAGAAATGATATCCCATTGCCTTGCATTGCTTATAACAGTGTGAAGAACTGAAACTTCCACTGTCATTTTCCCCAGGTCATCAGACACTGCCATTGAGTGGTGGGGGAAAAGAAAGGAGTAAATTAAAATGTGGAATCACCTGAAATATACCACCTAGGCTAAAACAGAGTATTTGCTCTAACCTAAAATGTGCTTTTTTTTCAGATTGAGGAAAAAGTAAGGTTTTGAATGAATACATTTTATTAAAAAAACCACCCAGAATTTTGAACTAGTAAAACCAAATTTATTATTTTATGTAATGTATTTAAATTATTTTTTAGAATTAAGTCAGAAAAGTTGAACTGAATTTATAAACTACCTGGATTGTACAAAACCTGCAATTTTTTAGTGCAAAGAATTTGAGCCAAAGCTAGTTTCCATTTTACATGAAAAATTATATTGCCTGAATATTGGAAATATCACTATTTCAATACATTTTTTTTTTCTTGTTATGCTATCTGATCAAAGGTGAAGACCACCTTGCACCTCAAGTGCAAGTTAAATGTTAATACTTTTTCTTTTCATACATTGGCTTTCTGAACATTTACATAGCAGCTGGGTTTCTTCACATTTCAATGATAAGTTGAGCCATTTTAAAAGAAAACAAAATCAATTAAGGACTTCAAATTCTGGTTTAGATTGGTTTGTTTTAAACCCTTCCCACTGTGGTCAGGATGAAGAGGAGATGGGTCACAATCCCTGTGAGCCTGTAATTTGCAATCCCATCTCCATAGTAGGGGATGTACTTTTTCCCTTGAAAATCCCAGTTTGTCTCTGTTTTGGTGGAAATCTTACACACTGGATATGAGGCTTTGCATCATTCTATGCCTTGTTCTCCTTTTAGATGTATTACTTCTCATTGAAAATTTCAGTCCTGTTCAGCTCTTGCATTTACTTCTTTCATATTTTCCTGTTGCACTCCCATTTTAAGAGTCAGTTTGGATCATCCAACTAAAGAATTAGTTAGATTAGAGTTAATCTCTTGGGTTTCCTTTGAAATGTTTGAGATTCTCTCCCAGCGTCTCAGAGATTATTTTCTCATGGATTAGACTCTCCCACCTCCAGCTTCTCCAGCTTGAGTTGCTTTTTCACTTACTAACATATCCTCCTGGTCAAGTATATTCTACCCCATGGCAAAAACAAACAAACACAAATTCTTTGAAACAAGTGAAAGAGGTGGGTTTTTTTACCGGTTCTTAAAGGCTCTTTGCCCTCCCCTCTGAATAATTTTGGCTCATGACCCTGCTGGGTTTAGCACAGAAGCACAGACTAGCTGAAAATGGGATGTTAACACTCAGCTTGGGGAAAACTCTGACACAGATCTGAGTTCCTAAGGCTTCTTTTTCCTCACTAAACCCCCCTCTGTTTCAGTGCAGGTGTAAATCTGGATAGCCAACACCAAATGCTGGCTCTTTTCTGTTAGAAGCACCTAAGCACACCACTCTTTTTTCTATCTGGACCCTACTGGGTCCAGAGTTTCTCAAGAAGTTTATACAAATTAAACAACCAAACTTAGCCATTCTACCTTTTTTAAAAATTATTATTTTTATTTTTTTCTGGTTTTGTGTTACTTTATTTTGTATTATTTGTTTATTCCCATTATATTGCATAATATCTTCCATCACTCTTGTTGCAAGGCTCTCTGTGTAAGGAGCAAACATACAGCACACAGAGGAAGGTGTTTGCCAGATTTCCAAGACCCATCTGTTGGGAACTTCTGTTTTTTTTGTTGTGTACATGGGCTCACATATGCCTGTTCCTTTGGTATGGAAATCATCCTCAGGCTGTACCGTCAATATTCATTCCATATCACACCAATTAACAAACTGTGAATAATTGGGAACTAGACATGAATGCATGAAGGACCATGATCACCCAGGTAGTAACTAATAGGGACTTGTTTGAAGTAATCACACATAGATTTAATTTTAGTATGGTTGATTTGTTTTTATTTTCTTATTTTCCAGAGAGGTGTCTCAATGTTAATTAAACAATTTAGCTCATATTTATTTTTTTTTTAGGAAAGTGTAATTGTTTTAAAAACTTGCCTTCAACTTTAATCAGATTTTTCAATCAATAACAAAATGCTTGATTTTGCTAGAATCATACTCTGTATGTAAAATGATGCTTTAAATAGCTTTTATACATTTCAATATAATCAAAATGATGATTTGTATTTCAAAGAGTTGCTCTTCTGCTTGGATGACATTATAAAAAGAAAAAGCAGAAAATCATTAAACAAACCTAAAACCCTCCAAAAATTGCTTACCCGCAATATTTCTTTGTATTTTAATTTCACAACGGTATCTTCTTTGAAAATAACAAGTGAAAGAATGTAAAGAGCATGAAAATCTGTCTCTTGTGGCTTCTTTAGAACTTTGAGGAGAATCCCAACCTACGTGGGACCCAAGAATCATCAATTTTGATATAAGAAAGACAACCAGTCTCAAACGATGTCACAGTTTTCCAGAGTCCCAGCTGATGCTCAGCACAGTTTATAAAGTAACAAGGTTAAAGGAGACAGTTTAGTGCTTTTTGTTTGATTACTTCCCACAGCATTACCAGCAAAGAATGACACCTGATATGCTGACAATTGTTCTCTAAATAAATATTCAGATGTAGAAACAGTTTTTCATATTTATTTAACTAATCAGTATTTCCCATTTTTACTGGCTTCACATTTAAGCAAAGGACAGGTCCCAGTTCAGTAAAGAATCACTACACTTCTCATTTTTACCATGAGTCATGAAAATTATTTTTAATGGAAAAGGAAAGAAATTTTGTGATCTGCAGTCTATGGGGAGGGCATTTTCCCCCTCTTTTTAAAATTTATTTTTGTATGTAAATTGCAACTTGAGAGTGGAAGTTTTTTTGTGTTCTGTTTAAATTTTTATATATTGTATTTTATATTCTATATTGTACATCCTATTATATATTGCACTTTCAAAATTGTTATGCTTTTATTATTTTTAATATTATGCATTATATTCTATATATAATTTAATTTCTATCCCTCATTTAATTTCATTTCATTATCTTAGTTTGGGTTTTGGGCCTTTTTTTGTTTGTTTATTTTGTTTCCTTTCCAGCTGCAGTGATTCAAAGAGGTTCCTCTGAAAGGAGTTCTTCTAGTCATAACGTAATCAAAGAATGAACTTTTCCCTATTCCGCTTTTGGAAAGCAGAAATATAGAGGTACCTGCTTCCCCATAATATTATCATGTTTGATTTCTTTCAAATGAGCTTTGAAAGAGCTCACAACAGTTATTTTTTAACAGTGTCAGTTGCCAAGGCTTTGAGGTCAGAGCTATCTAGCTGGTACTGAAATGAATCTAGAGCATCGACCTGGAGTTTGTAGTGCCCCTCCCTACCAGCAATGACTTTATTAGTGTTTAATTAAGCCAGAACACATGGGCAAGCTTCATAAAATGGGGGAGTATCACCTTCCCAGGAAAAAGGGATCTTTGAAGAGAGTTTGGAAACTGAAAATAGAAGAATACTTCCGAAGTTTTTCTGGTTTCTTATCCTAAACTAATTAGTCAGATGTGTAGTTATGCTTCATCAGGCCATGTTTGAATTATCAGGTAGTGACCAGCACCACAGCTCCAGAGCTGCCAGGAAGGACTGCTGGGGGATGGAGATCCAGGCTTGGGGAAGATGCTAGCAGGATGTGCCAAGCTGCAGAAATATTCAAGGCAGGATGGAAACGTTAAATAGGAAAACAAGTTGCAACTGCTCTCGACAGATTCACCAGCAGGAGAGGACACTGGGAATCGGGAGGTCACAACAAAGCGAGGGGTTTGGAGGAGGTGCTGTAGAATAAACAGCAAGAAAATGTCAAAGAAAAGCAGCTGCTTGAGGAATGGGAGCATGTGCAGACCCAGACACCAGGCAGCATTGGGAAATGAATGTCGTTTTGCAGGCATTTTTAGCCCTGAGTAGCAGGGACAAAAAGAAGATCTCACGACTCAGTGCCCAGGAGAGCAGGGAGTGACAGGGTTTGCAGGGACAGGTAACACATTTCAAAGGCCAGCACAGTCACAAAAACAGAGTCCTCGTACACCCAGACCTCCTTCCAGGGGACAGAGCTGGCAGCAACATGGAGGAGTTGTGCATGGGGCTTGGCTGAAGAATGCTGAAGCAAAGAAATTATTTTTTCATTAAAAAATAATGAAAAGCTTATAAATTATAGACAAAACATAGATCACTTAGGGGGAAAAAAGTGAATGGGAAATGTAAATACATAGAGGAAAGACAAATATAATTGAGAATGCATAGCATGAAACTAATTCTGAGTAAAGAATTACGTGATCTGAAGTTTATCTTTAACTGGAACTGATCAAGTCTGTTATAGTTACAGGAATAAAAATGCAATATTTGGTTTAAAAACATGTTTAGCCTAGGTTTGATTCAGAGAGTGTACAGGCTGAAGAAACCTAGAAAATGTAATAATGCAAATATAAGAAACAATTATCCCTTCTCAGAAATAATACAGAATAAATTTGCAGGGACTGCAGCAAAGATGAGGCATTGCAGGAAACCTTCAAGGCTATCAGTGTAAGATGGGATGGGAATTACAAAATATATCCACTGCATCTTTCTCATTTAAATGAGAACTTTCTGTAGCTGATGATGTAGTGCTTAGGGGTACTGGTTCCCAGACTGCAAATTATGATAACCTGATGTGATTCATGATTGCAGAGAGGTGTAGAAGACAAAATGATGTGTTGAGCTATGGATTGCTTGGGTTAGAGATTGATGGCTGATCCCTACAAATATTAAACAGTCCAGGGGCAACAGGGCAAGGGGAGGAAAGCCAGTGCTTCCCTCAGAGAAGAGATGCCCTGCCCTGGCTCCTCCCAGGGCTGTCCCCAGAGAAAATCACCCCCATGGACTGGAGAGGACACCCAGTGTGGGCCAACAGCTTCTGCATCACCTTGCAGACTGGCAGGGTCATGGAACTCATGGTCCAGGTCAAGGGAAGGGACTCTTGGCTCATGCAGGCCTTATTCTAGGATGGAAAACAACACTTAAATGATCAGTTACTGTCCCACTAAGATGAGATTGTATTATTAAGGAGTTTAATGCGAAATTAAGTCACAGGCAGATTTAGGGACGTATTTAACAACAAGGATTTACAGAACTCTCTATAATAGGGATGGTCTGCAGCTTCATAGAACTTGAAAGCCTGAGAGAATTATGCATTCCAAAGTGAAATAAGCCACCCAAATATACTTATTAAATTGTCTGGCAAAAAACGAAGTTATATTTAGAGTGTTTCTAATTAAATTTTGATATTTCAAAGAGACCCATAATTTGTCCTTACAAACTTAGTCTTTAAAAACTGCAGTGAAAAGTTATTTTGCTTAAAAAAATTAAAAGCATCGTTCTTCCTGCTTTCTCTCCTCCTGCAGCAGAAGCCAAAGCAGATCTTTTAAATGCACTAAAACCACTGGTAAAAGGGCACACTGAACCCATACTGTTGCCAGCTTTGATGCCTCTGGGACGCAGCTGGCATGCAGAGTGGTGTTCCCAGGTTTTGAGAGGGTAATTTCTCCTTACTCTCATGAAAGACTCGGGCCATCAGCCCTCCCTCTCCTGCCCTGAAGGAAAATGCCAGGACATGAGCCAAGTCCAAGTTATGTGGGAAGAACCTGCAGAGAGAGAAAAATAAAAGGTTGAGAAGAGTCACTAAAAATCAATGAGCAATGGTGGAGAGAGAGGCAAAACTCATTCTCAGGAGCCCAACCAGAACCATTCCTGAGAGACTTAGTGGCAGCTGCTTGGTCTGTGCTGTAATAAACAGGAACCCTCAGTTATCTGCTATAAAACAAGAAGTTCCTCTGACAAATTGTGGATTTGCCATCTCTGGAAATGTTCAAGGGGGAGTTGGATGGGGCTTGGAGCAACCTGTTGTAGTGGAAGGTATTCCTGCCCATAGCAAGGGGAGCTGGAAGGAGATGATCTTTCAGGTCCCTTCCAATCCAAACCATTCTATGATTCCACAAAAAACAATAGAAGAAAGGAATGCAGTGAAAAGGACATTGGGTCTGAGATCTGAGCTGTAAGAACAGATGTGAGGTGGCAACACAGAGAAAAAACTAATAAATAAACAAAAAACTTATCATGTTATAAATATTGCATAAAGTCATGAACTTAAGAAACATTTACCACATGGAGGCCGTTTCATTTTTTGCCCTGAAGGTGATGTAAGTTATTTCTTGCTAGGAATACTGGGGTTTAATATAATTTTTAAAATGGACCTCCTAAATGGGAAAAATTTAGAATCTAAATATCTTGGAAAACTGGGCCTGGTCCCCAGTTTGGCAAGTTGGAGGCTCCCCTGAGCCAGAATTTATTTTGGCATTTTCAACAGAAAGAAATGTGAAAACTATGACAAAAACGTCTTAAGGGCAGCACCAGGAGGGTGGTGGAAAATGTTTTAACTGTGGGGTAAGAAATGGCAATAGTTAAATCAAGGGACTTATGAGCAGATGGTTGAGGGGAGAGGAGCTCTGAAACAGCAAATGAGCAAAGATATGCACTAAAATGGACAAAATCAGTGCTCTGCTCATTTTTCAGTGTGAAGGTGAAACAAAGCTGCTATAAAGTAGTTGAGTAGGCCATTGGCCTTTGGCTGCTCTGTGCTTCGCATAAAATAGAAAGAAAACAGTGACAGGACTTGGCTTATTTGATGTTGTAATAGCTCAGAATTTTCCAAGCCACAGAAGACCAAACATTAGTCTTATTTTCATTCCTTTAAGTCTTTCCTTTGGTGCCTTTTCTCCCTCACAGAGATTAAATAGACCAGAAATCAGAGCAACATTCCATGCCCTGCTCTCACCCCTCTCTTAAGTGGCACATACAGCCAAACCACAGCTCCTCTGGATCTTCACCGGAGGTGAAACCTTTACAGACCTAAATTGTCACATCAAAATTATAACTATTTTCTCTCTCTGGCCACCCTCTCATGCTGCTGCCACTCAACCCCACCCTCTCCTCTAAAAGGCTGAAGAAAAGGGGTGGAAGAACCTGTCATTTCTAGAAAACCTGGCAGAAATGCTAAAAGGGGCGGGGGGGGGGGGATTCTGGCAGCTCCAGTGCCTCCCATTTCCATCCCTCCCACTTTTGTGTTCCTCTCCCAGCCTGTCAGATCACATGGGAGACAACAATAAAGAAGAAGGAGTTTTCCACCCTCCATGGCACCTTCTTGTCACCATTGTAAGAAGAGATTATTAGAGTGATAAATCATGCAAACCCAAATCAGCCAAACAAAGCTATAAAAAGACAGCAGAGACAACAGAATGGGGAGGGGAAAGGTAGGGAGAAGTTAAATAACCTATTGTCCAGAGGAGAAAAGAAAACAGATAAAATCATAACATAGAATAAAAAAAGACTCAAGCAGGGGGGTACTTACAAACCAGAGGCTTCATGAACAAAGAAATTTATAAAGGAATATAAAAATACACTCTCTGAATTTCTAGTCCTGTTTTATTTCACCCTGATTTGAGGATGCAATAATTTAGTGAGTTACTGAACACCTCTGCCTTCACTTTTTTCCACTGCAAAGTAAGAATTAGTGGTGAAGGGAGGAAAAATAATGAACTCATATAAATGGATATTGTGATTCTGTGCCTTGATTTCAATGGATACAGATATGCTAATGAATAAAATGACCTAAAATCTTGCATGTGGGTGGATCACATAGAATCATAGAATCATTAGGGTTGGAAAGGACTTTGAGGATAATCAAGTCCAAGCATTAACCCAGTACTGCCAAGTCCAGCTCTAAACTGTGTCCCCAGGTGCTACTTCTGCACACCTTTTAAATCTCTCTAAGGATGCGACTCCATCCCCTCCCAGGGTAACTTGTTTCACTGCTTAACAACCCTTGTGGTGAACAAAGTTTTCCAAATATCCAGTCTAAACCTACCCTGGCACATCCTGAGGGTGTTTCCTTTCATCCTGAAACTTGTTACCTGTGAGAAGAGGCCAAGCCCCACCTCACTACTACCTTTTTTCAGGGAGTTTTAGAGAACAACAAGGTTCCTTCTGAGCTCCTTTCTTCCTTTTCTCTGCAGGTGGAAATCCCCCAGCTTCCTCAGCATCTTCTTATCAGAGAAGAATTAGATCAAACTTTCCACACCCTCCAAAGCAGGAAGGCCACATCCAGATTTCGTGCTTGGATCTTTACCTGAGCTGGGCACATGCATCGTGTCCTGCTTGGCATGACTCAAAACCTGGCGAGTTGTATCAGTCTTTGAGTTTGTGCCTTGCTTTATTCACTGTTTCATCAGTCTTTGAGTTTGTGCCTTGCTTTATTCACTGGTGCTGAGGTGGCTGATGTGAACAGCAATGAGAACACTGCAGAAAAGGTGGGATGACTGATGCACACAAAGATATGGAAATGGAAATTAGGAAGAAACAAAACCCCAGAGGGTTTAAGAGAAGTCACAGTGACCTGGTGTGCCTGAATTACAAAACAACAAGAAGTTGCAGAGCCAGTAGTACAAAATCTCTAAGGCGTAGGTAGTTGGAGATGCAGGAATTATTTTCAGAAAGCAGCAATAAAAATGATTCAACTCACTACAAACTTGTAAGCTCTTTCTAAGCAGTATAGAAATTGAAACAAACCTCAAAAGAAAAGAAAAATTAAAATTTTGAGAAAAAATTGCTATAGAGTAAAATTAAATTTGGTGGCCAAAGGTAGTTCTTGCTGGAATAACCTGATTGGTTTTCATTTATTTAAAAAACCTCAGACTGCACTGATTCCTTCAGCAAAAGGAGCATGAACCATATAAAAAGTTGGAGGATAAACCAGGAAGCTTCTAGTGAAGGAGGAGGAGAACTGTGGGGCTGCCCAGGGACCATTTAGCAACAAGTACTGCTGAGATTGGGAATTTTGAGCCTGGAAGGAGGCTGAAAGAGGAGCTTTAAGAGCAATAATAATTAATACTCTCACTAACAATCCTGGCAGAGAAAGCGAGTACATCAATAAAGCTCACTGATCACCCAGAGAGGTTCAGAGCATCTCCAAGGAGCAAGGGTGAGTCTGAAAACTGGACTAATAGCAATTTAATGAAATTCAGTAGTACAGAGGGCAAGGGCATGCATCTGGGGACCAATAGGAAAAATTCTTCTGGAAATACCATGTTCAGTTGGAAATGACCAATGGAAGTTGATGTGGCCATACAAACAAACACTACTCAAATGTAATGCTGTGGAACAAGGCCCTGCTCAGATGGGAGGCACTGCTCTCATACTCAAAATGAAGAAACACATCTCCTAGTTAGAGGAGCTGTGTGGACATCTGAGGTTTGGGAAAAGCTTCCTGAATTACCATAACCTGTCATTAATCATCCTGGGACTAGCTAGTTCATCCTTAAACTATTTTAATTTGTGTTAATATTGTAAAAATGTTTCAGAAACAATATAAATGTTTAAATAAAATCTAACCATGACTTGGTTTTGGGAAGCTCTGTTTCCTAAAATACAGAACACCCAACAGGTTTTGAGAGGCTCAGGTCTGAGCCCTGTCCCACTTATAGGTGTGCTGCGCTACTTTGGATAAGTTGGTCATGGTTTTGCTTTTCTGAAGTGGGGATGATGATACGTATTTATTATCTGTATAATTAGAGATTCACTGCTAAAGAGTATGACTACAGTTAGGACTACAAATATCTCAGTTATCTGTAGGGAATGTACCATAACATTGAAAAGGATTTATTTCTTAAACTTATTCCTCACTTGGCAGTCAGGGTACTTCCCTGGAACATGTCCATGTCTACCCAGGCAAATACAGGGTTAAAAATGGCTTTCAGTCCTCATGCAACCTACAGAATTCTCCCTCTTATGATTCTGGTCCTGTGCTAATTAACCCTCTCCCAGTAATGGAACTTCCCCAGCAGTTGAAGGGACTCTTTATGAAAGAAATCCATCCCCATGAGCAGTTTGGATATAATCACTCCATTTGGTGAGGTAAAAATATGTGTGGTAAGAGTGTGAGGCATATAAAAGGTCATGGCAGCAAAAAATGGTCCCAGGGCTGTTTTATTGAGTTATATAAATACCACCACAGCATCCAGGGGCTGGCACTGCAGATGTCCTGGTTGTCCTGAGGGTGAACCTGAAATCCTCACCTGTCATTCCTCAAAGTGCCCTGAGCTGGGGGAGTGGAAGATGTAAGCACGTGTTGCACAGGTGTTCCACCCATAGGAACTTAAACATATTGGTTGCATTATCACATGCAAGAGAAGTCAAAAGAATCCTTTAAAAAGTAGTGAAAACCAGGAAAAATGAGTGTGACATATCAAAAGACTCCACTATTCCTTAAGCAGGAGGGGTAGATTTTAATGCAAGGCCTCAAGCAAGAGATTGCTTGCCTAATTACCAAAGAAAGTGAAAGCAGCTGCTGCTAAAGACTCCAAGTTAGAGGCAAATGGTGAACTGAGGCATGGAGAAGTTAAGTGGTTTGCCTTAGGCCACAGAGGGAAGTGGTGTCAGACCCAAGATTAAAAATCGCAAGTTTTGTCATCCATCTCCAAGCTCAGATCACTAAAGTGTACCATCTGGACATGCGTAGATAAGTATTTGGGTCTGTCTATCATTCCTATCCATCTTGAAAATAAACTTATATCCTCTTACAGCATATAATTTCCAGGAAAGTGGTATTTTATTTAAATGTAGTTTCTTGCACAGCTAATAATTCAGAAAAATAATTCAGGATTAATGTGGTGCCACAGCTGCTGGAAAAAATTATGTTCCAGCAAGTAAGGATTTGGGGTTTTCTGATCCGTAAAACAAAAGCTGTTTAGTGCAAAACGATAGAGAAATAGATACAGCGAGTTACCTTCAGCTTGTAACTGAAGTAGAATTTTTTGAAAGATGGGGAAGAAGTGGAGTGAGATAGGAAACTTTTGTACTGCAGTAATTTAGCACAGAGCAGCAACAGAAAAACACCCTCTACAACACAGTAGAGAACAGCAGCACAAAATAAACTCTGACTAATGCTACCTCAAAACACTCTCCATAGTAACATAACATTTTTATCCCTATTACCACTGTCGAGGACTTTGTGGTTCCAAACCAACTTAAACTGACATGAAAAAGATCTAAAGCAATATTTGGACCCAGCTACTCAATGTTTTTGTTTTAGTTTTGCTTGAGAGTGACATTTGCTGTCCTCTTGGACCCCTTGGCAGCCTTTTGCTATTCAACATTTATGAGAACTCTTTCTTTGCCAAAACCTACAGATATTATTTCTCCCTTATATTTAAAGTCCTTTCTTTATTGCTTACATTCTACTGGGGCAAAAGCCTTTGAACACAAACCAATTCTTATGGATAGGGAGATGTTTGGATACTCTGTTTGGATTAGCAAGGGATAAGATCTGTTCACTTTCTCTGTGAAGCTTAGGGGTATGAAGCAAACCAAATCAAGTTTTAAAAATAACAAGTTAACATCAAAATAATTTTATTCTTGTAATTTAGATCTTCTCACAATGTAAATCTGCTACAGACTCATCTAAAGGTTCTGTGCTGGCTTTGGCTGGGGCAGAGTTAATTTTCATCACAGTAGCTGGTATGGGGTTGCATTTTGCATTTGTGCTGAGCACAGGGTGGATACTACAGAGATGTTTTTGTTATTGCTGAGCAGGGCTTTCAAGTGGCTGTGTGGGGCTCGGCTGCTGGCTGGGGTTAAGCCACGGCAGGTTCTTATGCAGAACACACAGCAATAGAGCTTGAAAATTGTGTGTGAGTGTTGAACACAACATCACTTAGATGTGACATATTGATGGCTGGTGTCAGGATCTCCCCATGCTGGAGAAATAGCTGGTGACAGCCTGGCAAATGCAAAAACAAAACCATCTCCCTGAAAAAGAGGGGAGGCTGCAGCTGGAGAAACCAGTGAGTTTTTGCAGTTCCCTATTATTTCATGTGACAGATGGATTTTTGGCTATCTGCCCCAGGTAATAAAGGCCCAGCAGCTCTGTGGATTGCTCATTTGGGAACATGTACACACACCTGCAAGCACACAGACACACCACCTCTGATAAATGCAGGTACATAAACCCCTGTTAAAAGATGAAATCTCATTGCAGCAAAACCTTCAGCATTTACTCAAATCCCATTGCAGTATAAAGCTGTTGCTTAAGAAATTTCCAAAGTTGTGGCTGGTACCATTATCACTGCAGTCAGTCTTCTTATTGATTTCAATAAGCTTTAGGTTGGTCCCTTGATATCAATATTCTGGATCTACGTCCAGAGATGGCATTGCAAAAACAAAGCCAAAGAATTTCTTCTCTCCCACAGTCCTCAAGAGATAAGTTCAGCTAATCACTGGATCAGAAACAGCAACACACTTTTTTTTCCCTTAATAAATTCAATGAACTGAAGAGTTTTGTGAGTCAGAAAATGTTGTGAAAAACCCCAAAGTGCTATCCCCATGTATATATATAATGTAAACAAATATATATGCATATGTACCCTTCATCATCCAAGCAGAAAATTCCTCAAACTGTTAAAATATTTTATAAAATTGCCCTTATTTTCCAGCATTTTACAGCCTCTCAAATTATTATTTTCTCTGTTGGGGAAAATATGAAAAGGTAAAAACAAGACAAACATTTTACTGTTTATACTTTACATAGCTTGGTTTAAAATGGATTTACTTTACACATTGTTTGAGCACTTAGAAAATTTGTAATGCTGTAAAGGTGCTCAGTGACAGAAAAATGATACATAGCTGCCTGCCTGTGACAACATTTTAGTAATTCTTTGAGGCATCAGAACAGTTTTTAATGCTACATCCTGCAGCAACAGTACCTGAGAGGGTATTTGCAGTGCAGATAACTATGTTAGGTGATTTGTATACTGTGGCTGTCTTTATACTGACTGGGGTGAGAAAACCTCCTCCAGAGAGCAGTTCTGAGGAGCAGCAGAGTTTAAGTGCCCTGAATGTGCTACCAAAATCATTCCCAGCAAAATTGTTCCCAGCAAAAGTGTTAGAGAATATTCCAAATTGCAGCACTTATTTAAAGGTTTGGAGTTTGGAATTGAAGCACACAAAGGTGAGAAAAAACTTTTTTCTTATTTCTGCACTGAATCTCTTCTCTTGAGAATGTCATGCAGTCCTTAATGACTGTGTGGAACACTGACATTCTTAGTTGTTAAGCAAGTTCTTTTCAGGGCTAAATATTTTCTGAGAAGCGTTTTGTAAAGTTAAAGTGCTGAAACAGTTAGGCTGAAAAGCTTCGTGTTTCAAGTAAAATGTCTCAATCTTAGAGCATCCACTCCAAAATGACAAAGGACAGAACTAAAGTTGCCTGAATCTAATTTGAATCTCCAGCTGCAACGTGTGACGTGAAGCTGCTGCTTTGTCTGATGCTTCACCTTTCCTCAAATAAAACCCTTGTCCATTGCCTACTGCCAACTGCCTACTGATACATTTTGAGGATCATGGCCCATTTTTTAAGAGGAAAAAAAATATGCTTTTGTCCAACAGAACTTGTTTGGGAGTGGTAGAAATGTTGTTACCTTGGAAATTCAGAAAATCTTGCTGCAGCATACGCAGAAATCAAGACATTTCCAAAAGTTCATCTCAGGACTGTGAGATCTTTGTGAGCTTATATGGAGTCTTATAAATAAAAAATAAACCTAGCACAATTTTTTTTTCTACTTATATCCACATAAAGAAAATTAGAAGTTTATGAATGACAAGAAGAAAAGTAGGGAGCATGTGTAGAAGGTTATGAATCAATGTTATTTGAGCAATGTCCTAAGATCCCACCAAAATCAGGGTCCCAAAGTAATAAGCATCTTGCAATATTTAGTCCATATCTCTAAAAATTGAATAATTTTGCTTTTTATGTGAATGTTTACATGTGGTAATAATTTTCATGTGTAAATGTTTCTGATATATAAATAAGCAAACCAGTGTGAAGTTGGGATAAAAGTTTTAAGCACAGTCTAAATAAAGAGAAACACTCTTAAATCATACTTTTAGGTAAGGAAAAACACAACCAACCCAATACAGAAAAACCCACCTGACAAACATATACAATAGAAAGAATGGCTGAATATATTACCAAATGAAAAGCATGTCAAGATGCATTAGAATGTATTGCAAAATCAAGTACGCATCCCTTTGAACCGTATTTCAACATCTGCAACTGTGTAATGTAGTAAATGACATATATCACCTGCTGATTGAAACACATCACCTGGTGAAGTAACAATCAATCTGTGCCTGTGAAACGCATCTCTTCTCCTAATAAATTAAATGCAGAGCAAGCTGAAGCTGATGCAGCAGTTACCGAATTATGCACAGTGAGAACTGAACTCATTTTACCGGCTACTGAACCTGAAACCTAAAGAGCTGAAACTGATACAGCCCATCAGACACATCAGCTTTCTGGGAAGTGTCAATCATAGGGGCAGGTTGAAGCTTCTGTTGGAAAATGTTTAGGTCAACAATGCTCTCAGTAACAGCCATTTGCTTCAGCTGATGGCAAAGGTTCGGGAGCAGGGCAGGGCTGCCAAGATCCCAAACATCTGGAGTTTGATATTCAAGTCTGTGTGAGTGTTCAGTGTAGAGGGAGAGGTGTTGAACGGCCCATTTAAACACACGTTAATGGAGCAGGGGAGAACAGCCTATTTTATTTTTTTTAAGTCACTGAAGGTGGGTAGGATGAAAAGTGGTCAGACGGACAGCAGTGTGGTTTTCATTTTTTTAAAAATAGAGGATCATTCAGCAGTACAAATAACATTTGTGTCACATGCAAACTTCTTTCCACATCTTGTGAAATGGATACATATATACACATGAATTTGTACATATATATACATGTATATAAGGTAAAGAAAATAGCCTCATGTTCGATTTCATGTTTTCCAAATATCATGGGAAACTTTGATGTTTCATGCCATCAAAATGAATGCAAACCACCTTTCCAGTTGGGTTTCTGGAAAGTTTTGCAGCTGTTGCCAAGCAGGAAGTCCCATGACTGAGCTGAACAACAGCAAAGGCTCCCCTCAAGCAGACCAGTCCTGCGTTTTCTCATGGAATATACTCACAGAGAGAGAAGAAAAAAAACTCAAATCACAGAGTGGTTTGGGATGGCATGGACCTTAGAGGGCATCTATTTTCATCATCATTGTTATGGGAAGATACTCCAGCCACTAAACCAGGTTGCCCCAAGCCCCACCCTTCCTGGCATTGTTCAAGGGCATTCACAACTTTTCTGTGCAATCTGGTCCAGCTTCACTCTCAAGGTGAAGATTTTCTTCCTATTATGCAACCAAAACTTGCCATATTTCAATTTAGATCTGTTTCCCCTTGTCTTATCACCACATGCCCTTGTAAACAGTCCCTCTCCAGCTTTCTTGTACTCCTGCAGGTACTGAAAAGCTGCAATAAGGTCACCCCAGAGCCTTCTCTTCTCCAGGCTGAGCAGTCCCAGCCTTCTCAGCCTTTCCACATAATATTTGTAGCTGGTGGCGGGAGCTGGACAGCTGACCACCAGGGATGGCTGGTGACTAGACAGCTTGTTCTGAAAGTTTCCTTTTTGCCAAAGTCAACTACAGCTAGGGACATTTTTCCCCTTACCGTGAGCTGCATGCTCCCTAGGATGGTGGCCACTGTCCCAAAAGCCGGAGTGCTGCAGAGAGAGAGTGTTCCCTCGCCCGGACCCCAAGTCAGACATGATCACACAGTGGTCAACTGTTGCTTGGGTTCAGGGGCGAGAGACCCCGAATAAGCAGATGCACCAGACTTTATTCTGAGGGTTAAAATTTATCTCGGAACAGCACGGAGGAGGAGCAGGGAAGGGACAGAGGGCCAGGACCTAATCCGGAAGGAGCAAGGGAGGGGAGAGGGAGATACAAAATACCATTATGAACTGAAGGACAGGGGGAGGGAGCTTGACCCCCCTTCCAAGGCCAAACCTAACTCTGCCTCAGAGGGGCCTCATTCTCTAGGTTTCCACAAATTCCTCAGGGGGTATGAAACTCTCTGGGCTTGAACCACTGCTACAAATATTCTGTGGACAGTCTCGTTCTTGAAGCCACTCAATGACCAGGTTTTTTAACTTTTAGTAAATTGTTCATTTTCACTTGTTGAAATGCAATGTGTGTGCAAAATAAGTTGGTTATTTGAGTCAATTGACTCAGGCTGGTTTTCTTCACTCTGACAACAAATGCTGATTTAAAGAGCAAGTAAGTCAGAGTCTATCAGGAAAATTCTCTGAAGTCATTGACTGCTTAACTGATCAATAGGGATGAAAAATATCAGGGCTATCATTTGCTGAAAGACAAATTCCTGGATCCCAAACGAAACAGAGGAGAGGCTCCAACCAAAGTGCAAGGTGTCTGTGTCATGAGTCTACAGAGGTCTGTCTCCAAGGCTTTTAATTAAGATTAATATTGTACGTTTCATTAAAGTAAATTAAGACTAATTCCAGTGAAGTGGGGGATGCTGAAGGGAAGCGATAAGCTTGAATTAATTTACCTTTAAGAAAAGACCTAAGGAGGAAAACAAAGTTACTTGGTTCCATTGAGTAAGAATGGCATGTTTTAAAGGAATTTTGTTTTTCTGGAATTCACATAAGAGTCTAATCAGACTTCTGGTTTCTGTCACATTAACCTAAAAGTCACAGGATAAAAGCCACCCTGTCCTGTCTATGCATCTGACAAAATACAACTCAGAAAGGAGTATATCCTTTCAGAAGCACGGAGAAAATTCCTTTACAGGTCATGGCTCCAGCTATGAGTAATGGCAAAGTATTTCCTTCTTCCCAAATCCTCAGCACCAGCCTGGGAATGTTCAGGACAGGCAAAACCTCTGTGATGGTCGGTGTGACAGCAGGGGGCCTTCAGCATTTCCAACAGCTTGGCAAATAAAGCATGCGTCACATTCCCCTTGTGACTATGTTCTGGTTTAATTGTTTCTCTATTTCTGCAGTAAAAATTTGAAGGGACAAATAATGGGAGGTTCCAGATGCCAGCAATTTTCAGGAATGGTTTTTGGGTTATGAAGTAGTTAGGCACCAAAGTCCCAGAGTGATACTTGATAGAATTAATTTGAAATACTGGATTTTGGGCTCATTTTAGGCACAGTTCACCCACTGGCCTTGTGGCTGGGAGAGAAGAAGCTGTGAAAGAGACTGTGATCCTCCAAGTCTCAATCTACCTCATGGTCTTCTTCTCACCCACAGAACATACACCATGCACAATACCCTGAGCTTCTCCCGCAGCTTCAGCTCTGCTTCTCCAGGGGCGGATGGAGGTGGGGGAATGGGACAGAGGTCTGACCTATTTCTCTGTTCTTTTATCAAGGATGTAGAAAATGGGCAGGAAGAGAGAAGGAATGGCTTTTGTTCAGGAAAGTGAAATACCACCCAGACAAGGAAGTCTGATTTTGGTACTGTCTTCCTGACTGGGGAGAATTCAGCATCTTTCAGGACTAAGCCCAGTGAGAGAACCATGATTTAAGAAAATCAAATGAGTGAGAAGGATTATACATTTCCATTTAACTGGGAGCAAGACACATCCTCGGCAACACAGAAAGGGATTTACAACTTTTAACGAGCAGCACTCTGTAAAAATAAAATTACTTCAAGCACAGCATTAAGGCTTTTCTCAGAAAAGCTCTAATGTAAATTTTATATGAAGCACACTACTGTACTTGCATTTGTTATTTGAATTTCTTATTTATTAAAAAGTAGAGCCTAATCAGGATTGCCTCATTTCAGGGAGAAAGGGAATGGGATTAAATATGAAATAACAGTTGGTTCAGGATTCCTATCCACTCAGGAGGCTTCAGAAATGTTCTGTCATTTTCTACAGATTTATATATTAAAAGTGTCTGCCCCATCATAATCACTTAACATGCTTTAAAAAGCACATAAACACACGGGGGGGGTTTCATTATGGCATATGGGAGAGAGATTTTTCTCAGCATTGGTCCAATTTTACTCACATTATTGTCAAATGTTAAATGTCCCATGGACATCAGGGGAGCTGAGCCTTTTGAAAAAAAGCTGTGCTTTATAAAAAGCATAAAGCAGGAAATCTGCAGGAAATATAGATTTCCAGTAAGCTAGGGACCAGGCCTAGGCTCAAACAAATAATATCAGAAGGTATTTCCCATCAGGAGAATTTTCTTTCAGTGGCAAACAGGACACAAAATTCAGATGGAGAGTTTGCCGTTGCAAGATTGATCCAAGAAATTTTTTTCCTTTCAGTGGCCGTAATTTTGAAGAGATTGTGTCTGTTCTTTATCACCCCTCTTATTCTTCCTTCAATTTCTCGCTTCTCACACCCACACTGAGGACTTCTAAAACTTAGCACGAGCCTGATAATATCTTCTCTTCTTTAATGCATGTTTCTGTGGAAGGGAGAATCAGCAGCTATTAGCAGCTTGTGACTGAGTGCTGCATGAGGCTCTCTTTGTAGCATCCAATTGCAGGGGAAAACATAATTTAACAGACAATCATTGCAGAAGCCATGCTGAATGTACAGAAGAGGCTTCACCCCAGTCAGCAGTGCATGAGAGAGCATCAGGTTCAAGACTTGAGGTTTCCTCACTGGCAGACGTTTTTGGCAGCAGAGCCAAACACTGGGTCCATGGCTTAGGTATGTTAAATCATTTTTTTTTGCTGAAATTAGATTTCACTCCCATGTCATATCCATTACCTTAAACATATGGGCGTATATTTCATCAAGCTTTTGGCATCACCATAGTGAAGTTCCATTTTATGGCTCCAAAAACCCATTGTCTCCTCTGACCTCCTACATAAAGGTCCAGTGAAGAGTCTGGAGCACAAGTCCTGTGAGAAGCAGCTGAGGAAGCTGTGGATGTTCCCCCGGGAGAAAAAGAGGCTCAGGGGTGACTTTATTGCCCTCTACAGCTCCCTGACAGGAGGCTGCAGTCAGGTGGGGATCAATCTCTTTTCCCAGGTGACAGAGGACAGGCAAGAAGAAATGGACTCAAATCGCATGAGGACAGGTTAAGGTTGGATATTAGGAAAAAATTTCTTCATGGAAAGGGTTGTCAAGCACTGGAACAAGCTGCCCAGGGAGGTGGTGGAGTCACCATCCCCAGAGGTATTTAAGAGATCTGTAAGTGTGGTACTTGGGGACATGCTTTAGGGGTGGGTTTGGCAGTGCTGGGGTAATGGTTGCACTCAATGATCTTAGGGGTCTTTTCCAACATAAATGGTTCAGTGATTCTAAAGCAGAAAATTATGTGCATTATTATGTAATTCCTGTGTTAAACCTGACCAGTGACTTCTGGCCGAGCTGGAGAAAGTCATTCAGAAAGATAGTGAAGACTGATTTCAAAGTCTCCAAATGGAGGGAAAACCAGCACTTTTCATATGAAATAATTCTGATGGTTTACAGTTATTATTGCTAAAATCCTACCCTGTCTCATTGGAATTTGCCTTGCATCCATTCCTAGTTTTGGAATTTTGTTGTACTGCCTTTAGTATTAGATTAAGCCTGCACTTACAGAAAGCCATGTAGTCAGAGCTCTCACTACAACGCTCATGTTGGAATCAGTTTTTGTTGCATACTCTGCAATTGTAAAACTTTTTATCAATAGCTTGGACATCACTTACTTCTGCCATTGTAACCCAAACCTTTCTGTCAATTGGAAACCTTTAAAAAATGAGGTGATTTGTCATTTTCTGTCCCTCACTGGATGCCAAAAACCAGATTCAGCATGAGAAGGGTTCTGCTTAAGCTCACACAGACAGCAGAGCCAGGCTCAGAGAGGAAACCCATACAGTTCCATACAAATAGACTGTAATTTATGTCGGGAATCTGAAACCTGATTAGACAAGGAACCAAAGGAAAATGCCTGGTTCCTTTATTCTTCTAAAAGTGACTAAAAGCAATTAAAAATATGCCCCGGTTGTGCATTTAGCATCTGGGCTTTATGTTAATTGCCTTTTTCTGAGCAAACCAGAAGAGAATGCATTGACATGACAAGTTTAACAGCATGTAACTGAGAAAAAATAAATGCAAATATTTCATTCCTGCATCTTACCACAGGTGTAAAATAAGACAATAAACTTACTGGAGGTAAGCACACTAGTGGGAATATGGACATTACCCTGGGCAGATCATTTGGTGATTCTGGGTTTAGGTACAGATTAAGGGAAATAAGGATGATACACTATTGGGTTTGATCTGTAAAACATTTCAAAGTAAAATCCAGCCCATTAAGATTTAGATTATAAATTTACTGATAGAAATGGACTATTTCAGTTTGTCTCAAGTGGTTTGATACCCAACTTATAATTTCTAACTGAATGGTAAACGTTCTTCATTGATTACCCAGCCTATTTTGAAATCATTTGCTTTCCTTCAGTACAACGGTTTCACTAATGATGCTATTGAGAACTGCTGTATGTAGGAATAATGAAAGTGGCTTGTTTGCATTTGGTGATATTTCCAGATATAAGTACCTGGAAATTCACTCACTACTTTTTGAAACCTTATCTCATTTGTAGAAAAATAAAATACATTTCTTCCTCATGCAGGTACTAGATGGATGCTTTTGAGATGCTGAGATAGCACAGCTGCCCCGAGTCTCAGAAGTGAGAGAGAATATGGAGTCATCCAGCACAGCAATCCTTGGAAATGAAATAAATTCTGTCATTTATTATTTCTTTGCCTATAACATCTGGACGTGGTGATAAGGGATCCACTATGTGATGAACTGTAGGCAGTGTAATGGAAAAACTGCCCACCCCTCTATGAAGTTTGTTTCCTGGATTTAGGAATGAAAGACAGCTGATGGATTTGGAAAATGTGGAAAAGAATAAAAACAAAAAAATGTTCATGTAAACATGGTAAGTAGGGATCACAGCCAAAGCTGCAGAAAGCTGTTTTGGAGCTCATTTGGGACACCTGTTACACTCAGCTCCTCCCACACTTCTGTGGTCCTTTTGCTATACTGTTCACAGCAGGGACAGGGTCATAATGACCATGTGAGGGTGTGGGCCTGGTTTGCTGCTAAATGACATGCAGATCAGGGCAGGTGTTTGCAGAGGGGTTTGCAGACAGACCACACATTTACAAGTCTGATTTGAAGGTGCTGCTATGCTGATTTGATGTGTCCCAAAAGATGTGCCACGGGCCTGGTGTGCTAATGAAGTGAAGAAGATTTTTCATGAAACCTCTGCTATCTGCCTGTGGGCCATGGAACAGCAGTGGGTGTGTTTGCAGAAGAATGTGTGGCATTACCATGTCAGCAAATATTCCTTGAAGAAATTAGTTCATTCAGACCAGTTCAAAAAGCAAAACCTCATGGTAAAAGAAAAAAATTTGAGAGTCATAAAGGCAAATGATGTTACTTGTGGAATACAGATGACTTGAAAAGTTTTGTTCCACTGGGAAAAAAATAAAAATAACACAAACCCAGTTCCACAATATCAATACCAAGAAGTGCTTATTTTCATCTAATTTTCAAGTGGGTTTTGTTTTATGTTTATGAGCTACAGATGAGAGTCTTTGACATTGGATTAAAATGCACCATGCACAAAGGTTAGAGGACCTTTCCTGGTGAAATGCTCAAGAGCCCTTCAACTGCTGCTTCCTTGGCTTGTATTTCCTACTTAATATACCCTGTCTTACTACTGCTCACTCTGTATTCATCTGAACTTAGCATCATGTTCCTTCTATTTTTGCCCTTTTACGTGGCTCTACTTGATAAATCTTCAGAACCAGCAGGCTGGGAGAGCGAAAGAGCAACCATGAGCTGCTGAGAGTAAATGGCAGTGGGCAGTACTGGGCTGGGGCAGGGAGAGTTCACTGTAACAGAGCAGAAATTGACAGAAAGGTGTTGGCAGTTTACCACTGCTATGATAGCTGCTATAAAAGTGTATTTCTAGGTGCAAGAAACACTTAATTAAATGCCCTGACCTGTGTTATGTGGGAGGTTGGGTTAGATAAATGTAACAATGCTCTAAGAATTAGTCTATGAACTATGGATATTGCCATGAAAAAGCCTTATGAGCATAAATGGAAGATGCTAGCATCCCCCAGAATGAGCAATAAAAGGTAGACTATAAATCTCTTTAGCAGGATACTCCGTTCTATTACCTAACTTAACCACCATCTGTTGCATTCAATATATTTCTCAGCTTTAGGTTTCTGCAATCAGTCTTGGATTTGTGATGCGTTTCCCAAATTAGTGAAATAAAAATGGATTGGCCCAAATGAGAAACAGCATATAAGACTACTAATTATCAACAATCTATATTTCAGCATCAGATTTGCTGGGGCAATTTCTTCTCTCTACTGCTCTCATTCAGGCAGCAATGAAGAGAGAAATTATATTTAAGGAGTTTATCTTTACCAGTAACAAAATTTTCCTGATTGTAATGGAGATACTTGTTGAATATTGATATAAAATAACACTCTATTTTTCTTCACTGCAATTATGGAAATGACTAAATTTAGGGAGAAAGTAGAGTCTATCTGAAGGTTTCATTAAGGTCTGAATATTATACAAAAAGTTTGTGTCTGCTCTAAAAGAAATATTTAATACCTGGAATGCAAAGTATGGTAGTGAAATTAAATTAATTCCTCTGTTAACCCAGCAAGTGTATTGATAATGTACTGCATGATTATTTAAAATGTCATTATTAAAATGCATGTTATTAAGGTTTTATACTGCCATCTAGTATCTAAGCACCTCCCTCATATATTCAAGGTTAATAGAGAAATGCCTTTTTGGGATTTTTGGAGTATCAGTCTTGGTTTCTGGAGAGAGGAAATGCTTGATTTAATTCAAGTGGATAATATAAAATATAGGAACTTACTACTTTCTTAACACTGCAATCTACATTGACACTGTTTTGCTGTAAGGCTTTTAAAACCAGGGGCGACATACTTCCATTTCTATGCAAGTGGTTTTTTTTGCATCTTTCAGGATCAAGCCCTAATATGATCGGATTAAACTCCTGGTAATTCTGATGGGATCCAAAAGACTCCTAGATATCACCAGCCTGGGAAAAGCTAAATGAAAAATGGCATTTTTAGAAGGAATGGGTGTTAAAGTGGGTAAAATCAGTAAAGTGAAGGGACTGGACTGTACAAGCAGTGCAATTTCCTAATCTTTCACTGCCATAATAAGAAACAGAAGTCTTCATTTTGTTCCTAGCCTACATTCAGACCTCCTGAACTTAAAGCAAATAGTGAGTGGTGAAACTTTTCCGGCCATATTATGAGGCAGGCTAATCAGTGCCTATTATGTTGTTAAAGGCTCTGCTGATGTGCCTGTTAGAGTTTTACCCAGTAACACACCCACCAGCTGACACTGTGCAATTAGCCTGCTCTCCTAGGGGCTGCCAGAAACAGCAATAACGCTGCATCAGAGGAAGATCATTATCCAAGGCACCTCGCAGACACTAAATATGCACAGTTCTGCTGCATTTGCAGCCCACGAAGGATGAAGGCACCAATAACTGTGAGGTGTTCAGCCATTCATTTGCATTGTCTCAGGGAAAGCCTGGCCTGTCAGAGCGCCCCACTAGCAGGCATGAAAGAAAGAATAAAAATAAAAATCCACCAATGTTTTAGGCCTTTTTTTTTTCTTCAGTCCTCACAGAAGTAGTGAATTAGCTCATTCGTTTGGGGCAAGTGAAACATTCAGCATCAGCAGAGCGTAGCTGGGTTCCCTCGGTGTGAGTCAGTGTTATTCAGACCCTGGGCTGTGTTTTTAATGCCTATCCTCACATAAAAGACACAAGCTTTCCTTCAGTGCTCACTTTGCCAGGAATGTTGCAGGTGAGATATGGGAACACTGGGAGGAGGACATGCCCGTGGATGCTGCAGGATGAGCGAGGCTGGTGCCCAGCTCCCAAACCTGATTATAGGAGGCTCCTGTGGTGGCTCTGAGGGCTTTATCCCCATGTTCAGCACAGTGTAAATAGCAGCCTGAAGCTTTCATTCCCCAGTTTATACAACATTCCTTTCCCAGACAGCTCGGACTCAATGAGTACCAGCTTGAGGATCTCAACTCTGAAAAAAAAAAAATCCTCTTTGTGCTTCCAGACCCCTGTGTACACTGCAGAGATGTGTTACCTTTGATTTCCATGATTGCAGAACATAAAACGAGGACAAAAAAAATCCCTGCAAAAATTGCTGCAGACTAAAATATCAACACATTGTCCCACCTGTTTAGCAAGAACCATGGGCTGCTTTACCTGAGAAAATCCTTGCTGCAGTCAGCCCTGAGATATTCCCTGGGGATCCTTGCTACCCTGATGATGAAAACTGGAGAGTCTTATGATCATTTCTTTGCTGTGCTGAGGATTAAAAAAAAAGCCAAAAGATGAGTGTTATAGATCCATCTTACAGCAATTGTTAATCTAACTTTCATTAACAGTAAAAACTCTTGCAGGGGGAATATATGAAAATTACTGCTTTCCAAGTGGATCTGTTAATTATTATTAGTCAGTATACTTATTAGGCACTGACGGAAACTTGGCACTCAATAGTTACCTATTAAACTATGTTAGAGAACATCATATTAATGTTTAATATTAAAAATGCATGAATCATCTGTTCTTTTAACACTGGGCTGAATCTTCAGCTGGTGTGAATCAGTCCAACACCAGCAAGAGAGCTGGTCAGTTTATAGAGACCAGGATATGCTTTAACATTTACTACATGAAAAACAAGAAGATATTTCTTTACTTTTAACTTTTTACAGAAATTTGGAGTTTGTTCCCTTTTCTGTCATCCATCTGGCAGAATTTTAAATAGCAGAATTTAGAGCCACAACACTGAATCTGTCACACAGTCACACAATCAGGCAAATTTGGAGTGTAATTAATAGATGCAGGGGACATGATCTGTTTAAGATCACAGGGTCTTGGATGCAGTAGCAACTCAAATAATTCCACGCTGCCTTGTTTCTTAATAATGCCCTGTTTTAAATAGGACATCCTCCCATGTGTCCTTTATACTTAAATCCACAGTTATGTCAGAATAGAGAATACAATGATCAGCACCCTGACTTACGACCAAATTTTTAGCATCCTGACAATGTCAATGACAACGTAGACAAGCACTTGCAGATCAAACAGGAATAGCCTGAGAAGTAATTGCCTGTGAGTTCCCACCCTTCAGCTGGAATGTGTTCTTGCATATCCAGTTTGCTCAGTGCAATAAATAACAAGTGTGAGGGCCTGGCATAAACTGCCCAGAAAAGCTGTGGCTTCCCCATCCCTGGAAGTGTCCAAGGACAGGCTGGACAGGGCTTGGAGCAACGTGGGATAGTAGAAAGTGTTCCTGCTCATGGCAGGGGATTGGATTTAGATGATTTTTAAAATTCCTTCCAATCCAATGATAAATCATCCTCCATTCATTTGGACACCATAGCAGCCAAGGATAGCAGTGATTACCACCTGCTGAGTGCTGGTTTTGTTAATAGGGACAAAGTTGCCATAAACCACTTCAGATCAACTTTAAGAGCTTTTCTTCCTGCCCTAAACTGTTCTGACATTCTGACTCCAAAGGCAAGCTGTTTTCCTTTAAGAATTTAGGCCACATTAACTCAATGAGAGGTAAATACCCATAATTTTGCAGCTTAGTTCAGGCTTTGTGACCTTGTCAGCTGTGAGCTGAAGGTATTTGTCAGATTTCTAGAGCTATGTATTTTTCATCAGTTGCAGTAATTTAACAATTGCACAAATCAGTTCAGTATTTTATCCCTACTTCCTTTATTTATGACAATTCTGAAGGGAAAACATTAGGTACTGTCTCTGAGATCTCAAATTCAATCACATGGAGATTAAGCTGTGCACAAATACATTCATCCAAATGCAAATATATGCCGTTGTTCATAGGACACAATCCTAATTTGTACATAATGTATTACTTTAAATAATAATTTTCATTAAGACAAAAGTTGCAGAGGCCAGCTAGTAATGAAAAATGGTGTACAGGTTTTGCGAGAAAAGCAAACAAAACTAAAAACTTGAACTACTTGTTCTGGAGGACACTGGTTGAAAAAAAAAGTCAATCTGATTTACTCAGTTTAATTTAAGGACTGCAACTGAGGGATCTAATTTAAGAGTTTAGCAGGTTTAGACTTCCTGTAAGGTTCATGTAGAGAAAGGCTCTTCCAAAGTCTGATTTGGGCCCTATGAAATCTGAATAATTCTCTAATGAAGACTAACTCCTGACTTTGAAAACAAGAGGGCTGTGTAATGGCTGAATTAATCACACATGGATACCTCCATTTAGTACTTAAAGTTAATGTTAAGTGAATTCACAGTCACAGATCAGTTGCAAAGCTTAAGAGGGATTTTTCTGAGAGCATCAGTGACTCTTGGTTAACATCTACAGAACAAAAGAAGCTCCAGGTGTGGCCTCACCAGTGCTGAGGAGAGGGGAAGGATCTCTGCTCTCAATCTGCTTGCAATAGTTGATCTAAAGCAGCCCAGGATAGCATTAATCTTCTTTACTGCAAGTGCACCTGTCTGGCTCCTGTTCAGCTTGGTTTCCATCAGGATCCAGATCCTTTTCTGACAATCTGCTTTCCAGCTGGGCAGCCCCAGCATGTTCTGGTGTCTGGGCTTGTTCCTTCCCAGGTGCAGGTTTTTGTGCTTGTTAAATCCTGTGAGGTTCCCATCTTCTCATTTCACCAGCCTTCAAGGACCCTCTGGATGGAAGCACATCCCTCTGGCATATCAGATCTCTTCCTGGTTCTTTAGCACCTGCAAACTTGCTCAGTGGACATTTTCTCTCTTCATGTGGATCAGAAAATGTTAAACAGGACTAGACCCAGTGTTGACCCCCCAGGATACACAGGTAATTAATGACCTCCAACTTGACTTTGTGTCACTGATCCCCCTTCCCTGGACTTGTTTTTCAGCCAGTTTTCATCCCACCTCACTGCCTTCTCATCCAGCTTAGAAATGCAGAATTGCTTAGTCTGGAAAAGACCTTCAAAATCTTTGTGCATGTATAAATAGGGAGTCTCTAGTATCAAAAAAGGGAGAAAGAAACTGAAATAAAATGCCTTTTAACAGAAATGTTGACTTTGGGAAATAACTAACATGCATTGCTAGCCTCTCTGATTGACTGTGAATGTTATGGAACTTCGTTGTTTATATATTTCATCTGATGAATTTCTAAATTATTAGCTACAGAGACACAGATATGTAATGAACAGATGTGTAAGAGGATGCTATGATTCCATGAGCGTGGCATAATTGCAGAAAAACTCTCAACCCTCTTAAAAATAATCATAGTATAAGTGGTTTCCTCTTAAAATCAAATGCTTAGAGAATATATACATGTACTAGATATATGAATATATATATATATAGATATACTATGAAGACACCAAGGACTTTTCTCTACCCAGAGTCTCAACTTCAGTGTCAAATTCCTTCTTGCTAATGTGTTCACTTTTTGCTTTGCTGGTAGCTGAATGTCCATTTGAATTGGTGAAACAGCAGGTGCAGAACAGGAAGGCAATTGTTTTAGGAAGGCTGGGTTTGAATCCTGCTCTCTGCTGAGCTCCCCATCTCCCTGAGTCTGGAAGCAGAGTGCTTCCTGCACTGGATGGCACAGCACCAGCTCAAGCCTGACACAGGGAGCTTGAACAGTGATCTGTAAGAATATCAGGTGCTTGACACACTCATTTTGACAGCACTGTGACAAAAGTGGTACAAGCAAGGAAGGTTCATTCTTAAATTTGAATAAAACAGCTTTCAAAATATTTGTCCTATAAAAGTAAATAATTGTTTACATATTATGCTGCTAGGCTAAATGTAAATTATCACTGGCTTCTTTAAATAATTTTAACACTTGTAGATCAACTCAGGATGTTTCCAAGATGATGCTCAGTTTGAGAGTCGTGTTTTGGAAGCTCCAGTCTTCATTGTCCCTTCAGTGGACAGCTATTATTACACACTGAAATCCTTTGCCTCTGGTTTTGTCCTCAGGAGGCTGTAACTCCACTGAGAAGGAAATTATTACTTATGTTCTAATAGGAAAAATTCAGAAAAGCAAGAAGGCAATGCAGTCATGCAGTAACTCTTAAGACCACCAGTTTAGCACAATTAAAAGGCAACTATGCTTTGGGAAGACCAAGCACTTATTTCTAGAAAGAAAGGGGTGATTTTCTCTAAATCACTAAATTAAAAAGTCATAATGAATGATTCCATCAGTTAAAAGCTGCACATAGGGAAACCAAATTCAGTGTAACACTGTATGAAAGGCTCTTTTATGAGCAACAATAAAACATTGAGTTTTCACCAAAGAAAATCTTATGGACTCTTTGAGGAACAGCCTCCCTTTTCTCAGTCTCCCAAGATGGACTGGGCTAGCAGAATTAAGGGTCACTTTGTGGCTGTGCATGATGGATGGTGTCTGGATTATAAGTCTGCTTGCAGCCTGTTGGGCATCAGATGTTACCCTCTTATAGATGGCTGAGTCAAAACATAAAGAGGAAAGCTGCCTCTTGTCTTTGTTCTGGCTCCAAACAGGACCTCAAGGGGGAAAAGTTGGGCTCTTCAAGGAAAGTAAGAGCTCAGAAGATGGCAAGAAAGTCTTATTAATAGAGGGAGAAGGCACAAACAGGCGATTTGAATGTTGTCTACTGGGAAAAGAAGGTGTCACACCATGAAGACTTTTGTAGGGAAGGGAGAAAAGCGTTCTTGGGGACCCAGAAGGGGCAGTCTGAGATCTGCTGCAGCTCAGCTGCTAAAGAGCCTGAAACCAAGAACCTCTTCCACAGGGAGAATTTTCTTTACAGGAGAGAGAAAAGAAATCACGCAGCTTAGTTTCTGTTGTAAGAAAAACATGTTCCAGAACTTACAGAGCTTTCTGGTGCTTGTGGAAAAGCATCCTTAGGGAGAGAGTCAAGCCTCAAACCTCAGTCAGAATCAATGCCTCCACACAGTGAAAATTCTTTGCCACTGTTTTGCCTTAGCACTTCCATCTGCAGGAAGGGAATTTATCAGCTGCATAAGGCTGCTGCAAATAGAATTAATTGATGTTTGTACAGTGTTTTGCAAGGGCAGGGATTTATTCTTGCTTATTTGTTTATCTATCAACCCATGTTACTCTTTCATCCCAGTAATAATACTCTGCAAATAGCAGGTCTCTTCAAAGAGGATAAAACCAGGGCATTGAGTGCAAAAATACACTACTTACATGTATTGACCACAGGAGGAATGTTTCCAGACATCTCCATAAAAATGTTGAGGAGAAGAGGAAAAAAAAATATGAAGCAAAGTTTGGATCTTAAACTAAAGGTCATATTGATGAGTTTTGATGTCATAGTGATGTCACTTAAATTCCTCTTAATTAAAAAATAAAGTGACAAGCAGTTAATACAGAATAAAATTATGGGAAAGAACAGAATAGTGGCCTCCTGAAGGAAAATGAAATTGTTCTGGTCACTGTCAGTGGGTTTATTTCTCCTAAGCATGCTCTCTGCAGATTCAGTGTCCAACCTCCATTAATTGTCCACACCCAGGGAAGCCCCACTTCGAGTGGCCTTTGAGCTCATTTCCTTTAGACATACTGTGTTTTGGGAGGTCCTTGAGCTTTGGATCAAAAGAGGAAATAGTATCTAGCAATAAGATTGCATTTGAGCCCCACTGAATCCAAATCTTTATGCAACCTCAAAGGGGAAATGTTGCTCTCTCTCCCCGTGCTGGGTTGGAGTGGCTGCGGCAGAGTCCCGAGGTTGCTGTCAGTCAGATGGATGGGCCTGCAATCACACAGGAACAGGCAGTGTTTGTGAGCAACCTGAATCCACCCCAAATTGCCAGCATGTTTAATAAGGCATATAATTGTGTCTCAGGAGCACAGCAGGCTTCAGACTGCTTCTGGAGCCAGCCAGCTCAAAAGCCATGCAGGAGTCAATATAGGAATTCAATTCCTCATTATTTTTCATATTTTTATTTATACCTTTAGAGTTTTTTTAAAAACCTTCTACAATATTTAAAGGGTTTTCATTGCTGTTTGTTTGCCTGCTAGGTTTAGGTTTAGTCTTGTTGTTTCAGGGTCTTTTTCTGTGTGGTTTCTAGAACTGGTCAGTGTGTTCTAGTGGACTTTGCAGACCTCCAATAGAAGAAATTCCTCTATATATGTATTCTGAATTTCACAGAGGCATGTATTCTGTAGATTATACTTATATTTAACTACAATAACACAGCCAGGGTTTCTACACAGATGACTTTCTGCTGTGCTACCAGCTTCCCACTATGGAATTCAATAGTTATGTAGAAGCTTTATATTCTTTGTAACACACCTGTGTCCTTGTTGCCTGCACTGTTTGCTTCTGACCGACCAATCAAGCAATCAAAGTCACTTTGTTTTCTGTGTACCCCTGCCCAACCATTAAACGGTTTGCAATTCAATTATTCTGTATTAAAACTTGTAATATATTGTATTAATAACTGTAATGCAATTACAGCTGTGAGTCAAAGTCAATTAATGCCTATGTGACTATCAGTGGTCCTCCTGCACTGTAAGTGTAAGAACAGAGTTCCAGATCCTTAAAGGGTCTGGTAAGAAGGACATGACTTTTATGGGTTTATATCAGATTACTTTTGCTGATTATAGCAGCCTTCCAATGGGCATATAAGAAGGCTGGAGAGGGACTTTTTGCAGGATAATCTAGTGATAGGATGAGGGGAATGGCTTTAAACTGAAAAAAGTAGGCTTTTTTCAGTAAACTATAAGTTTAGGTTTTAAGGATCAATTCTTTACTGTGAGGAGGGTAAAGCCTTGGCACAGGCTTACCAGAGAAGTTGTGGATGCCCCAGCCCTGGAAATGTTCAAGTTCAGGCTGGATGGGACTTGGAGCAACGTGTTCTAATGAAAATTGTCCCTGCCCATCACAGGAGATTGGGACCAACAGATCTTTAAGAACCCTTGCAACCCAAGCCATTCTGTGCTTCTATGGACAATGGGATTAAGACTGTTGAATATAGCCCTGAAAAAGACATCTCAGCTTGTTCATTCAAAGTTCAGCTCATAGCCCCCCAAATGGATTTTATTTATTTCATAGTTTTAAGAACTGGAGTATTCACCTTAGATTCTTCCAAAGGCTCATGGAAACTCACAAACACTACCAGTTTGTAAGTCATAATGGGAAAAGGGTTCTGTTAGATTGCTTTTTTTTATTATTTCTAATCATTAACATGGCATCTAATCCTGTGTCACTATCAAACTATTTTCCAGTGATGTCAGGTGCTTGAGGCTGTTTTATAATCCACAGTTCCAGGAGCACCAGAAATTTGGCATAATTATTTTCCCTCAAAAAGAGCTGAAAAAGAAAAACTGCTGATAGTTTTTGGACCTGGATTCAGAACCTGTATTTTGTTTCCCATTGATAATCCAGGATCAAAATCAACAGTATCACCTGTTATTTAAAAATTGACTTCTCATACAGTACTTACAGATGAAAAGCAACATGGCTCCTTCCTTACTCTTGTGTTGAGGATTCTCCCTGAAACACCAAACTCTCTTTGTTTGGAAAATATAACCACAAGATCTGACAGAAGCAATACTGAGGATAATACAGTGGCTCTTTTACTTTTAGATTTGATCTTAGGAAAACAATGCACATTGCAGTGCAAAAATATCATTCTTCTGAGAACATTATTGGGTTTTTTTTTTCCTGAAAATGCAGAAATGTACCAGAAATTTCTAGGTTTTCACATTTCAGCAGATAGGTCATAATGTATACAGTAAAGATAAAGAATGCAGGAAGAAATCAATTCTGTTATCATTTTAAATGTATGGTTCACTACAAGTAAACATATGTTTCTCTTTCTCCCTTTTTTGTGCACTGCAATGAAGTTTTAGGTAATAAAATGTGTTGCCTGAAGATAAGAAGTACTATCTAAAACACATTTCTGTCAATTAAATTGTCTTCTATTGCTACCATTGAAGTGCTAGCGGACTTCTGATTCGACTGATTTTTAAGAATACTGAAGAATACAAGTCATTTGAATTGGAATGCTCACTGCTAATTTATGGTGTTTAACCATAATGGAGATAGAAAATAATACTTGGGAAATTGCTTTTTATTATGAATGAGTCCTTAGCATTTAACTTTTGCTTTTTTATAAAGCTGTATCAGCCAGAGAGCCTTCCATTTTCACTTGTACTGTTTGTCTTCTTATTTAGTGTTTTGTCCCAGTAATTAACTATAAAATCTGCAATGAAATAGGGCTGAGGAGCTATCCTCCCATACATTCAACTCTCTTTAATGACCTCAATGACATAATGCTCAATCCAATACTTAAATGCCAATGAAATTGAGATGCTTTAAATGTTATAATGAACTAGCACTTATTTCAATGCACACTGTGTTGAACAAGTGTCCTGGCAAATGTGCAGCTCATATAATATTTTTGCCATAAGAGGAACAGCCTATGAAAATTAAGTGCCATGGACATTTGAACATTGTGCCATATGAGCATTCCCGGGCAGTTCAAGCAACATACACACATTTTTTCTCTAGGTTTAAAATCTCCTCTCTTCTCTTTCAGAGGCCTCTAAGGATTTATTGTGCCTTTACATTGGTGGGATAGAGGAAGGAGTTATTTCAGACTTAGACTCTCTGCATGCTGCTCTGGAAAGCTCATGGAAACCTCCACATCCTAAAAACTGAAAGTGGTTGTGTTGGTCAGAGGCTGTCTGGCAAAGAGGACAAATCTTTTGAAGGTGATGGCACTGCTCACATGATTTCTAGTTGTGTAGGACAATTGGTAAAACCCAGACTAATCTCACTAAATTTTAACTTTGTGTAAGTTGCACAATTCACCCCTTCTAACTATATTAATCTGTTCAAAAAGAGTCTAGATAAAAGCTGATCATTGCTATCAGTGTAGAGAAATACTTCCAATATTTCAGCCTTTCTGTATCTGAGAGTGGCTGTAGACTCCCCACCCCTGGAAGTGCTCAAGGCCAGGTTAGAGGGAACTCTGAGTAAGCTGGTCTAGAGGAAGGTGTCCCTGCCCAAGGCAGGAGATTGGAACTGGATGAGCTTTAAGGTCCCTTAAAACTCAAGATGTTCCATGACTCCATGATCTACATTAGGAAGAGAGGAATCAAAAGTTCCTGCTCTTTCTGTTGGCTAAAAAGGAAATCTGCACAGTCACCTCTGGTAAGGACGCCTGCACTGGAGCTGTGTTTCCTCAGACAAAGTCCATCCTTAGCATCTGCTCCAAAGTGGAGCCTGAGCTCTTTTTATATCAGACAGGAGAATTAATTTTACTTGTTTGGGGATTAATGCCAATTGTAGTTTAGCATGAATCACCTTTGGAACTGCGTTTTTTTTAATCAACTAAAGGAGGAGACTAGGAGGAGCCTAAAGATAGCACATTAGACTGCACACTTTTTTATTTAACTGTAATTAAATGAAATGAATCTCAGCCTGGAGGACATTGCCTACAGACTCAGAATACAATGTGTGTTTCATGTATCTGTTGAAGGCAGCAGGTCGCCTAAAGATCAGAAAGATACAATCCCTTCCCTGCCCTGATTTTGCCTATTACAGTAAAAAAATGGGCAGAGGAAGAAGGAAGAGAGGTGATGGCAGGCAGGGGAATAAGCAGTAAAGATATAAAATTGCTCAGGTCTACTATGACCACCCTCAGTTGCAGTACAATTGCAGCCTGAGGACTGCAACAAAAGCAGTGAATAGTTGCTCTGTCTCTGTGGTAGCAGATGTTGGGGATTGTGGTTCTCTCAAGTGCTGATGGCTTCCCTTGAGCAACACCTTTTTAATTTTTTTTTTAATGTTACAGAAATCAGACATTTATTTTACGTGTGCAAAAATGTAACCTTCTTTTCAGCTTTGAAGGAAGGGGGCAGTGGGATCACCTCATTATCTTCTGTGAATATGACTGGAGGACATATTTGCTAAATATAGATATAGATATAGATAGATATAGGTATAGATATAGATATGAAACAAGTGAATACTTGTTTATACATTCTTTCTCCCTTCTGCTTTCTCTCATTATTTTCCCTGTGCTTTAAAAAAAAAGAAGACTATAGAAAGGTAATTTCTTATGTGTCACTCAGGCTGTCATCATAGATACACAGGAAAAAAAAAAAGTTAAATTAAGATTATTTGAGATGTGATATTAAAACTGAAGTGTTTACAAATCCTTACTGATACATATAGAAGAAGCGAGTTCTTTTTAAAACATTATTAAAAAATAGAATATTGCATACTTAGATTTTATGCACCTCCAAGTAAACAGACATCTTAGAGATGTTTAGTTTTCAGAAGATAGAGGCCTGTCTGTTTTCCACTGGAAAATGTGACTGCTTAAGGCATTTCATTTTAGCCCCCTTAGGGCTTCTCTATTTGTATAAGTAAAAATTAAAACAGTGGAACTCACTAGGAAAATCAGGAATATCTAGAGAAAATGTTAATATTAGAGATTCAACTAATCTAAAATGTTATCAGCCCACAGGATATGACAGCCTATGTAAGCTGGGAGTCTTTCCTTTAATCTTTGTGAAACCAACACTTTGAAGGCAGTTTAATCAAGATATTGCAAGAGCACTGTTTAAGGAGTGCGTATAAATTAAAATCTTTCCAAAAAGAAAAATTCTAAAAGAACTTGTTGTAAGCTTAGATTGTAGACAACTATTAAAAAATCATTACTCAGGTTATAAAATTTTATATTTATTTTTTCAGCAGTCATTAACTGAAGAGTAGTAACATTGAATTTTAGAAAATTGGTGAAAGCAACCTGAAGGAATAAAATAGGATACTAAAAAGAAACTTTTTGTTACCTTTGCTACTGACAGAGTTATATAACAAATGGCACAATATTACATAACTTCCCCAAGTTCATGCACTCTTCCTTATGAACCACACCAACAGGGCTGAGAGGTGATAGAGAATCAAGACAGGCACTCTGTGATCACATCTGCTTCCTCTTCCCAGCTCTCAATTTCTATTTCCTTCCTTCCCCCCCCCCCCCGCCCTCCGCGAAATCCTCAAGGAACTTGTTGCCAAGGTATGGTCCCAAGAGATAATGGTCTTGCCATAATGGATGACTATTTAGGAAAATAATGCTTGATTCCTTATTCTGCAATTCCCATCTTTCTAACAGCAATGAGAGCTCAGGGAGTGAGAGATGCTGATGCATCCAAGCTGGAGGTGACTTCAGGGTCTTCCTCTGTTGGCTTTTCAATGCCTGAAATGAGTCTGAGTAAAGGTGGCAAGGAATCAGGAAAACTGCTGGATTAGAATTCCCAAGGGCTTACAAGATCCTGAAAGGTGTGACAGGAAGGGTGGATTTTGAGTTTGGCAGCGCAACTGTGACTCCTGCAGCATTCAATTCATGGGGAACTGTGAGCCCAGAAACCTGCCAGATAGAAAGCTTGGAATTCCTGATTCCTAGAATAAACTGTGGGAGAGAGATATTTTCACAGCAAGCTACTAAATCAACATTTTCTGGAGATAAGTTGCTGCTTTCAGCTATCGGCATTCATAGTAGGAATAAGAAAAGAAGCAACAGAGAGCACTCTGGATGCAGTTGTTTAGAAGACTCCTTGAACCCTTCTTGGATCTCAAAAGATTTTCACACACTTTTGCCCTAAAAGTTTGAGCTTTACAATGTTTGTAGAATAAACAAGTGGAAGAAACTGTTATTGGGTTGTATTAAAAATACAACTAATACCAAACACATGCTAGCATGTTACATGAAGGCCAGACAGGCTTCTATCACCCTTTCTTTGTTTCCTTCTGAAATTTTAAATGCTCAAAAAGTCTGAAACTATCTTCCTACTCCTTCCCTCAAGTACACAGCAAGGAGTTTTCACTGACCTAAACTGCATTACCATTCTGAGATGCTCTTTATCGCTTCCTCCCTCTGTGTTACTCTGTTTACTCTTGGTGCTTTGAGCTACTTTTAATTAATTATATTGAATGCAGAAGTAATCATATAGTTTGGTGAAAATGCAATCATAAAACAATCTCATTGTACTTGTTCTATTTTATTCAGAATTTAGTCAATAAATAACCATGTGCCCGTTGGGTCACAAAGTTATATGTGATCATGGTGCTTTACTCTCAGAATTTCTACAGCTGACAACAGACTCCAAATTCTTAATTTAAATCAAAATCACGCTTACATAGCTTTGGGAAATATCCTTTCTAACAGTGAAAATTGAGGTTATTAAAATATTGATTCGATTATAGCTCAAAGACATATATAGCATAAACTTTCCAAAAGGTGTCTGTGTAGAAACTGGAACATCAGTCATCATTGTAAACTGAGGCTGTCAAGCTCATCTCAGTGTGTGCAGCTATCCAGCTGTGTATATGTCTAGATCTGAACTCTGTGGTCCAGTATGCACCTGAACTTTTACAGTCATAGAGAGAACAGGTACTTAAAATACATTTTTCATCTGTCTTATTATGGATGGCTACCTCGGGATGAGTTAAGTGCCCATTTTTTCTCCCAGGTCTCTGAGAGTCTGTACCTAGTTCAGGTACAGACAATTACTTTGTAGACAGTAAAAATTAGGTGACTGAAAACCTACCTGAGGTGCCTAAAGGCATGAATGAATTTTTCTTTACAGCCTCTGTTCTTCAGGAGAAGAATCCCTATCTCTGGCATGGACTAATATTAAATTTCATACATGGAGAACACAGATATAAAGAATTAAAGGTTCAGTTCCAGAGGTACTGAGGTTCTGATACTCTAGTTTCTGTGAAGGAAAATCACATGGGGAAGTGCTTCACAGAGATCTCTGGGATATCTACAGCCTGAATGCCCAGACACTGATAATAACTGAACTAAAGCCTTGTCTTGACCTTTTGCTCTACAACTCAGTGCATTTCAGAAATATGATATGCAAGGTGTGATAATCAGCAGGCAATGAGCTGGGAACTAAAATTGTGTAGAAGTAAATGTTAAAGGAAAACATGAAAAACTAGTCTTAACTTTTCTGCATGCAGTGCTAAAAAGTTGCTGCCATTGAGGAAAATGATCTTGGAATTGTGATGAACAGTTCTATGAGAAAAATAGTGGTTAATGATAGCCAAAAAGTTAATTGCAAAAGTAATTAAGAATTATTAGGAAAATAATTTAAATAGCAATAAAAGAAGCAATAAAATAAAATCCCACCAAGAGGCACAGTGGAGTCACCCTTCATACAACATGCAGTAAATGGTTTCACTGTGTGTGCTCGATTCATAAATTTGAAATGGCTCACAAATTTTGATTGGATACCTCAGGGACAGAGTATTCTTTCTTTCTTTGATGGATAAAGCTTAAAGGATGAAGATTGCCACATGAAAATGCATGATGTTACATGGAAATTTAATTTGCATATCAATGTAGTCTAAAAAATGCTTACTAAAAAATGCTTACTCTAAATTTCTCCTAGAACATTGAGACAATAATGGTGAAAATAATAATTAATATTAGCAGACACTGTTCAGTGTTGCATTTAACCAATATTCTGAGAACCTTTTTCTAGTCAACTGCATGTGTATTAATACTGGATATAATTTTTTAAGTCTACCAGTGCTAAAGTACATTATACTCTTTTCTTTAAGTATTTTTGATTTTGGATTATTCTAATGAAAAAGTGTAAGACTTTCAGGGACTGTAAATTTATACAGCTTTGAAGGATTCATTTGTCATTTGCTAACTGATACTACTGAGAACCTGGCTAGACATTTACATTAATTTATCTTCTTTTTTTTCAAACTTTTTTTATCCTTGCCTGCAAACAGTGCATTCTTGCAAAGAAAATTATTTGTTCCTTGTCCAGTTTCAAAAGACTGTTTTATCTTACAGTGTTATTTTACTAAGATGAGAGAATCATGCACCAGATCACAGGGATCCTCTATGCAGCTTTTATGTCAACCACAGCTGCAGCTTTACTATGCTGACCTTTGGGTACCCCAAATGAGAAGTTGCCGCCGTAGTGTCAGAACACCCAATACACACCCAAATCAAAGAATACACACCCAAATCAAAGAAAGAGCAACCACTTCTGGTTATTCACACTTTAAAGCCCCTGATTTCTCTGTTGAAGATTTTTTTCTCATCTGAAAATGAGATAACAGATCTAGACACTGCTTTGGTGGTTCATCTCTTTTATGCAGGCTGAAGATATTTCAGATTTTTTTCATTTTTGTGTCTCCTTCCTGGTCAATGCTTTCTCAGCCCCAAGGCCACGTCAGGCTGTGGGGTTTCCTCCAAAGCAGATGCAGTAAGCAGGCTGAAGGGGCAGGGTGGAAACAGAAATATTTGCTAAAATATACTCACATGGAGTCAGCTGTGAAGCCAAATATGAGTTACTGCAGTGGTGCATGTTCATCTCAGCAAGGAGCTCCCATGGCCAGGTTGTGCATAACACATGAAACTGCACTCATGTCACACCCTGCCAGAGGAATAGCACAGCACTGAATCCTTTTATTTCTATGAAATGTTCAGAGTTAAACTTAATCATTTTGGTACCATTTAATTTTATGCAGTAGCCATTAAAATTTCATCATTTCATACTTACGTGCTAATGGTTGATAATACTGCATATAGCTGTAAAAATAAAATGAAATAACACCTAACCCACAAATTGGATGAATGATAATCACATTTTAATACTACAAAATACCTTAGTACAGAGAAGATGTTAGGTATTTGTCCAGATTTAAGTAGTTTTAAAAATATATAAATTTATGAATGCATTAGAGAGATCAGACTAAAAAAAAGACATAAATATCTATATTTATTAAAAACCCCTTAAAATTAATAAGTAAAACCCAAACATAAAGTTAAATGTGAATTTAAGTGCTTTGCTGAGATAGATTTTAATAATTCTGACTTCTTGGTGTCCTCATTGTAGGTATGGGCAGGATGCTATTGCCTGCTGAAGCTCTCTCTTCTCCAGGCCAAACAAGGACAGGTCCCCCAACATCTTCTGAAAGTCAATTACTCCAGTTCCTGTTCTCCTCCACTCAGTGATGACCTGCCACTGAATTAATGTCAATTTTTACCATTGCCTTTTTTTTTTTGCTGTCCCAGGACCAGATGCAGAATTGTAGCTGTGGGCTGATGGCAGCTGATCATGGAGGGATATCCCTCTTTTGCAACTCCTGGCCTTCCTTCTGCGCCAGAAATCCAGAAGACTTTGCTGGCAGGGTGTGCTGATGTTTTTTATTTAACTGTTTGCCCACCAGGACCTCAAAGTCCCTTCCTCAGTGTCCAGTTATGATTCATATATGTGCAGAATGTTGCATTTTTTCCCCTCCAACCTTTCTAGATCCCTCTGAGTGGCAGTATTGCCCTTGAGCCAAATGAATGCCCCCAGTGGTGCCTTAGAATGTTTGTGAAATTGATTCAACAAAAGCAGAAATAGCTGCATGGTATTTCTCGTCTTACCACACAAAGGGGCAGATTTTTACCATAGTAAAAAGTCCTTAGGTAAGATGTTATAGATTCCCTGGGTTTGAGAAGTTTTGCATTTTGGTTCCAGCCCTCTCAACTCCCTAGTTGAGCTTGCCTCAAAAGCAATGTGTAGTGACTATGTCTCAGTGTAACTCAAGAAATATATCTTTAACGGCGCCAAAAAAGAAAAAAAAGTTCCGAGAAAAAACACTTGGATCCTCTCCTGCAGCCACTGCTGAAGTAAACAGTGAATAAAAGAGAAGAAAACAAAGCATCACAAAGGAAAAATCAGCTCCTCTTATGTCTTCATCATAGCTGACTAAAGTTGTATTTCAAAGTACTTTTCAAGCTGTTTGGATACACATCAACTTGTAAGGGTAAAGGGAAGAAAAAAGGAAAGGAAAGAAGCTCACTGGCTTTTCAGCCCGGAGCGCCAATGAATTATATTTTTTCCCCATGTTTCCTCGCAAGTCTGCTCTCTCTTTTTCTGTGCAGTTTTATTTATGTGGCAAGGTATTAGCTCAGCAGTAAGCTAAGAGCCACATGGAGTTATGAGAGGACACATTTGACTTTTCTGCTGAAACACAATATTCTCTATGAAACAATAGTTTGTACAGACAACATAATGGTTCCTGGGAGACCAAATGTCTCAGGGGGCTAGGATGTGCAATTGGGCTTTCATTTTCTACCTCAGCACTTTGCATGTCAACCAGATTAGTAATGACCTGAAATTCCCATCTAACACCGCAGCAGTTCCTCGTGCTTTGCTGTTTTTAAGGGAGCACTGGGAATGGGCTGCTGCTTCTCATTTAGGGAACAGAAGGAGAAATCAAACCATTTCCCCTCTTATATAATATAATAAATATCATAGAATCGTTTGGGTGGTAAAAAATCCTTTAAGTTCATTGAGTCCACCACTCCTTGGATTTGGCATCCAACCACTTTTTTATGCTGGGGTAAAAAAGTCCAAGAGGTTTTGCTACAGCACAAATAAAAGCTTTGCTTAAACCCTTAGTTTAAACCCTTGAGTCCCTGAGGAGAATCTCTGAATGCTCCCATGAGGCCATTTGAGCTTTTCTCCTGCAGAGCCATATCCTGACCATGGCATTCTCAGATGCTTCACCTTCCAGTTTCCTAATTCCCTGTCAGGTGCTAGAGCAGGCCATGAAATACAAATGTGAAAAAGCAAGCCTGAGGTCATTCAGTGAAGCCAATAGCTGAACATGAGGTTTGTTATCACCAGAGCTGGCTGAAGGGATAACTCCTGAGTCCTGCAAAGAGCTTTTACTAAAATTGCTGTATAAACTTAACAGCCACTGTTAAGATCAAAACCATCTGTCTGGATTGTCCATGTGTGGCTTGTGGTGGTTTGAGCTGTTTTACAGAGGATACAAAGAACAGTGCTTAAAAAAATATTAAGAAGAAGTGTCTGTAACCTGTGTGTAACCTCCCTGTCAGGTGGCCTGTTTACCAGCTGTACTACAGAAAGGGATTTTAGGCTTAGTCTCACAGCATTCTTGTTATATTTAGCTGCAACAGGAGCTTAAACTTAGTTATCCAATGGAGAAACATTTGGTCTAAGCTCCTTTTGTAACCCATGGAGAGACACAGAAGTATCCCAGAGCATGTGCCTTAATCTAAAAGGCTCGCAATGAGAAGTTTCATTTGTCCTTTGGAGGCAGTTATTCCTTTTTGTTTCCTAAAGAAAGATTACAGACAAATGGCACAGGCAAAAAAAAAAAATTAGATTGTTTATAAGGGATGAAATTAGATTAAACTCGCCCATAGCTTCTCAACACTCGCATTATGTTTTTGAGGTCCCTTTTGCCTTACAGAGCAGTCTCAAAGGGAATTCAAGGCAAACTGGTGTTTCACAGACACTGTTAACCTGCCTTGATGGTAGCATTTCACACCTTTGCAATGGAGAGGAAATTCATTAAACAAATGGAATTCATAGTGGGAAAGAAAAAATATCACAGATTTGCAAAGCAGGATAGAATAATTTCATGAAAGGGTCATGAAACCTAAGGGGATTTTCAATACTTTTGAATACCAGAACTCCTTGCTACAATGTTGATTTTTTTCAGTGTAAGACACATCCCTGCTACACACCTTTCTGCATAACAACCTATTGCTCCAAGGCCTGTGTGTCTACATAAAATAATAGACAGTTTTATCTTTAGTTGAGGAATCCAAGTTTTACTGAGTATCTTGAGTTTCCCAAACATTTGGGAACAAAACAACACCAGTAACAGTGAGAGAATGTGGAGAATCTCTACAGTAATTGGCAGCCTGGAGCAGTTTCTAAGTAGGTGTTTATTCCCCTGTACTGTGGGAAAAGCACACTCTCTGTAAAGGTAAGGCGGCCCTACATAACATAACAATATTTCAGTTAAATCTTGATAAGCAAAAATCAAACTTTCTGGTTGCCTCCTCAAGGTCTTTCTAAACTTTTATGCTCACTGGTTTTCTTTACATGCCATCCACATCTTTCTCTAGCCATGGTTTAAGTTTTTCTCAACATAAAACTTGCCTGGTAGATACAGAGAATACATTTCAGAAAAGGATTTTGAAATAGGGGAGAAGTGTTACAGAGATTTTATGCTCTTCCCACCTCTCGTTACCTTTCCTGTGACACTTCTGGGAGAGAACCACCCCTCAGCCTGATGGTGAAATGTCTCCTTAGCATCCAGATGATACCTTCTGTTTGATAAACAGTTGGGGAGTTGGATAAGGGCACAGCTTAAAGCAAGCACGGCAGCAGTAGCAGCAGACAGATCCAATTTCTCCGAGAATGCTTGAACACCTGCTTATAATAGAGCTAAATTTTATCTCTTGTAGTGTCCTGATGTGTGTATTGACTTGTTTTCCTTTGTGCCAAAAACTTTCATGGTGTCTTCATTATCAGAGCTTGTAGAACAGGGCAACAGTTGTTTCAACTCAATCTGTGGCTTTGAATTTGTCAGGCACAAGAGGACAATTGCACAACGCTGTTCTTCAATTTTAAGTGACAGTAGGTATGTTCAGTTTGTCTGTGTGATCTGGATCAGAACCAAGGGCTTTGTAGTTTTCTGTCCAAACTTGTCACTACATTTAGAGAAATCTAAATGTGTCTCAAAGACATTCAAAGTGATTAACAATACCCACAAGCAAGTGATAAAAGTCATTACACTCGGGCCTCCTATCTGCTCCTGAGGTAATAGCTGCAGGAGCAGACTGCTGACTGAGTTGAAAAGGCAGCAGATTCTCAGTTTGGTCTGAGAGGCAGAAGAAGAAAAATTCCTCACTGTCTCCTTGTTCCTTGATTTTCTACCATTATAAATAGTCACTTACAGCAGGATCACAGAGGCCTCCTTCCTGATGGTGTCCCATATCCTCTTGTAGTCTTTTCGATGTAGGAAATTAGAGCTCTTCACCCTCTAGGCTGACATATATCTTCCAATTTTTGGTTATTTACCTTTTCTAGGGACAGAGATCTCATTTTTGCTACTGTTTTCTTCCTCACCAAGATTCAGATCTGTTCGTTTTGGTACTTTTCCTTAGAAAGGTGCGTTCAGTCTGTGTCCCAGCTGGATGCAAAAGCCTCAGTATTCAATACAGCAATAAAGAGAAAGAGATTGAACTGAGATGTTTTGAATGGTCCTTTAGCAGCACTTGCCTTCCTGAGCCAATCGCTGGAGGCAGATATTTGACATAATCAATCCTGTGACCACCTGCTTCTCTTCTTAGGCTGTCCTGAGAAAAGAGCTCTTGGACTGCTGCCTTCAGGACTATGCACCTACAATTCCGCTGCCTGTCAGTCCCAGGTGGTTGACAGTACAAAAATTAGATCTTGCTCTATGTCATATCCTACAGCCCTTGATTTTGAGGCTGGAGGGACACCCATGATCTTTGCTCCAAACCAACAGGAACTTTGTCATAATAATCCACAATTCCCCAGGTTGCATGGTGATAACTAGTGCCTTTGAAAAAGCTGTATTATTTCCTGTAAAAAAGTGGGCACTGGAGGTTTTCAGCATTTAAGATTCCCCTGCCTCCCCAATTTGTCTTGTCATTGTTAAACCTTATCTCCACTTCTTTGTTTCCACCATTCTTTTTAAAGAATCATAATTGGTACGATTATCCTTGCTATGAGAATAATTAGCTAAAGCTTTCTGACACATTAAATGGGGAACATTACATTTTAAGCAGCAGGTACTGAAACACTAAACAATTCTGCTTTGAATAGGACCATAGAGAAGAGGCTCAGGTGTAAAAATTGCTAATTTTAGCAATTTGAACTTTGTACCTTTAGAGAAGAAAATTAATCTCAAAGTAGTTTTTGCCTGTAAATAGACAAAACACTTTGGTCTCTTTTTAAAACAGACCTTTGATATTCTTGATGATAGAAGATCACTCTAGTTGCAGAGTGAATTGTGTGTCCAAAAGAACCTTGCTCTTACAAGAGGAGGGTGTTTGATTCCTCTCCTCTGTTATTGGGTAATTCAAGTACCACCTAATGCAAATAGCATTTTCCAGCAACACTTGCATTTTAGGTGTGGAATCTCGCAACAGAGAACTGAGCAAAGTCACATCTGAAAAAGAAAAAAAAAAGATTGAATTTTAAGTACTCCAGCACTGAAAACTCTGTTCCATGTTTAGAAAACTGATTGTAGGGGACAAGTACACAAACCTCTTTATCAAATTTGACTGGTATCAGGTGCATCTTGGTACCTGCTTAAATATCCCTCCCCTTCTAATGTTATAAGAATTTACATTAATTTACATTACCATTGCCAATAATCTTTCAGGACATCATTTGCTCATGTGAAGCAGTTTTTTCAGAAAGACCACCAGATAACCTGTAGGCCTGAGAAGGTTGCTTGGAATAAGTAGATTATGGTCATGAATTGGCTTAGAAATCATCCTGTTATCAACATGGCTGTGATGAGCCTTTTTTCTTAGTTAAAAAAAGATAAGGAAAATGTGATCATTCTATTTAAAAATGAGATTTTAATGGTTTGCTAGAAGTGATTTTGGTCAGCAGTGAATTTCAGGGTTGTTATATAACTTAGTGTTCAACCATAGCAAGTAAACGATGATGTAAGTTTGATGGAACTAATTGCTTTTAACTAATATAACTGTCACCTTAATAAATTATAAAACAACATTCAGAAATTCTTTAAAAGTCAGAATTTTTACATCAAAAAACTAAGCTATAAGTGGCTGATTTAATGGAGTTATTTCCTTTGCAGGTTTTCCTAGATTGTTTTTTCTTCCAGGAAATGTTAAGATAAAGAAAACAAAAAAACCTTTGATTTCAGCAATAAAGAGCACTGAGTTCATTTCTACTTAAATAATTCTCTGACTTCTCTACTGACATGTGAAGCAAACCAAGTAAAGCAAAGAGGTGTTATTCAGACCCTCATTAAACTGAAAGCTAATATGGGCTTAAATATAGACCTTGGGATTTAAATTCCCAAAACATGCTTAAAACAGTTTCAACCATGGGTTAGGACTTAAAAAAAAAATGAATTCCCTTCTTGCCATCCTGGTTTATTCAACTATGCATGTACCTCAGCAGTCCAATAGGAAACATCTCCTCAGGGAATAGGCATCTCAGGGCTGCTTTTTTCATCTAAATGTTTAGCAGAAAAGAAATCCTGTTCCTTGCCCTGCACTATTCACATAGTTATTAAAGGAAGAAATAGGAAATGTCAGTTGGTTTGAAGCACATTATAGCACTGAGAAATATTTGATCAGTTCCTGGAATTGCTGCTTCTGTTCCACAAACTTGAGCAGATTATTTCATTCTTTATGTCTTAATGACTGTAAGTGTAACTGGGGGCAAATCTTGTTATAGTCCCAAGTAAGATTACACATCCCCAAAGCAAGTCTTCAATTCTTCGCATATCACAGATAATTGTGTTGCAAATTCTGTAGTGCAAAGATTAATTATTATTATATGCTTTTCATCTGGCACATTGGGCCGTAACTGTGCTACCAGAGTATAAACAAAGTACAGCAAAATCACAGATACTTTAGATCTTCAGGAGAAGACTGAAATTTTAGTAAACTTTATTGGTTCTTGATTCTTAATTCTACTTCATTCTGCCAGATACTCAGTTCTGTTTTGCTCTGTCAGAATATTTGCTACTTCTGTAACTCTTCCATTTTGCTTAAATTATCTAATTGTTAATTATCTCAGCTATTTTTCATCCACTGATGATCCATCCACTAAGAAATGTGCAGTTTACACCTGACTGCATGCCCAGTTGATTGCCCTTCTCAACCTGTGCTGTATCATTAGGAGGACACTCAGTTTCAGAATACAACTGAAACTGCCTTTCCTTTTTCTTTCTTTGGAAGGTGTGTTCAAGGTTCTCCCCTGTTAGAGATGCTTTTCAACTTCTGTCACTGTTTTGACATTTTGATGCATCGCTGGGGAGTGCTGAAATAGTTGGTTTGACACTGGTGTCACAACCTTCCATCTTTGCGTGAAAGCATCTATTACTGTATTTCCACATCTAACCACAATCCAGACACTCATGACAAACCACAATAGTCATGTTAGCCCAAGTGAAGGAGAGAAAAAGAAAACCTTCACAGCTCACTAGAAAATCACCTTCACTCTGCTAAAGCAAGATGTGAGTGCTGGTGTTTCACAGATCCCCTTGGATCAAAAGCAACTGTCCATGCTAAAGGACAGTGGTACATGATGTGAAAAAAAATAAATAAAAAAGAGTGATATTTTTGGGTTCATGGGGAAAAAGAATTGCAGAAAGAATGGCTGTGAACTAAAACAAGTTGGATGAGTTTATGGAATGTCTATTTTTGGAAAGTTTCATAACTCATATGGAAAATATTCCAGTCAACTTTGTCTAGTGTCAAAATTAATGCTCCATTGGGAATGGGAGTTGGACTGGATGAGGCAAAGCCTGCCTAAAGCACTGTAGGATTCCAGGATTTGTTCTGCCTGCCTCTCTTTTTGAGGACAGAGGGTGTTTCCATGACTGGCTTTGAGTGAGTGTCTAACTTTTAGATAATTAGACTACATGAGGTAAATCTCATTCTAAGGCTGAGGGAACTTGGAAGAATACAAAGGAAATGTGAGATTTAATGCTAGAAAACAGACACAACTCAGCTATCATGGCAGGAACCTGAGTGTTCACACATGGCAGAGGCCACCAGGAAAGACAAAATTCAGAAATTGTGTGTGGAGACTATGCGCTGTGATCTCTGGCACCATTTGCACTGGAATTAAGTAACAGGGAAAAGTGTGATGAAAAATTATTGTCCTTGCTACCAGAAGGATTGTATCAAAGCCAGTTTCTATAGCAGGTGAGATGCAACACATGCTTTTGGCAAAACTGAGTCTCTCTGTAAAAAAAAAAAAAAAAAAAAAAAAATTATTCCTATTTTAAGGAATGGATGTTTATTTGAAGTCAGTTTATTTTCTCCCTATAAAAACAGCAGAGATAAAACTATTTCAACAGCACAGTACAGTCCATTTCACATCTGCCTCTCCTTCTGGACGTGCTTCTTTCTACCCATTCACTGCATGGGGAAATTAAGCCATGATTCCAATTTAATTCCCTTAGGAACCTAAAGGGCGATGTAGCAAAGGCCACTGTCTGCATCAGGAATGGGTGCAGAGTAGCTGCCTCCGTGTAACTTCATATCCTTACTTAGTGAACATTGATTTTTCCATGTAGGTCCCCCCTGAGCTTTCTATGTTTCAACACTTTGTGGATACCCTTGTGTGTTCTCTTGAAAAGAAATTAATCACATTGACCAGATGAAATGTAAAGGAAAGCAGCTAAAAATGTGGCATACCACTATTACTTTACATTGCTCTTTAATTTTTAAATCATCTAAAAAATTCAGAATTTTTTTCCTTTCTCAGTAGTTATTTATGGATTTTTATTTGACTGTTTTACACCCAGCAATGTTTCTATGGTTTCCTTCTGGTAGTTTTTTTGGAATATATTTTGAAAACTTGGCAGCCATACAACATTTCTTTATATTGTGCATGCAAACTATCAGATTTTTAATGAGATAGCTATGCATATCTCAGTAGCAAAAGCCTTGAAAAACTGCTGTTCAGAATTCTGCCTTGTCTCATAAAAAGAAAAAACAAAAAGTACAAGTCCAGCACATCACTCATTTTATAAACTCAGACTGGATAATCACAGCATATTTTTAATGTCCAAGCTCAGCCCTCTCTTTCTCTACTGCTGCAACTTGCTGTCATTCATTACATCATCCATAAAATTATAAGGCAAATCCTTGGGCCACGAATTATTTATTTGTTCTGCAAAATGCCCAGCTCATTAAAGCTGCTAAATTGAATAATAATATTGGTGAGACAGTGGGTGGCTTTGATAGAACCAGTTTACTGTCAGAGGGAATTGTTTGCAAAACACAGATTTAGCATAACATCATGGAGTGTCTTACAGTCCTGCTTTTCAGAAAGCGGGGAGATTTGGTTGTGATATTGAACACTATTTCACGTATGGATGTTTTTCCAGCTCTTAAAAATCACATTTAGTTTAGGATTTTCCTAAGCAGGCATTCTAACTGGTAACCTCCACTTCAGCTATGGACAGCAACAGGACAGTCTGATTATTCTACTTATAGATATATCTGCTCCAGCTTTCCTCCAGATTATCTTGCTGAAAACATAAATATCTGTGTACTACAGATACTCCTCCATTTTTCTGTGTGTAGAATGCATGTGGTTTTTCACTTTTATATATGGTTGCATTCCACCACTGCTGGTTCATCTTCATTACTGATTTTGCTTGAATTCAGCACCGAGATTTCTTTAAAATTAAGCATATTTTAGTTAATATATTGCAAGGTCCTACCTCTTTTCCTGAGTCACTGTAGTGTTTACCATTGTGTATTCCATCTAATTGTGACTCCAACCAGGCATCCGACCAAAAGTGGGAAAGTATTTGATTCATACTCCTCAGAAAATAACTAGCATTTTGAATTTTCTTTACCTGATTCTTCTGGAATAATCTCTCCTAGTGGAATTCACAAGAATATGAGGTTTCTCGGGTACTAGTTCAGTATCTTTGGCACTTAACTGCAGTGATTCTGTATTCAGATGCACAGATTTGCAATTATAGTCATTGTAGGAGATAAAATATTGATCTTTCTGCATATTGGTGTGCATGCTGGTGCTTGATTTTGGGAATACGTTAACGTGAAAGATCTCAAAATGATGTAGTCAATTGCAGAGGTAACCACTGGTGTCTTCAGTTTCTTAATTTTATATTTCTTTGTGAATAGTCTGTGATTACAAAGGAAGATATAAATTCTTTCCTTTCAGACATGACTCTGTATGTTGCTTAAAACAGCTGTCAATATTAAAAAGAAATGGTTAATGTATTCCTTGCTGTGTATTTCAATAAGTACTCACCATTAAATTCCTGCTGGTCAAATTTTCCCTTGGTCTATTGGCTAAAACATTTGTTAGACTGGCAGATATGGATATAATTTATGGATTTCTAAGTAAGAAAACAGGGAACACGCATAAATATAGATCTCTACAGTAGGAGTCAAGAGTGTGAGCCAATGAATGCATCGCTTGCATGTACTCTGCAAAGTTCTGGTGTCTTCTTAGCCACAATTATTTGATAAAGATTTTTTAAACTAATATTTCTCATTGACTGTGAAACCAACAGCAGCTCAGGAAAAGAAGCAAAGTAATAAACAGCATCTGTTTTACTGAAAAATTTGCTGAAATTGAACTCTTGTTAATGTATAAAACAGTCAACTGGAAGTTTATCCAACAATAACAACAAAAAAGTGTTCAAAGATGATTAATCTTAGAAGTCTGTTGCACTAGCACTGAATCCCAAGGGAAAAGAGCTTCATATTGACATTTGACAAAGTTAATTTTAGTAACTGATAATTGATGGATGGTTTTCTAGTCTAATCTGGTTTCTTGATCTCTTGATCTCTGCTCTCTCTCCAAATAAGGTCCATTTATTTAATTTTACCCAGCAGCCCGATTATGCACCATAAGCGTATTTCCATTAATTAAAATTTGAAATGTCTTGTGCTTTCTGTGTCCTTCTAATAGAGATATAAATACAAAAGAATCACAGATAGGCACAGTACCGAAAGGGTTCAAAAAAACACCCAGAAATACAGAGATAAAATAGGCACCTGCATTCTCCCATTGACTAGAACTCTCTAGATGGAACCTCTACATGTGAGAGCCCAGGTAATGGTCTTGTGAGCAGGACTAGACCAAATATAAAGAGATATGAGATATAAATCCAGAGAAGTTTTTTTTCAAATTGAAGGGGGAAGAATTAGTAGACAGTGAAACTGGGAGAATGGGTGACAGGCAACAAAACATATAAAATACATGTTGGTTTGGCACTTAGGAGCCTGTTTCAGTGGTGGCCTTGGCAGTGCTGAATTTATGGTTTGACTTGATAATTTTAAAGGTTTTCTCCAAATGAAATCATTCTAGATCCTCCTTAGTGGTACCTGCCCCAATCCTTGGCAGTCAGAGCCTTTAGGAGCTCTACAGGCACAAGAAGATTTCAGTGTTTCATTCTCTCAGTGAGGCAGTTTTCTGGACAGAACACTCTGAGATCTGGAACAAAGAGGAATGATTCCTCCCCTGCCCCTCAGCTCCCTTGGATCCCTTTGGTTCTGTTGCACACCCAAACCCCAGGGTTTGCACTTCAGCCTCCCAAGTGGGACATGTGCATCATGGCCTGCTCTTCCTGTGAAGACATCAAAAGGCTTTATGCAGGAGCTCACTTGACTCCATAAAAGCAGAGAGATTTTCTTTAATCAGAGCTAAGCACCTCTTTTTTTCTGCGGGCTTGAAGTGAGAGTTCTTTGGAAGACGATTTTTACTTTGTTGCTATCATTGCTTAAGTAGGGGCACAGTCATTAGTAATAGAAAATAAACACTATTAAAGGGGGGGGGCCCAGCCACTGTATGCAGGCCAACCTTCAAGTAGCAATTTTAATGAAAAAATTTGTGACTAATAATGGACTTAGAATCTGAACCCATACAAATAACAGAAAATATTTGTCATAACAGAGAGGAGAAGGAATTTTAATGCTTGAGAAAGCCTTTCTGGTAACATCCAACTACAGCTTGTTTGTGTTTTTCCATTGACAGAGAAATTAAAGGGATAAAACTGCAGGGACTACTTAATTTTCTAGTTTCCACTTAAATTATCCCTTTCCCCTATATACTAGGGCAGTTTGAATGACATTTTAAATGAAACCTTGTGATATGACTCAAGGATTGCTTCAGAGCCCTGTTGATGTGCATTAATCAATTGCCCCTAAAGTACTGATGAGGTAAAAAAAGCCAAACATGTCGGGCTTGCAATGCAGAGGTCTCTCAAAAATCCGTTTTTCTTGTGTCTGTGCATGAACCTGGCCCCACACAGGTAAAATAGCATCACCTGAATACCTGTGTATCAGCCAGGGGCCTGAGTATTTTAGCCAGCATTTAAAGGTAATTGATTTTTAAATTACAGTGAAAATATTGGAAATAAAAGTCTGATTATATCCACAATTTATTAAAAAAAAACCAAACCAAAAACCAAAAAAGCAAATTCAAAACAAAAAAGCAATCTAGAAATCATTTCAATTTTCTGAATACAACTTAGGAGTTGAGTATTTTTCCACATTCCTTTGTTTCTTTATTTTTTCCTTTCTTCTTTCTCTGTCTTTCCCCCTCTTTTTCTTATATTTCCTCTCTGGGGAAAAGAAAAATGTAGAAAAAGAATTCTTTAAAATTCTTTGACTTTTACTAAGGATTTCCAGTAAGAAAAGAATTGACAAAACAGAAACAAATGGGGGAAAATGACACCCACAATCTGAAATTTCTGGCCAGCCAAAATACTGCTGTTTCAGCTTTAAGCACAATGACACTTGACATGGTGAAATTTTTTAGAGAAAGAAATGGATTTTGAATTTTTCAGTTCCAACCCAGAATAAACTAACTTTTGTGGTGGGAACATTCATTTCAAATTGAAGTGACTTTTTTAGACTAAAACATTGGATTTTTATTGAGATGATACCATATAATTTTTTAATGGAAATTGGAATTTAAAAAATAGTAACTGAAATAGTTGATTTATCTTTTTGAGTGCAACAGCTTCTTTTTATTTTCATAATTGAGTTTATGATGGATTTTATGATAGTTTTCTGAATCTATCATTTTACTCTTAAAAAGATATTGAGAAAATTAATAAAGATCTTTTTCAGAAACTGAGTAATATATATGTAAAGGAATTAACTTTTTTTTTAGAGAGTTCACAAAAATTAAACGCTTGAATGATAAAGGACATCTTATAAGGGTCAACATTTGAGGTGGTTTGGTTGCTAGGAAACCATCACTAAAGGTGGTCAGGATAGCAAATGTTTTATTGCAAATAAAACCATTAATTAATGTGCAGGTACTATAAAATATATCAAGTATCTGTTGATGGAAGAGCATATATAGAAAAGGCCTGGATTCAGTTAAAAAATTTTGGTGGAAATCAATCAGCTTCAACAGGTACAAGGAGTCTCTTCATTGCTTAAAATTTTTCTATGAATGCAAAAAAAAAAAAAAAGAAAGAATAAAAAGGAATCCAACCCTGATGAAATATTCATTTTGCTTGTTGTTACAGTCACTAATTGTATGACATAAAGAGCACAAAATAAAATACTTCTGTTCATAAAAACCACAGCCGCTGACTTTGTCATGAGAGTGAAGACTAAAACTGCTCAAAATGACTTTAGAAATAAAAGAAATATATGAATAGAAAAAAAAATTAAAGGATGAATTCTCATATAGAGTGAACTGCACAGTGAGAGAAACTTGGGCAGATATAATAAAAACTGAACAGGGTTCCAAAACTCATCTGGACTTGGACTTCTTTATGGGTTGGGGATACAACCCCATGCAAAGATCACAATTCCTCCTTTTTCAAAATGCAGAACCTCACTGAAACCCCTGGTGCAGCCTCGCTTCTCAGCTATTTGCACCATCAGCACTCACAGAGGGAAATTAGGATGTCACCAAATGCTGGGGAGGGACCAACACCCCGGGAATGTCACCCTGGGGAGATGGGGGGCCCCCATGGAGCCTCTGCTGCTCTGTCAGGGGCTGGGAGAAAGTGACACCTGAAGTGCATCTCATGTTCCAGTTGAGAGAGAAGGCAGAACGGGGAGGGAAGGAGTCCAAGTGCACATCTTTCAAGCCTGACACTGATGAATGATTTAAATCCCTACTTGTCCTTCAAAAATTAAATGCTTATGGTGAATTTTTAAAAGTGCTTCCTGCCAAATCAGAGTAGGGTCTGTGGCTTCTAGCAGCCTTCATAAATGGCATTCAAGCTTTACTCAATTTTCCATGTTTATTTACTAGATATAATGTTGCATGCTTATTGTTAAACTCAGAAAAAATTTGATTTATAAATGTTCTCTGGGGCAGAATTTTTTAATATTCAATCCTTATTGCTGACAATACCCTTTCCAGGGTATGAAATATACTGTTTGCAAATCTCAACACAAATCTAGCAAAACCAGTAAAAAAAAAAAAACCAAAAGAAGAAAATCAAATTTGCACTGTTTAAAGCCTTCCATTTAATGAAAATACTTTTGAAAAGGTTTTCCTGTTTTCTTCCAAATTCTAAAGACTGCAGGCTTTATTAAAATCTTCTTAAAAATCTGCATAGAATTTAACGGTGTAAATGAATGGAAGTTTGCAATATTTGTATCACAAAGATTTCTGTCAAAAACCCACAGTTGGAAATAACATGCTGTTTGTCGTGTAATTGTTACTATTCACTAAAGCAGAAAAAGCAAGTGCAGAGAGCTAAAGAACTGACAGCCTAGTCATTTAAAACTACAGGTTGTCTCCTGGATGACAATAGTTTTCCAAGTAGAGCCTAACCCATGCCGAGAAGTTGCTTGCTGGAAGTATATATAGGATAATATTTTAACACTTTAGTTGAACAGGGATTCTTTCCCTTAGAAAATAATGAAATGTTACTCAGAAAATGTAGAAAAGGCAAGAATGGCATATGATCACATTTGTCTTTTACTTCATGATGTTTTTTATGCCCAAGTTCTGAATTCTAGATTAATTAGTTTAATTATGGAAGTTGATTTAAAGCTAAGCTGTGATGCAGTATAGAGGAATTTAGGAGAGAACAGTTTTCTGGGCAATAATCTCCCACATATAAAATAAAGATAATAATTCCTGCTTGCCTATTAGGTAAAATTGGGATCAGGGGAAAAAATAATATTTTTATAAGGTTGTGGAAATGGGTAAATGAAAGATGAAGTGATTATTTTTTAAAGATAGGTAAGAAGAAATATGTGTCTGTTTTCATTAAAATGCTGAGCAGATGGCCCTTATTTTTTCATTTGATACTATTGAAATAACAATACTCTGTAAAATCAGATACTTTGGCTGGCGATATTATGACCTGTGGCTTTTTATTAGCATAAGCATACATTCAAACAGAATTTGCAGGCAAGTGTTCTTGTCTGATTCACAGTGATTCTATGAAAATTGTTAAGGATTAGATCTAGTTGATCAGCAGTGACTGAGCGGAATTAACATTTCTTATTGTAATTGGATAATTAATGGTTGAAGCCGGGCTCTACACAAAGACAGGCAGATTCCCCACTGAAACCCAAAAAAAAAGGAAGGACCCGCAAGGGTGACTTTGTGTAGCTCAAAGAGAGTTTGAAGAGGTTTAACAAAACCTCAAACAATAGACCAGGGCTTTGGAAAATACTATTCCTAGCATTGCAATGAAGTAGAAAAAAAAAAACCAAAACCAACAAACCACCTTCTTTGAATAGATGGGTTTTCTTTGCTTTGTGCTAACAAAGCATGTTGTGTTAACAAATCCCTGGAGATGCTGTAGTAACTCCAGCTCGATTTGAAGGTAAGAAATAAAGCACATTAGATTTCAAGAGGATTTGCAAAGCCCTCACCAGTTTTGTCCCAACTGCTGCTACTATTTATTGTGTGTGTTTGCTCTTCCTGGTTCATGCCATCTAGCTTTAGGCACCTAAATTAAACTCCTGGTCATGAGGCATGTTCTTGTCTCAGGAATATTAAATTGTCCTTTGAAGGTGCTTATCTTTTTCTGTTGACCAGAGAGAAAGCTGGAGCTCCTACCTCAGGTACGTCATTTGAAGTGACAGATCCAATCTTCAGTGGTTTGTTCAGGGTTCTGCAGGTTGTAAGTTCCTGGAGAACCTCTGTTTTATTCATGCATCACCTGTCTATATTTTTCATTAAGTGTTGCAGTAAATGTAATTCTTGCTTCAAGTTCTGTTGATGTCGTCTCTATTAATTTCACTATTTTATGTGTCTTTGAATTTGGACCTCTGAAATTAATAGGTATTTTAGCACTGACTTCGAGGGCAGCATGGTGAGATCCTATGCATCCTTTGAACTTTCAAGCCTTTTAAAAATTAAACAAATAATTAACAGCATAAGAATAATGAAAGATAATTTTTTCTGAGCATGAACACGAGATTTTAATAAAGCTGGATTTGATAACAACTGCATTTTCCTGTCTGCATTTGTGGAAAGACAAATTTTGTGGGTACACGAGCAATTATGGACTTGGGTCTGCTTGGGAGGTGTCCAAGGACATTCTTGTCCTTCTTTGCCAGGTGTTATTCACAGACATAAATTTGGATTTCATCAACAAATAAATGAAATCTCCATAATATAGCCCTGTGCTGTGTGAATAGTCCAAACAGAATACTGTTTGTCACTTGGTTATGAAATACATATCTAAGTATTTCAAATAGCAAAGGCTGTTTTTAAAAATTCTTTAAAGTCATAAATGTCTAACTGACCAAAAAATAGAGAGTTACGGGCTAACAAATAACAAATATTTTTTCTGTTTGACATCAGCAAACAAAAAAAAAAAAAGACTGGCATGTCTTCACTTATTATGAGTACAGAAAAAGTATTTCTATTTAATTAATTCTGAAAGTAAGGTTTATATGTGTTACTAAAGACAAGACATTCTTTTCCTGCTTTATTCTATATATTTCTTTGCTTTCAGCTAGTAATCTTTCTTTGAAATACCATGGAAACAAGCAAATATGCCTCATTAAATTTTCCTTGCAGGGAAGAAGAGGGAAAAAAAAAAAACCAAAACAGAAAAACCAAAGAATTTTTAAATGATGAAGTAGGAAAGAATAAAAGAGAAAGGGTGATTAGATTGCTCTTCTTAATTCTTTCAGGCATAGTAGGATAATTTGCTGAGGAAAAAACCACTGCAACAACTTACTTTTTGAATCCCTTCACTTGTAGCTGGACTGCTTTCCAGCTGAATACTGCAGTATTACTTCACATTTTACAGTCCTGCTCATCACTGCGAGATATGAATCACAGCCGATACCAAGCAGTCTCTTATGATAGCTAAAATAAAGCTCTACAAATATTGTTAAAGGATTTAAAAAATATTCCTATAAAATCATATTTTAAAATGTAAAATTTGCATAAATTAATATCTGTGTGACATTTTATACATAGATATGTTTATAACTATTTCAGTGCTATCAAAAAGAGGGCCAGATTTTTAACGAGACACCACTAAATTCACTAAAGCCATACTGATATACAGCAGTTGAGGACTCAGATAAGGAAAAGTTATTAAACGAGAATTTTCAAATGTACTCTTTAATGAGGGATCTGAAACTGCCTTGTACTTAGATCCTCATGAACTGGTAGTAGAAGATCCACAGCACTGTTAGAGGCCCTCTCCCTGTTTACACAAAACTTGTCCTGTAGCTTTAACTTAGGTGATGTCTGAGGGACATGTCTTGAAATTAAACTCCGCTCTTCAGAATATCCCCACAATCTTAAAGTCAGCTTGGTAGTGAAAAGGATATTGATTTAGCTGAGTTAGTATTTTGTACCCTGAAATCTACTTTAACAGAAGAAAGATCAATGAATTACTTTCTCAGTGCAGTCTGCTTTTTATTTAGCTGGCGGGAGATCTAATTCATTTCCCAACGTGCTAATTTCTAACAGTGCAATGGCAAAGGCCCTCAAAACCCCTTTACACTGAGGCAGCTCAAAGCTACAGGGAAAAATAATGCCAGGTCCCAGGCAGTGTGAGCCTGGAGGCAGCCAGAGAACATCCAGAGACAGAGAATGCCTGAGCACCATAAGGAACTGCGGGAACAAACACACCCTACTGCTCCTTGAACTCTTGTGTCTGGGCTGTGGCCCCATTTAAGGCAGTCCTGGAGCACCCAGAGCCCACAGCTGGTTTCACCAACCCTTGGAAAAAAGCTGAGAAAGCCAAAGTTGGTGAATTGGCTGTGTGAAGAGGAGTCAGACTTCATCCATGCATGGCCTTCCTTAGAATGGTGTCCAGGTTCCCCCATCCAGAGAGCTGCCAGTTAAACAGAATCCAAAGAGTTTTTCCCACTGAATGCCCCAATTTCTATCTGAAGCACATTTATGCAAGCAGCTCTGTGATCCAATGCCTGTATTAATCCCAGGGCACTTTCAGAGGAACACAACCTGTGAGGGGTAGGTAACACATTCAGCAAAAACACACTGAGGAACTAAATCTAGAAATTGATTTCCAATGAAAGGCTTAAAAAAACCTAACAAAAATTCCCACCAGAGGATCATAAATGTAACAGCATTAACCCCATGCCAAGAAAAGTGATAGATTCTAAGGTGATTGTCTATTCAAGCAAAGAAATAAGTCATGTCAAAAAAATATCCACATTTTGAAAATAATTTGGTAAAGCATCTCAAGCTGTTCAGCCCTGCTGCAGCCACATTGCTAAAGGGAGGTAAAGGCAATAATTGTATAAGGTTTCCTGCCATGTCACTGCCTTTTTGCTGATCCATAAAATCCAAAATGCCATTGTCTCCAGGAGGGGAATAAATGCCTCTAACAACATTCTCAAGTGCCTGTAGACCAGGAAAACACTGTCAGTGCTCCATAGCCCAACAGGTCTTTAAATAATTTGTCAAAAAATATTGTGTGGTATTTTTTTAATTCAGAAAATTATTCAGGTTTTATAATTATAGTTCTCAGAGGCAGAGAGAAAACTCATCTTTACCTTCAATGATGGTTGTTCTTTTTGAAAGGCAAAGGTGTTATTCTGAAGATTTTAATGGCAAAATGTGTTACTCTGGTTATCCAACCTCCTACATGACAAATATCCCTTTACAAACCCATTAATTTATGCTTGATCTTTTTAATAAACTAGAGCACAATCTGGTGCTAAGAGGAGACCAGTTGAGAGACCTTAATTCTTGATGGAAACATTTGAAGTGATGCAAATGAAGAGAGGGTGGCAGGGCTTCAGTTGGAAAGAGAAGGTTTAGAGGCACCAATGATTTATCTTACCAATGTGTAGAAATACTTGATGTGGGTGTAGGGAAAGAGAAGGTTTAGAGGCACCAATGGTTTAGATTACCAATGTGTAGAAATACTTGATGTGGGTAGGGAAGCCAGAGCTGGCTGGACCTTTCTCAGTGGTGCTCAGGACAACAGGGAGAGAGCACAAATTCAAATACAGAGAATTCCATGTAAATTTATGAAAACCAGGCTTCTTGTATGGATGGTCAAATGCCAAACAGATTGCCTATGCTGCAAGTCCCTGTTCTTAGGTATATTCAAGTCCCACCTGGATTCAGCCCTGGACAAGCTGCTGCAGAAGGCTCTTCTTTGAGCAGACGTATTGGACAAGATGCTCTCCTAAAGTCTTTTCCAACTTCAACACTCTTGGGTTCCCCTATCAAACACTTCTTCCTGTCATCTAATAACCAACAGCAAATAACAGCTAATTACCTTCAGAATAAAAATCAGCATTTATTTCCTATTTAATTTTATCTTCAATTTCTAGCAGTTGGTTCTTGGCTCATGTCTGGCCACTTGATTAAAGAGCTCTCTTCTGGCTGCTCTTTAGGTACTCTCAGATCAAGCCACTTGTTAACCTTCTTTCTCATAAGCCAAAGGGTATTTCCACAAATAAATACTCCATGTTCTTGGTTAAAATGGAAATTGAGCCCTTAATCTAGTCAATTTGCAGGAACGGGTACTTTACTGTCCAAGTGCAATCTGAACAGATTCTGACTGTTGAACACACATCCCTCACTGTCTCTTACAACTGTAATGAGTCAAGATATTGAAATGCAAACAAAAAATCCCCAAAATCACAGAACCAGCTCTACCACTGAAAAATGAACCGTACTTCCAAAACCAGCAAGAGAAAACAAGTATTATACTAGATATATTAGAGTCTTTATAAGATATGATGTACAGATGACCTGGAAAAGAGTCAGCACTGAAAAAGGTTACTTTTAGGGGCTAGTTTGCAGAATCTACCTAACCCATCTTTTGCTTTTTTTTCCCTGAGTTTTAGTACGAAACTTAATTGCATTGTTACTGGCTGTCTAAAAAATCATAAACAGACAGTAATAATTGAAGATATACCCAGTTTAAGGGGTAAAGAAGAATACGCAACTGTAGGCAAATTGTTTTGCCATTTTACACTAGAAACACACTGCAGTAGAACTACTGAAATCAGTGGTGCTATGCAGCTAAAATAGTTGACAAATTCAGCAATGTATCAAACCCTGTGGACAACTACAACAAACATCCAAAAACTGGGATATTTCTTCACACTGTATACTGATTTTTTCTCCTTCTTTCCTTCAGACATATTCTTTTGCTTAAAAGGCTCTGGGTGCTAGAGAGAAAAAAAAATAGTGATTTGAAAATATATTTCATTTTAGCTGTAAACTGTGTTCAATTAATGTTCATAGCAATGGGCTTTGTGACAAATCTTGTGTGCTGTTGATTAATGTGAGCTTTGAGATGGTGCAGGAGCCTGAGTGTCAGAGCTTCTCTCTGAGTTCATTCCCAACTTCCACAGTCTCATTACTCAAAGTCCATATTAAATTTGGACTGAAATCTGAGGCCTCCTGTCACGAGCAGTAAATACTGCTTAACAAAGCAACATTTAATCACTTTCCTCCATCAAAAATTTTATATTGATTATATTCTACTTTTTATTTCTTCTACTTTTACTTAACCTTCACATAATCTCTACACAACAAGAGCAACAATGAATAATTCAATGGTTAATCACAACCTTGCTCCCTATGCCAGGATCAGTGAGTTTTTTGTTTCTCTTTATCATTCCAATATGGTGGGAGTTTTCTTTATGTGTTTGCTGTCTGTTGTTCCTGCACCTGTCTACTCCTCTCTGAAAATGGAGTTTATTTTTTCCTTAGTTTCTTTGTGCAAAAATCCCAGTTCAATTAGATTACCTTTTTAGAAAGGATGGAAGATATAAAAGTACAGCTGCTTAAGCAATTAGCAGAGCAGCATGATGTGTGCAAGCCTAGAGCTATTGGAAATTCACCTGGCTTCAGATGCCATTATAAACTCAGACTTTGGTTTGGGTCACTGGGAGAGACAGGACATGTTAGAACATTATCTAATTTGCTGGTGAGCTCCTCTCTATGACAGGAGTCATTTTTAAGCCTTCATGTTTGAAATACATCTATTCCAACATAAGGGGTGAAATCCATCTCCAGGCTAATGCAAGTACCTACATGTTGGTCTCTAAATATTGCTAAGGTGGGTCTGTTTGCATCACTTTTGGAGCAGATCAAGACAATATGACAGCCTAGAAAATTAAATATTCATCTGACCTGCCTCTGTGTGTCTAGTTTTAGGTGAGCTGAACTGCACAGTATTTAGGAGGTAACAGCTGGATACCAAATTGAATCACCCTGGGCAACTTAAATGGCATCAAACCTCCGTATTTGGGGAGCTGAAAACCCTTTTTGTTTATGCTTCTTGAAATCAGTCTTTCTCTGTTCCACTTGTATGGAACCTTTCTACATATTTGGCATAAGCCTTAATCCAATTTTACGCTACACATCAGCAAGATCAGAATTATTCAGTGCCGAGAATCATGGATAATCTAATACAAATTTTGCTATAGTAGATTCCCAAAACCTCCTCAGGTTAAATAAACACATTCACATGCTTAAGGTTATGATCTTCCCCAGCTACTTGGTTTCCATTACTGGGGACTTTAACTTGCATATCTTTTCCACAATGGAAAAGATAATAAATCTCATCATAAATCAATAAAGAAACTTTTGGGAGGAAAGACATTCCTCTGTTTTCATTTTACAGAGAGCAGAAAGGACAGAGAACAATTAATGAGCAGTGACACTTAGGAGATTTCCAGTTAGCCAGAAACTCAATTGAGTCCCTTGAAACCTGTTTTCCTGCCTCAGCCACCAGCCCATGTACTTCCTCAGACCTCTGCTCAGACTCTCAGCAATAACAACAATTAGAAAAAGCACGGAAATCACTTAATTAATCTCCATAGAATTTTTTGTTGTTCAGTAGGATGTAGGAGAGAAGAAATGGGAAAAAAGCAAGCAGAAGTGAAGGAAGAAAAACACAGTAACTGAGAGTTTCAGGCAGTGGTCTAAGCTCTGGGGAGCAGAGGTCATGTCACTGCTTGGCGTAATTTGCAGTAACTTGAGGTGAAAAAGTCTTCAGGCAAAGTGAATATCCATGAATCTGACCTTCTCTGCTTTTGGGATAGACTGACTTGTATTTAGGGATAATCTCCTGCAAAAATGTGGTTGTTATCACAGTGCAGAGAAAAAAAAAAAAAAAAAAAAAAAAAAGGAGTTGACAGGGGACTTAAAAGAGTTTTTATAAAATGAAATTTGTGTCTTTCATTCTCATCATCAGTGCTGAGCTCTGCTTCCAGAGAAAGGATGAGTTTGCAGCAGCTCCCATATGCACTTGTTCGGAAGCTGTACTAGGTCATCTACTGCTCTCAGCTGCGGATTTATTTTGCAGCGGCAGCCAAATAAAGGTCATTTGTCAGAGCACAGTGAGAGCAGGGTGATTACTGGGCCTTGATTACTACTGTAATCCAAATAAAGAATATTAATAAGCTAAATTACATCCGGAGTCCTTTTTCTGTAGCTTTGCAAGAAGAAAAAAACCAAAAGCTGACTAGATTGTGAAGGCATTTCACTAATGGTTAATGAATATTTATTACTTTTGTAGAAGAAGACTATGTCAGGGTGCTGCATAGCCCTCTGTATAAATGGTTTATCCTTGCATTTTTCCCCCCCATCAACTGCCTCCATCAAAGTCTGAAGGAAATAGTTCTTCTTCTTTTCATTTCAGGCTGCACAGATAATACACAGTTTATTGGGAAAGTCCTGGCATTTCCAAACCCTGTGATAAAGACGGTGAAAAATCCCAAAGGTTCCACTTTGTATTTGTCCATCAGAGACTGAGGACACTGGAAGGGGAAGTGACATTCCCAGTGTTTCATTAGATCTAGGGATAAGCTGTGCCAGTTTTGGCTGTGTCGGTTTTGGCTGATGTGGAGTTAATTCTCGTCACAGCAGGCAGTGTGGGGCTGTGGTTTGGAATTGTGCTGAAATGGTGTTGATAATTCAGTTGTGTTTTCAACATTACTGGGCAGGGCTTTCTTGGAGTCGTGGCCTTTCCTGCTCCTCACCCCGTTCCACCAGTGAAGGGATTGGGGTACATCAGGAGATGGGAGAGGACACAGCTGACCCCAACTGATCCCAGGGATATCCCAGACCAGAGGGATCATGTGCAGTTCATAAATCTTGGGAGAAAAGAAAGAAAGGGGTGGGGAATAAGAGGGGCAGGGGGACATTTGTACTGATGGCATTTGCATTCCCAAGTCATTGTTACATTTGATTGAGCCTCATTTTCCTGGGGATGGCTGAGCACCCACTGCCCATGGGAAATGGGCAATGAATTCCGTGTGTTGTTTTGCTTGTGCACAAGTTTTGTTTTACCTATTGAAGTGCCTGTACCTCAAACCATGGGTTTTCACCCTTTTACCCTTGAAATTCTCTCTCCCACCTCAGCACCGAGGGACTTGAGCAGCTTTGTGGGAGAGATCTGATTGGTGTTAAACCACGGCAGGGCAGAAAGGTCCTTTGCCATAGGCACCTTCAGAAATAATCCAAAAACTTATCATATAAGCACATATCTCCAGAACTCTCTCTTATAAATATTTTAGCAGAACAAGAAGAGTTGGTGACCCTGATACCGTTTCATGGAACTAATAAACTGTCAGAAGACACTTTTTTTTTTTTCTTCATTCTGTAGGAATTAGGTGTCCAACTTCCAGTGACTCAATCCTTCTGTAGAGCAGTCTTTTCTTACTGTGTCTGGATTGTCTCCTTGCATTCAATGTGAGATCAAATGATTTGGAGGGAAAAAAAGTAAGCAAAATACTAAGAAAAAGGAAGGGCTGTAGTGGTGAAAGAAGCATTTTGAAGTTCCATTTTGAGGTATAGAAGAAGCTAGCTTGGAGTCAGATGCTTTGTTTTAATTTTCCATGGCCTAAGGAAGGCAAATACAGCCCATAATATTTTGTTCATGCTTGTGTACTCATTAATGCGCCTTTGTGTTAAAGTCAGAAGCGAAGCAAGATTCATGAAAGACCTTTTTTGCTATTGATCAGATATTTTTTAATCTTTCCCTTTTTTTAAGACTTCATATAAGGTTAGTGGTTTTTTCCCAGTTTACTTAAAGTTGTCTGCAGAAAAGGTTGATTTTTTTTTTCCTGCTTGGGATTTCCAGGGACAGATTGAAATTTCTTTAATTAAAATACGAAGGGAAAGAAACAGAATTAAGTTTCTTGAGTTTTAACTTTAATAAACACCTGTTTATTAGATACTTCAAAGCAACCCTTCTTTGGTGTCTATTTCAACATTTTACTTTTCTGCATAACTGTATGGGGAAATTTTGTCCAAACAGCAGCAATTTCCCTTCGCACATTTTATATAAATGAGATCTCTCAACATTAAATCCAAGTGGTGAAAAAACAAGGTTCAAAGCTCAAAGAACTTAAATTCCTGCAGTGAATAAGCAAGGTGACCAGTGGAATATCATATAAAGATGGAAATGTGGATCTGTAGTATGCACAGGCTCCAGGGAAGGTTGAAAGTTCTCTTCAGCAGAAGTGATGCAGTAGAATCACAATTTAACATAAATGTTTTCCACCAGAAAGCCCATCTGAGCACCTGTTTCTCTTGTGTTGGATAGTCAGAATGGACATCCAAATTATCCAGGGACTGAGTTGTGGCAGTGGCAACACTCCCCGCCCCCCCTTTTCCTTCCTGCATACCAAAGTTAATGGAGCACCAGAGATAACACTGGAGTCGGAGGACTCAGCAAGATTCTCTCTGGCGCCAGGAGGCTCAGGCCAAACATTTGGAAAAACAAGTGTAGGAAGAGATAAAGAAAATTGATGACTCAAGAGACACCGTTTTATGCTATAAAAGATATACGAATTGTCCTTGAGGCAGAAGTTTCTATACAGACACACCATGAAGCTGTGTAAGGGACTTCTCCCCGAGTCCGGACGTGGGCTTGCGGTTACTTCTCCAGAGATTGAGGGAAAGGATTTCCATGTGCTGCACCAATGACTGGATGGTAAGATACATTGAATCCTAAGTTTATACTATTTCTTCCCTAGCTGTAACTCAATGGTACCTTATCATGCACTGTGTGTAATCTACTAGTAGTTATCCTTCTTGTTTTTATTCCTGTGTAGTATTATTAGTTTTGTTTTTAAGTCTTAAGTCTTAAGTTTTCTTGTCTATTAATAAATAATTTGTTATATAATAGACAGAATCAGTCATTATTAAAAGAACTTATGAACGGGAGGGGGTTTTGAGGTGCTGGTTGTCTCGATAAAATTACTACCTGCTGTCAGAGGCCTGGGCAGTAGGAAAGGACTTACTGAACTCCTAAACCCATTCATGACATGAGTGTACCCAATTCCCACTCTGATGGTGCATCTGTGTGTCTTGGGGATTTTTAGTCCTGACACTGTGTAATAATTATGCATCCATAATCCCTGATTTTTCTATGAAGAGATACTTACATGACCAGGTAAGTGCTGGCTACAAAAAGAACTGTGACAGCTCAGATCCCAGCAGAAGATATTTTTAGGACTATACCTTTACCCTGTAGTTAGATGGCTTTTAATGCACTTAAAGGAATTTTATTTACATGTCTATTTAGGTTGTGTTGTACATAACACGTCCCGCTCCTAGTGTTCTGTTACACATTCACCCTGTCAGGCCCACTTCCAGAGATTTGCTCAAGCTGACAGTTTGTATTCTGCAGTCTGAGATCCCTGGACATGTTATATGGGCACAGAACTAAACATCAGAAAAAACATCAGTTCCAGAGTACTTCATCGTGTATATTTTTAAGAGAAGGAGGTCTTACGTAAAAATAAGATGTTTCTGTAGTTTAAAAACTTTCCTGCTGGCCCACTTATACTTGTGACCTTCTCAGTTATTGTGAACACTGTAAGAAACTCTCTTGTTTTTAATTAAAAGTTTTTATGATACTGTATCAACTTCAATTATCCTCTACTTCTTGCCTTCTTCCTTCCTTCCCAAAACCACCAAACAAATGCTCTCTTCCCACGACAGCTGGAGATTGAGGGCATTTGTTGAGAGTATGTCTAAAGCCTCTCTGTAGCCCATGGAACTGTAGCACGTGTTTCATAGCTGTACTAAATTGCATTGTAAGGATCTGATCCAAAGCCTATTGATGTCAAAGGAAGAAAAGCTCCCATAGACTTCAGTTGGATTTCGATCAGGCTTTTTTTTAAAGGGAAAATGATTATGCACTTTTACTTTTAAACATTTATGATGAAAAGCAAATAAAAATTTATGAATAGACTTCCACAAAACAAAAGTGTCAGGAGCTGAAATACTGGGGCAGATGGGCTTTCAAGATCTGTCACTCCACCAGCATTGTACAGTTTAAAGGCACTGCATGCTCTTGGTTTTTTGAGAGTGAGTGTGGACAAGAAACCGTTCTCGTTCATTACATTTTTAGCAAGAAAGGTTTGATCTTGGAGCCAGATGATGACTGGGGCCTTTTGTACAATGTTTTGTGTTCATCATTCATTACATTGATACAATCCTGGTAAACTTTCTGAAAGAAGATGATTTTATGCCTTTAATGTACCATGCAGTTCGGTTTAAAACCAAGAAATCTCTAGTTAAGATTCCACCACATTTGAAGCTTAAAATAACATGTATGATAACAATACTTCTTTCTCACACAGGGATTTAGATTTTTTTATAAAATTAAATAAATTTAAAAGAGTTTTAAGATAAAGATCTACATTTGTATGAAGGCATTAATGGTATAGCAGTGTAATGGCATGAAGTTATCAGAGGAGAGTCAGTTTAGATATGAGGTAAAGGTTCTTCACCTAGAGAGTGGTTGGGCACTGGACCACGCTCACCAGGGAAGTGGTCGCAGCACCAACCCTGACAGAGTTCAAGAAGTGTTTGGACAATGCTCTCAGGCACAGGGTGGGACTCCTGTGCTGCACAGGGCAAAGAGCTGGACTCAATGATCCTCGTGGGACCCTTCCAATTCAGGACATTCTATGGTTCTGTTTTTCCAAACCAGAAGGAAATAAGTCTGGCTAGTAGAAGAATTGGGAATGGAAGATGCTTGAGCTTCATGTCCCAACTTCCTGAGAACATTGTTTCCTTTCTGTATTTAGCACACTAACACCTGCCTTCTTTTTGTCTGATTTGGTACTCATCTGCATTTGGGAGCAGGGAGTACATGAACGACGATAATATCCTCATCCAAACATCATTTTAATGCTAACTGTTTCTAAATTTATTTAATTCCATTTTTTTTGTATTTTCCCCTAATTGTCTGTGGCACTATTTAATTTATCGTTGTTTAAATTAATCAGAGGAGCCGTTTCTGTCCAAATACACACAAATGTGGATCACTTCCCCCTCTGTAAGGCGAGGTAAGTTTTTAAATTCACTACAACACAAGATGCTATTTTCACTACATATTATAAACCACTCCCTGGAATATAACATAATCTTTAATTCCCTTTAGCAGTTTCCAACATCCACATCAATCTTATATCAGGGAAAATATGACAGAATCAATATTGTGATGATAAACTGTAAAAAAATTACTTTTGTCTGGATTCAGTAGAAATCACAAGTGGTCTGATTCAGCATGGGAGCATTGGAACCAACTTCTTAAAATGAACAGTCTGTTACAAAATAAAACTAAGTTTGTGTTAGGTGGAAGTGAGTTTATTTAATTCTTTTTTATTAACCAAAGTTTTTATTCTCTTGCCCTTACACAGTCTCCCTTACTGGATTTAGATATTTTTTCCTGATAAGTGGGTTAATTTGAGATTGTAATTGATACACTGCAGCTAATCTCCACTATAACACAAAATATCCCAGCAGCATTCCACATGAAAATCCTCTATACAGGCTTTGGAACATGTTCTGACAAATATTGACATCCACTGTGGCTAAAGCCAAGTATGTGGCTTTCTTCTCCAAAGCCCAATAGATTTGGAATATGGGATATGACCCTTCCATTACTGATCTCCTGGAAAATTGTTACTAACCAAGATTACCTGTTACCATACAAAAAAGACAAAATAAATAGCAGTTTTGGGAACTTCCCTATCTTCCTTGCCCTTCTCTGGACAGGCTCCAGCCCCTCAATGTCTCCTGTGTCATGAAGGGCCCAAAACTGACCCCAGGATCTGAGGCACAACACAGAGCTCAAGATGCTGTGCTCTCTCATATCAAATGGTGGCAAAGCAGATGGATTATCTAGAACAGATTAAAGGTAGAAAATGTCTTTTGTGCTTGGGTATTTACCTCTTGCTGATTGAAACCCCTCAAAATTAAAAATGTTCCCACCTGTCCTGGGTTGGCCATATGATTTTTTGTGTCCTCAACCATCCCTCCTGCTTATGCTGGATATTAAGCTCTGCAGCTTTAAGTTAGGCTCAGAGAGACAGAGAGAGTGAAAGCGGAGAAAAAAAACACGGACCGTTTGCCTGCAGGAGTTATACCTTACTCCCACAGAAAATCCTCGAAGGACTGCGTTCCAGCGGGGCAGCGATTTCTCACTCACTCTCTGGCTGGGGTGCTGGAAAAGCTCACAGCAGAGGGTTTCCTCGGATCTTTCTCGGCTTTTGGCAGGGAGAGACTTTGTTTCTTTTGCTGTTTTTTTTTTTTTTTCTTCCTCCTGGGACTGGTCGATATGTCGTTGGCCCAAGACACCAGGGAAATCCCCTGCCCCCCCCCAACCCCCCCCCCATATTTCTACAGTCGGGTGTGGCAATCAGCCCCTCTGCTGGAGAACTGAACCGGACCCAGATGACACGAGCTCTGGATCTACCATCTCTTCAGAGGGAAGAGAGGTTCCATTGTTTTCATATTATCCAACTTTTCTATGCTTGTGAATATTCTATTTGTTAAATAAAGAGTTTTTTCCACTTCTCTCTAAGGAAATTTTTCCCGAACCTATTTGGGGAAGGGGTAGTTGGAATCGGCTTTTCTAGAGGAGACCCCCCTCAGAGGTTTCCTCCTAAAATTTGCCCTAAACCAGGACACCACCCTACCGTGGAATAATCAAAAATTTTGGCTGCAAAAGTGAAAATGGAGTATCCACAGCTCAATGTAAGGAAAGGCAAAGCTGAGAGATGATATTGCTGAGCACAGCTCCCTGTTCTGGTGTCTCCATATGATGCTGAGGTGGCTTTGATCCCCAGCTCTGTGCTGAGCTGTCAGGACAAAGACAATGTGCAGAATTAGGGCCGTTATAATGATCCAGTCACTTGCACATGCAGGAGAACCTGGGCCTTTTGAACACTGTGTTGTCCACAGGCTTTTAAAAGTGTCAGTCAGCGATATAGATCTAGCCCAGACTACACACTGCCTGACAGCACAAGCCTGATTTGGGGAAAAAATAAATCCACAGAGCAAACAGATAGGGTAGAATTAATCTCTTTTACTTCTAGCTTTCAAAAAGTGATCTGTCTAGTGTAAACTAGTCCTCTAATTGCCTTCTAAAGTTAATGGAGAGAGAAAACATATTGACATTGCCTATGTGACTTGGGATACATTATGCAATATGAGCTTGCTGAAAATGCTAGTTCAGGTATTTTCTGTTCAAATGACATTAGGTTATCTCCATTCAAACTGAGATTATATGTAGCAAAGCCTTCTGTTTATTCTCTGAATGATTTACAAGACTTGATTTGTGCTGTTCCTGTTTTGCTTCTAAGTTATTTAAGGTGAATTAATCTTCCCTAATTTAGATGCCTCATACCTACAACTGAACTAGAAACCCAGATTTCATTTAACATTCACACACAAATCCACATTTTTGGAGCATGTTTACATGTCTTATTACAAAACATGTTTTAGGATTAAAATAAACTTCTGAAAACCACCAGTTTCTCCTCACTCATTCGAAATGAGAACAAATGTATAGCTCAGGTAGGTATAAGTGTCTGAAGTCAGATGGGATTAGACCCTCCCTTTAAATTTGCCTTTTGCCATGGTCTAACCATTGTACTTCATGAGCTGCTGACTTGGCTCGTAACTTGTGTGACCAACAGTTGAAAAGAAGGGAAAATGAAAACGTCACTGAAGTCACTAAAGGGTGACAGAAGGAAATTATATTACTTGCCTTTTAATAAAGAGTGACATAACTTGCTGACTCTTACCAGCTCTTTTTTGGAAATCAGTGCAGCATAATTTTTTCCTCCCTTCTTTCACATCACAGTTAACCTATGTGCAAATAGGGAATAATCTAAAACTCTACAGAGACCTTGTGGTTATTTCACTTCTTGCATAGTCATGACAGCTCGTGCTCTGGGACTTGCGTGTTAGCAAGGTTAAGACAGTCTTTTCTTCCAAGGGTAAATGTGGATGCCAGCAGCATGGAATCTCAGAAGATTCAAAAGAAGTCTGCAATGATGACAAAATGAAGGCACCTTGGACTAATAAATTCCAGACCATTAACACTATTTAGAGACCTGAGGAAATTACTTCATTATGCTGATCTTAGATGGGCTGGTGGAGATACAAACCTTGGAAAGGTAGAGAAGGCTTGAGAACTGGATTAAAATGTGAACAGGGAGTATTTAATATCCAATTCTGAGTTAAGTTTACTATGAAATGTAAATGGACATGAGAAAACCCCTCTAGAGGTACAAAAAATATTTTCCCATACTTAAGAAGCTGCTTAAATTAGAATCATAGAATATCGTGAATTGGAAGGGATCCACAAGGATCAGGGAAATCGAGCTCCTGGCCCTGCACAGGAGACCCCCAAATTAGAATAGATTAATAGATTCATTGACTGTAGAAGAATTCTAGATAATTAAATGTGATACTAAACTCCTAGAAGTATATGTCTGACAATTCACTAACACCCATGTTTTTGATGAAGGTATGTGAGAAGGTTTTATCAGCAATTCTTGGACACCACACTTGCTAAATAGACACAATCCAATGAAAATTCCTGTCCTGACACTGGGTTATTGACATTCATAGTCCCCCACACAGCCCTAGGTTTACATTCCATGAGCCACTAGGAAACCAAGTGTGCCAGTCCATTTGGGAATATTCACTATGCAGCTAAACACCTCGAGAAAGCTTTATAACAGGTAGAATATGGAGAGTCATTCCCAGCTCATGTGCGTAGTGTGATCCATGACAGCTGGCAGTTTTTTATTCAAGCAAGGGAATATGTGGTCCCAGCTTCCTTTCAGGCTAAGTGGATCCCATAGACCCCATATCAATCTCCCACTTGTGTTTATCTGCCTCAGAGAGAGCTGCATCCCACAGAGGTTCTCCCTATGGATTTGAGCTGCAGTATTGGGGAAGAAAGACTAATGAGCCAACAACAGGGTAAAAAAGAACATTTCCTGTGGAAATGTACAGCTCCTCCAACAGGGCATGCACACATCTCTGTGCTCAGTAATCCAAAAAGTACAAGCTCAGTTTTATGGAAGTGTTGAGGTGACTTCAATTTGCTTTTGGGTGTGAAAGAATGGATTAATTCGATGAGGTTTATGTGCTGCATAAGTTAATGAAATAACTCTCTCAAACACGGATGGTCAGTAAAGAAAAAGCTGTAAAAAAAAAGAAAATCCTTTCAAATCCAGAGAGCATGAAAAATAAAGACTCGTGACAAAAGGAGAAAAACATAAAGTTTATCTGTAAGTGAAATACATGCAGGCGCTACTGCAAAGGAATTTAAATGTGTATATAATGAGCAGCTACACATGCACAAAAGTAGCTGTCACACACTATATAGTATGCATAAAAGCTCCAACAAGTTGCACAGTGTGAGGAATGGTTGCTTCTGGATCAGCGCACAGTCATTTAGTAGCTCTATCAAGCTGACAGCGAGCGCACCGGGCCCGACACACATGGCTGCCCAAGAAGAGTGTCTCTGGATGTCAGCCTGGTGCACGTCAATGAAACAGGAGTAGAGCAGAATCAAAACAAGTTAACAAACCAGCAGCGAGCTTGTTTCTGCTGCAATAACAGAACCAGGGGCTAACCGAGGCTTTCTTTAGAAAACTTGTATGGCTGTGTCGGTGACCTCGGAACCACTGACCCACGGATGTTGGATACAGTGAGGATGAAAGGGTTGGTTTTCTTCCTCTAATTTTTTTTGCCTTCTGAATTTCTAGCTGTCTTTGCACTCTGTTCTGAGGCGACTGAAACCCTGGCTATTGTTCTCCCTCAACCTTCACAATAAATCCTCCTTTGTTTGCTGATGTTGGTTAAACACCATTCAAGATCTGGGCTAACAAGCATTGTTGGGTAGTCACTTCTGATAATTTTAATGGTCCTTTTGAAGGCTTGGATTTATTTTATGGTTTTAATGTTCTGCATCTATCACCAGATCAATTGTCTGCAGTACCCTGGTTTAATATGTATCAGGTACGATAACTGCAACCAGAACTCTTGACTGAGCCATTTTCATGGATGGTCTGGAGAGTGAGGATATATTTTATTTTTATTAGTAGATAAAATTATTCCAGGAAAAGAATAAGAACAGGTCATTTCAGGGAAAATGGGCTGAGTTTCTGTTTTGGTACTTACCACTATGCACATCCTACTGCCACAGCAAGGTAGGAATCAAAGCTGGAACATGGCAGAGCTCTTTGGCTGGAAGGAACCTTCCTTCATGAATTGGTATTTGGGAATTTTTTCCCCCCCCTGTATCATTTTCTAAACAAACAACTTAATTTTCAGGGTGGACAACTGTAATTATGCCTGGAATAAAGGCACCTAAACCGGCTGTAAATTAAATCTAGTTTAAATCAAATTCAGCATGGACTAACAGAGCTCTGGACTCTGTAGGAATTGCAACCAGCCCATGATGAGTTCTCCAACAGCAGAACTGCTGTAAACATCAGTTTGGCCAATGCAAAGCTATGACAAGGATTAAATTGCAATGCCACAGCGACCTCTAATTCAACTGATATGTATTTCTAATATTTTCCTCTCCTGAGAATGTGCATTCCCTGTTCTCACTGCCAAAATGCTCCCTGGCCTGCCAGAAGCTCATTGCAAAACTCACAATTGTTCAAATCAAACCCTGATTTTGAATTTGAATTACTTTAATGTTTGGAAACTTGCAGTCAATAGTCCCCAAGACCCAAAGTTCTAACAATATAGCCAGTGGAGTATGCTGTCATATCCAGCCTCAATGAATTTTAGAAGGGACAAACTAATTAAAATATAATGTGCTGTGCACGTATAATTTTAATGCTGAAAGCAGAAAATGCACATAGCACCCTGATCATATGGGCAACACCTTGTTTTAAGGTCTATTAAAGAGTTTAAGATTAAAAGGGTTCTTAGAAGTTCAGACTGATAGACACAATCACAGATACATCTCCACATCTGCTCCATTTTCACAACTGAATTAAGGAACATTTTCCACCCAATGAGTTTAATTAACTTTAAGAACAAGCTAAATTAGTTTAAAAGGCAATTAAAATGCAAGCATATAAATTGTAATTAAAACTGCATGCTGTTTATAGATATTTTTTTCTAAATATTTAAAGAAGATATTTTCCAAATGAAAAAACAGAAGTTCTACAGGCAGTAAATAATTCAGTTCAGAAAAAAAAAAAAAAAAAAATAAAATTCTGCACATGTAGATTTAAAAAAACCCCTAATTTGTTAGAAATTAATATTGCAGAATATTTTATCAGTGTCCCACTGGAAAATAATGATAATTTGCTTTTCAAATGTGTTTTTTCTTACAGTGAGATGGGATTGGTTTGCCATTTTATTGAGTTTGGGGATATCAGATTTTTTGGGATGTGTTAAGTATTTCTGTGTCAGTTTTGCCTGAACTTCTGTCAGTTGGACTCACTGATCTTAGAGGCCTTTTAAAATAATCTCAATGATTCTCTGATTCCTGCTGCATTTGATGTGGTCAGTGTTTCACACTGGGCACTGCTCTTTTCCCTGTATCTCTTCTTTCCCTCCGTGTATGTTCATTAGCTGGAGAAGAGCCCCTTATTGGTGCCCTCAAAACTTTATAGTTGAACCAACCAACTTTTAAAAGGTGTTTTTTCTCTGTTCTCTTCCGTTTGAGCAGAAGAACTGATGTGAATGGAACACACATTGGCCTTGGCCTCCAAAAGGACAATCAGGGTTCCCTTCCCAGCTCTGCTCCTCACACGGGGCAGTCATACACCCCTTGCCCACAGGAAAATCACTTCACCTCTCTGTGTTCATTCTGTCTGCTGGCCAAACATATTTTTGGAGCGTTCCTGGGAAAATCAAGGTCCTGGCTCAGTCAGTCACATCAGGTACCACAGACAGAAATTACTACAAGTGGCAAAAATACCGTGAGTGAGAATACATCTGACAGAACATGAATAATTGCATGGATATCCATTATAAAAATATGACACTCTGGGGATTTCTAAACATTTTCCTCAGACATCACATAACCTGAGGGGTTGTCTTTGAGTGAGTAATGGTGATCACAGACTGTTGCAAACTGAAACACTGTGTTATTTGCTCCTTCACAGCTTAATATTGTCAAAAGGAAAATTCCTACTGAATGTATGGCAGACAGGATTTAAACATCACAGGCAAGGGCTCATGAGTTGATGATCTTCAGCTGTAGAATATAAGAAATAAAGTACATGCTTGTTAACAGCTATATAGAAATCTGAGCTAGAATTTCAATGATTAATGCAAATATCTAAAGCCTAGGTTTGGTTTTGATTTTGTTTTCATGTTTCAAAATTAAAAATTTGCTTAAGCAATATCACCTAAATTGAAACTACTGAGGTAGATTTCTAACTACAATAAACTATATTCAGCCAAAGTAACTTTCATCTGAGAATAAGGATTTTTATTGAAAATCAGAAATTCAGGTTACAAGAGTACACTTAAAATATCTATCACAGTTCCCAATCTTCACAGCCTTAAGTGACTAAAATTCTTGAAAATGTAGGAGTTCTAAAGGATTTGAGACAGTTTAAAAATCTGTCATTTGTTAGCTTTCTAAAAGATACATGAATATAAAGAATAAGATAATAGCCAAAAGGACTTTGTAACTGCCAATGAAACAAACCTGCATATTTCACTGGAGATATAAATGTTACAGTTTTAAATAAAAAATGGATAGAAAATGAATGACTTGTTCTTTCACTCTTCAAATTGGTGGATTTGAAGGAGTTAGTGTTTCTAAATCCAGAGAATCTTTCTTGTTTGTCTTATATGATCAAAAAAAGATAAGAGCATTCAGGTGGAAAGATTTCTACTGTGTATAATAAGAATAGTTTGATTTTTCAGCACAACCCTTATTCATAACAGGGATACTTCATAAGAAGCTTATAAATTCTATTTTAATCCACCAGCCAATTTCCATTTTCAACTGTTTGCAAAACAACACAAGAATTTCACTCAAGAGCTGGTTCAAAAAAAACCCTAAATACACTAAACTAATTGCAACTGGGCTCTGATTCGAACTGACCTGCAGTTTGTGGCACTCGTCTCCAGGAAGAAAGCTAAATCTGGTCCATCTTTAAATAAAATCAATCACTCAGGGCACACACACTTGGACCACCAGGAAGGAAAAGTCCTAATTGCATCAGCTTGTTGACAAGTTGCAGGACACGTAAAGAGAATCAAGCATGTCACAGTTGCAGGGCCCCAGGGAAAACCCAATGTAGATTCAAGAAATAATGAAGCAGTGCCAATAGTATCATTTATGCCACCACAAATGGGGAAAGAGGTCTCGTGCTTTCATGTACTAAAGGGATAGAATTATATTCCTGCTTTATATCCAATTTATTTTTGTTACCTGGATATTTGGACAGAAGTATTATTGACATACTGGACATTTTGTGGAGCATCAGATATTGTGCATTATACAGCATAACTAAACTGATAGCCTGAATCACTTGCAACATTTTTCCTATAGACAATTTATCTTAGAGTATTAATTACTGTAATTAAATTAGCAATAACACATTGGGTTTTTTTAATCATTATGTCTCAGATACAATGGATGTATCAGATATAAATGGCCTTGGGGAAGACATTTGGAATATCTCCTAAATCTCAGAAAGTTTGCTACCACTGAAATGCTGTTTCTCTGTGTGGTTTACTGAAATAGATATTTTTTGTTTTAAAATCAAGTTGCAAAATCTAGGGAAAAAAAAGAAGGAAGGAAAGCCAGGGAGAAATTTTTTTCAGAAAATTAGGTTAATTTTTAGTCTTCAATTAAATACAAAAAAACTGGAATTTTTTCTTTTTGTTTTACAGCTGCAGCTTTATTTTTTCCCTGTCCCCTTACTTTCTTATATCCTGGGATATCTGTATTAACGTCATCCATTTATTTAAGATCTGTTAGGAAACTAAGGATGGAATAATGGTTCCATATTTCCAAGAGGGTGAAAATGTCAAATGTTCGAAAGTTGTCTCCTCTAGTTGCTGGAATATCTTTGCTTAGGGATTGGATTTTTTTATTAGGGACCTTTTTTTTCACAGTGAGCTTGTAATTGTGAAAATAAAAATGTCCCTGTGACCTTCATCTGACAAAGTGAAAGTTTTGACAGAGACCTCAGAAAAGTGACATGAGAACACCTCTATAATAGTAAGCTTGTATCCATTCATAATTGAGAGAAAACCTTCATTTATTCAGAACCTTATTTAGAATCTCATTATCTTCTTCTAGCCTTTGATAATAGGGTCATGGGTTTCTAGAATACACTTTGAGTTTTAAAGTAAAATGCAAATTAACAGTGTGCTTTCTCTCACCATTTATGTGAACTTTATTCCTACAAGCACACCACAGCTTCCTAATGACTGCAGCTCAATGCCCATAGAAGTTTTCATCCTGTGTGAATTCAGAGAATTGAACCAAAAGGCCTAAATGAAAGCCATTTAGTGGAAACAATCCCATTGATTCCCGCCAACTGCAGGAGTGTGATCTTAAATCATCACATTTATGTACGGAATTTGCTGAGTACACACTGGAAAGAGACTCCTGGTAATAGAAGACAAATTGGCTCACTATTGTGGTGCTTTTTGTAGAATTAAAACCTTAGAGTGCCAATTACATGTAAGAAGTGCTTCTTCCCTTGCAAAGCTTTAATTTGTCAAGTTTAATGGTTTTTTAAAAATGAAAATAAATTTGCTTTTCACAGAGAAGCTTTGAACTCAGTGAGACCTAAAGAAGAGCTTATGTGCCCAGAAACCTGTCTATTTTTTCCCAGCTGTGTCAGTTGTGGTGATAAGAAATATTATCTCTCAAGACTTATTTGAAGAGCAACCCAATGTCATATAGTGGGACTCTAGGAACCTCCATCTATTCAGTTCTTTGAAGAGTAGATTATTTACACTCTTCATGCACAGAGAGAAGATATTTTTTACAGTAAATAACTCACTAATCTAGCATGTCAGGATCCAGTAGCTGAGAGCTGAAACTAGACAGATTCGGATTGGAAATAAGACATCCATTTTTAACAGTTAGGAAAAATTGCATCAGCTTCCAGAGTGAGATAGGTGTTTAAGATAGGAGGGATGAATCATGCCCTCGTGATGTGCCTCTCTCCTTTGGTTATTGAGAGACCCCAGATAACCAGGACAGATGTTTAACTTTCAGATGGATAAAGCTGGGTGAGATAAGTCTGAGTTTCTTAAACTGAGGTAATATTCTGTGTGTTTCCTTGTTGTGTAACAGCCACAGCAAACAACAGTTTAGTTGTAGAACTCAGGAAAATTGCTCTGGAATATTGCCGTGCTTTTAATAACTGAGATAAGTTTAGGAAGAATTAAATGTCCCAAAGTATTTGACTACATCTGTATAATGAAATGCATTCAGTTAGAAATGGAGATTACAGTCCTTATGATTTTTAAATCACTCTTCAGCTTACCTCTAGAACAGGGCAGATCAGATTTGCTAAATCAAATCATCTGAATGTTATTTGCATGACTGATTTCTAAAAGCATTAAATTGACAGAGAAGGGAGCATGAGTTATGCATTTAATACAGATTTGCTAATGATAATGATGGTCACACAGCTTTCAGATTATGTACCACAGAGATTGTTCATGATCTCACCATACTGATTGTTTTGGTTTTTTTTTTTTTTTCAGTGTTTCTTTTTCAGGGAATGAAGATGGAGAATATCACTGACACTCAGTGAATATGTGAAAATGAATCATTTTGCAAGACAGAAGGAAAGTTCTCTCAGGGTTTGGATGACTTCTGGCAAGGAATTTTGAGTGAGACCTAAGAAGTTCCCTGTTTGGCTCCTAAAACAGGAGGAAAATGAATACACTTACACTTACTTTGTTATCGTTCTCTACATAAGGAACTTAAACAACATAGGTAGCAAAACATTTTAACCTTGATCTTATATGAAAGGCCTTCATATGAGAAAGTTCGTGGTTATAACATGGAAATAAGTTGATTATCAAGGGGTACAATTCATTCCCTCTGTCCCAGAGGACATTGTTGAACAAGAATGTTAAAAAAAACCAGGCTCCACACTATGTGCTGACTTCATGACTCTTGTTTATTCGGTCAACTGTATCCCAAATTTATGGACTTGTGGTTGGGAAAGTGCCTTAGGAAATGGAAAATGTGTGTAGGAGATTTTCTAAGTCTAAGAGAATTGAAACTCTCAATTTTGGCAGGTAACAAGCTGGGCTGCATATGTTTAAGGCCACTGAGAAAAAGTCTCTCCCTTTCTTTTTTGCCAAGTACCTAAACTCCAGAAAGGAATGGGAAGTCAGGTAAATAGGTTATTAAGTGATTGCAAACAGCCTTTTCTCTAGGCTTATCTGGCTCCTCATAGACAGCAAATTTTCTATATTTGTTGTATCAGGACATATTGGATGATTGCACAAACTAAGATTTTATTAATACATAAATATAACTATATGTATGGATGTTTCATATATATGTTTCATATATATGTTTCATATATATGTTTCATATATATGAAACATCCATATATTATTTATTAATTTATTTATTTAACTACAGTGCTTTTGATATTCTTTACTTTGGCATCAGCTTTTCCATCTGGTTCCCTGATACTACGAGCTGCAAACCCAAGGCAGAAGCCTTCCCTTGTCTCCATTCTGCAGTTGTGGGATAAAAGTGTTAATCTGGTCATTTGAGGCTAGGTATTCTTCTAACAAGAATTGTCTCAAAAATTGTTTAGGAAATATGTCTCTAAGGTGGTTCTGGTTGCAGTTGTCTATAATGCAATTATAGAGGAGATTGTTTTAAAATTATTATAATTTTGCATTCTCTAAACAAAGATGCTTGTTCATATCCTGTTTTTCAGAGTGCAGGACTTCACAGGCACCTGAAAAAGGTAGACACATAAAATCTGTTTTTAATATTTAGGCTTGCATTACCAAGAAAAAAACTTTTATGAAAAATAATGTGGCCTAAAAGAAATCTTCAAAGCCTGCTTAGATACTCAGAATGCTTTCTCTTTCAGCCACTTAATTGATGTAGCCAAAGCCATCAGTCAGCTGATATAAGATTTGGGAGAGTTTATTTCTGTGTGATTTTGCAAACAGCCTTTACACTCACATTAAAGGTCTGATCGTTTGCAAGATGTAGAAGAATCCTTGTAAGAGATTTCTACCATCTCTGTGGTGAGGACCTGGAATGGATATGGAGATGCTTCCACAGTCAGTCACTTGCAGAAATGACAAGTCCCTTTTTCTTGAAGTAAATATCAGTATTGGAATGGTTACAGCTTCCCTCTGATAGAAATGCTCTTTGGATCATCTTTTATATATTTAAAGTATTAATATATAAGAAAACAGTACCCCACAGTGTCACATGGGGAAAATGTGCCTTTTTTCCCCCCTAACAAAATAAAAATTTTATGGAAATGTATTAAAATTGACTTTTAATGGGCTGAACAAGGTACAAATCACAGGGAACATCAGGATGTAATTACACACTTATAGAGAAGTCTACCATGAAAAAGAGAGGGTTTGTTGTAGTTTTCCCCCCTGAAAAATGAAAATGACAAGCTCAAATTATGAAGTCTACTGTGCACAATCAAGTGTGAGGAAGTATCAGCTTACAAATGATTAACAGCCCCAGTTTCATGAACAGAACATTATCAGCTCTGTGAGTCTGAACAAAGCAATTGTCAGCTGCCACCCTCTCTCAACTAGATAATTAAAAATTTCATGTAGTGGGAAGTGAAAAAGTGAGTTCAAACTCAGCAATGCTCATGGCCAGCAGATGCAGAAAGGTCGGTCACCCTGCCCAAGTGCAGCCCCTTCCAGGGGACCTGCAGGAAGATCAGCATTAATATTCGGGGGACGGGCTGGGTAGAGATCTGAGCATGGCCATGAGGACACCTGGGAGGTCTCCACAGAATTGAGGAAGGTTATTCTGGGCAAACCCTGCCCTGCTGGTGGGGTGAGGGTGAAAGGAGTGGAGCAGAGACAATATCTGCCTTGAACTCATGCCAGCTTGGAGAATATGGAAGTGTTTTGAGGCAGATGGGACTCATTTTACTGCTGTTTGAAAAAAAAAAAAAAAAGTAAGCAGCTTGTTGGGAAAATAATCATTGGTATCCTTGTTACCTGTGCAGCTCAGCAGAGAAAAGGAGCCCTCCAGCTGGTGAGCCACAGTCTTCCTTGGGCATATTGTGTGTGCAAATGCATTTACAGTTGCCATCCTATTGTGTTTCCTTGTCTGGAAGCCTTGCAGCTTTCCTGCTTGGGAAAAAAAAGTCTCTCTGTGCTGCTTAATCCCCTAAAATATCAAAGCATGGCACCAAACAGGATCTAGGCCTTACCTTACTGCGTTCAAGTTTATCCATCTGTGAAATTAGTATAATAGCATTGTTCTGCCTCACAGGGATATTGTGCGTCTGCTTGTTTCTAAAGTGATGCTCCAGGCATGTTTTGAAATGCTTTCAGTTTGCAAAGTGCTTTGTTGGCCTTGGACAATAAGAAGAATGTGTTAACTTTGAGTGGCAAAGACAATAGATTCCTGCACTGGGCTGTGAGCCAAGGGCTGAGTGGGACTTGGGAAAGCTTCTTTAGGCTGCTGCAGGGGACCACTGACACAGAATCAAGGAATAAAAGAATGATTTGGATTGAAAGAGATCTTAGAGATCATCTCATTCCACTCCTGCTGTGGGCAGGGATATCTCCCACTATCCCAGGTTGCTCAGAACCCCATCCAACCTGGCCTGGGACACTTCCAGGGATGGGGCAGCCACAGCTGCTTTGTACAAACTGTTGCACTGCTTCATCACACTCACCACAAAGAATTTCCTGCTAAAATCTGATCTAACCCTGCCATTTTATAGCTTTGTCAGTCCCACTGCTGTTCCCATCTCACGTTTTGTGCAGCAACATGGGCCTTGCAGCAGAACTCACAGGGGTTTGCAGACCTTCCCTTCTCTTGTGCAAAAACACTTTGAAGACCCGTAGTAAACAGAATCATTAAGGTGAATGCTGAATGGAGAATTACATGTATTTTGGCAGCCATCACTGCAGGAGAGTGTGTTAAAAAACAACCAGCCTTTGAGAGACCCCAAGACCAACACAAAGAACATTTTTTTAACTGAAAAAATAGGTTGGAACCCACCTGTCACACAGTGAGTTGACTCTATGAGTCAGCCTCATTTCCTGAGAAGTGTTTTATGTTGCTAACATTCAATTACACTGGAAGTTATTTAGGGCAGAATAGATGTTTATGCCTGGGAAAGTTTAGTGCAGCGAGATGTTTGTTCTGAAGCTACTGGAAGATGAATAATGGTGCTAATAATGATAACATATTTAAATCAGAAAGTGCATTTGTTCGTTTGTATTCTTAGATCTCTGATCATTGCTTCTCAAGAGCTTCTTGCTTCGTATTTTTACTTAATGGAACTGCATTTCTCAGACAAACTGCTCTGAAGGCTGTTTACTTAATAAGTGAGTTGCCTGACTGAGTCAGAGCTGAGAGAGAAAAGGAGAGAGAAAACACCAGACAGCTGAAAAGCCAGGAGAAAGCAGCAGAGAAAGAGAAAGATGGTTTTGTAACCCATATCTCCCTTTGGCTATTCATGCAAAATTATTTATTTCACTTCTGCAAAACTGGGTCTCCCTTTTTTGGAATGACATTTCTGCTGATTTCAAGGTATTTATAGCATGCAGACATTCTGTTTGATTCACTCTGTATTCCTTATTGAAACAATAATGCTGATCTCCTTGGTATTCAACGTAAGAACAACCTGTGGGTTTCTCTTTGAACATTGGCGAGCTCAGTATCAATAACCTCAGCCTCTGACAAGTGATGAGTCTCTCCTCTTCTTGAAAGACAAGGTCTAATATTAAAATAAATTTTCAGATTTTCAGATTTTCAGAACTACAGAACCAATTCTATTTGTTTACCAGCTTGCTTTAAGTGTTGTTTTGCATTTTCATACTTTTTTTTTTGTGGATGACAAGAAGCAAAGCTAGTCTTTTATTACTTAAAAATTGATCCTTGCATAACATGACTTCTGGATCTAGGCGTGTTGGAATAAAAAGAAAAGCAAATTTTGAGCCTCATGAGCAACAGTAGCATCATATTATTAAATTTGTGTCAGCTGAGAGTTTGAAATTATATTTCAAAGGAAGTGAAAGTTTCTAAGAGATCAGGTTCTATTAATGAAAACAATTAGATATTTATGTATCATTTGTGTCTACGAGAAAATTAAAGACACAAGCAATTTCCTAGGAGAGATGAGCTGTGGGCTTTTTAAAGATTTTTGCTAAGAGCATTATGCTGCTGTGGCCTTGCAACCACCTCTGAAAACTAGACCTCGAGTCATTTTTTAAATGGATGTTTAATTTTTTTATTTATTCTTCAAACCTTGGAGTCTCAGCTTGATCATAATTTTATATTTAATTTTATATTTAAGTTCCAAGAATTGCATTTCTCATCCTGGAGAGTCAGTCCCACCAATTAGTATCCCCAGCATTTAATTGGTTAAAACAATTTTTGGAGTGACTTTTATCTGTTTTCCAAGCCTGTTTTTCCCTGAATACTTCTGGGTTGGTTTTTTTTGTTGTTGTTGTTTTTTGTTTTTTTGCTACCGAGCTAAACAAAGAAACATTAGAAATTTAAATTTTGCTTTCAGCTTTAAAGTCAGTCTCTTAATTTGGGGTGGCTTATTAAATTAGGGATTGAGATATAAATACAACTCACAGCAAATATTGCAGGCAGCACATGTCTAGCAATGTGTACAGGAGCAAAAGAAAAATGTGCTATGAGTAATCAGAGCAATTTAACCTATTCAAATGACTAATAATTCTCCTTTTGTTGCAGGGTCATGTGAATTTTCTGTTCTTCACTTTAGGTTTCATTGACATTACATCTATTTTGTGTGATTTTTTCCGTATTCTGTTTTATCCTCAAAAATCTGAGGACAACCATCTTAGACTGCAGATTAATCATTTAATATATTGCTTTTATTTTGCCTGGATTAGTGATAAAGTCATATTTGCTGAAGTGAAGTGTTTTAATCAGATCTCTGAGAACATTTTTTTTTCTAGTAGGATCTGCATATTTAAATTTCATTTGCTCTCTGAGAAACCTGTCAAAGTCTTTTATTATATCTTTAACATCCTTTCACTCAAATTAAACATATTCCATTATATTTTCAGTGAAGTAGAAATACTCTGAGACTTGCACAAGTTTTAATTGAACATTTTTAACAGTATATCTAATGCCAAAAAAATGGTTTACATAACAGTTTTTTTTCTTTTTTAATAGCAAAAATAGCAACCAGAATGATAAATACTTAATTGTCCAATAGGGTTAATTTAAAAGTTTTCTTCTCATGAGGCATGAGGCCTAAATCTCAGAAAATAATTTCAAACTTATACCCCAAATTCATAAACATTTGGACAGAGCAGCAGATAACGAGAATTAAAACTCTGATGTTTAAATGATTTGTTTAAATTAGGTCCTAAATATGCTACTATTGCATTTAAAAATGAGCATGTGGAGAATGCACCAGACTTTCTTTTATTGGTCATATCTTTCAGTTTTGTCTCTCATAGCTGATCACAAATTTTAGGGATCCTCAAAAAAGGTACATTAAAAAAGCTGAAAACCCCTTGTTTTTCTCTATCTTATCTGTTTTGTGAAATTCTTTAATTAAAATATTTACCAGAAAAGCTACCAAAATCAATACAAAATTATAAATATTTCATGGGCTCCACACAGGCTTTCAAAAATGTGCTTTTTCCTTAATATTCTGGGAATATTCATTAGGTTTGAGATAAATATTAATTTTGTATGAATCTCTTAATGTAAGGAAGAGAAATTTATCCAGATAACTGATATATTTCTTATGCAAAGAAAACAACCATCCCAAGATATAAATTTGTTTCAGCATTATATTTGTCATTTGGTGCCCAGTGCCAGGACAGAGGCAACTGGTACAAAACCAAAACATGGGATGTTCTTTCTGAATGTTAAGGAAATGCTTTTTATCTGAGGGGTTGATCAAGCACTGGCAGAGGTTGCCCAGAGAGATCTTCTCTTACCCTGGAGATATTCAAAAGTGACGTGGACATGGTCCTGGGCTACTGGCTTTAGGTGGCCCTGCTTGAACAGGGGGTTTGGACCACTTGTCCTCCCAAGGTCCCCTCCAAACAGAGCCATTCTCATATTCCTTTGATATGTCATCAAGTAATAAAAGTCATATTTTGTGCCTGCATTTAAATAGTGCAAAGCAAAGCAAAATTATGAGAAGAGTCCATTGATCTTAGATCTAATAATAGAATGAGAAAATTGAAAAATCACAGAAGGGTTCAGATGGGAAGGGTCTTTAAAATTATCTAGTTCCAAGGCAATCACCATGGTCACCCACTGTCCAACCTGGCCTTAAGCACTTCCAGGGATGGGGCAGCCACAGCTTCTCTGGGCAAGTTTTGCCAGGGTCTCACCACCCTCACAGTAAAGGTATCTCACCATTTTCTCACAGATATCCAATCTAAACAAACTGTCTTTCCATTCAGAGCCAAAGCTTTTTGCCTTTTGGAACCTTTCTCTGTATCCTCAGTATTAAGGAGGATATAATAAAATTTCATTATATGAAGGTTCTATTCTGGCTAATGCTCTGTAAGCAAAGAGTGCCTGGCTCTCCAAGAGTTTTTCTGTGCCCTGCCAAAGATCACACAGGTACGTTGTGGCAGACCCAACACAACCATAAAAAGACCTGTTTCAGAATTTACCATATTCCCAAACTGCACTTTGTACTGGTAATTTTTTAATGCTGCTGCTTCAGCTTGGCTTTGTCCTTCAATGAGCTCCTCAACATTTTACACTGGGTCATTTTATTTATGACCTCTGTCTTCATACCTAATTTTCTCCCTGCAAGCAACTTCCATGTGTTAATCCTTACAGGGAGGTGGGAGAGTCCTGCCCCAAGAACTGGGCACAGGGACCCTGTGGGCTGGAGGCACAGTGATGTCTCCAGAGCTGCCAAAATGATGAGACTTTAGGGACCTCTCTGTGGTGCATTGAGAGGTGTGTCCAAGATACACACTCACAACATCAATATGTTATCCCCCAACCTGAGGCAGGTAGGAGAAAAAATCCAGGACAGTTGTGATGTAAATCTCCAGCCTTGCTGACCTTTGTTAGCTAAACTGTCTGGCAGGAAGGAATTAATGGGGATTTCGTATTTAGTGAGTGGGATTCATCTCACCTAACTTTCGACATGGAAGTGTGAGTTATCAAAGCCTGTTAGTCACTCAGGAATAAGTGGCTGAGTTTTTCTGAAAATAAAGAAATAAAACGCAATTCCAGAAGGCAATTTACACAAATGCTTGGGATAGTTGGAATGAATCACACACTGGAAATACCCTTTTCTCTCCATTCGAGGCAGCTGAATGACTGCTCCAGAAGTCTCTATGAGAGCTGGGCTCCCTTTACTCCCTTCAAGGACAATGGAGCAAAATAGGCCCCTTTTAAGTGCAATTGATCCAGCCAAATGCACACAGATGAATCACAGCCTCCATGTGCTTTTCCTCAATGACTGCTTAGGAGCTCGGGGAGACTCGTTCAAAGATCTCTACGCTGCAATGTTTCATGGACTTCCTGAATCCCTCCAGGACTCTTGCCATGAATTGGGTCCAGTGTTACCCTATTTTCCTTTTTTTTTTTTTTTTTTCTTTCTTCTTTTTCCAATCACATAAGAAGATTGTGGTTCAGCTAAATAAAATATCCAGAGTTCTTGGATCCTAAAGGAGTTTCTCAAAACATTCTGTGTTGTCTTTACTTTTCTTTACTCTTCCTCAAGTCCTGCTGCTGCCATCTGACTGGATTAATTCCTTCCTTCCTACTCTGTGACCTTAGGAATCAGTCATACCCATTTCCTCCCTAATCCTGGTTCTTCTTCCAGCTCTGTTGTTCAAACACACTGTTTCACTGTTTTATATTCTGTCAGATTTTCTGGTCTATTCCACTTTGACTCTGTTGCTGATTTAAGCAAATTCTATCCTTGTTTCCTCCACCTCTTGCACCAGTTGCCATTAAATCCCTGCCTATATCTCAGAGCTCATATCCTAGAAATACTATGTAGGTACAAGAGGCTGAAACTGCCCTTGCTTCTATGTGGCATGAACCATCCAAATCAGGAGTGTCTTTATCTCGGACATCAGAACAGCCAAATTTTGGCTTCAATTAGGACAGGACAGCAGAACCACTGGAATAAGTCCCAAAATGTATTATGTTATTAAAACTAAATAAATTAATATATCATAAATATGCTGAAAATTGGCTATTGTCCTCCAGGAACAAATCATTGTAGTTGATTTTGCCACAGACATATAAAATATATGTCTGGAAATATTTGAACTACAACTGCCACATCTCTTTCCTCTATTATGTACAGAAGAATAATTTGCAGTTCTACATTTTCACTCATAGGTGGCGATAGAAAATTGATATATTATTTACCATGCTTTTGCTTAAAGATGCTCCACAGAGACTAGAGAAAGCATAACGAACCTTTCCAGACATTTAAAGTGATGGATTTTTCTTGTTTTGTACACTAGAACATTTGTAGAAGGTCATTTTAAATTGTGTCTGTGCATCAAACATACCTGTGTGTACCTCTCCAGACAAACATGTAGGAAGAAATCAACCTTAACTTGTTCGGTCTTTCTTTCTTTCTTTCTTTCTTCATTCCTTCCTTCCTTCCTTCCTCCCTTCCTCCCTTCCTCCCTTCCTCCCTTCCTTCCATTTCTTTTCTTGTTCCATTTTCTTTCACTCTTCTATTTTCTTTACTTTTCTTCTCATATTACTTTCCCTGTTTGTCTCTCCTTTGTGCATACTCACCTGCTTACCTGCCTTTTTCCTTCCCTCCTCCCTCCCCCTCTCACCATGCATTCCTCCTTACTTTTCTTCTCCTAACTTCATTCCCTCTCTCTTTTCCCTACTAGAAAAAAAAAATCTGCTGTTGTTTTAACTGTTTTGTCCCTCATGAATTCCAAAGGGAATGGATCTAAGGGAGCTCTCTGGATCCATGTCCTCTGTGTGTGCTCACAGATGCTGGTACCTTTCCTCCTCCCTCATGCATCCGAAGATGTAAATGGTAGTTCCCAGTGACAATACCAATATGTTCACTTTCCTATTCACAGCTGTCAGAATGATGCAATAAAAAATACACCCTGAACTTTATGGTAAATGCCTCAGGGTAAATGTAGCTCACATATGCCATTACAGTATCTCTTTGTTTTCTTCCTTGGAATATAAATGCCTTCATCTTGAAATATCTTCAGATTATCTTCAGCTCAGAAAAGAAAAGGTAGAAGATTTCCTTAAACAAAATAGCTTAAATCTGCATGTTCTGCCTTATGAGTGATCACACTGGAAGGTATTCACAGTACATAAATCAGATTATTTCACCCAGGCTGGAAACCAGACCATAACCTTTCTTATGGTTAGTGTCCTGTTTTGTGACTGAACTTACCCTCTGGAATAGTCATGGGTCCCACTGGGAAAAATATGGCTATATCACATCAAGGAAATGAAAATTACTTATTTAGAGATATATCTGCATAATCTATCTCAATATTGGGATCTATCTATCTGTCTATATCTCCATCATTTCAGAATGCTAGTTAGAATATTAGATGGACACCGAACTCTTGGCACTTAACTAAGGCATAACAGTTTGGGTAATAGTTGTACAAATCGCTTTATACAGATGATGGATAGAGATTTTAAGAGAGCAAGTCAGACCTGAGCTGGGCTAACTCAAGTTTCCAGCTGATCCAGCAATTACATGTGCCCAAATAAAGCAAAAATACATCAAGATTTACATTTCACAAGCATAAACTTGTAATAGGCAAAGCATTGTTCAGCCATTCCCACTGTTCTACTTCCTACATTAATTTAAAGATTCAATCCTCCTGTTGTCAAACCAGAACAAATCTGACAGACAAGTTACTTTGGAATCATGTTTCCCACCGTGAACAACACTGGAAATTTTTTAATGAAGAGGACCTAATTGACTCCATCAAAACCTTGAAGAAAATTTTCTTTCTGACTTGGCACTGAAGGCTGAGTTGATCTTACTAATTTTGTCCTCAAATGTACACTAAAACTCTTTTGTGGAAGGTTTTGTTTTGGGCTTGCTTCTTTATTCCTGTAAAAAGTATAGTGTGATTCAATTTTCAGAACATGAACAAGATGATAAGAAAATATTCCTTGGGTGGACTTTGCTCTCCTGTGTCTCCTGGAAACAAACAATCCCAGACTCCAGTAAGGGAGTTCTCTCAGCCCTTGGTGGCCACCTCTTGCCCACTCCAGCTGTTCTTTGGGCCTCAACTATTTCTCAGACCAATTTTAGGGCAGCTTAGTGATTTTGTGACTGTTTTGATACGTGCTGCAATCGCCTTTTTTTTTTTTTTTTTTTTTGAAGAGCTCATGGGAAGTTTATTTCCATGGATCTTGGTGTGGAGCATCAACTCCAAGACATAACAAAACTCTGCCGCAGAAGCCGACAATACACAAATGCCTACCTACAAAAAAAAATGTGCATAAACTCTGCTCTCACTGGACCTCATCAGCACAGTCCAGCTGCTTCTTGTTTACAGTGAGGGCAACATTTTCCCTTACTGGAATAAATATGGCCAGTCTTTTGTAACAAACATGAGAGCTCCCAAAAGCTCTTTCAACAAACATTTAGAAAGTTACAGCACAATAGGAAGTAAAGAAATGAATGTGAGGTGGGGTTTCAGCTCCACTCTTAAGTCCATGGCTGATATTTTGATTTCTGGCCAGTGCATCTCTAGGAAAAGCTGTGCTGTTCTAGTGATCGAGATGAGACCATAATTAGCAATTTTTTTTGCTCAGCTATCATATTCATCTTTCAAACTTATGAATGTACAGATAATGAAAGTCTTAAGTGAACTAATTATTCACTTATTAATATTAATGTATTTCATCAGCAAACAACTTTTATCAGTGTTTTGTCAAAATAAGGAATGGTGAATATTAATACAATATAAATGATCTATAATTTGGGCCATGCTACTTTCCAGCTAAGATAGAAAGAAAAAAAGTCTGAGAAGGGGAGGACAAAGATAGAATGAAATAGATTTAGTGCAGAAATTATGAAATTTTAAGCACCATTTTCTAATTCCTCCCCCACCTTGAATCCTTTGTTCTTTCTCTTTTATGTTTCTTCAATTCTCTAGTTTAGAATTAGGAAAAATCTGGATTAAAAAAAGTGCACTTTTCTCTGAAGTTTTATAATTTTTCCTAAATTCTTAGGAAAAGCAACATTTCTTAGCAACAAGTAAAAATAAAGAGTAGTCAAAAAATGTAAATTCTTGACTACAAAATAGCACTTGGTAAAGAAATTTCAGCTTCCTTTCACACTCATGGGCTTCAGATCACTGGAATATTTGAGTTAAACAAGTACGTAACAGATATGAAGAGCTAAAAATTTAAATTTTCATTCATATATTGCCTAGTATTGAAGAAGTAATTTGGGGACTTTTCAACTTTTTATCTAGTTCTGAAGAAATCACTTGTTTTTGTTAAAATTATACATTTTCTTCAGAATCTCCTTCACTGCAGTATTTTTTTTTCTTTTTTTAAGATATGGTTTTAAAGGAACAGCACAAATTTCACCTTTCAAGGTGACCAGAAATTTCAGTGGCGGTGAAAGTATTGTATTTGTAAACTCCTCTCAGGTTGTTTTTTTTTGGTTTGTTTGTTTTTGTTTTTGTTTGTTTGTGACACCATCTACTCTCAGAGATCTTTAGTCCTTGTTCTAAGATAAAGGAGATGAGACCATTCCTCTGCAGCGGTAATCGCAAAGGTCCAGATCACAATATTGTCATAGATCAAGATTTCATCCTCAGTACCATTATATTTTTCTTTTTTTTTTGTTTGTTGTTCTCTCTCTCTCTCTCTTTTTTTGGGTGTTTTTTGTTTGTTTGTTTGTTTGTTTGTTTTTTATTTTTTTTTTACATTGGCTTCCGGTCCTCAGTTTTCATTTCAAGTCAACTAAGTTTCTTGGCCCTTTGGAATACAATTTCCTCTTGTAGAATATGAGTTATTGGAGTCTCAACAAGCTAAAAGACAGGCTAAAATGTCCCACACAAATTATATTTAAGTTATTTTTAATCTTTTGGCAATATGTCAGTCATTCTGAGCTTCTGACCTTCCTTCCTTTGTGAACAGGTGCTCAAGGAGGTTACCTTATTGATGTCAATAAGTCCAATATTTTTCTTCAATAAAAACCTTTAATAGAATTTTGATAATGTGAATAATCTTCTGTTAAGATAAGAGGAGAAAAATAAAGAACTAGCCCAAAAATCTGTTTGGCTCATGTTTAATTAGAATGTCTTTCCAAGCTATAAAATAGGCCCAGATTTTCCACCAGGAAAGAACCCTTTGGGGATTTTCTTAGCTTTATTTTCACCCTGCAAATTTCTTTCAGATTTTAACTTGGCTTTGAAAAGATGCATGCCCAAAAATCAAAAATTTTAAGAAGTGGCTCATCAGGAAAAAAAAAGAAAAATAAAGAATAAAAAAAAAAATAGGGTTGATATGTGAAAATAACTCATGGAAATGTTTGAATGTTCATTTAGCTTCCTGGCTGTGTGGGAAACTTGAGAACTAAGTGACAATGCATTTAGATGAATCTTGAGTTTCTAAAGAATCAGCTCTTAATTAGATGTCAGTGCCTTGATGTTTTTGTGAATTTGAATCCATGGGAACTTATTCTGCTTTTTAAAATCCCTGCCAGGATTCACTGTTTAATGGAATTTGATGGAAGCCAATGGAAAGGCCATGAGAGAGCTTTTTAAGCCAAGCATGGGCACCTTTACCCTGCTCAAGGGGTGGGAGACTTGTCAAGCACCTTGATTGTGTCCCACTCACACTGTAATAAAGTGACCATGAGTCATGTAAAAAGAAATCTCAAGCTGCGCCTGCTCCTGAAGACAGAAATTCCCTGCTTTTGCTTCAGGAATTGGTCATTGATTGAGTTTATCATGAAGCATTAGAGGAAGGGCTCCTGTGATAAAAGGCAAAAATTAAGCAGCATTCTTGAGGTCTGCATCATGTTTGTCCCTTGGTAAAACGTTTATTGAAACGCAAAATTCTTCGGGGTGGAAAGTGCTCTTTTGCAAATGTGCTGGCCTTTCCAAATTGAGTAAAAGTGTGCAAATTTTAGAAGTGATAAAGCACCTGCAATAACCACTAAAACGGAAAGAACCTGTGGGTGTTCAGCATTTAACTTCCCTTCCATTTAAGTTCCCATGGTGTAAGAGTTTTTTGAGGCACCAAGACGGAAACTTTCAAATGCACCTCTACTATATGAAGGAACAGAACACCATCACAAAAGTTGGTGGGATCCTAGTTTCTAAATGTCTGAAATAAATAAAAAAGACCTCCATCAAAATCAATCCCCTAGAACACCTGTAAGTTTTACTTACAGTTAATCAAAGAAAGGTGGTGAATAGATGCAGAAAATGTAGAGGATGAGTAGGCTGCTGAAAATATTATGGCAAAAACACACACAAAAAAAAAAAGAGATTTCTAAAAATTATCATGGCAAAAATGCAGAAAAAGATAAGATTTTGTGTCTCCAGCAAGAAGTCAGTGCACCATTTTGTTAAGAGGGCAGAGGGACAAAGGGACCTCAAAGTGTGACCAGCATGAGGCAAAGAGGAACTGGAGACCTTCATGAAAGGTATCACAATTAGAGATCAGCAAATGTAAATTATAATCTCATTTCTGAGTTGCAGCAGAGGTTTCACCTGATCGTGTTCAGTGTTGTCCCCAGTCCTGTGTAGGTCTAATTAAAAAACATTAATTTAAATACATCATAGTTGATTTGTACCAGATAGGGTCAATCACAGCTGCTAAAGCCTTTTTTACAATTTAGCCTACAGCAAAATGTTAGAATTCATGCCCCCAGCAGTTCTGCAGTCAGGGATATCTTGGGTTGCTATTATGTCAACATGATGAAAGTGTTAGAGATTTGTCTTTAATACTACAAAGTTGCTCTAAAAAGACAATGATTTAACTGGAAGGGGTGCATTCATATTGGCAGTACAGTGACAAAATGGTTAAGAAACAAGAAATGCAATGTAGTGAGCAAACATAGCAGTTTCTTAAAGAAAACAAGAATAAAAATAAAGTTACAAGCTCTGGAGCCTAGTCAAGCTGAATTAGAGTCAATAGACCTTGCTTGCCTAACAAAGGAAAATGTAAGAAAGCAGAAATTATGACAGTAGTTTTGAAAATAAAGGTTTTTAGCTGAAGCTAGAAAAGCTAAAAATCAGCTAAGAATTATGGAATGGTGTACAAGACACACTGGAAAGACACCACTCGAAAGCAATGCATGGTAATTCCAGGAGACCATAGCTGTGACCCAGATTGTTAAAATGAGAAGGCAATTAGGCACATATATTTTGCTGAAACTCAATTTCATCTGACTTTACCTTCTTTTTATTAGGGGTCTGGTAGTTATTGCTTTTTCTGTTTACCTCTTCTCAGAAAAATCTACAATGTTTGAGTTGATCTGAACTGAGATACTTTTTTTTTTTGTTAAAAGTCAAATAAAGGTTTGCCTCATCTAGAAACACGACATTTTCTTTTTAAAATAAAGTCCTCAGTCAGAAATGTTTGCCTATTTTAGTTTTGTCTTTCACTTGTGAGCACAGGGTTTTAGATGCTAAAATTCTCTTTTCTTCTTCCCTAATCTGAATCATCCTGTCCATCCAGTTAGGGCAAATCCACCCAAGCAGCTAAGCATGCTGAAATCACCTGTTCTCAAGTGCTTGTTGCTTTTGTCCTCTTGGATGAATGACATTTTCAATGAACTACAGAAAAAAAGCCCCAGAGACTTCCATCATGCTACTGATTGGGGTGTCCAAGAGGAAGACAAATCTATGTCACACATCTTGTACTAATTCATGTTCGACTACTTTGTACAGAGAAAATCAGTATCAATATTGAAATATCAGCCCCCTTGGTCAAAGTAAGTGGTTATTCCAATAAATCCTATTAATCTGGGGAGAATTTCAGAGTCACTGATTCTCTGGGTCAATGTCCTCCATCAAGATGAGGTGAGACTGCATCCTGCACGGTGCAGTTTCAAGGGTAACTAATTTTGAGATTTAGAGAAGAGCAGAGAATTGGGAAATTAAATGAAAAGGAGAGTCTTAGCCATCTCAGAAGAAAGTAGTAGATCGTGTGAGTTGTGGGGAACTTGATTTGAAGGTTGGTATAGGCTTGTGGATCCATAACTTGTGGATCATAAACTGTGCTAGGAAAGGTTTAAGCTGTGCATTAGGGAGAGTTTCTTCACAGAAAGGTTGATTAAGCATTGGAATGAGTTGCCCAGGGAGGTGGTGGAATTACCATCCTGGAGATGTTTAAGGAAAGCCTGGATATGACACTCAGTGCCATGGTCTGGGTGATAAGGTGGTGATCAATCACAGGTTGGATTTGATGATCTTGGAGGTATTTTCCAACCTAATTGATTCTGTGTGATAAAACCACTCTTATTGGCAATCTGATCCTAAGGTACATCAGATGGAGTATTCTAAACAATCTCATACATTGATATGATGAAACGTGTAAGTCCTAAATAGTTTTTCATGCAGGTGTCATGCTGCTAGAGTAAAAAACCATGTAGTGAAAATTCAGTGGGTTCTAGAACTTAGTTAATTTGTCTAAATTAATGTGTCAGTTGCCATTTGAGGTTCCTTTGTGGACCCCACTTGGCATTCCCCTGCATTTTCCATAGAGTTTATGTCTCCTACAAGAGTTGTGTCATGTTTGTCCAAGCTACAAATCCTCTGGATGTCTCCATGACTGGAATCAGCGATATTTGTGGTGCTCAGATTATCAGCTCACCCTGAAGTTGTTATCTAGGACAGCATCCAGTTGTCTAAATACAGTCTTGTATAATTTTAGATTCTGAGAAGTATCTTGCTTGGTCTCTAGTTTATGTTTCTCGGTGATGTCACCTCCCATTATATTTGTCAGTCCAGTAGGAATGCCTTAGGCATCTCAAAAAGCCCCAGATACCTTAGTTTCTGGAAGTTTAAATGGTTGAATTCTACTCTTCATGGATGGTCAGCTAAATAGTTTTCTGGATACAATGATTTTCAGCTGTGCCTATTAGGAAATTAAATACTCAGCTCACATATGGTTACTTAAACACATGCTATTTAATCTTAAATGGGATCCCACTCTAGGAATCACTCATGGATCATTAGAATTCTATATGGTAAGCTCAAGCATGCAGGTTACCAGAAAAAAATCCCTTTCATTCGCATTCCCAGCAAAGTTCTTAGAGACATCTTGTTTTCAGAGGAGAATGCAGAAACTGAAGTACAATGTGTAAAGCAGGTTTATACAGACTGTGGTTAATTTTTTAGCAACAGAACTGAGTGTAAATAGCAAATCAGGAGAAACCTATAGATGAAGTTTCACTGATGCTCATTCCTGGAGATGGGAAACCAAACTTTAGAACCAATTGTCTATCAGGACTGCATGTTTGCCACTTATCTTAGTGCAAAGATTCTTGTAAATAACATATAAATAAATTAAAACACACCTGAAGGACAAAATTTTCACTTTCTGTGGGATGTCAAATAGTGTAATTTTGCTCATCACCCACCCCTTTTTGATGGAAAACCCCTCTGACTTTTTCAGTTTCCATTACATCTAGATTGTAAGAAATGCTCAGTTAAACCAGTGGACTTGCTCCCTCCTGAGCCAGTACCACTGACATCTAAAATATCCAATGTATCATTCTCAGGTGGATGTCTTCCCTCTTCTTTCAGTATTCACATCAAAAACTGAAGAAAATATTTTTGAATCTGTTGATGGCTCTATCCAGCCATTTATAAGTGTCAAATGTCCCATTGCAATTTGAGCTGGTGGAGAAACCAGCTAAAGTCTACTCTAAAATTTTAAATCAAAGCCATAATTTTGAGGTCAGGTCAGGTCACAGCACTGGAAGCATTTACAGCTCAGGTACCTGTGTTCCCCTCCTTGTTAGAGAACTAAGGGCAAACAACTGTACCCTTATTCATAAATTTTAAACTTGAGACAATATGACATGAAAGATCAGGATTAGAGTTCGGGTTAAGGTCAGCAACTTTACATAGATTTTTTTGGCCTAAATACTATTGTTATGGTTGATCTAAAATTAGATCCTAGTCACTCAAAGAACAAGATATCTTTCTTTAAAAGAACCTTTTTAAAATCAGTTGCTTAACATTTAATAGCAGGAGCAAAATTGGAAAAATGAAACATTTCTCTGCATATTCTTTCTTTCCTCTATAGGACATAAGAAGACAAAAGCACCCTGATCCTGGAAAAAAAAAAAAGAAAATCAGATGTAGACTTGGATGGAATAGAATATATACTACTTGGACTTGGATTGAAATAGGTAAGAGAGTTTGAATTTGAAGGAAAGATGTATTCTTGGAACAAATTAAGAAAGAGGACATTATTGGAAGAAAGATGTAAGTATCTTTAAAGGGAGCTTTGTAATATTTGGAAGAATAAAAGAATCATTCAATACTTAACTCAAATGGATTGAGATTCCAGTCCTTTTGGGGCTTGTCTATCTCTAGCCTTAGTTACTGTGAAATTCCTTGACAACAGTAATAAAGCATTTACACTGAGAGTCTTGACTTTTGCCCACCTGAAACATTCTTCTTCTATTGACTTAGAAAGCTTTGGGGGCAAAAATTGTGTGAAGCAATGAGGCCATTCAATATTAGACAAAGGGATAAAGCATACAATACAGGAGACATATTTTCTCTTTGCCCATGAAATGTTTCATGTGAAAACTGCTTCTTCCAACACGGCAGACCTTGTGGGAAATGACCTGTAGACTGGATAAGTTGACAGGCACAGTAGGGGATTTCATTACACCTCAGAATCTGACTGGCACAACCAGCTCTCTCTGGCTCTCTGTAACCCCTGGCAAGTGCTTGGAATTGAATCTGTAAATGTTAATCAATATTTCAGGCCTATTAAATAAAGAAAGGCATTGTGGAAATCAAAGCACTAACGGTTAGCGTGATGCTCTACACTGACTTCCAGGCCATCAAAAACCTTGTAGGGAGCAAAAGACCAAATATTTTAATAAAACAGTTACCTCTACAATTTCAAACCTGCAGAAGAATGTTACATCTCCAACCCCATTGCACTAACTTAATTTTCATTTCAAACAGATGAGTGAACAGAAACAACTCAATACAGATATTTAATGAGTCTTTACAGTGCTGTTCTAAATCTTGGGGAAGTAAAAGCCCACCATGTGTTTAAAACATCTGCAAACACATCCATTTCTTCTCAAAGATGAAATGGGGCAGAACTGTATCCAAAGCCTAAGGGAGTTTCACGGTGGGTTTCAATGGATGGAGGCACTGAGTGAGATTCATGGGTGGGACTGATTTAACTCAACTGCAGACAGCCACACCATAGGCAGCTGGGGCTGTGCTGGTCACCTAAGGCTCACTTTGGAGAGAAATGAGAACTGCTGGAGTGTAATTTATTTCCTGCTAAAGCCAATGTCTAAAATATGTCAAATGAATTGTACCTTAAAGCCTTCTGGTCTCCAAAGTGATTACGAAGAGAGCCACAGGTAGCCAAAGCAACTGAGCAATAGGATCCAAAGTCAGGGATGAATCACCACATTCCTGTGAATCTTGTGGTGCATGGACAAAACCAGATTGCTAGTGAAATTGTGCTGCCTCAGGCAAGGGTGTGAAAGGGTAACAAAGAACAAAAAATGTTAAATAATTTCAGGGTTTTAAAGTACTTTCCTGCGGTGAACCTTGAAATGGGTCGATAGGAATATTAGACTATATCAGAAGCACCCACTGAGTGAAAAATTATCTCTAATTTATTCTTCCTTCCACAAAATAAAACAGAAGTCCAGGCACAAAGTAGAAACTTGCTGCAGAATGAAGCAGCAAGTCTTGGCTTCTTCAGAGTCCTGGTAGGTGTGGAAGCTGAATGTTGATATGGACAAGACTAAATAATGCTTGTCAACTTTGTAATCATATCTGTCTCTGAGATGGGAAGTAGCTCCAGCTTTTTTCCTTTGCTTTCAAGACTTTCAGGAGAGGCAGGTATTATGAGCAAACAGCAAGGCCAGATATAACTAACTGCAAGTGTGCCAGTTGTTACTGAGCAAAGTGTGTCCAGCAACATTGAATTCCCACTCCTTGGCAAGGAAACCAACATGCAGTGTTAATAAACAAGTGGAGGAACTTTCAAATTCTTTCAGATTTAGCCTAGATTTTTTTAAAAATGGCATTGGGAAATTCAAGATGGTGATGTATCTCATTCTGACCAGTAAAGACAAGAGAACATCAACATTTCTTTACTACTATTGTATTGAAAGGAAATATGAAGTAAAAAAAAAAAAAAAAAAAAAGACTGCTACTCATTTATTATAAGATGCCATAAGTAAAGAAACTGGTGATGGATGGAGATCTCATGTAACTGCTGGATACCTGTGCTATGCTGTGCCTATAAACAACCCTTTTGTAAACTGGATAAGGATTTTCTTGGTCAATTACATAGAGCTAAAATGCTCACAGACAAGTCCTACTTTACAAAAAAAAAATCTTTGAAATTAAATTTGATGGTAGATTGTGTTCTGCTCCTTGGAGTGGTATAACTTGTTATTTTAGTGAATGAGTTTTGTGGATGTTTTTGGAAGGTGAAGAAGAAATATCAGGAGTTCCTCAGAAGAGTCACAAAAACTCTACAGCTGCGAAAACTAAGTTTCTTTCAAGGATGGGCAGAACTCTGCAGGGTGGCTGCTGTTCACAGGAGATCTTTTGACCTCCTACCCATGAAGGCATCGAAAGGGACAGAAAGAGGCAGAGCACCATTCCTCCCTGTCATAGCCTCAGCCTCTGACACTCCTGGTGAAACTTTAGCCCTAAGAATTTCTTTTTAAATTTCATTTTCATTTTCTCTCTCCCTTGTTAAATAAAGCACCTGTTATTTAGAGCTCTCATCAGCCTGCTCCCAAACTAATGAGACTGCAGAAAGTTTGCCTACAAACTCCCACTCCTTCTGTCAGCTTGATTGTCTGGGGATGCCTTGTGAAGCTGTTCATGCTCTATCACCACCTCCTGCTTCCTCACCTTCTTTCTCTTCTCCTTAGCTGAGGCATGTGCTTGCCTGTCATCTCTTCTCATGTCATTCCTGCTGTGTTGTGTAAGATACAAAAGCTACAGAAGTACATTTAATTTACTAGTGTTGTAACATGGGCCTTCCTCCACAGTGCTTCAACTATCCCCACTGTAATTTGAGGATCTGTCATATTTTCACAATGACAGAGCAAGCTCTCCCAGCGGTGCTCTGGTTTTCCTTTCTCTTCAGGTTGGCTGAAAAATAGGAAGTCTGGAAAAGGCAGCTTTAAACCCCAATAAGCAAGGAAGGGTTTTGAGGCTGTGCAATCAGAGTAGAACACACAGCTTAGAGAATTAAGAGAATATTCCTTCAAGAGGACTGAGTGACTTGTGGTGCCATATGTGAAACTGTTTTGTGGGGATCAACATAAAGTGTTCTCTAAGGAAAGCTGTTGCTGAAAGTGCCATGAGAGCGGTTACTGAGAATTTATCTCTGTAAAAGGTGACATGCAATGACAAGCACGTAGCCAGTCATAGAATCACAGGATTATTTGGGTTGGAAGGAACTTTAAGGGTCATCTTGTTCCACTCCCCTCCCATTGCCAGGGAAACCTTCCACTAGACGAGGTTGCTCAGAGCTCTCTCCAAGCTGGACTTGAACATTTCCAAGAATGGGGCATCCACAATTTCTCTGGACAGCCTGTTTGGTGTCATGGTTCTTGGGGACCAGGCTTGAAACCTAGGGATGGTGTCTGTGAACTACCAGAGACCCCTCCAGTAAGGAGACACCAGCACTGACATGATGGCTATGGTGAAGATCTTACTAATTGAGCTCCCTCAAACCCAAAACCCCACAAACCCTCTCACTGGTGCATTGTTCCTCATGGATTTTGGAAAGATCTGCCATGTGAATGCAAGCACCATTACAAAGTGAGAGGAGGCAGCAAAGCATGTCTGAAATATGTGAGATGAACATTTTTAGAGAAAACTTAGTAAATGACTGGTGATGTTGATGTCAAGGTAGTAAGGCACAAAGAACTCACTGTTTAAGCCATAGTGATGATAATTAACTCGTTATTAATCCATCAAATGCTGTTGCAGCCCAACAAAGTCATTCTTTCAGCATGCTGCACACAGCAGCAATGTTCCTCTATAAACCAGTCCTAGCTCTGATCACTCAGCTCCCCCTGCCTGTCTAGAATTCTATTCATGCTTCCTTCCACCTATCTCTTCTTTCACACAGGCCTCCTTGCTTGTCCCAAGCTTGCCTTCAACCTGGTGCCTGACCTAAATAAGGACACTGGCATTCAAATCTGTCTTTCTTCACTCTCCTCCTTTTGCTGTTGACTGCAAACTGAGACTGTCAGTTGTACTTTTACTTCTCTTAAGCTGTAATTTCACAAATCTCTATTTTGAGTTACTAAGGGAGGTTTGACATGGTAAGAGAGCTCTGACAGGAGCAGAATTGTCTGGCCAAGTGAGGTGGGAATACCTAACCTAAAGCTCATGGGCTGCACAGCAGACTGGATGGAGAACATCTCTTTACAGAATGTAGGTTTTACTCTTCTTGGATTATTTGTCTTCAAGCACATGGAAAGCTAAGCAGAATTGTAAAATGGATGAAGTGATAAATAGTGCAGAAATGCAGAAATGTTGCACTATTCCTTACTGGACCTGGCAGTCTCCATCCCTCCTGAGTTTCACTTGTGCACAAGGAGAACATCCTCCTCTCTTCATGACTCAGACTGTTGAAAGGACTTTGTAATACAGATACCACCCTCACTGGTGCCAGGGATGGCTGTGGGATACAAATCATTGATTGTAAGTTTAAAATGTGCCTGTAGCTCTTAATTGGAAATCTGTTTATATAGGCATTTGGCTTTAAAGTCTGATTCATTAATATCAATAAGGAATAAGACCCCCACGGTGAGAGTAACAGCTAAGTGACACGGAGATGAGTTCAGGTAAAGAGCAGGTTTGTGAAGGCTGGAGTTATGCCTGAAAAAATCTGATTTTTTTAATTTTGGTAATTGCAGAATGTTTATACATTAAAATGTTTATGAAAGAGAAGGTCTGGTGCTGTGTCCATTCCTGCTTTCTTTACAACTCCGTCATGTTTGTTCTTTAGATGGATCTTGGTGCAAAGTCAATATTACCTGTCCAATAGGGTGACTGCATAAAAGGCTTTCTCTGTATTTAGAATTCACAAAACTTTCTGGTGTTTTCAGAAGGATGGTCTGTAAAATTGAAGGATGGAAGAAAGAGGGAGGCAAATTAGCCATCACTATTCATATTTCAGCAAGGAATGTGGAGAGATGGTGAAAGGAACTCTTTGATTCAGTTTCACATGATGCATTCCAAGAATATTTCCAAGTATTTAGTGGTTGGATTATGTCCTCTGTTGGATTCTCAATTAGCATATATGACTCTAAAGGATAGTCTTTTTGTATTTACATGTCTATCATTTGGGTTTCCTGATTGATTATTGTTTTCTTGTCTTCTCCTCATAGGTGTCACCCCATCCCCCCCAAAAACAAAACAAAAAAAGTCTTCTGACCTCTTTTAGCAGTTTGAATCCTAACATTTGCAGATCAACTAAATCTTATGTTGGTGACCAAAATTTCAGCAGGAAATGAATCATCTAATTGATACTCAGAGTAACCCCTGTTCCCAGACTCTCAAAAAAATTGCTCCAAGGTCTGTTCTTGGCTGTATCCAAGCCTTTCTCTGTTATTTGGCTTCATCTTCAAAAAGACTTTGTAAAAGGTGTAATTTGGGACAGGACCCCATCCTATTGGTACCCACTGTGAGGCAATGTGATTTTAAAGTGTCAAGTAAGTAATTGTAAGATATTTCCCCATTTTTCATTTAATGAAAATATAAGGGAATGTATACAACCACAAAATATAATCCCATTGCTACAAAAGATCAATTAAAAATAATATCAGAAATATGAAAGTCAGAATAGTTATATGTAATTCACTTCAGAATGCTGAATACGGTACATGAACTAGGATTTTATGGGTTAGAGCAGGTCATTAAGAAGTTATTTTATTATTAAAGCCATAAGCCTCCTTTTCTTAGGAAAACAGATTTTTAAATTATTTTTGCTTCAGAAGGCTCCTGAGTGAAACTCATATAATGACACCAACTGTCAAACTTATCATGTATCAATTATATTAACACCTTCTTTTGAAGTTTCTAACATGTAAAATGCAATTTACTATAAAAGATTTCAACACCTACTGAAAAGAATTCAAGAGTAGAGAAATGCTGCATTTCAGGACAGCTTCTGAGAGTTCAGGCAGTTTCTCTGCTGCTGCTTAGAAAACTTGTATGCTGCGTAAATTGGTAGTGTTCTTCAAGATTAATAACAGAAAAGGTGGTGGAAAATATCTGTTTATTCAAGAGATTTTAAATGTTCAAATGTAACATGGATGTTGGTCTGAGAGATCAGCAAGGCAGGTCATTTAGCACAAAACCAGTGTAAATTAAAAATTATTAAAAAAACCCCAACTTATTTATGTGTGGTTCTAATTCAATTCCACTCTATAAATGATGATACTTCTCTTCCTTCTTATCTCCCTAAACACCAAAAAATTCTGCTGAAATGAAATGTAAATGTGTCTGCAAAACTTGCTCATGTTGGGGAGAAGAAAATGGAGGGTTTTCTTCTGGTTTTTGAAAATAAAACCCTTTTGAATAGTTTTTCTGTCTGAAACAAATATGTGAGGTCTTGTAAACACACAAAACTTCAGCATTTAAGCTATAATTTGCTATATCACTGAACATCATAACTGAAATGGTTACACTCATGGGATGTCTGGGTGCCCCATTCCTGGAAGTGTTCAAGAACAGACTGGAAGTGTTTGGAAGTTGTCCCTGCCCATAGCAGGGGTTTGGAACCAGATGGTCTTTAAGGTCCCTTCCAACCCAAACCCCATAATTCTATGCAGTTATGTGGGTATAGGTTATTCATGTACTGGGAAAAAGCTGTATCAGTGTTTCAGTTTCATACCAATATAACTGATATCAAATACAGTCAGAGCAGTATCATCATAAACATGGCAAACTTTCTGATTTCCATGTTTCAACCCTAGGCCCTTATCTGAAATCAGCTTCTGCACACAAAATCAGTAGTGATAATGGGTCAAAAATTGTTACTTGGATAGTTCAAATTATGCTTATCAAGATTTCTGTTCTTTACCTCAATTGTATTTCAAAGGCTTAAATCATCCCACATGAATATGCTTCTCCATCTGCAGCTGCCACTCATTTTCTTTAGGCAAGAATTCTGTGTTCTTCCATTTCTAGATGGTTGACAGGGATGTCTGGTTTTCAGGGAGCTGGAAAGACTTAGAATTATAAGGGCTCTTTTCAGATTAATTCCAGGTGGGATATCTAAAAACTCACAAAGGTATTCAAATCCCAGAGCAATTTTGGAAATCTTAACAATGTGCACTCAACAACAAATTGCATGAATCTTGTTTTAGAGAGCCTTCTTCCAATTGCTTCTACCTGGAAGTCATGATTCTGCAATTGAAGTGAAAGCTCTTTGAAAGCTATTCTTCTCCTCCCCAGGTACAAATGAGCTATTTATTTATGACTGAAGAAGTATATTCCTGTTCAGCTATCTTTTTTTTTTTTTTTTAATATATCTATAGTTAAGTTATAAATAACTATTGTAACAAAGCCTTAGGCTTCTGAGATGCAGATAAGGCTGAATGCACTTTATGAGAAGCAGAACATCTTTGGACAAAATGCATAGAACAGGAACAACAAAGACAAGTGGATTATGTAATGTGAACACAAACAAGGCTTTTCCCCCCTTCAAGTTGCTGTCCGTTGAGTTCTGCATTGCCCCCAAAGCATCCCAAGGAAGCTCTAATGTGTCACTGTCATTACCTTGTGCTGCATTATTTACTGCTGCCATGGAAGATTTCTGTGGGGACAATTTCACGGCTGAGAAAGATCTTGCTTTATTGTGGGTAAATGTAAAGTAATTTTTGCTTCCAAAGACCAAGGAGAATAAAATCAAGAGACAAACATTTTCCCATCTAATTGTGCTTGTGTTTTCCCCACACACACCCTTTTCCACAGCTCTTCAAATCAGGAGATCAAGATTAAGACTGCTGAGCTGATAAAGTTTGCCCTTATGTAAAGCCATGATTTTACTCTTCTAAAAAAGCATCCAGTTCTTTATAAATATTAGATAAACTTGAACTCTGAACATAATTCTATGGTCTGGGGACATGAAGTAATTCATACTGAAAAACCAATCAATCCCCCCACCTTTAAATTCTGTCTTTTATTGTAAATGTATGTCCATGGAATGGAAGAGTTTCTCTAAATAACTAATTCTAATCATACTTTTGTATATTTACCTCCAAATTTATAAAATAAGTGTTTATTTAGGCATTAAATAAATGATATACCATCTCAGAAGTTGCAATGGTACCCTGCTGGTAGGATGAAGAATGAAACACTATTTGTTACTTTGAAATCGAGAGAAAAGGATAAATTATTTTGCCTTTGTTTTAACTGAGCCTTGACACAAAGAGTTTCAGATAAATGATGAACTAAACAGTTGCAAGAGATTTTGCCACCCTCAGATGACCAGATAGCCTAGGGAATGCAATATATACAGTTATCATTGTGAATAGGCAACAAACAGGTAAGCCAGGAATTAATGCAATTTCTAACAGAGACTTTCCTGTTATGATCCTTCCTAGCTTTGTTGACTCTCTTAATCTGCATTGCAGTGGTATTTTAGTTGGAAAACACCTTTTTCCCTACATTTCTGTGCCTGATTTTTGGCATCCAAAATTTTTTCAGTAGAAAATGCATAGTGAATTTAGAGGCATGCAGTTCTGGAAAGGAGATATGATGAATCTGAGTTACAGGCAGATAAATTCCTGTTTAATATCATTACAGGGGACTTGATCCTTTCCTGTAGACATGTGCCAGTATGGAAAACTAATAATTTACAAAGATTAAGACTTTGGAGAATTCAAGTACAATGGATACCTTTAACAACAATTGTAATGGACCTGCTGAACCCCCAAAGTACCTGCAATGTGTGGCTGACTCGTTCAGAACTCAGGAAGATGGACAGGACAGGGGCCATTTAGCAGCATGGTCAGAGCTGAGAGAATTATATCACAAACTCCAGCTACCAGTGGGATGTTCTGAGACATGATCCAGAAAAAGGTATACTTTTTAGGAGGGAAATTAAGATCTGTCAGGTATGTACCTTTAGCTCAAAAGTTCAATAACTTGAACATTACCTTTCCATGCTTTGGGGTTGACTACAGACTGACTGCTGAGCCCTGTATTGTTGCACTTTCACTGAACCTGAGCTAGCTAAATGACAAAAATCTCTTTAACTTAAAATCACAAGGGCAATAACCTGTATTGTTACGATAATATTATGATAAATGCACTTTTGAAAAGGTTGTGGTCTCAGGTGATTTAATCTCTGGCTTTTCTTTTTCCCTTCTAGGATGGTTTGTAGGGCATCTGCAATTGTGTTTTCTAGGCTTTTTCACCAGGGAAATAAAAGACAGAATTCTGACAGCACACAGTCAAAGCACAGTGCAGACATTAATTAACAAGCGAGGGATGATGAACAAGTGGTGAAAAGTTTCAATGCTTCTGTCTCGCCTTGAAAACCTGAGCAGAATGGCCTAAGCTTCCATGGAGTAGCCAACTATAAATGCCAGCCGGGAACAGCATGACAGTGCTCAGACTCAAAGTCTGCAGTTGAACTGTCAGTGGCATCTAATTAGCAGAGTTCTAGATCAAGAATAAAATGTGTTTGACTCTTTATAAATATGATGTGTAAAAATGTTACATAATGACATGCTGCTGCTCTACATCCCCCTTAATGTTTTGACAAGGGGCGTCAAGTAGTGAAAAACTGCAAAGTGCCAAAGTATTTCAGCTACAGCGGCTGAATTCTCCATTTCAATTTCTTATATGCCAGGGTCCAGAAATGGGCCAGGCTCTGGGGATAAGTGAAAGTTGTTCAGTTTAATGAGCTGTTAGATTTTTTTATTTTTTTAACAGATATTGGAATATGTATAACATGTTAGAGAGGAGACTTCAACTGACAGAGGCAGTTGAAACGTATCTGCAGGGGACCCAAGCCCAGAGCTACTTCTGCAGAATGTCTTCAGTATTCCTAGGCACATTGTTTAAACCAAAATTCCTACTGTTGGCTGCTAAATGTGTGTTTCACACTTCGTGGATGCTTGGAATAGGATCTGCAAGTCCTCTGCTTTGAAGAAATCAAAGATCGCACAAGGAAGATCGAGTATCAGAATAATTCCTTCAAGAAAACAATAAAGTTATGGAAACAGATGCACTTTATAAATGGCCTTTTTTTATATATATCCAGGAAAAATTAAGCCTTGCATAACTCACTGGTAAATGGGAGTTTCAATGCACCCCCATCAACAGGGAATTTTTGGCAGTATGAGATGTATAATCATAGTTCCGTTATGCTCCTTTAGCAGCTGAAACAAAGAGGCACCCAGTTAAAATCTGTGCTGTTCTGCAGAAATCTTTCTTCTTTTAACTAACCACGCATCAAATCTGAAATTAATAAACTGTTAACTATAGCTACCAGAGTTAAGCAACTAGAAGAAGTGGGATCAAACCAGGTCAACCCTCACCTTCCTTTGTCCTTCTCTAAATATTTTAATCTTTGTCTAACAGAAATGCTATGCACAAAAATTCAATAATCATTGTGAAACCCATGGATGTTACACAGAAGAAGCTATGCAGAAATGCTGGGAAGAAATCAATCATTCTGTCTTCAGAGCAAAGTCTGAGTATTGTACAGTGAATAAAGCTTGAGAAAATTGAATGAAATCAAAAACCCAAAGTATTGTCTTGCTGTTCATCAGTAACTGACTTTCCAGTGTGTTCTCTAAACAAACCTGGGACCTTGTAGAAAAGCAGTCTTGTAGTTAAAATAAAAGAGACAGGAGTGGCAAGTAGATATTTTGGGGTTTTCTTCCTCAGGTTTAAATAATTGGTTTTTAAAATGCGAATTTAGTTAAAATAATTCTTTTAAAACTATTCAATGTATGCCATAAATAAAGGTATTTTTCCTATGATTATACTTATTCATCATGAAACACTTTCTGTTGAATTGCTGGAAAATGTAACTGATGCAAGTATATTAATACATTAGTAATTTAGGTATTGAGAGGCTGAGATGCAGGTGGCTATGTCTGTGGAATATAATGCCAGCTAATGCAGCACAAAAGTGCAGAGTGACTAACTAAAATTACCTAACTGTTACAAACTGGTCTCCACAGCTATAAAGCAAAGATCTGGATCTTTCCTCATTTGTGTGAGTTTTATGCTTTGGGAGCTGCTAATTTACACAGATGTCAGAGAAAAGAGAATCAGCCCAATTATAGTCTGAATTTATTGTGCCATCACATTAGCCAATTTAGCTATTTCAGTGATGACCACATCATTAACATCTTTTCAGGACAGCAATAACGGAGTCATTTTTATTGCAGTAATTAATATTGATTGCAGTGAAACAAGCAATATAGGTACTTGACTCATATATATTGCAGAAAAGTATTGCAAATGCAAGTAACTTTCTGGTTATTTTTTCATGTTATTGTTAGATATACAAGCTCATACTTGTCAAAGTTATTTCAGGTAATTCCAGATAATTTATGCTGAAATATAAAAAAAAAGCTCAAAATAAATTTCAGTCGTAGCACAAAAATCTTTCATGAGTCACAGAGAAGTAACCCTGTCATCTGTCTTAGATAAAACATCTAACTGCTAGAGTTTCAGGGTTCCCTAAGGAAACTTATGATAGAATAATAAAAATATAAAGAAGGAAAAATATCCCAGACATTCATTTTGGGGTAATCCCCAAAGAAAAAAAGTCCTTCACCTGCAAAATATTATCTAGCAGGAAAACAGAATGAGTGAAGGCTGTGTTTTTGGATTGCTCTAAAAAATAAAGGAAGCTGGGAGAAGACTTTGGTCATAATTTACTTTTATAACATAGAATCATAGATCATCTGTACCTTACTAGTTTTGTCTCTTGCAAAAAAAAAAAAAAGACTTTTTTGGATTACTTTTAAGTTTTATAATTTCTCTTATAAATTTGAAGTAAAATTCCAGTTACTTGATTTAAAATATGATGGAAAAGTCCGTGGTTTAGAGACAAAAAGATTTTTTTCCCATAGCCTCACTATGCATTTCCATGGCACTACAAAATTGCCCTACACGCTATAAGACTTGGTTATACAAGTCTTACAATTTGGGTCATAATTGGCCCAAATTCTAACTTGCCAACACAAGTGTGCATTCATAAAAATATAGAAATTGTCAGTTTGTAACCCATTCGAACTACTTTTTCATTTGGATCCATTAGTTCCTGTCCTTAATACAATTGCTAGTTCTTTCCCTCTAAGAGCTTCCTTCAGGTCCTTGTATTGGTAACTGGCTTCTGTCTCCCATGGGAAAACATTGAAAAAGATTCAGAGAGTATATATAAAAAATATTTTAAAAAATGGGCCTGATCCACAGCTAATGATGTTCATGGCTCATGAAAATACTGCTTGTTCACCCATTTTATATCAGTCAAGGCTCAGAACCTAAACCTGAGCTTTTGTGTGAGGCTTTGAGAGAGAAAGATCTTTTTAACCATAAAGAGCTGTGGCCTAACTGGTTGAAACAGAGGAATCAACTTTTATAAGGGGATAACTCCCTTATAAATCCTGAAAGCTGCTTATAAGACAGTTTCCTTGTATGTGTTTATTTCCCTTTTCAAGTACAGTGGCAACTGGTTATTTTAAAGTGGAAATTCAGGTATTTTGAAAAGAAAATTTGCAATTCCCTCTGCATTTTCTGCTGTACTTTCCTTGTGAATACACACTAAGTGAAAAAAATATAAATATTTAGAACTGCAATTCTCTTGGAAAAGAGCAGACATTATCAATGATTTAACCGGCACTGAGCTATTAAACTGGATTTTGTAAGCAAGGAAGCAAATCCACCATCCTTAATTATAGGAAAATTCCAGTATAAATGTCTTTTACACTTAAAAAGAATTTCTGTATTTTTCAGAGTTTTATTATCCTGGACCAGCTTTTGCAACAGAGGAGAACTTACTCACATAATTTCCAGTGGAACAGAAACCATCTGGATATGGCTTAAAATTTGTTAGGATGCCCACAAAGTGGATAGGAATTGCAATTCCAGTTTAATGTAAAAACTTTCCCCTGGTCTGGACTGAATTAAATCTCCTGCTCTCAGATGATCTATGCTGTCTAAAAATCTTTCCTTGCTTTTTAAATTTTTTTTTTACCCTTTCTTATTGTTTTTGTCTTCTTCAGTTTTAAATTGTGAGACAAACAAAACTGGTAGGGAAAGAATCAGACAGAGCAAAGTCTTATTACAAGGCCAATGACAAAATCAGTATCAAAACCTTTAAAATAAACTGGAGTAAAGTAGATAATACCAGAGATATGAATAAAATTGGTAAAAAATTGACATTAAAAAAGGCAAAAAAGGTATTAAGGTTTTAGGTGCCAAATTTCAGAATTCATGTATTTTTTAATTAAGATTATTCTTACTGCTTGCTTTATTTCCATCCTCCAGGACTGTCTCCCCAAGTGGTTCAAACTGGCCTAATGCTTTAAAATGTACAAAATGCTTTATATATATATATATGATTTAAATAAAATTATGACCATTACAAATGATCCAGCTGCTATAACACGGTTTTATGTTTGTCATAAATTTTTAACAGATAAGGAAATGAATCAAAATGTATCTCCCCTATGGTCATTAAATAATAAGTCTGCATTGCCTATCTTACTTAGGTATCCTATTTTAAAACCTTGTGAAGAAAAGGGATGTAATTAGGCTGATGGATATTTTTGATAAGGGAATAATAATATCTTTTTCAATGATAATGCTAAAAGGTGAAATTCCATCTAGTCATTCTGCTGACTTTTATTACTCAGGCATTACACAAATGTAATTTTGGCAAATGGACTGGAGGAGACTCAAGTGAATATTTGGAGAAAATTGAGTGATCAATGTGGTAACAAGAGGTAAAGACATGTTTGATGACTCAAATGCTTTCCCATGCTGAGGTGAAGAGAATACAAACACAGCCTGAAAAAATAGCATGGAGGAGTATGTGGTCTCTCTCTTTCCTCATTAACCATGCTGAAGACCTCTTTATGTGCCAATTTAAAGAAATTATTTGAGTGCAGTATGAGTTTCACCAACCTCCTAATATCTTTTAAATTCAACAAAAATCCCTGGAACAGGGTGGAATTTATTTAAGCCAGTGTTGGCACCTACATGTTTTAGTGATTTGGGTGGGCACAGTTCACTGCTTCTTTTTGAAGATCCTTCTGAGTTCCATGGCTTTTAAATCCAACTTTTAAAAAGGAATATACCCACCTATTTACAGTAGGATAAATTCACAGCTGCTTCGGTGCAATTCAAATCCGGCACTGTGGGACCTCACCTGAAAATGCACCTTGATTTTGGTGCTGGAATGGTTGGAAAAAATGAGGAAAGTGCAGTGCCTCTACCTTTGAAGACTGTGGATTTTAAAAAATATTTAGGGAGGAACATCCTCATCTGACAAAAGTCCAAAGAATTCATGGAATTATAGATGCACAGAATGGTTTGATTTAGAAAGGACAATAAAAAGATCATTTATTCCAGCGTCCCTGTCACAGGCAGGGATACATTTCCACATTTCATTAGATCAGGTTGCTCAAAGCCCCAACCAGTCTGAGCTTGACCAATGAGGAATAATCCACAATTATTTACCTTTCTTTTGAAGCATTCCCTCGTTAATTTCCATTTAAGTCTACCTTCTTTCATTTTAGTGCAGTCATTCTGTTAGAGAGCATTTTATACATGGGCTCAGTTGCAAAAGGGGCAGCTCAGTTCACTGAGAAATGGAGGATCCAGCCAGGCAAGTGTTCACTGAATTTCTGATAACACCTAAGCTCTTGCTCAGGCTTGTTTTCATCTGTAGAAGCTGGAATGAAAAATTGAGTAAAAAAACAAACAGTGAGTTTTACAATGCTTTAAGTAACTCAATTAGTTTTCACAAATGGCTCCAAATTAAATAGCAAGAAAAAAAAACCCACATCAGTTGTGTGCAGACAATTGCATAAATTGCTTGGTTTCAAAAAATAACCTTGTCTTGACATTTCTCTGCTGAAATTAGCAGGAGATTTTCTTCCTCCATCAACGTGAAGCCAGCCAGGACTTTCAAAATTCCCACACTGAAAGCTGGAGAAGCTGGACCAGGGAGACAATTTTTAAAATACCTGCCCAGGAGATGAGACGTGGGAGTGACCTAGTGTTTAAAAGAATGAGATTTCTTTGCAGTCAGTGGAGAGGAACAGGCATACAAGAGACATTGCAGCCTAGACCAGATAACTCAGGTCAGATGAATCACCCTTGGAAGCATCTTTTTCTTTAATTGACTACGAATGAACATCCTGCCTACACTGAGTAGCTCAGAAGTCAGTGTCTAATTTTTAAATGCCTAAAATTTAGTGCAATGAATTCCACCCTCGTGGCCATAGTTTGATTAAAAAACGCAACCAAAAACTCTTAATGTCTTCTTATTGTAGCCGTATATCTTTGTAAATGGAACAAAGATGGATTTGAAAATTGCTCTTGGTTTCTCAGAATCAAAATAACCAAAAAAGATTCTCTCAAAGGCATCAGTCTTTTTTGGTGCTTTATTCATTTAGATAACAGGGGAGAAATTATTCTAAAGAGACATCAATGAAATTTAAGAAAATAATGTCCTAAAATGCAATGAGACTATGGGTAAATTTTTAGTCTCAGAGTCACAAAAAAGTAAAATAAGAAAACATATGTCTTCAATAAACGCTATGCAGCCAGTGGATACCCTGAAATTACTAAATTAGGAGATATGTACTGGAATTAGATAGAGGGTTCCAAACCTTATAGAAGTGTTACTATTCGAGCTTTGAAAAAAAAGGTTAATTTATATTTTGTAGATTTGCAAAGGTCAGGTTGTTTGTTATACAAATCAAGAAGTTTGTAGAGATTCTTCATTCTAGGTTAACATACTGTTAAAGAAAAATTTTAACACTTTATAAGGTCTTGTAAAAATTACTAGAAAATAATACTAAAATAATTTCTATAGTAGTTTCTGGTGAGACAAAACTTAATCCTCAATAATTACAATTTATTCTTAGAAAAACCTTAGAAATTCTTAGTAGCTGCAAAGAGATTTTTTTCCAAACTTGGTTCTTCTAAATTTTAAATGTTTTTTTGTGACTCTCAATGAATGAATGGTTGAATAGGTAATGAGGGATGGGACAGTAGTACCCAGGGGCAGTAACTTGGGTGGTCCTTGTTTGGAGGGGTGAGGGAGGACTTGGGGTCCATAGGGACCTTGGTGTTACTGCAGGAAGGAACCTACGGTGCAATAGCTTCATCCCATGTTTTGAAGTGGAAATGGAGTGAGGCAGGACCTCAAATTGCAGGGAAACAGCTCTCATCAGCCCCCCTTTGCAGAGAACAGCAGGTTTTACATCCAGATTTATTAGGAAAAGACCTTGGGCTTTGTAGTGTGGGGTTGTTAGCAGTGGACTAACATGCAGGAGCAATTTTATTTTCATTTCCACTCATGTGCTCGAGTGTTTCTAATCTGCAGCAGAATAACTAGTATTGGAGTCTGAGCTTCTTTGGGATCATAAGAAAAAGGGCAGGATTTTTTTTCTGCACTTTTCTTAATCAGTAGATTCTAATTAGGACTCTTGACTACCTTGTAATGAAGTCCATGCAATTCTGTAGAACAAACCTATCAGTGGGATAATAGAGCTTTAATTTGTGTGTACTTTCTTGGAGATTTAGAGTTACTTTGGGATTCTTTTACTCTCTCCCATTAAGTCTTCATACATAAAACCTACATTAAAAATTTGAAAGCATTTTGTAATTCATCCTTTTAATGACAAACAGCTGAAAATGAGGAAAACTGAACAATTTAGTTTGAACACATTTCTGATACTGATTTTTTGACAACATTTTCTCTAGCCTTAATGTCTGAAACAGGAATAGTGGGAACACATAAGAAGGCATTTTTCCTTTGAAATAATTGATTGTACTTAAAAAAAGGAAGCTAATATTAGAACTCTTCCTCTCATTGCCCCTCTTTCAGTGTCAATTTCAGCAACATTTAAAATATTACTTTTAAACCCAAAGGTTGTTAAAAAGTAAGCAGACAAATATAATAAATTTTTTTATCATTTCATGAAACTATTTTTAATCTATTTGTTCAAGACTGAGACATTTGATCACTTTGACGATTTTTTAGAATTATAACTGATTTACCTTTACTTGGGTATCCCAAATGTTCTTCTCTGCTTTCAGCTGTGCTCTCCCTGATACTGTGTGTGACAATAGAGGGATGTCTGTAACCAGTGCCTCAGAAATATTTTTATTCCCAACATCTAATGAAACAAATTAGAATGAAACTGAAAATTAGCCTCAAAAAAATGAACACACACTCAAGATGAGCATCAGTCTGATTCCTCACGTGCATTTTTTTATTAGACATGTGTCAAATTAAAAGAGTGGAGACTTGCAATTTGGCAATGCAAGTGCAAGCCTGAAGTCCCATTTGATCTGTGAAAGTACTTGTGATTAAGCACTAAATTGAATGCTCAGAATACCCAGGTGTGACTCCAGGTCATTAGTTTTCAGTCATTCACTGGACCACTTTGTTCTCAGGTCACCTGCATGGAATAAGTAAGTCTATAAATATTTAGATTTTTAAAGGCTGCTGGTGCCTGTGTCTCCACTAAATAATTCCATGCATGCCTGGCAGTCTCTGAGCTGTCTCCAAAGCTGCCACCACTTTGGCAGGGCTCAGTGTTTGACTGCCAAGTCAGCCCAGGACACACCAGCAAAGCTTTCTTCCATCATGTATCTCCTGAGGGCCAATGTGATGAGCACATTCAGAGTGAGAGCATTGATTTTCTTTCCAGTGTAGAGCAGAGCTGATGATAGGCATGTTTCTGCAAAATGACAGGAGAAGAAGGAGGAGGGTGAGGAGGAGGAGGAGGCAGAAATGGAGGAGGAGGTGACACCTACATTTAGAGAGGGTGGAGAAAGATGTGCAAGACTTTTGAAAGCAGAAGGCTGAGGTGAGTCACAATCTCTTGGGGTACCATCCTGGAGTTGGGATCCCTCTGTTTCTGCTTCAGGGGCTGTTTGTGTATCCAATGCTTACTGGAAAATGAAAAGACAGGGAAATTACAGAAAATTATAGAAAATGCTGACTTGGAAGGGCCCATCAGGATCATTGACTCCACCTCCTGGCTCTGCACAGGACACCCCAAGGGTCACACCATGTGCCTGAAAGAATTGGCCAAATGTTCCTTGAGCTCTATCGGGCTTGGTGCTGTGACTGCTTCCCTGGGGAGCTGTTCCAGTGCCCAACCAAAATATTTTCTTGATATTCAACCTAAATCTCCCCTGACTCAACTTCAGGCCATTCCCTCATGTCCTGCCACTGGCCATGAGAATATAGATTCCAGGGATGCTGCAGGACAACACTGTGCTGAAGGCACTAGGACAGTCTAGGAGTTTTATGTCATGTTTTGCTCTTGCATCTGTGCATCTGTGATGGATTTAGTTTTGGTTTAACTTTGCTTTACCCTTAAGAAGGGGTTTTGTATAGGTTGGGGTGCTCTGAAATTGCAGAAAGCTTTCCCCATTGAGGAAAAATTTTCAGTATCCTGTCATCATTAACTAAAATAATTAAGAGGAAGAAATAAAGCTTGTCTTACTCCTGCTTCACAACAACTTTGATGCTAGAGAAGGGATTTCTTGAGAATACCTAATTAAAAAAAGCAGAAAAGGGCAATGAATGAATTATCCCTCTTGTTTTATGAAGTCAAGAAATAATCAGTGCCAAATTAAGAAGCTATCTTTTGTATAATTTTATAATTATAGGGAGACTTTCACCAGCCTGCCCCTGGCATCAACTTTGTCAGCTATTTCCTCACTTAGGTTTTAACGCTCTTTTTTCCTTTCTATGCTAAACAGCCAGGGATATTTCTCATTTTGGAAGACAATCAGCTAAAGCTGGTAAGAGGGCAGCTGTAAATTTTTCAGAAATAATGAGTAGAGAATTTATGCATTGTTTAGGCCCTACAGTGCTTTCAAGCTGCCTTCTTTTTTATGATTTTTTTTGGTTGGTTTTAATAAAAAACTCAACCCAAATGACAAAGATTACTCCAGAGGAGATATCATGCTCTGCAGCATTTGCAAGCACATGGACCCACATAAAAAGCTGATGTGTGAGATTTTAAAGCTTCTTTCCTTACCTTTGCCCAGCTTTAGTCCCTCTGCTATGGGGATCTCATCCTTGGAGCGTTCTGATCATAGCTCCAGCATCTGGACTCCAAATGCACCTTCCATTCACACCTCTTTTCACACTCTACGCAGAAACTGCTGCTCTTCTCCATCATCAGTGCCAAGCTCATCACGTCTTGGATTTGTTTCTGCATCTGGAACAGGAAATTTTGACTCTGTCTGGGCTGTTGTGAGCAGTGCTGGCTGCAGAAGTGAGATCTGATGCTAAAAGCAGAGGCAAGTCAGTGAGAGCTGCTGTTTTGGGGCTCACTGCACAAAGGCTGAACATGAGACAAGGGAAGAAAGTGGCCACAGAAAGCCTGGAATTGTTTTCTACATGACACTTTGAAGTGTTCTATTCACCATTAGTGTTTGCTTAGAATTTTTTTGAGTTATACCCAAGTGTTTTATGAGATCTTAGTAATATGCAGAGCCAAACAGCTCGAACAAAACCATTAGGGCAAAACCAAACATTTAACTTTCCATCTATTTACCAAGATTGTATACATTTAACTCTAGAAATGCCTTTTGAAAAAGTGTAGTTGGGAGTGTTGCCAGCATTACTATGGCAAATCTTTCTATGGATCTCTTGAATTTTTACAGTGCTGTGGACAAAATGTTGATCCACACTACATTGGCCACACCAGGTTCTGCCACTGAAGGACACTATAAATATTTTGGAATTTAACACCAGGTGCATTAGTCCAACTTCAAAACAATTCTGTTCTGTAAATAAATCACTTTTTATCATTAGATGACCATAAAATGTATTGAAATCAGCAGCTAAAAGCAATTCAGAATACAGCTCTCATTTTCAAAATGAGCTTACCAATTGAGATGCTTTGCCCATACACAAAACCAGGTTAAACAGGGACAAAGATATCTGAGATTAATGATATTTGAACTTTTGAATTATAGCAAATCATGGAGTTCCTTTGAGATCAAGACATATGCACTTTCTGTGCATAACAAGACATTCTTCACTCTGGATAATTTACAAATTAAGGAGACAAGACTTCCAAAAAACAAGAAAAAAGAATTTGGACCTGAGAAAGCAGCAGGAATGTTCTTTGAAAGGCTCCCAGTCATCTGGCAGGAAAGCTTAGAAGTCAGTTCCAATGCTCCTAAATTTCCAAACCACTGTCCTGTCATCCAAAACATAAATATTAATATTATTACCAAACCAGTCATGTACCACTGCCATTTGTTGGCTGCAGTGCACACACAGTGACATAGAAATTAATGGAGTGGAATTTTTGTGCCAGAGGTAAAAAGTCTCTGTCTGCCTGACCCCCACAGTTCCTTCATGAGTTTTCTCCATAGATGTTATGCGAGTAGATGAAAAGAGAGTAAAGTCATTTATCAAAAACTTAAAAAATTTTCTAGCCTGCCCACCCAAATGATTAGAAATTCCTAATTAGATATCTCGGTCTTAAAATTGCTGGATATTGGATTTTGCATTGTTTGTTTTTTTTATTTATTACTTTTCTTTGGTTGGTTGGCTTGGTTTGTTTTGTCTGTTGTTGCTTTGGTTTTTTTTTTGGGGGGGTTGTTGTTTTTTGTTTGTTTGGTTCAATTTTTGTGGGTTTTTTGTTACTTTTTTGTAGAGTTTCTTGGTTGGTTGGTTTTGGGGTTTTTGTTTGGTTTTTCTGTTTGTTTTTTTTTTTTGTTTGTTTAGTCCTTTGGTTGGTTGGTTGGTTTCGTTTGGTTTGGTTTGATTTTTCTTTGTTTGTTTGTTTCTTGTTCTGATTTGTTTGGGATTTTTCTTTTTTCCTGGACATATCTGAATTCCTTAATTTATTCTGATTTGTATGCTCAACAAGGAATTTTTGTGTTTTCATGCTTTTCATCCTTCAAGTATAGAAAAGAATTAGAGCAACAGAAGCTAAATTCCGTTTCAAGAAACTAAAGATTTATGAAATATAAGAAATTATTCCTGATATTACCATATCACGGGGGGGGGGGGAAAATTGATGAGGATGATAAAGCATTGGAACTGGCTGCTCGGAGAAGTTGTGGATGTCCCATCCCTGGAAGTGTCCAAGGCCAGACTGGATGGGGCTCTGAGGAACCTGGAGAATGGAAGGCTTCCCTGCCCATGGCAGAGGTTGGAACCAAATGATTGGGGTGAAGTTAATTTCTAGACTTCAGTCAATGCAGACCTCTGTTAGAGTAGGAGGTGGGACTCCTAGCAAATACACAGACATAGCAATATATGAACACATAAAAGATATATATTTTTCACTTGAAGAAGAAATGATAAGCAGATAACAATGGTTCATTGAGGTTTTCAGAGGTGATCACAACAGCCTAAATCCTTTGCAATACCGAAGCACAAGCAGATTCTACCTATAATAGATCACAATAGATTCCACGTTCTGGCTCCTGGTGTCACTGAGGGGTGACTGTAGCAATGAAGGATGTGTTGTGTTCAATCTGCTTTGAGCTTTATCTGTAGTCAGCTTAATTAAGATCCGGTGACAGAAGCTCTCACTGGAGGCAATACAGCAGTCAGGGTGAACACACTTTGGCACTCCTGAATGGATGTGTCAATCTGGCATCTCCCTGTGCATAACACAAACACATTTATCCTAGAGATAACTCAGTGGGAATAAAAATGGATCCCAATATGCTTTCAGTAATATTTTCCATAAAAATATATTTGTTTTAATAATATTTGTAAAGAATTGTGGAAGATCTGCAGAGATGATGCTAATATAAATGCAATTTTGTGTGGATTAATGATTAATTTGAAACTTCTTGGCTCTTCTCTGTCAAGCGTCACTTTAAACATACATTTAGGTGATTAATTAATTACCATAATCTCATAATTCATGCATAATTTTGATATGCAGTGATCTGATCAATTTTATGCTATGAAGTAAATTACACCTGTTCCTAAATAACAATTTTAATATGTATTAACACCAAGGGGCTGACACAATTCTAGTTTTTACTTCTATACACTAATTAAATTTGTTCAGCTCAGACTTAAACATCTGTGTCTGACTAGAAGATTATTTCTTTCCAGGTAAATTTTCAGGGGGAAGGAGTTGGAATGGGAATGAAGGGGAAGTTATAAGAAGGGAATCTGATGACTAAAAGTAACAAAATTTGCCATGTTTTTTCTGTAGGGTTAAGCCAGGAGCTGTCACAGTGGACTAGACAAGCTGAACTGGTGTGATTTATCCCTGAACATTGCAGGAGGAAAGGAAGAGGGTTTGATCTGGTGCCACTGTGGAGATGGAAGCAGCAGCACCAGCCACAGAATAATGACACCAGGGGATGAATTCAACAAGCAGAGAAAACGTGTCTGCTTATGAGTGACAGGGCAGACACAGATCCTTCCTCACAGTTAATGTTGCTGTTACCCAGCATTTCCATCTCTGCAGCTGACTGAGCAGAGATGTGACTGAATTTCCTTCCCAGTGCCCCAGTGCTTTCCTTATGCTCTGAGAAACTGGTTCTGCAAGGCTGGCTGGTGGCTCTGTGCTGACAGAGGGTCCTGGGGCTGCCCCTGACTCCTCTTGTTTCTGCACCCTTTTCAATTTATTGTACCCAGCATTCCCAGGACTGAGCTTCCAACAGAATTTTAAACTCAGAGTAGTAGAAATATTTCTGAATACAGCTGGATAAAAAGGAAAATCAAAAAACACAGATCAGTCTTGACCCTACATTTGATGTCAGGAGCATCCCGAAGGTTGGAAGACTTAGACACTGTGTCTCAGCCAGGGAACTAAAACAGTGGCTGATTTTATATGGGTTACAGCTCCAGCACTGGTTACCTATAAATAACTCACAGATGTCATTTGAATTACAGTCTTCTGCAAATAAGGGGGCTGCAGGCATACCCAGGAGCCTGTTAACAAGGAGATCACAAGCTTCAGGCATCTAATTGCTTTAGCTCATCACCAGTAAGACACTTGCAGATAAACTGACCAGCAATTGACTGAAAATTGAATCTAAACCAGGAGAGTTATTTCGCTGACTTCAAAGTCTTTTTGCCCACTTCCAAAAAGAAACCCCAACCCTCTATCTGTTCAGACAGCTGCTTTGCAAAAGAGCCAAAAGCTTTTGTCCATTTTCTTAGCACTTCTTCCTTAGCACCTGATGTCTGCACAGAACAGTCCAAATATTGCTAATTGCATTTCCAAATGTGATGCAGACAGATTACTAAAATATCTTCCAACAAAACAAAGCAAATCACCACCAGACCTTGTCCTCCTTCAGTTTTAAGAAGCTGAATAAGGAGACAGAACCAAACATGCATAATCTAACATTTTGTTATCTTATAGTGGCTCTGGCATCTTGCACTGGCATAGGATTCTCAACTGCATCAAGCAGGATTGACATTTCAGGAGTGTGTGCTCTTTTCCTCTGGAAAACATCACTAAAAGATTATCCTGAAACCATGAATCTTAAGAACTGAGTGAATCTTTCTTCTTGCACAGATGTGACAGGGACACTTTGAAGGAAAGCCATGTAGATATGGGGCAGTGAGAAAAGGCAAATAATCTCCCTATTTCCATATTCTGCTGGACAAGGCTCAAGTCTGCAACTTCAGCCCGGCCCTATTACCACTGATCCCATGGGATTTTCTCTCCATCAGTGGGATCTCTCAGGGAAGAAGAAACTGCCCAACTCTTTCCTGGTATTTTAAAATAATAATAACCCCACATAATTTGCTGCTGAAAATACTGTATGCTTTGAAACTTTTAAGGATAAATGTGGCAATTTAATTTTTCCCCAAAAGAGTAGGAATTTCTTGCAGTCTAAGCGCTTTGTCATAGGAATTGCTCTCTTCACGATAATCAAATGCATTCCTCATTTCCACTGTAAGCATCAGGTTGGGCATTCCAGACCAGCAGAAAGCCAAGTATGTGTCCAATTTAAACACATCATAGGTCCAGCTGAAGTGAATTGGACTTTCCAAACACCCCATGTTTTTGAGTTAAGAGAATAAGAACTACTTACAAGTACAAGCATTTGCAGGATCCTTCTCTTACTCCACACCTTTTCTAACTCCATTTTTTTCACAAAAAGGAGCTCATTGAATCTGTTCTTTTCCTACTGCTGCACTCTCCTTAAAGCTTGGGGAAATTATACTGCAAACTCATTGAAAGCCTTTCAGTTGGTTTCAGTGACCATGTAAACCCTTCTCTCTATTCACAGTGAGGAGTTAAAATGGTAAACATTCTTCCTCAAAGAAATTAAGATATGTAAACATATTCATTCCCCATAAGCAGGCTTAGCCTGTGAACCCAGAGAACATTTCTTTATCAATAGAACTGCAGAATTGTGTGCTTTCCTTTCCAGCAGTGCAAACTTAGGTTCTCTCATTTTCATCATTCTCAAATGCACACAGATATTCAGTACAATGCCTTTGGTGCACTGCACTGCTCTGAGCCTCATTGTCACCTTCCACATTCAGCAGCTGAGGCTCTTTACGAAAAGGAAAGGACACAGAAGAAGCTGGAAAATGTTTATAAAGAAAGTGTGTGGTCAAAACCCTTTGATATAAAAAATAAATCATTATATTTAGCGAATGTTTCACTTGCTGGTAGAGAAGTCTCTCTCAGGGCAAGAAGAAAGCAAGAGCCTTTCTCTCTTTCTTGTAGGCTTCAATGGAAAAAAAGGAAAGAAAGCTTCCTTCAGGTTTTTAAAGTTCTAATAAAAAGTGTTTGAATGTCTATTGTAATTTGAACAAATGTCTTATTGTCTAAATAAAGCAGACTCCACAAGAAACACTTCCTCTATTATGGATTTTTCAAACACTGAAGGTGATTTTTTCCCCACTTGGCTGTATCTGTTGTCCTTCCTTCAATATTAATACTGACACTTCTCTATTAACTCATTAAGTGCTTGTGACACTGGATACAAAGACTCCATAATTACTATCCTTGCAATTCCACTTGAAGATTTCCACCAAGGCTGAAGTACCTTGTTTTAGACAGTGTAAAGACAGAGGAAAAAACAGTCCTCGTCCCAGAGAGCATCGTATTCAAAAGGACAAAGCTGACAAAGCAAACAAAGCCAACAAAGAAAGCAAAAAGACTTAAATATATTTGTCCAAGATCATAAAATAGGCCTTTTTTTTTTCTTGTTGTTTTTGTTTTGGATTGGGTTGGGTTGTTTTTTTTTATGGTGGTAGTAATGCTGGTCGTAGTTTTTTTCAGAACAGAGGTCAAACTCAGGTCTGTTGACTTTCCATTTAGCTTCTCATCTGCCACTTCATAATCCCATATAATTAATCTCCGTCTGTTTCAGAGTGTTTGCAGTCTCAGCTCACGTTCTTCCAAATGGCTTCTAATGGCCAGGTGACACCTTATGGAACTGTGATCTGCAAGGGCTGAAAAAAAGTACAGAAGAAAAACAAAGTCAGAGAGGTATTGAACTATGGCAATGTCCAGCCCAAACTAGTACACTGTAGTCTTATTATTTTACAGGAAAGAAAGAATCCATCTATTAAAGAATAGAAAATCCTAAACTTCTGTTTATTTAGCCAAGTGTTCTGCTGCTGTGCTACTCATCAGTATCATGCTGCATTGCCATGGGCACATAGAGAGCTCCGTCCTTCAAAGATTTGAGATCAACCCTAAAAAATGGGGGGGTTTTGGAGCTAGTATATTAGGTCTAGGAGTTAGCTTTTATTCAGCTATATGTTAATACACTCTAAATATTTAGTTCCCTGTGCCCACTGTTTCTAAGCAGATGGGCTGCAGGTGGTAGGTGGGTTTGTGGAGATCCCGGTATTTCTGGCTCTTCATGCACCACCTTTTGTCAAAGAAACTCAGGATAACACTTGTCAAGCCAACACCTCTCAGCAATCGGGCAATTGACATTCTTTCCTTATAGTCAGGATCTTGCAGCTTGAGATGCTTAAGCATTTCTCGCAATCTGTGAGGTGAGAGGTACCTGAAATGTGCAGTTGAGCCCTGGGGAATGACTGGCCCTCAGGGAACAGCAGGATGCTTGCCTTGTGCCCGAGCATTCAGAGTTACACTTTCCCTGTGTAACTGCGAAACAGGAAAAACAATCAGAAATAATAATTTATTATTAATAACAATAATAATCATCATCATCACCATCATCATAAAATCTTCTTTAGAATTAAAGTCCTCTTTCATCATGAAAGGCTGAGATCTGAGGTCTGTGCCTCTGATCTGATAAAGTTTTTGGGCACAACTTCTTCATCAGCATTTCAGAAAGCCACGAGTTGGTGTGACTTGCTGAGCGGTGCTGGCCAACCCCTGAAAGTACTGGGCTGGTTGTCTTTTGGGCTTTTCTCTTTGAACCAATTCTACTATTTGGACTCCTTTTTACCAATAGTGGCTCTCCCTTAACATTACCATGATTCAAAGAAGCAAATTAAAAAAAAAAAAAAAAAAAAAAAGAAAGGAAAAAAGAAAAAGGAAAAAAAAAGAGCAATTGGATTAATTGAACTGTTTGTTTCCATTTGTTTTCCAAAAGAAAGGAAAGTAAAAAGTTTAATTTTGGTTTAGCATCTTTCTTTTCTATTTTCTTTAGACTTTTATTACAAAATAATGCCATTGCATGTGTTACCATCTGGGAATTGGTAAATCACTGCTTTATAAGGTCCAAAAGTGTTATTATTCAATTTTAGAAAATAAAATTATAAAATTAAATAAAAATCCTTCCCAAGCAAAAAAGCTCTGGAGTAATTTATAGAACTCAGTGTAAGTAATACAATACTTCATTTTGATATATAGGGAAGGGATATTTATAACAGTCTGGCCAGATTGCAAACAGATGTTGGTAGAAACTCACTCTATTATTAAATTAATTTGCCTTTTCACTCCCAAGAGTCTGTAGAACAAAAAACAGATATATTTAATAGAAATAAAGATATCCAAAAAGGTTCAGCACTGGAGCACATGCATTATGACAGTGCCAGAACAATCTTCTCACAGCTCTGGACATAATTGATTAAATATCCCAGTCCTAAGAGATTCTAGTCACAGATGGTTTTAGGGGCAAGTGATTGCTGGGGATGGAACTATGGCAACTTTGTAAGGAGAAAGCAGATGAACCAGCAAAGCTGATGATGCCCTATCCGTGTCAATCTACCAGCTGATGGACAGGTGCAATGACTACCAGCATGGATGGTGATATCTAGGATTAAAAAAAGGGTTTCAGAGGGGTGACTTGCCTGCTACTGTAGGAAAAGATTTGTCTTTGATCATGGAGGGGGAATGGTGCATGATGCTGTTGAGCATTTCTGGGTGTTTGGGAAGAAATAGCTTCTGGTGAGAAACTAAGCTGCAATTTGTCACTTTTACTGTTCTTTAGGATAAAGTGGAAGAAACCAGGGAAAATTCAAAGGTGCTTAAGGATTGATTTTATGTCAACCAGAATGTGATTGTCAGGTTATAGCAACATTCTTATTGCAGGTGTTAAAGCAATATTGAAAGAAAATGTAAATATAATGTTTAGTGAACAGCCAGCTTAGAGAGTTAGATGAGAAAGTAGCAAATAATGGTGCATAAGTTTGTTTGCTCAGCTGGCACGAGCCTGGTGTGGGATGGGAAGTAGAATAAAGCATAGAATGTAGGATCATTTAGATTGGAAAAGACCCATAAGATCCTCAAGACCAACCATAAAAGTGACCCCTAGCAGCAGGGGACAGAAATATCTGCTGCTGTCTTAGAGCTACTGCTGCCCTGCTGCCTGGGTCATTATGCTACTTAATAAAAAAAACCCACTAAAGCAGAGGTTTCCCTGGACACTGTGTATTTCCTGACATTCTGGGGTAGCTATTCGAGGGTGGGGTTTACATTTTGGGCTTTGCTTAAAGTCCAAATAAATTTAAAAGACTGTGTGCCAGGTGCCCGCCAAACTGCTTTATCACTCCACTCCCCCCTTCTGAGCTGGACAGATGGAAGTTACAATTCATAAGTTGAGATAAGTTTACTAAAATTGAGACAAATTTATTAAAGCAAAAGTGAAAGGTTGTCAATGCACAAGAGAAGAGGAGGGAAAAGAAAAAACATCAAGTGACGTCTGAGCATATTCCTCACATGGAGAGGGTGCTCCAGAAGGCAAACATTGTAAATAATGAATGGGCTCCCTTTCCTCCTCCTTTTCTTAGCTTTCATATCTGAGCAGATGTCATATGGAATGTCCCTTTGGTCAGTTTGGGTCCCTGTCCTGGCTGTGTCTCCTCCCAGGATCTTGCCCACCCCCAGCCTGCTGGTGAAGGGAGAATGTTGGAGAGGCAGGGCTGGTGCTGTGCCAGCTCTGCCCAGCAGTGCCCAAACACTGGAGAGTGTTCAGCACCTTCCCAGGTACCAGTGCACTCTGGGGGCAGCTGTGGGGAAATGAACTCCAGCTCAGCCAGGCCCAAAGCAGTTCTGATAAGCAAAACTCAGCTTGGAGTGATTCTTGTACTTGGGAGTGCTGCTTCCTAAGCAGGTGCCTAATGGGAGTGCATGCTTAACCCCAAAATGCCAGTGGGATGGGAACTCATTTGCAATTTAAATCAGCCAAGTCTTTCAAAACTATTTTATTGATCCCTTGAATTGTGCTAGTTTACAAATAAACATGAATGTAAAAACCATAATTGGGCTATCCATGCTCCCTCTGTGTTTTTGTGCTTGTAATATCTTTGTCAGGGCTCCCTTTAAGATCTGGAAGGTTAATTTGAACTGAATCATTGAAAAGTGATACAATGTTTCTGAAGGGCTGTATATGGCAATGCTACAGGGATGAAAAAAATAAAATAAATAGTTTAAAATATTCTTGGCTAGCAATAGTACAAAAGTGTATTCTGACAAGTAATAAGATTTTAACGATAACATTTGGGCTGTCAGGAAGGATTTTTATTTTAATAAAGGGATGACTGGGGGCCAAGCTCATTATTTCTTTCTTTCTGAGCAAAATCCTTAAGGAAGATAGAAGTGAGAAACTTTCCCCTCTTTTATTCCTGCCAAGCAGGGAAGGATGAGAACTGAGCCTTAAACCAGCTCTCTCCAATCCCTGACTTTGCTCCAAGAGCTCAGGCCATCAGCACCATGAAAATCTTTCAGCTGGAAAAAACTCTGGAACTAAAACCTGATGTTCCCAGATCCTCCTGCCCAGCCAGAGCACAGGGAGCTTGGAACCCCGTGGAATCAGCTTTTCCCAGAGAGCCATCACCATCCTGGGCTCCATTCAGGCTGGATTAATGTGACATCAGCCATCTGGTGTGGCTTACATCTCTCTCTTTGTACCAACAACTTTCCAGTAGTTGTCATTGAGTTGCTGATGTCTTTGTCCTTATTTCTTTCTTTCTTCATTAACTTTTGAATTTCTGTGGGCCTGAACTCTGCGAGCAAACAGGGCTTGCAGTGCTGACTGAATTTCAGCCTATTTCATTGCAGCCCCGTGCTCCCAGGGCTGGTGAGCTGCAGTTTGTCTTGCACTCATCTGGAGCGAGTTCCTGCTGTCTGGGAGCTGCCTCTTGCACAGATGCATCCAACTTCAGACAGAGCTGATTATGATGATGATAGGGAGCAACAATAGGCAGTTCACAGGACTGGGAATGATCATTATATTTTGAAAATGCGAATTTCTTCTCTCTGCCATTGATTAGTGCTGTTTATCAACTCACTAAGACCTAAAATCTGAATAATCCTAACACAATTTTAGAAGAGGAAACAATAATAAAAGCTTCCTTTTTTTTTCTTCAGAATTGTAGGGTTTTATTTTAATAATGTAATGAGCCCAGAAAGACTTATGTTCCTAGTAGACTATAAAATAAACCAAATGGAACCATTTGTAATCAGGATTTTATCTGAACAATGTTCTGTCTGTATCAACCACTGCCTGTAGACTATGTTCCATTATATTGCAGCAGTAATAGGAAAGAAACTAAACTATTTGCATCAACAATAATGCAACCAATTTTCAAGACTTGCATGTCAAAAATCCATTATTCCAGGCATGATTACCTGGAACTGCCGATAACAATTGTCACCAATTACACTTTTTTTACAATGCAGCAAGATTTTCATTTCTCTTTCCCCACCCAATCTTTTCTTCCTCTTTCTTTTTGTCATCTTTTTGTTTTTTTTTTGTCTCCATCACTTAGATTAGAGCATCACATTTAGTACAAGAAGCAGATGTTAATATGGAAAGACAGAACGTCTCAATTTTCGCACTGTTAATTCAGCTTACTGAGCCAATTTCACAATTCTCACATCTTCTAGTCCTAAGAGAAAATGCTAATTTAGATTGTTAAAACTGACACAGGTTAGGGTATAAAGGATAATTAGCATAAGATCCTACACAAAGTGTTTTTAGCACCATTAATCAACTCCCACCTATGCATGCACATTTTTAGACAGAAGTGGTGTTGAATAGTTCTGAAAAAAAAATCCTAAAATATTCTGTAATACTTAAAAAAAACCCCAAACCCTCCTGTAAAATTTGGTTGGAAGCAGTTTCCAGTGAAAGTATCTAGCATGTAGCTAAACCAGATCTTTTATTTTACATATGAGAATTATTAAAAGCTCATAAAAGCATTCTAGTAAAAATACCTGTACGATCTTTGAGATTGTAGGGGATGTGCTAAAATGCAAATATATCAAAATGCTTTAGCTAGCTTGGAATTTTTCCATTTTCTCATCCCATAAAACTTAGTCAGAGTTACAGAAAATAATATAATTCTTCATTTCATTTGTTTCATTTATACACATAATTTTTGAGTAAATTAGGTTTTCATTAGAAAACACAGACTGGTTTAATCTTTCTTGAAAATATTATTTTGGATGGGAAAATCCAATATAATTCTAGAATACTTCATCTAGAAGTATATTCTACATAAAATGTATGTTACAGTTCATATGAATTATTTTAAATATTTTAAATAATATATTATATAATCACTAAAGTGATTACATGAACTACACTGGAAAGAATCCCTAAAATTAATAAATGAAATAAAGATACTAGGAATATTAGTTTAGGAGAGGGGAGTTTTACAATTTGGGTCACTGTCTTGTTGATCATTGTATCAAGTTCCATAAAAAAAAACGGTGTCTTTCCTAAGCCAGATAAACACAGAATTAAAAATTCCAGCTGCCAAGGACAGAGAGTTTTAGGCATTTTAATGCTAAAGCAGACTAGTCAAGTAATTATTGTCTCTAATTGGCACTTCCGTAAGATGTAACAATTTTTACAGTACCCACAGACAAGTGACACTTAAAAAGGTGAGAAATTATTTCCTGCCTTGGGAAAAAGGAAAAAAAAAAAGAGAAAGAGAAAAAAAAATCACATGCTTTTCTAATCTGAGCTTTGCAGAGGGAAAGACTGGCCAAGCAATTCAAGGTCTGAATCAGCAAATCACTTAAGCACATACTGCATTTTAAGCATGTGCATATTAACACTTGACTGAAAAGCTATTTTTATTCCCTGACTGGCATTCTTAAACGCTTTATTGGTTCTGTGTGTGCCTAGTTTGGGTGAACATCCTGTTTTGGATGGGATTCAGCTTCAGATTTTGACAATTAACTTTGATTCTGCAGGGGCTTCTGTGAGAGCAAGAAGGATTTACTGCTCTTGCACCATCCAGCACAGACAGGGCTGATCCAGCTGTCTGCCACACATTAATGGCAGCTCAGATCATCTTGACTTTCAACTCCTCCTAAAGTGGGGCCTGAGTCTGTGTCCCATCTGCAAGCCCTGCAGATCTCAAGGGGCTGTGATGTTAAGTGTCGGGAAGAACCTAATTTCACAATTCTAAGTTATTTTCCAGTATGGTCAGAAGGCTTTGGATCAGTTTGTACTTATTCTGACATGTGCTGCGAGCTGAGACCACTGAGCATCCCACTTGGAGCTGCTCCTCCAGGAGGGCAAGGTCCCTGGATGCTATGTGCCATTTTTGTAAGCACCATGAGAACATCTCAGAGACACTCAAGCATCTCAAATAACACCAAATGCCCGTGTGGTCAGTGAAAATGAGCTCAGTGGAGATGACAGCCATTCAGCTGGTCCCTCATTTGACAAGCTGAAGAACTTTAAAGGACCTTTTGTCCTGTAGACAGAAAGGAACCTGTTCAGTTGTGAGCAGCACATCCCAGACACCTCAACTGAAGCTGGGGCTGCATGCAGCCCTCAGAGACAGCTGCACTCACCTATGAGCAGACATCTGCTGCCATTTCGGGTGCCAGGGGCAATGCACAGCAGCTGTACAGACCTGGCAAATGTGATGCAGAACCTGAGGGAGACCTGTGACCTTTAGCAATGGTAACTGGAGGCCAGCACACAAGTTCAAGAAAGGAATTTAATTTAATGTCACATTAACGGGCTTACACAGAATCATTCATTAATGCACCCTGTTAAACCTGAGCAATCAATAGCAATGCTTCCACCAGTGGTGCAAACTCAGGGAGGACTCTAGGAGGAGAAAATAAACAAATCAGAGTTCACAAAGTACAATCCACCTCTTCTGCTGTTTGTGGGCTGAGATAGATTTTCATCAGACAGTTGTTTCTGGGAAAATAAACATAGATATTGTAGAAATGACTGAAGGAATTTTTCACTCTTTCTTACAGCTCACCAAAAGAAACAGATCTGTTCACCCAAACACAGAAATCTTTATTTATCAGAAATAATCTATACTCCAAGAGATTTTTTAAATATCATGCAACTCCTTGGTTCACTATAAAGAAGCTCTTCTTGACCACAGCAAGCTCAGCTTGGACAGTACACAAAGAACAGATACTTTATACTGGAACCTTTAATAAATATCATTAATAAATATCTGTGCTGAAAGAAAGAACAAACCATCAGACAAATTTATACATTGAAGTTGTTAGTTAGTGTGTCAAATAGAACCAAAGGAAGAAATCCTCTGTATCCATTGTACACCAGGCTAGCTGGCCCACACAGAGATTAAACATAAATTTATTTAGATTGTCATATACATTAGTCCACGATGAAATAAAAAATGAATACTGTCCAGTCTGTTTGTTTCTTTTTTTCCCCCTAGTTAACAGTGAATTTACTGATTTACTAAAAAATAAAGCTTTAAAGAAGAAACAAAATATCTCTGGAAATGGAGGCAAAATCAGCAAGTATTTTCAGCCATGGGGACAATGAAAAAGAAAAGGGGTCCTTTGAGAATGTCATATTATTTTATTTTACTATTTAAAAATGCACTTTCACCAGAGCTAACTGACTTCATGTTTTGGAACAATATCTTGTACTTAGGAAAATCTACACTGACAGAAAAAAGATCAAATAATGACATCAACTAACCTTAGAAAGGAAATAAGTAAATTTATGTGTTTGTATTGATGAAACATTTGAGCAGAAAAAAATTGTGTTTTTTTTTTTTTTTTTTTTTTTTTTTTTTTGTTTAGCTGAGACATTTTGCTGTAGCAAATTTCCCCACCTTTTTTGTGTGGTTTGGCTACCAAACAGAGAAGAAACTGAATTATTCACCCAGCTCCAGTGCCCACAAGTGTGTCGATTAGTGTTAAGTATAGTAGTTTTTTTTTTTATTCAGCCATATGTCCGCTTTGGCTAGGATTGAGGCCAGCTGCTAATTTCATACAAGAGATAAACAGATGCTGGGTAGCAAATCTTGATGTTTCCTTTGCCTAATATTAAAACCACCCATTCACAAGGCAAATTCTTTCTTTGGTGATTGTTTCAGGTCAACCATGTCTATGGTAATGACCATATCAGAAAAAAACACCTTTCTAGACCTGCTTTCAGGGATGCTTTTCTTTTCACTTCCACCTACATGGCTCACACAGGAGGTAAATATCCGCAGGCACATACCTGACAAACAAGTATTTTTCCTTAGACTCTTCACAAGGAACTCCTTGGATTCTGTTTCCAGATGGAATATGAAGGCACTCAGATGCCTTGAATAGATTTTCATATATGCTGGTCCTTTGCCAACAGCAAGACCTGGAAACAGAAGAGTTCCTAAGTGGATGCAGTATTCAGATATATTAAGCCATTAGGTAGATCAATTTCCTTCTCAGCCACCTGCTTAGGGATCTTGTACAAACATTGCCCCCTGCCCACTGTGCTACACAGACCGTTTGTTGTCTCGAAAAACTCATCACAAAACTATTCATCCTTGTTTATGTAGACCATAAAACTTTCAAATTCTACTTGTTTCTAGTGCAGGACTATCCTGGGGCTAATTTCCCCTTCTCTCTGTTTAAAAACACCTTGTACAAAAGTCCTTTTTTTCCTGCAAAAGCTTAATGCTCAAGCTTCCAGAAGAAACTAGCTGTGTAATGGTGTTTGACTTGCATGTCTCATAACTAAATGCTAATTTAAACAAATGCAAAAAAACCCTAGAGGTACTTTTTTTTATTATTTAGTTTTTATAAAAAGAGCTACTCTGCTCTGGAGCTGGCACTTCTATGACTACACTGATGTGTTAATTTCTCATAAGTATGGATTTGGTGCTTATCTCTGTAAAGAATATATAGAATGATAACCTGGTTGTACTTCACTGTGTGTTCAGCCTCATGCAAAAGTCAAATCCACTGCCTTTTTCTAAATTACTTCCTCTCTTGATATATGGACCTTATTTACAGCCTCCCTTTGTGCAACCATAACGCCATCACACAGGGCTTAGGTTCTGAAAACCGTAGCAATTGCCTGAAAATTGATTTGATGTCTTTTGCCCATCCCTCCTCAGGTCCCTCAAGACATTTTAATATGAGCCATGACATTATGATGGATGAAATCTGGCATTTTACTGTAGCAATGCTACTCCCATGTGGAAAATAACAGCTTGTTCAAAGCCCATCTTCCAGCCAGATTTAGGATATACACTAAGTCACATCTTCAGTCTCCCCCTTCTCTCTACTCTTTCACAGCATCCTTTGCAAACAGCTTCATTTTGTACATCAACCTGTCTCAGTACCAGATTCTTGCTAATCCTTTACACTCTGTGTATCTGCCTTGGAGCACACAGGCAATATCTGCACCCTTTCCCTCCCAAACTCTCTTGGACAAGAAACACACGCAGCTGATTCAGCTAATTCATTGGTAATTACCTGAACAGAAAAGGAAAGGTTAGTATGTGGAATCAATTCACTGCAAATAATCTCTGACGATGTGAAGCTCCTGGTGAACTGGAAGTGATAACAAGTTGCAAACAGACTGAAGCAATGAGCCACTTCTTGTAGATGTTCCTGTGCTTAATTTACCCAGCTGAAGTCCAGACAAAGCAAAAAAGAATTTGACTTTTGAGTTCTGAGGAAAAGTGAGCTCATTTTAGATAACTAGGAAACTTAGGAATATCTAGGGTTCATCTGGGAAAACTATTCTACCATCCATTGTTGTAATTGCTTATTTTGTTCATAACAAAGTTGTAATCACACCGGAAGTGCTTCTTATTGAACCTGAAATTCCTGAAAGTTTGAAGCGGCCATCTATTTTTTTTTCATTAAAAGATATGATCACAGGATAAGCTGAACCCTGAATTTTCCTCAGTGATTGTGATGACAATGCAGCATGACTAATTCAAATGTGGACATCTCTAATGAAAACTAAATCAGGGCAGCAGCAATACCAACCAGAGCCGCCTTCCAAAACCAGCCAGGAAATCTCAGCAGGAAACAACGCCTTTGCTGCAACACAAGAATATCCCAGGAGGCATTGTCCCATTTCTATTTGTTCCATTTCTTGTGTTGATTGAACTGTTCACACTCACTGCTGTCTACTGGGGAATGCTGTTAAACTAATTTTTAAATAGGAGAAGGAGTGCACTGCAAAGCTATTAGAGATTCATTTTAAACTGTTGCTGTATAACAGAAGCAGGTAAATAGCAAGGAAATTTTGTAAACATTTCTACATAGATTAGTGCTTAGTTGGCCATAGGATTTTGGCACCTAAAATGTGCCTTCTCTCAGAAATCACACAGGTGGCCTTCAGAGGAAAAATGGGTTGTGTCAGGATTTCGAGGGCATTAACAGCCCTTAGCATCCCCAGAGGGGTCTCTTTCCACCCCTGTCTATATCCTGCGACCTGGGGCAATCACATCCTGTCCCAGCGACAGGTTGGGTAACACAGTCCTACCCCACACACCAAATTCCTGGTTTCATTTCTTTTCCAGCAAGAATTTGTATCCCCTGCTTTGTGTGTACATCCCAAATTTCATGCTAAAGAAATTGTGGGAGAAAAAAAATGGGGTACAGGGTGGTTGAGGACTTAGAGTCACATAACCCCTTAAATATGAAGAGGAGAAGAATTGCACCCACTTTTCCATTTCTGCTGCACCTTGCACTCAGAAACTTCCCAAAGCAATCTTTTTGAACCCTAAACATTTGTACATAGCTTTAAAGTACAAATGAATACATTTGTATGTGAAGCAGATATTTTCGACTCCAGCACTGAAAACAGGGTTTTCTCAAATCTTCTGCCTTGAAATGTACACACACTGTGAGACCAAATACTTCGTCATCATATGTTACCTTAACTGACAGTATAAAAGTGTCTGTATAGTTCATGGAACATTATTGAACTGTGTGTTTATGGTTGATTTGATATTAAAAAAACAAAAAAACCCCCCCCAAAACCAAAAAACAACAAAAAACCACAAACAAACAAAAAAACCACCTGAAAGGCTTTTGCCATTTGTTTCAGTCCAATTATTTTCCCCTGCTGACCTTTAGAAAATTTTTTGATTTAATTTAGCTATTTCATGTTCTGATTTTTCTTTTCTTTTCTTTTCTTTTCTTTTCTTTTCTTTTCTTTTCTTTTCTTTTCTTTTCTTTTCTTTTTTTCTTTTCTTCTTCTCCTCTCCTCTCCTTTTCTCATACCTTCTTCAAATTCCTTTGACAATCTGAGAAATTCTTGCAGCTGAATGCAGTATTAATTATATTTCAAACCAAACCTTTTATTCATTTGGGGACAATCTGTGAAACAGAAATCTGTGACTGAAGCTCTTGCCAAGCCAATTACTGCAAAATAACTCAAATATGTCTCGACAGATTGCAATTTTTCCTATTGTTAGATTGTTTATTTTTTAGATCAAAAGGTTATATTCACTTAAATTAGACTTGCATTTAAATATTCCATAACTTTGTGCATGATGGATCTATAGATGCATGTAAAGAATATACAGTGAGGCAAACAAGTTGCATTCAACTAGCAATTAATATTATTGGTCTATTTCCACTTATTTTTAGAAATCATCTGCAAATATAATGTAAGTATCATAAAGTCATACATTCTAGGACTAGAAAGAAAAATTATAGTCTAACTCCTTTCAGACACAAAATCAAAAAGAGCTTCTTGCTCAGTCATTTCACATCAGACAACTCTTTTACAAGATGTAAAAATGGGATTTAATTTCTTTCAGTGGTGGAATATCCACTGCTTTCCTAGCTAATTTTTTTTCTGACAGTTAAGGATATATTATTATCAAAAGGAAATTTCTACTATATTTATTTATGTAATTGCCTCTCTTAAAAAGGAACAAAATCCTCCCAGGCCAGACTGTGAATCTTTGCTCAAATGTGAGAACTTCTAAGGATGCCATGGAACTAAGACTTCCAGCAGTGCTTGGTGTAAGCAAAGTGGATACAACATGCTCTATGAACTTGTTCAGTTTTGAGTTATCTGATGAATATTTTATAGAAATAGATGACAACCTATTGATTGCTCATGACATATTTGCTGCCACAGTAATTCTATTCATAAACATCCAATTGCAAAGGAAAGTAAGAGAGTTAAATCACACAGCTATTTTTGTTTCCAGAAGAAATAAAGATTTTGCAGTGGGAAAAGGCATACATACATCTTTGCAAATACCCACACATTTTTGATCTGTTTCCTATGCTAAATAAGAATCTGAATTATTACTTGTAAGATCCATCTTTATAGCAAAATTCATACCTAAAAAAGTCCTTAGTCAGACTAACATTTGTTGACTTTGCACAGCATTGCCTGAATTCTTTTATTCTTTCTGCTTACAGCTTTATCTGTATTCTGGACTTGCTCTTTGACACAACATTTCTTCAACCCTTAGCAAGCTGAGACATTTCTGGTCAGTAGAGCTGAAAACAAAGAGATTGCTTCATGCACAGGTTGTAAGACTACTCCAAATTATCATCCTGATTAAGCTTTCAGATGTGGTTATTGATTATTGAACACCTACGAGTGTTAATTGCATATGGACCTTCCAAAAATATAGTGCTCCACATCTGCCTCCAAATTCCCTGCCTGCAAATGGAAGAATTCTGAAATTAGTCTCTTTATCCAACTTACAAAAAACAAAGAATATGGAGTTTGGCTTGTTTTGTATTCTGGCAAAGAATTAAGCATTATTCCAGCTCCTGAATAAATTCATTTAGAGCTGAAGGCAAAAGCTCCAGAGCTGGTGGACATCCCTAAATGCCTCTGACTTCACTGGTTTCAGAGCTGAAAATTTAATCTCTGTGGCTCTGCAGAGTCCAAATGGAAGTGACATTTGGTTTTGCCAGCAATAAAGCAAACCTCTAGTCCACCAAAAATCCTTTTTTTAAAATAATTTCTTCCCTATTAAATAACCTTATAGATATTCCTTTGCAAAAAGAGGGTAAGAAAAATGAATGGCAAAAAGACATTAAAATAAGTAGTAAATAAGTTTCTACATTCTCCAATTACATATTATCTCATTTTATTCTTTTAAATTAACTCAAGAAATGCACAACATTGCAAAACCAGATCTCATTTTTCAGGGCCTCACCTCCTTTAGAAGTTGATTAATTCACTTTTGCTTTTCTTTGAGATATTCTTCTTAAAACCTCATCTCACTGAATTGGATCTCGACCCTGAGCTGTCACATCTTTTGTAATAAAACCCATTTATTCCCCAGCCCACCATCTGAAGGAGAACCAGGAACTCTGACACTGTTTCAAGGAAGAACCCTGGCTTAGTTTGGTTTGGTTTGGTTTGGTTTGGTTTGGTTTGGTTTGATTTGGTTTGGTTTGGTTTGGTTTGGTTTGGTTTGGTTTGGTTTGGTTTGGTTTGGTTTGGTTTGGTTTGGTTTGGTTTGGTTTGGTTTGGTTTGGTTTGGTTTGGTTTGGTTTGGTTTGGTTTGGTTTGGTTTGGGGATTTTGTTGTTGTTGTTTTGGATTTTATTTCCCCAAAGGATATGAAGCAGGTAGTTTGTTCTTACCATGGAATGACAGATTTATACTGGATCCTGTTCAAGGGAGCTCTAAGAAAGTATCATAGAGGAGACTATGACTATATTTGTTTGCATTTTGTGGGCTGTGATTACTGCCTTTGACGGGTGGAAAAATTGACAGCTTTACATCATTCTGTTAGCCTCACTTCCCACTTCAGCCACCTGGCCTGTTTTTTTTTCTTTTACACTTTGGATTATTTGTAGTAGGATGCAGAAATGGTAATCTGTCTCAATGACTGCAGAAGGGCCTAGGTGGGTGGTCTTCAAGGCACTCTATTATCTTGAAAAAGTTACATAAATCAACTCATCTTGGTAAGAATGCTTGGGAAACATAATCCTGAAGGTGAGAGAGCCTAATTCTCTTCAGATAAAAAGAAAGAAGAAGAAACTGGAGGTCTACAAAATGGACTTAACTCATCAACAGGTTAACTCACCATATTTAAAGGCAATTTTGCAATTGCTACCCAGTCCAAGAGATGGACGCACTCAGAGAACTTGGTATAAAAACTCTAGCAAGCCCTTTAATGCTGCAATCCAGCATCTGTGTACTAAGCCTGCCAAGTCTAACCTCTGAATGGTCACCAGGCTATTGGCTCCAATACTAAAACATATTGAGGGGGAGTGGAAGAGGGGAAGGCAATCCAGGAACGGGAGCAGCTTGTGCCAAGAAAGTGTCACACAGATATATAGGAGCCAATTACCTTTGTAATTGTGTTTTACCAATAAAAGCCAACATTGTGTCCAGATCCCTGTAAGATCTGCTTTCTTCAGTGACAGTTTACAAGTGTAGTTAACGAGTTAATGGGAAGATACAAACTCTCATTGAAGGGGAATGACTGTATTTCACGAAGAAGTCATCAAACTTCACCAGAATTCCTGTTAACCCCCTTAAAGAGAAGTAGATACAGAGCACATACCAGGATAATTTCTTTATTAGCATGTCTAATAAACTATAGACTGTCTATAGAATAAGCATTATCTGGAAATGAAGCTGACCATGGGAAGGGGCACCTGTTTTTTATTAATCACATCCTTGATATCCACAGGCCCGTCTTTGCAAATATAATTCCAGAGTTCTTATTAAAAAAAAAAAACAAAAAACAAACAAACAAAAAAAAACACCAACAAAAAACCCCCCAAAACCCAAAAAACAAAACTCTGATAGAAATAGTTCAGATCTCTTGGTTTAAAGAGTCACTGTCACACATATAACTTCAAACTAAAATGTCACACCTATAGTTAAGATGTTCACATGCAGTGCAAGTTGCTGGGACAAAAAGAGGGATCTAAGGCTATTAAAGAAAATAATAACAGCAATAGAAAGATTAACCATTTCTGATCCTAAAAGGCAAACCCAGGGGCTAAGATTTCCAGTAAATTACATCTGACTACATTATTGATCCAAGGTACTTTAGTAACCTGCATTATCTTACTACCCAAATACCTCCGTCTTGTCATGCATTTACTTCCAAAGCAAAGATTTTACTACTATTATAACTGCTATTATTCCCTTTAGAGACAGAGAATAGGGGATGAAGTCTTAGCTGTATTTCTCAGGGTTATGCAGCAAAAGACAGAATCAAAATCAAATATTAATTCTGAATTTGCGACTTAAAGATTGAACAAGGAACATTCTTTTATTCTGATTGCCCTCATGCTCTGACTTCAGGCAATTGCAGAGTCCAGCCCTTCCATCTCCAGGCTCTTTCTTCTTCAGTGTTTCAAAGGGACAGTCAGAAAAAGGAGTCACCAAAAAAAGAGGCATTTCTGAAGTAATGCATTAAGGTTATTTTCCCTAAGTTGCTGACTGTTACATGGAGAAGGCAGAAAAGAAACTGTGGGGACAAAAAAAAAAAAAAAAAAAAAAAGAGAGAGAGAATTTAAATTATGAAGAACTTGGGAAGTTCGGCATTTTCTTCACATGAAAAGCAATCATAAAGAAAATTTTCACTAGGCACATGCCTTACAGTCCTGGTCTGCAAATACACAAGAAGCTGGGGACACATCCAGGTCTGATGACCCAAACTGGCCAAAGGGATATACCATTGTCTATGATGTCATGCTCAAAGACATATACAAACATATATATATATATATTAACTGGGGGAAATCTGAGTGGTGACCAATTACACTGTGCATCACTCAATTTGTATATTCTAGTTCTATTATTATTATTATTACTATTAATAATAATAATAATAGTAATAATTATTCACTCCCATTTATATTTTGTTAAACTGTCTTCAAGTCAACCCATAAATTTTACTTTCTTTTCCCTCATTCTCTCCCCCATCCCACTGCAGAGTGAGAAGTGAGCAAGAGGCTGTGTGGTGTTTAGCTGCCTGTCACCTTAAACCACAACACTTACAGAATGTAAATCATCTTTAATTGTGCTTCCTGTTCAGTCAAGAAAGAGAGACAATTCTTTTTGAAACCTCACATCATATTTAAAAATTATTTTCAGCATATTTCTAATAACCCTTCAGTAAAAATCTCTTTGAACTACAGTCCTAGAAACTTCATCTGTGCAAGTTTTAGATTTCAGATTTATATTTGCTTTCATTAGGTATGGATTTGCAGAGAGAAACTGCCTTTGATCTTATCAACATCAAAACACTGAACGTGCAAATTTTCAGGCATGCAGACCCATGCAAGGATAACCCCATTCCTGAGTTCCTGTTTGTGATCGCCAAATAAGATGCTGCAGCAGAAAAGCCTTTCCTGAAAAGAAGCATCAGCAGGAGTATAACAACATGGAAATTTGTTTTGCTGTTTGTGTGTGGCCCTGGGAAGAGCTTTCAAGTCCCAATAGTTCTTCTTGCAAAGGCTTTTTGGAGAAAGGATTTTCCCTGGCTTTGTACATGTATCCTAGGTTTCAGTGCTGGCCTTCAGTCTGTATTTTCCAGTTCTATCAATCCTGAGGTCCAGATGTGGATTTATTTTGCATCCAGGGATGGAAACCCTGTACAGAACATCTCATCACCTGCTTGTGTGGGAAAAAAAAACACCTTGTACAGCCAACCTAGAGAAGAATTGTGAGATTCTACATATCATATAGATCAAGGGCCACAAGTGTGGCATTTGTCATTAACTGCATCTTCTCCAGGAGATATTTGGTTACTGTAATTCAGGGATGAATAAGACAATATGTCCACATGTTGTGTTCTGGATTTCATAAATACGTAGACACAAAAACGTAAGTGGAAAGCTACCTTGTGTATTGAAGAACTTCAATGTGTTCTCTGTATCAGGACCAACACACATGAAAATTTATCAGAGAAGAAAGAGAATAAAGACTGAGAATAGTCTAAAACAAGCTTGCTCAGGGCAAACGCAATAAATCCTCAAACTGATGACATTCATATCTTTTTAACTTTATTTTTTCAATGTACATGGCACCACACCATGTGAGTTGTGAAAAAATATGGAAAGCCCTCTTAAATCTATAAGTCTAGTAGTATATAAATAAATTTTATGTGTATATAAATGGGATTAAGATAACTGCTAGATGAAGTAGTGGAGAAATATACTTAAAAGGATTTTGTTCAGACTGTATTAGATTCTTGTTCTAAATATTGAAACTTTTCAAATTTAAAAAGCAATTTCTTCTCCCATTCTGCAAAAAAAAACTGTAGTCCCCAGAAGCTGAGACAGAATCAGAGTACCTATCTGTACCTGGAGTTAAATTTGCATACATAAGCTTCTTGAAGCAGTGTTGAGAATATTTCTTACCCAGTGACTTGCAGGTGTTCTGTCAGACAGGATTTACTCCATTTGCTGGATTGACCCTCAGGCATTAAATTCCTTGAAAATTAGTTTTAGAGTGTGCTCTTAGCAAATATGGGGAAGACACTGGTCAAGTGGCCCTAAAGCTTCTTCCTCTTTCTTTTATTATCCTATGAAATGGGATTGCCTGGGAGGAATCCTGGTGCTTGCAGTTTAATGAAACCAAGTATGTGGGGTTTAATACACGTGATACTTAATTTCCACCACTCCCATTGATTTAACACTATCCTGTATTTTCTGATCTGCAGTTTCATAGGTTTAATAATTTGATAGAGCTTGTGGCCAGAAGGTGCCTTTAGATCACTGGCTGCTTGCATATCATAACCCATTATATTTCACATGCATGAAGCTTTTTAAACTCAAAGATTACATTTAAATGGAAGCTCCAGTCTTCAGAAGACTGAATCCTGTGCTGAACATGGAGAATGGGAGTGGAAGTCAGGTAACAGATGTGCCCAGGTGGCTGCAAACACAGAGAATGGATTATTTGATAATTCAGAAGAGAAGAAGAACAATAAATATTGTGATCTGATTGTGCATGAAGTGGGCCAAACTTTCAGAGTTGTCATGAACTGACTGGAACCCTGAGGCATGAGGATTAACCTTGCCCAGTTTTAATCATTACCTGACTGTAGATTGACAGCCTGTAAGTAAGTCCTGGACAAATTTGTGGCTGTGTTACCCCTGAGCAGCTGTAGAAAGGGAGAAAGGACAACAATTCCAACATTCACCTCCCTTCTCTTTGCCAGGCTGGAAAATGGGGATAAAGAACAGAATTTCTGTATAAAGCTCCTGACTATGTCAGATCTAAAGATTTTGAATATTGATATTGTCATTCAAAACTGCTCAAAAGCTGTGACATCTCATCTCTACGCAGCTGAGTTTCTGTCCTTGGCAGTCAGCTTGAGCAAAGGCTGTTCAATGAACATTTTGCCATAGGATTGGAAGTTTCAACATAAGCTTTAATTAAAAGACATAAAAATCCTCTTGCCTCTCCAAGGTTTCATTTTCATAGTTCCAGAGGAGTGATTTAGAATAATTCTACTTTATAGACTGTATAATAAATAAGGCCAATCTCAAAATCTCAAAACAAACTGAAGTGAGGTAAGTAGGGTATAAATCTGGAGAATCTACTCTGCAAAAGAGATGGAATTTTCATGACTTTAATGTGTGATTAAATTATTTTTAGCTGAAGGAAAAAATAATCGTACAAGACAAATATCGAGATGCATAATTAATATATTGAGGAGTGTTCCATTCCAGATAGTTGCCATAAAGCACAAAATCTGCAGCCTCTGCTCCTACAGTGGGTGACACAGGCAGGGGAGAGGGTTGCTGAAATGATTGACATCCTTGGAAGTTTTAATCCTTCCATCTTCCACCAATAATGTTTAAAATTATCACTGGAGGGGTATTAACACTGGAGTGCCAAGGATAATTTTGAATGTATAAACCTATTCCCAAATAAAATGGCATCTTCCAATGTGGTTTTCATTTAGTGAATGAAATCTTCCGGCTTGAATATGACAGTGATAAAGGATGATAATATGCAGCCATATCTTGAAATTCAATCCATTTCAGTATTCAACAAGCTATTGCCACCTGCTAGAAGAGGAAAATTCATCATTTTCCCCTACCCAATAAAATAAAATCAGTAATTGTGGTGTGTTTCTTGCTCACCAGTGTTTCTTCTAAGGTATCTTAAACTGTATCTGCAATACTTTATTCTCCGTATATATAATTTTTATAATTACTTCTACTCTCATATGCACACCTGCAAAACAACATCATTTGAGAAACTCAACTACCCTTCTCTTGCCTTTATAAATGTCTGACTGAATGCACGAGGAATTTGGGGAGTGCAAAGAACTAAAAAATGCAACTTTACCAAGAATAAAAAGACGTAAAACTCTACACCTGCCTGCAGTAATTGCACATTGTACAAGAGCTCTGATTTCCAGGAAGAAAAAAAATAATCTTTCAACACAACAAGTTAACTGTGGAGTGGTTGATGCGGTGATTAAGGGCACAGCCCTGCCCTCCCAGGTCCTGCGTGGGTCATGCAGATTTTGAGCCAAAGAAGAACAGGCTGAGTGCAGGTGCTTGGGGAGCCAGAAAGCAGCAGATGGAATGGTTGACTTTGCTAATGCTCCTAGTAAAATTTAGCAAAATAATTTTGGTGACTCTTATATTTATTGAAAACTTTGCAAACGCGCAAATTTGCATCAAATGGAGTGAAGGGATTTTTCTTGGGGGAACTTTTTTTTTAAATAAACATTCAGGTGGTTTTCTCCAGAGTTTCTGGAATTTATTAAAGTGGGAGGTAGTGCCCTCTTTCTGAAGGACAAGGTGCTTGTGCAAAGGCACAAGCCTTTTCATTGGGATCTATTTAATAAACTGGAATGGAAAGCCTGTCAACAAGGGTTTCCCAGCTGTGTTTTCACAAGGTTTCAGAGATTATTTTCTCTCCATTGCTGATGGGGAAATCATAGAATCATGGAATCATTAAGGAGTTAAAAGGCCTATAAGGACATGGAGTCCCAACATTAATCCACACTGCAGAGTCCACTTTTAAACCATGTCTCCAAGTGCCACATCTATATGGTTTTTAGAGTTCTTAGGGATGGTGATTGCACCACTTCCCTGGGCAGCTTATTCCAATGCTTGGCCACTTTCAGTGAAGAAATTATCCTGTTGTGAAAATAGTTTAGTGGACACGAATCAGAAAATGAACTCAAAATGTACCATCAAACTGCAGGTGGGTGATCCTTCTAGAAGGACTTACTGTTACTCATAAGTAACATACAGCTTCCAGGAAGGACTGGAAATTTAATATTAACTGTGCTATCATTTGACCCAAAAGCAGCAACACCCATGTTTTTCAGGCATGTGACTCAATTTCATACTGCTGCTTTGAATCAGGCAGAAATGGGCAAGAATTGGAGTTACATTTAACTGCAGATGGTACGTGAGTTATGAGACTGCTCAACAATGTGTCCAATTAGAGATATCTTTTAAGGCTTTAGCCTTGATTGGCACATTTTCTCTTGAAAAATAGATTAGAAAAGCTATTTCTTACAAAAACATATCATATGATCCAAAACAAAGTATGATCATAAGCAAAAGAGCAACAGCAAAAATTTGGTCAATCTGAAACTGTTCGTTTTGATCAGAATTAATACATGTGGCTCTAAATTTGAAGCTCCAGCATTTCACAAGGATAATATTTCTGCTGGTAACAAAATTTTTACACACACAAACTGCCAGATCTTTCCTTAAAGTCAGAGCCAAGATCAATCTTTTCGTATCTACTTGTTAATGACATGTACACTGTGGGTAAATATCACTCACAGTTCAGAGACCTTTGATATTTAGTCTCTGCACCATATCTGGAAATCTTGGGGATGGAATCTCATGCAATCAAACTCTGTTAGGAAATTTGAATTTAGAAATTGAAAGTTTATCAACAAGGAGGTACCTAATCTAAGCAATACTGGGTCTTCCTGGGGTGTCTCTAGTTCATTTTCTGTCTGGCTTCCTTACTCCAATAATGATGTATTGACAGCTGGATTGATCTCAGCTAAGAGTCTAACACATCTAAAAGCGTTCAGGGTCAGGAGTCATCCTGACAAATATTGAAATGCCTCTACTGTAATGCTGTTGGCTAAAGAAGATGATGATGATGTAAAACATCCCTACTCTTAATCATCACCATTAATTACATATCAGCCACTGACCTTTCTGCACATCATTTAATAGTTACTTTAAGGCATCTGTAGATCCTGAAATTTTCCATTTCACTTTAGAAAAAGATACCTTCCTTCTTCGAAAAAAATGGATTTTGGTTGAAGTTTCTGTCTAAAATTTTCTTTAGGAATGAAAAAAACTACAGAAAAATGTGGACTTTTAGGTGAATCTAATAAATAATTTTAGGCAGACTTATGGGTTTCACCAGGTGGTTTTTAAAGCTTTTTTTTTTATTGTACTACTTTACTAAAAAAAAAGTTCATGCATCAAAATGATAAAATAATGAATCAAAATAATTATTAACATTTTTAGAAAGTAGAGCATATGCAAAATTTTTAATCATAGAGTTAAAAGTAAGATAGCAACATTTTGTTTGACTAATGTAGTCAAAAAGATAAGCCTATTTTTGAACACTAAGAAGTGGGTTTTAAAGCTGAATTGAAACTAAAACCAAATTATTAGTTAAATAAGTATTGGGTCACAGCTCTGGAAAAGGTGATTGGTACCAAGGAATGGAAGGAATATTGTCAAGGAACACACAGATATTGATGGTTAAAGGGAGAAATATTATAATGTATCGCAAAGCCATGGTTGATATAATCCAGGTTTTTGGTAATCAATCAGGACATGAGTTTTAGTTCTCATACTGAACTTAAGGCTTTGTACGTATTTTTTCTTCTCATGATTGTAATAGTAGTGAGTAACTGCTTTGTAGGAGATGGTGATGCCAGAATGATTTTTCTTTTATATCCCTTTTACACAGTTCTCTGTATCCACAAGTATTAGAATGCATGCTTGCAACCTTTTGCTTAGTTCAGTGTTTGGTAAGTGTTCTGCAGGCCTGAGACTAAACATCCCAGAACTGCAGAGCCAGGCAGACCAAACATTCCTACTATCTCAGGAAACCAAGGACTTCTAGCAGGACAGATTCTGTAAACTTCAGGTTAGCCCACCCCAGCCCCATTCCTGGGCCCCCTTGTTAGCTATGCTAATGTGTAAGGTCTATAACTGGTGTGTGTGATTGACGGTGGGCGTGTATTTTGCCACGCTGTCACCTGGGTGAAGTGGATACATCAAACGGGATCCTGATTAAAATACTGAGGTAAAGACCCCAACCCCTCTAACTGTGTCTAGCTTCATTTTATAAGACCAGGAAAAAGGCATCAATGGAATCTGAAATCTCCTCGACCAGAGGTGGTTTTGTCCATTATTTATTGTCTTCATGGCTCATTCTTGTGTTTTCATTTTACAAGTAAGACATTTGGTGAAATTATGAAGTGCAATATGTTCTGCAAAAAGACAAATTAAAGATCAAAGTCTTTATGGGTCCACTGTGGAAATATTTACTGTGGTTGTAGTGGAGATGCTTTAGTAGAGTTTAAACTTCTTTCTCGGCTGTGATCTAAATCCCTTTGTCATGTTTGTGGCCTACAGGGAGGTTTTTTCTGATGAATTTAGAGATTTGAAGACTGTGAATGCTTGGAAGAGCTCTGAGCAGATATGAGCTCCCCATATAAGTTTAATATATAATTAAACAGGTCACTTAATCATATTGCTCATCGATTTCCCCCCAGTTTCCAGGGCAGGATGGCCTGTAACACATTGTGCCTGTGACGTGTGGAAGTAATTCTTGTGATGTATTTGAATGTTTCTTTTACAAGAATCCATTTCCCTGGAAAAGTGCCTTGTTGGATAAAATTTCTCTTTAAATTATTTAGATAGGTATCATGAGTGTTCTCCTCAAAGTAAAAATATTGGTGTCTGAGGACATGGCTGGATAGTACAATTTTTCATGATGTGTTTTGAATGTGTTCATGGAAACAGATGTGCTGGTTTTCAGATTTTTAATAGACTTCAGTTGGTAGGTTGTTGATTTTGATTCTGTCTTTAGTCTAAAAAATGAAGGTCTTAAGGATTCCTGACAAAGTGCAATGGAATGAAGTTTGTTACTGGAAGTCAGTTAAAAAATACAGATTTTTAGAACAGATGATAAATTTATAATCTTTTAATCTCAGATATGACACAAACTTCATGCTATGATAGCTAAAAAAATCTATCTTCATTAATTTCTGTATAAACAACTTCTTTCAGATTATAAACTATAAATAGAAACTGATACAATGATCCTTATAAAAATAAAAAGAAAGAAAATCTCTAGTCAGCCATCAAGTATAGAATTTAAAGAAATATTCCACAATAACTCAGAATAGCATCTCTTATAGTTTGACTTCAACATATTTTTATGCAATACGGAACACTATAAATTTTTTTTCATCAGTTCATAATAACAAAAATTATGACCTGGCACAGTTTCAAATGTTACACCCTAGTGAGGCGGATTCATTGCAAGTGGTGGAAAACCTGTACAAGCACCACCTGGCAAACTGTGACAAAGGCCTGAATGTGAATCCATGTAAAATGCATTCACTGATGCACTACCCTCTTTTCAGGTTGGGGCTTTCCTGGGGTCATTTCTGTGCTTTTATGTGTGAGTTAAACAGTGTGAAATTCCAACAGGAATATCCAAACACCAGGCAGAGACATTCCTCAGTCAGCGATATTAACAGAGGGGACAGGATTATCAGAGCCTGGGTTCTGCAGGAAGGCTGGCTACAACAATTAGTATTCTTATATGAACTTTGGAAAATTTAACTTTGAATCAAGTTCATTGTGACAAATATATGGATAAACCCTGTTCAGATGAAACAAAAATAAAGGAAAGGGAAAAGGGAGCAAATTAAAAACTGAGTGCTTAAAGAGAAAAATTAGTTTATTTTCTTTTCTGCCATCTCTAGTTGAAAACTAGCCCTAAATAAACAATTTATTATAATACCTACTTTTGATTTCTGTTTGGTTCTTTTTTGTTTAGCTACCTCAGCCAGTTTGGGCTGTGTAGTCTTTTGGGGGAACAATAGGATTCAGGGATAATGTGAGGCTCACATGGAGCCATGTGGGCTCACAGCATCACCAAATGGGCTCAGGGCTGCTCAGACACAGGAATGTCTGGCAGCCAGGGTTAAATGTGCTAAATTCAGAAGGTGCTGAAGAAAAAAAGCTGATGATGCTGTCCTGGTGATGTTTTTTTCCTCTTTTCCTTTTATTAGTGCCTGTAAGAGAACTTTTCATTTTGGGTTGAGCAAAATGACACATTTCAGCAAAAAACTCTTCCCTTTCTCCTTCACCCCCTATGCGCCCTCCCCAAGTTTTACACTTAGCTCAAATTTCATTGATATTTTTGTTCTTCTATTGCTACCATCACTGTTTTTTTCACAAGTGAGTAGCTAACTCTAAAAAAAAAATAAAAAAAAAATTCATACAGCTTGACTCAGGAATATGAGTTGGTGCCAGGCTTTAGCCAAAGAGGGGGTTCTTAGTGCGCCCTCCTTGGTGCATGCTTGGGAAGGATGTCTCCTCCTCCAGCCTGTGCATCCTTTATTGCTGCTACAACAAGGGTGACAAGGTGTTTCAGGCCTGGGGGGGAGCTGATCCTGGCAGCAGCTATGCACTCAGCTACAGCCTGCTGTCAATTTTACCTGCCCACAACTCCTCCTGGAGGCCTGAGCCTGCTAGAGTTCACAGAAACCAGGACAAAAAGTGCTGCTTCCTTTTTTTTTTTAATTTATTTTTTTAATTACTCTTATTAGTGTTTTTTTATAAGGCAATTCAGATGCTCACAAAATGGGTTGAGCTGGGAGGGAAGACAAATGGCAAGTGATAAGGGGCCACCTGTGGAAAGAGATTTTTGTCTTGCTATTTGTACATAAAAGTGGAATTCACAGTTAAATGGAACAGGACAAGGAGAAAATAAATTCTCTCTGATTTATGCTTTGCATAAGACAATTTTGGGATCTCAGACATCCTGTGTTAACCTGGGTGTGCAAGTCAGTGGGAAGAAAATGTTCACACACATCCTCATGCCCATGGGAGTGGCACACCCCATTTTTGGGAAATGCAAAGATTTCTCCTGTCATTTGCAACCCTGCCCAGAAGGGAGATATTGGCTATAATAAATAAGGCATTTAATTGAATCTGGTGGATGTTATGTGCCTCTTGAAGATAACAGGCAGGGCATCTCTGCACAAAATGTCTTCAGTCATTAGTAACTTTCTGTGCCTTTGACTCTGCAATGTGTTGATGAGAAGTTTGACATCATCTCTAGGGGAGAAATTCTAACTGATGTCCTGTTCCAAGAAGCATTTAAAAAAAATAAGAGAAATAATAAAAAAAAAAAGATGATTTTCTGTACAAAACATGCCTTAGCACCTTAGGCATTGCAAGGATCCCCAGCCAATGTGCTGAGGAACAGCATAGCAACCGTCACCAGGGAAAATGTCAAAACTCTGAGACATGCAAAAAAAGGAAAGAAGGGAGGCAACTGGGGAAAGTTCCAGCTTCCCTTACATCTCTGAGAAATTATTTAATTCCCACCTCTGGATAAAATGCAGTTCAACTGCATTAAATCTAATAACAACACAATAAGGGGGAAAAAATCTCATGTGTTTGAAAATATATGAAACCATTGAAAATATTTGTAGAGGGGGATGCAAACTTTGAAAAAGTAAAAAAGTGAAAACCCATATTTTGGTATTATAATGAAAAAAGTATGCTGGCTGCCTTCAATAATACATTTTTTTCCTAAATAATAAGTCCTCTTTTTGCCCCTCAGGTCTCGAAAGAGCAGGAACTGTTTGTTCTTCTTTAATGGTAAAGCTTAAGGCATGTATTGTTTAAAACAGGTATTGGAGAGAGATTTTGTCAAATTTACAACATTTGGTGATGCTCTTTCAACCCTTACTTAGGGGATGATGTGAAAAATCTCCAATTTTACTTTTAAGACAGTTTTTAAACACAGATGTACCGTGACAGAATCCCATGGCAGGAACCAGCCCATATGCACACCACACACAAAAATATGAGGACATGCATCAACTGCTTGAATATGTGATCAGGTTTTTTCTGGGAGATTTTTTTCTTTCATTTACCTGTGATCAAGGAATTTGGCTGCACTGCAGCATTTTTTATTGAGAGGAACTACTTCACCTCAAATTAAATGGAAGAAAGAAATCTTTTTACCACTGCCTAAAGAGAGCCTACAGGAAAGCTGGAGAGGGACTTTTTACAGGGCATGGACAGATAGGGAAAGGGTGAATGGATTTAAACTTAGAGAGTGCAGATTTAGATTAGATATTATGAAAAAATTCTTTCCTGTGAGGGTGGGGAGGCCCTGGCATGGGCTGCCCAGAGGAGCTGAGGCTGCCCCATCCCTGGAAGTGTCCAAGGCTGGGCTGGACAGGGCTTGGAGTAACCTGGGGTAGTGGAAGTTGTCCCTTCCCATGGTAAACAGGTTAAAAGTAGATGATTTTTAGGGTTCCTTCCAACCCAAACAGTTTTGTGACTCAGTGTTTCTTCTTGGCAAGCCCAGTTTATTTATCCTGTAAGAGACTTGCATTATTATTGCATTATTATTTTCTATGCAGTAATTAACAATAGGACAAGCTGAGACAAAGAGGTTTTTACTTGGACATTAGGGTACTCAAAGTAGATGTTTTGTCTCTTTCTGTTACTCCAGATTGAAAATCTGGGAGCAATTTTAATTTCTCAACCTGGAGAATATTTTACATTAAAAAATAAAAAAATTATCAACATATCGAAACTCTATTTTGTATTTATTTTTCTTTAATTAGTCCTTATCTTATAATTATTTACTTTCCTCTTGAATCATTATCCTCAGAACTTTGACATTGTTATTTAAGGATATTAAAAATCTTAGGGTAAAGTACTCAGAACACTGAAGAAAACTTACTGGGAAATTTTAATCTCTAATTTTAAAAACAAGGTTGATCAGCTGGAAACAAAATATAAGAAAAATATCACTTTTTAAACTCTGTAGATTTAGACTATAATTAATTAAATAGAATGATAAAAGAGATGTTTGTCATGAGAATATCTCCTCACTATAGAATTAAAATAATAAATGTCGCATCCCTTATCAATATAACTCTTCTTTAATAAAAACCCTACTATTTCTCCTAATATTTTTTTAACCTTTACATCCTCCAGACCCACAGGAGAAATTGTATGAAATAGTTACATTTACCAAAGTTTATCTTCTGTATGTATGTACAGTCATTAATGTTTTATAATATTTTGTCCAATTCAGGATTGAGAAAACCTGTAAAATACATCTTAACTTACAATTCTCATCAATCTCTAAATGTGAGTGATTATAATTGAGAGAAGATAAGTAAACAAGCAATCTTGCTGTGTCTGAGCTGTTCGAAATTATTCATGTTACAGTAAATTTTCTCTCTTTTTGTTACAGTCCTAATGAATGAATGATCCTGGGAAGGCAAACGAGAGCAAGTTTGGAACACACCAAGGAGCATATCTGGATATTTCCCTGCAACTGGAAATCTTGAGACAAATTATGTGACTGCTTCTAATAAGAAACTCAAGAATTTTATGGCTATTAGCACCACAAACTAAATCTGTATGGAATAGTGATCAAATATCACACTTCAGGGCATAAACTAATTGTCCAGCAGGTCAGGAAATTATGTGTTGCTCCTATGTTGTGCAAATCTTAGATGTCCTCTGAGTTTTCATCTTTTTTCCTGAAAAAAAAAAAAAGAGAACTGAATGAACTGCCATTGTTGGATGAAGGAAAGAAGAAATCAAATTTTGTAAGGGAGGAGATAAATTTCCTGCTAATGTAAACCTCCTTTTCCTGGGTAAGTCCACTATTTAATATGTTACACCTTTCCACTGTGTCATATTCTTAAATAACTTAAATTAGAACTGTGCCTGAGAGAAATTAAAAGAGATATGAAGAGTAAAGGATTATTATTTCAGGATTGCTGTCTGGCAGAAATTTACCCACACAAGAGGCTCTTTTTCTATTCATTTCCCTTGGTGGCTAAAATCAGGGATGATGATGTGACCCCAGCTTTCCAGGGTGAAGTTGTTATGACAATTAATGGGGAAAAGAGAAGGACATGTCAGAGGACAGATCCCCCTTCTCTATACAGGAACATATATTAGGGGCTGTATCCAATTTTTCTTTCTTAAAAGGCACAGAAAGAAGAAAAGAAAGGGGAAAGCATCTTGCCTTAACGCTAGGATGCCTCTGTGTCATTGTTTGCCTACAGGGCTGCCCTGAATCCTTGATCCCATTCCATCATAATACAAGCAGCAATCATTTTTTCTTCAAAGGACAAAGTGTGGCCACTTATGGAGTAAGGAAAAAAAAAAAAAAAGAGGGAAGGATATGTCTCTCCTAACTCAGAAGGTCTTTACTAGGAAAAACCACCATTTGGGGGAGATTTGCAAGGACACATCTAAGTAGTGGTTATCAGGAGCTGGGAGGGTCTGTGAGAGAAAGGTCAAGTCTATACATATCCTAAGCATTTGCTACTTGCTGTTGCCAGGCAAAGGTTAGCAGGCTAAATGAACCTTATGTCTAACCCCATGTGGTATTTTTTGTGTTCTTATCTGAGCTCCTGTCATGCTGAGCAGAGCAGCTCATACCTGACATTTTTCCCTTTATGGCCTTTTAAGCTACTCAGTGTGATTGGTACAGCATCCTTAGGGAGTGGGAAGGCATAGGGCAGGGGGGAGAGGGGGCAGCCACTTGTAAGTCAGGAAAAGTTTATCTCCCCCCCAAAAGGCTTTCAGCCATCTGCATGGCTGCTTCTCTCCACCTCTTCCCTCAGTGACTAAAATCTGAGGTGGCACTCTGGTCCTCGGCCTTCAGGATTAGTGATTTAGGTGCGTGCCCACGAAAAGTTAAAAAAAAAATAAACAACAAGAATCTCTCTTTCTTAATGAAACATTTAAATCTTAGATTTTAATCACATGTCAGGTCGCTCAAAGATAAGGTTGCCACAGCAACACTACAATAAAGCTCTTTGCGCAGAGCAGTTAGTGAAATGAACACTTTAATTAAAAATTGTCTCAATTAACTGACAATTTTCATCCCCCAAATCCTGTTCTCTCCTTCTTCCTCTCCAAAATGCCATTGAAATGGGGGGAAGGACAGGAGCTGTGGTGTCAGAGCCAGACAGGCAGGGCCTGGGTTTGGGTCATGGTGTCAAAGGCCAGTGCAATGCACATAAAGTTTGCTTTCCAGCTGTACAGGTTTCTAAATTCATCATGAGCTGGCAGAAGCAAAAGATTTGCAAGAGTCTAGGTGGAAAAAAAGAAAACTTAATTCTGTCTTGCTTTCTGCTTCTGTGAATGGTCTTCTGCTAACAGAGAGGTTGGGATGTTTTGGGGACACAAAACATAGAAAGGTGCAAAGAGAAGGGGGGAACAGCTTCTGGGGTAGCAGCATTGCCCAGTGCTTAGATGATCGTGAGTGGCAAGCACTCATTGACCAACACTTACATCAGTCAACTGATCTGCTCAAAAGAGAAATTGGAATTGTTATTTCCTTCAAAATGATACCACAGTGCTCAGTTTCTACAGGAAAAGCTCCTTGGGATCCCCAAAGGGCAATTACTAGAGAAATGTCTCATTAGCATGACAAGGTGATTTTGCCTTGTGCTTTGTGCAAGGCAGGTGTCACTTTGTGTCCTCCCTCATCTCCCTGTTTGGTGCCTGCTGTGCTTTCCTGCCCCTTGGTGACTACCTGGTGTCCCACACCAGCAGCAGCAGGTCACACCTGGCTCAGTGCTGATGCTGCTGGAGCAGCAAGACACAGCAAGGGCTGGGCCATTCAGCCTTCACCTTCCCCCTTCCACTCCAGGCCAGGGTCAGAGCCTCCTGCTCCGGAGCAGCAGCGGTGGCAGAGCAGCCCTTTAAAGACCGCAAGAGAAGCAGATTTGACGTGGACTCATGGGGAAGGAGCCAACAGAAATGAGAGGAGGCAGCCAAAGGTCAGTCCAGCCTGCCAGCTGTAAAAACAATCCAAGTGACACGGCAATAAAATCCAGGCTTGAGAGCAACCTTCCCCAGCTCCTAATGGTGCACTCGCTTACCCCTCCTCGCTCCTGCAGAATGCCAGCCTGGAGACTCAAGGAAACCAGCGGGAGGGATAAGGCAGGGAGCAGGGGTTGCACAGAGGGAGAGGAAGCTCTGTCTGGCAAAAGCCAGGGATGATGGGGGGGGCAGCCACTGCAGGACGCTGAGACCGAGCTTTTTAAGTACATTTCAGCAGAGCGTGTTTGCTCCTAAGAAATCTAATATCCTTTGGGTCAGTGCAGGCCAACTGTTGGATATAAAGAATTCATAGCACTTGCAATCCCCAGATGAACCATTTTCAATTCTTCATGATTCTGAAAAGCCGTTGTGTCGATCTATCAGCGGTGGCTGTGCTCCATAACGAGGGCCGTCTCCTGCCTTAATGCCAAAGTGTAAATATTGCATTGCAGCAAGCAGCCGCAGATAATGCATAATAATGAGCTGAGTTTGTTATATGATGTGCTAACCAGAGGTCTTGAAAACAATGCATCAAATCTAAAAAAAAAAAAACCAAAAACACCCCAAAACCCCTAAAAAACCACTAAAAACAGAGAGCAAAAAAATGTTTTCTCCAGACAAATAAAATAGCTTTTGTGTTGTATATAGAAGCACAGTAATCATTTAAAATTCTGAAAAATAGATAAGATGGTCAGAAACATGAAGACAAGGATAAAATACCAATTCTGATCTGATAAGCCATTGGAGTCATGAGTATAAATTCCCTTAGACACCAGCAGAGCTCTAAGTAGAGTTGAATTTTCATGCTGGATAAATGCATGTTTTTATATAGTGTCTCTTATTTAATGGGGCAGGAATTCTAACACATGATTACACAGGATGAAAAGAAATATTCTTTGAGCCAGCAGTAATCAAGTGTGAGTTTCATGATTTTCATAGTAAATTTTTCCAATTCTCATCAGTAACATATTTTTTATCCCTCAAAATGCAAGGTATAGCACTGTAATGGCTGTCAATCATCTGCTTTGTAAGGCACGAGCACTTTAGAAATCATTGAACCAGTGTTTGGCAGACGCCAACAAAATCACATGAATGCAGTATGAGTTATCTGGTTCCTGTATCTCCGTCCAAGAATTTCAACAATGTGGGCCAGAACCAAGGGCAGTTTGTTCTGTTTTTCATGCATGATATGCTAAAGTGCCTGTGGCAGGAAGGAAGCCAGTGGCCAGCATTCAAGTTTCTCAGTGCTGAGGGGATGTGATGTTTGCAGGCACCCACATGGGTCCCACCTGGCTCCCCGAGGCTTCCTCGCCTGTGCAGCTCTCAGAGGCTCAGATGGGATCAAGGACTGACAAGTTGCTAAATACCATCAGCTTTCATCGCAAGCAGTGGGAGCTGGGTGAGTTCTGCATCTCTCAGGATTCTGCTCTGAGTGTGCCAGTAGTTTTACAATTCCATGCACTAAGAAACAGGCTGAGAAAATATTTTGTACAGATCAGCAGACAGACCAGGCAGAAACATCTCTTACTCATAGCAAGGCAATGATCTCCATGCCAGAGGCTCTGCAGGATGCATTTTTCACAGGCTGTGAGAGTGCTGCTTCCAGGTGTTTATTCCTTTCTAAGGTGTCCAGGAGAATAAGTATTTGGCAGGCAGTCTGTTATTTAAAGATTTTTCATAATTAACTTTGCACTGAAGAAAATGGTTTGTACAAACCCCATTCAATCCTGGGAAAACCCAGAAAGCCCAATAGTACCTAAATCTCTGACATATTTGTGCTAAGCCTGGGATTTGACTCATCCAAATTTGACCATCTGAGATTAAGCACCTTTACCAATCATCCAAACATCCTAGTGCTTACAGGAATAACACATCAAAGGCAAAGGTCTAGGTCTTTATTTTGACCCTACATATCGACTTTAGGCCAATCATAAGTCACTTAATCACACTACAAAATTCTTCTCCGCTTTATTACCCCAACACAAGTTAAATAGGAGAAAGAACACCTAGGGGGTTATTTAGCATTAGCAATGAGACAAGCCCCAGTGGTAGATCATATTCACCAGCAATTCAGCTGAGAAAAAGAAGTTTGCTTCAGAAAACAATTCAGTTCAAGCCACCACTTCAAAAGTATAGCAACAAATGGGCAACATTTAATGTGAGATGTTTTAAACGGATTGAACCAGGGACTAAACTGATAGTGTGTTATCAGAAAGCCTGACAATAGAATCTAGGGGCTTCCTGGGTATACTGATTCAATTTTATCTAGACAAAGCGGTAAAGAAACAGGAGTGATTAAAAAAAGAATAAAAACCAAATAATAAAAAATAACAAAATAAATCCACAAGTAACTGTACATTTTATTTCCTGTTTCTTATTTCTCATTCTAAGGGAAATTTCTTTTAAGCACATCTGATGAGAAAAAAAAAGACTTCTTGAGCTTGGGTACTACCACTAACACTATGCAAGAATCCTAAAACTTATCAGACACATCTTAAAATGGATAATTTTTTTAATGATATTTTTCTTATATATTAAGGATAGACAGCTAAAAACCAAGAAGAACATTGCAAGTCAACACTAGATGCAAATAATAACTGGTAGTATGGATATTAAATGCAGCAACATGCCACAATTTCTATTTCCACATGAAAATGGTGTATTTTGCATACTGGACTGGAAACTAACCGCTTACTATTATCCTGCCTATTGTTATTTGGTAGCATGACCTACTAGCAGACAAAAAAAAAACCCTCAACTAATTCTATTTAATTCTATTTAATGTCTTCAGCTGTAAGAGCGTATAAACACTTGAATATAGAATATCTTTTATCCAAGAGTGGCAGAGTTATTCTGTCGCTGGTTTTGTCCCCTTTTTATTTTTTATCATGTGGCTCTTCAAATAACAGAGAACAACAGCTTATAGGTAATATATTTACCTGTGAATCCTTTGAGACAAAACAGAATAGAGTTCACCCATCCTCCTGCATCCTAAGTCAGCAGTTCAGCAGCTTTGAGAATTTACTCACAGTACCAAAATGCAGTCACCATCTTTGGTTTGCTAAGCAAGAGACACTTTAGAAACAGAACCATTTTTGTTCTCAAAGCTTCTCAAAGAGATTCATCACTTAAAAACACAGAGGCATTTCAGATACAATGTGATTAAGGAAAACAGTTCTTCAACTCGACTAAAAATAATAAAACATTTTATTTTCCATTTTTCTTTCCATATAGGTTGTGTCAAATACCAAATATCCCTGGAGTCTGAGAGTGCTTTATTTGACAGAATAACCAGATTTTTGTCTTAATCATTGTTTCTGAAATAAAGAGAGATCTCTGATGTCACAGGTAAAGATGTTTAAATTATCCATGAGTACTCTTAAGTATTTCCAGATTATTATTTGTGTGCCTTAGCAGCATTTAAGTGTCAGTTTTAGTATCAGAGAAAAAATTTTGTATAAAATAGTCTTCTGTGACTTCCACTGGTCAAAATGTAGGTACTTGTTGATTTGTGGCATTTTCAACTTGTCTAAAAACTTATTTAGGCATTTATTTTTGTATTTAAAGTACACTGGATTCTGTCCAGTGGCTCTTGCTGTGGCTGGAAGACTTACATAAATTCACATATGTCTTTAAAGAAAAGAAAAAAAAGGCTTTGGGACTGTTAAACATCCATAGAAATTAATGAGTTCAGTTTAAAATACTGTCAAAGGTTCATCTGGGAAAATACATATTGCTTGCATAACTTGAGATCAGCTTCTGTATTAAAACAGAAGACATTTCACTTCTGGACTCTAAGAAGATACTGAAGTTTTGTGCTCAAAACACTCCAAGTAGAAGCCAAGAAATTTTCAGTTTTATTATCACATCAGTTAATGACTCCCAAGGTGGCCACAGGATCTTAACACATCTCTGTCGGTCTTTGAGTGTATATATGATATTTTTTGTAGTACATTACTGGCTTAAAAAAGAATTAAAATGCATGGTACATTTGCTTTCTCTTGTAAGTTTCTCAGAAAAAAAAAATCCCCAAAAACCCAAAGCAAAACAAAAAGTCCTCTTTTGTCAAAACCAAATTAAAAAGATTTTAAAAAAAAAGAAAGCAACAGTGAAATGTTTTATGTGAGAAGTATTTTAACTTAGATTTTGAGCTTGTCAGAAAAAAGTTCATTATATCTTCATTTAAAGGATAAAAATAACAGAATGAATCCTTTCCTGAGAAAAATTATTCAATTAAGGCAAGAACTTTTCAGTTAATTGGTATTAGTATTTAAATCCAAACCACTTCTAACAAGTATACATTTCTAGATTTCACCAAATTATTTTTTGACTGTAAATTGGTTTTGCCAATTTACTATTGCTCTGCCTGGGAAGAATGAAAGGAAAATTACTGCACAAGTAATCAATTAAAAAGTCATGTTTACCTGATCAAAAAAACATAGACTAAACTGTGCCTATTACTTAAAAGTTTTGGCTGGTAATGCTGTTTAATTTTTATCATCTGCAGGCACAAAAGTTGTTGCTGACAGTGTGACATACATGGAATTAAATGTATTTCTAAAACAAGTGGAGAAACCACTGTCCTCAGAATACCTTCTGTCAGTGTATAACTGAGACAACCACTACTACTGGCTCTGAGTTTATATTTCTAGAAAAACTGAGCACAACTCTGAATCAAACTGCTTTTCTTGTCAATAGGCCCTGGAAGCATCATGTGTCTTCCAGCCTCTGCAAAGGGAAGGCTAACAGGGAAAGAAAGAGATGTTCCTTTGCTGTCAGGGTGCATCTGGCTTCTTTTCCATCCTGCAAAGTGGAACCTGTGCCTTGAGGAGCTCTGATTGTCACATTGGGCAATTGGGCAATTGCTGGAGGCTTCACAAGGTGTTTGTGTGAACGTCTGCAGCGAGCTCTGAGATAGCAGGGGCTCATCCGAGGGCTGCCTGAGCAATTCTAGGCATCAGTTGAAAGTAGAGTATAAAATATTTAAATTGCCTTTTTCATCTCTAGAATATCAAGGAGAGTTGCTGCACACTCTGGAGAATGAGTACTCAGTGCATATTGCCACCACCTGATGAGCCCCTGGGTATCACTAGATCTTTTACATTTAGTGAAATTGTTGCTTACAGTGTGATTTCTTTTTCCACCCTCTAACAGAGATCATTTTATTAACAGTTTGTGGATTTGCCAGTGTACCAGGATCTCAATATTTTCGAGCTGTGTTTTATGATATTATGTCTTGCATAAGAAAAGTTCACGAGGTGAATATTAAAATATGCAATGATACATGGGAAAAGTAAAGAAAGCTGCATACCAATACACTCTTATTAATTTCAATATTCAGAAAACCTGTTTCTCTCTCCTAAAGAAAATGCAGAACAAATTTGAAAGCTGGTCAGGCACTGGGCCTTTGAAAGACAATGCTGGACATTTTGCTCAGAAGTGTCCAGCTTAGCATTCAGAATTTCAGCTGAAGGGTTCACAGCTCCTTTAGGGTCACACAAGATATCTAAGTAGTGTCAGGCTCACTCCAGTATGTTATGTTGATACCAGCACAAATATTTAGAAAATCGAGGTGTTTTAGTGATGGTGTAGAAATTTCTGTCAATGACACATTCTTTCCTCTTTTCAAGCTGTAGATTGATCTTTGAATGACAATTGTTCTGACTTTCATAAATAAAATTGTTTGTAGGTCTGACCTGATCTGGAATAATTTTTCAAGAAGGAAACAGCTGACAGATGGATCTTGTATTAGCTGAACTATGGAAACGATTTCTCCTAAGCTGTCCATTAGTGAGAAAGGATCAAAGCAGAAGAAAACATTCATGGGTGAGTAACATCAAGGCTATGACTTGACCAGAGTGCCTGATTTTTGTGGTTTAATTCCATCTGGCAACTCAGACCCATACAAACCCTCACCCTGGTGAGATGGGAGAGAATCTAAAAGACAAGTGAGAAAATCCATGGCTGGAGAGAGAGACAACTCAAGAGGTAAAGGAAAAGCCACACACAAAGAAAGCAAAGAAACCTGGAGAGCTGCTGTGGGTTTCCTGCATCCTGTTTGAGTCTCTGATCACAAAACTGGTGCTTCTCAAAAATACATATTTCATTGGTATATCTAGAGCAAGTAGATTGGTCAACACAGGAAAAGCAGCACTTAGCAATCTGAGCAAGCCCTGGGTAAAATGTGGGGGAGAAACGATATTGCTCAATGATTTAGAATTCATGTATTAAGATAGAAGAACATGATCACTCAACAAGGCAAGAAAAAACAGAATTTTATAGCCAAAACAGCAGTGCCCATAAAATTCTGACATATCAATTTAACACTGATATTTGCTTCTGCTCTGGATTTTGGGACTGTTTATGCATTTCCGAAAACATCTTGAATTAATATTCAGTGTTTACTGAGCCCATTGGATCCTCTGATATAATTTGCATTAGTTCATAGCAGCAGGGGCCTTGGGAGAGCCAGTACCAAAGAATTAAGCAGTAAAACAAATGGTTTGATCTGTTAAAACATAGGGTCTCCTTCACCTTTGCTATATGATCATCTTTGAAAAGAACCAAGAACAAATTAGTCACATCCTTTCTTTAATTCATTAATAAATAAAACAGTGTAACTCCAGTTGAGAGGATATGTTAACGGCAGAACATTTGAATACCAGTGCTTACTGATTATTCGGCAGTTTTCCATGATGAAATCTTCAGCCTCACCATGCTCATTGCTAAGGGCTTCTGAAGCCAAATATCTAGCAAAAAAGGATGCATTTGTAACATTAAAAGGTGTATTGGGAGATGTGAGATCCAAGCCTGTCCCAGAAAGAAACTTTTTTTGGTAACCTTTTCTATAACTTTGGAGAAGTCATTTAAACTGCTTGTGCCTGCTTTTTGTCTAGTAAATATCTTGTTTGTTTACAGATGAGATTGCATCAGGAAAGATTAGGAGCTGTTATATAAACTCATATCTATAGAGCAGATGTTAGAATTGGCCAATTCTGTCTGTTGGGGTCTTTTTCTTTTACAAATAAATAGTGAACCTTGACCTATCAACTTTCACCCTAAAATTCCAACAGAACAGAAATTCATAAACATTTGTATATGACACTTCACACTGCCCTTGCATGTGAGTCTGGGAGTAGGACCAGTGTTACAAACCTTACATGGCCAGTGAGAGGTTCCAGAAATCCTCACACAATGAAGCTGTGTGTTAACACCCGACACCAAATGGTTTCTCCATGATGGAACAGAGTGAATTTTCTGCATCAGATCTGAATATCTGAATATTAATGGCGTCATGTCTTCAACTCACCATGTGCGCTGAAATTATTGAAAGCCAGAACCTGATTAACACAAACTGAGGGCTGCCTTGTTGTAAAACCACAGTTTCCATCACCAGAATGCTGGAGATACCTCATACTCTTACCTTGGAATCTCTAAATTATATCCTGGACTAAGACTTGGACCAAAGAGAACTTTACAAAATACCTATAAGGGTTTTTATCCCTTAATATAAATTTCAAATAAATGTTTCACATTCTCTGAACTCCTTTCCTATTTAAGTGACAGCTGTACACTGTGATGTGGTGATATTAGATGGCATTGCAAAGCAACTTCTTACTTTTCTTCAATGAAAATAAATTCTTTGTAAGGTAAACAGTTTTTGCATCCATGAGAAACTAGTTGAGAAGAGGTGCAAGCATTAGGTAAATAATGAAAGACACTGTCAAATGTATTCAAAAATATTGAGAAATTCATCAAATGAATTATTCAGTCAATGTTATGGTACCTATCTCTGTGGGGATTTGTACCACAGAAGTATCTGACAGCCTCTAGAGTAACCATATTTTTTAGTGTTAAATTATTAATGGTGCTTTTATGCCTGAGGCTTTATGGAATTTTACCTTTTTTTCCAAGGGTCTTATCACAAAAGTTGAAAATCAAAATATTGCATAAATAAATAACCTCTACAATATCACTGTATGTATACAACTATAAATATAAACCCAGTATTACTCACTCAAATGTACTTGATTTTAGACTCTTCATGCTTAAATCTCAAACTCTCAGTTCTTTGTGGAGGAACCTCTAAGAAAAAAAAACAGTCTCAGAATCTCAGAGTCCAAATAACTTCCAATTGAAATTGATGGACCTGTTCACCTGCTCAGATATTTACCTGACATCTATTTTCTGAGAAGTTAACCAACGGCTCTCCTTTTCCAGCTCTGTACCAAGCTGAAAAATCATTGAAACAGGGCTTCTCCTGAGATGACTTTGGGTTTAAACATGTGGACAGTGTCTTTGATATAAACTACTAAATGGCTGGGAAATCTGTGCTATGTTTTAAAACATGATGCAGGTTTTGATTACCAGGTTAGTGATACCAGAAACACTTAAAGTAGCATTCATATAAGACTTATGAATGCTCAATCTCTATTAAAAATGGGACATGTAATATGTCCCAGAATGGGGCTGAAACACAAAATTTTAGATTGAAGTGGTGAGCCTGGCCATCCCACTGTTTAGAGATGGATGAAACCACCATCTCAAGTCCTCAGTAAATTTGTGGCCACTTTTGGGAGCAGCTCATGTCACTTGCATATAACAACCCTCCTGGTGATTGCAGTGAGACTTTCTGGTTTGAAAATAAGCAGATGTCCATTTTATTTAAGGCTTAAACTGAAGTGGGGATTTTAAATAACTTGTCTGAGCTACTAGGATTTTGAAATGGAAATGTTCCAAATAATACATTTTAGCTATCAGGTTGGTTTTGCTGTTTCCCTTTCTTTTTCTGTTTCAGAAAGTGCCACCAGCCTTCCAGTGCTGTCTGAATAGACCTAGGGAAGCAGAACATCACTTTTATACACATATACTCCAGGATCACCAACATCTTGCCCTCAGCTTTTTCTCTTGTATGACAAGCTCGATTAAAAATACAGAAACCAAGCAAAACAAAAACCCACAAAACTCTGCCACACAGCCTTGTGGAAGGAGCTTGTCTGAACAGAAGAAAGATGCAGCATCTCTGCTTTTTAATAGAGAGGCTTCACTTCTGATCTGGACAGTTGAATTGGGAATTGCATCTGTGATAATAAAAGCATCAGGCAGAGTAGAGCTATTTTTAAAAGAGCTGCCTGCAGGCCAAAGGGTAGCCCCTAAGAGGAAAAACAATCAGCTCTGCCCTCTTTACATTTAAGCCTGTAGAGCACTTTCAGGGCCTGATGGTATCAGCTAGCACTCATTTAACATAAGCAAAGGGAAGTGAAAAATAAATACAAGGGAAAGATGGGAATGCCTCAGTGGGACAAATGTCCCTGGTCCTAGTGTTAAACTTGGTATGATTGAAGCAAAGCCCATCATAAAAAAGATGGATACAAACATTTCTCCACTGGCATACCTGCAGCATTAGAAAGCATGAATTCCAAGGACAAAGCTTTCTATGAAGGTTTCAGTTTAAATCATACCAAAGAAAGAGACTGCTGCCTAATTTTTAAGCTGACTACACAGTCCCCAAAAATACTTCTTTGTTTGAAAATCTCCAAAAGATGTAAAAGGTACAAAAATATAGGAATCATCTCATATATGTGAAACCTGGATGTTGACATCCAAATAAAGCAAAATGAATCTTACCTCCAATACTTAGTTCATAGTGAGCTGCAGAGGTCAGAGCAGAACGAAGTAGGGATTCTGTGGCAGAGTCTGTGCTTGCCCAAAGCTACAGGAACGCAGTAGAAAGCTACAGAACATTGTATGGAAAGGATGAAGTTACTTCACATGATCTGTGATCACAATTTGGTAAGTGAAAAAAAGACATGGGGAGATCCCCTAACTTTGAAACATCCCTAACTTTCTGTGTAAGCACAGCACAGACACACTGTTAACAGGAGTTTTAGGTAATACTTGCAGTTTGAAATGTACTTTAAAGGATGATTTGAAATGCTCACAAAGATTAAATAGATTTTTTAAAAATATGTGGAAATCCTGAACCCACTCCCGATGGCAATCTCAGCTGACAATAAAGAAATTTCTATGTGTAAGTGGTCCATTACATTGTATGCTTAATATAAAATTCTAGTCATTGTACTGCTGTGTTGCTTTATTTTCACAGCTTGGTGTTTTGCATTGGTTAACTGCTACAAAGAAAGGACAGTGGGTTTTGAATAGACATAAAGAACTAATACATGTTTGCTTCCAAACTCTTTTCTACAGCTACAAAATAATATTGACTGCAGACTCACAATTACTCATAATTCCTTCGAACTTACTAGTCAAAGTGTTGTTTAATGTATGATAATTTCAGGGATTGGCCTAGAAAGCGACAGAGTAGACTCCTGATGTTAAACATTGAAGCTTTTATTCTTCTACAGCCGTTAAAATGGCTGCAGGCACTAACATATCCCTCAAAGAAAGTTCGTCACTTAAATAGTTAAAGGAATAAATGCAACCTCAAAGAATCATGAAGGTAGCAAGCCAAAAATGAGTTCCAAAACACCAACTGTAGGGAGAAGAAAAAGGGGATCATTTCTTAGCCAATTAATATCTGCTTAGCAGCTTATGCCCTGGTGTGCACATGTAACTCTATTTAATGTTAATGAAAGTTCTGTGCATGCTACAGAGAAGGCTAAACTCCTTAAAAGGGCTTGTTCAAATGCTTCCAGCAGATACAGGTCAAAGATTAATCATTCAATTTGGCTTCTTCTGCATTATCAAAAAAAAAAAAAAATATTCACAACAATACACAGTACTTAACTGCAAAAGCTAGCTACAAGTATTGTTCTTACCATATTTTTTTTCAAGTTTTCAAGCTGTCAATGCCATTTCATTTCTCAAGTAAGAGGAAAAAGATGCCAGATTACTGTAATGAAGTGTTTGAGGTTACTTGCACAAGTGTAAAGAGAGCTCAGAGTAAGACATTCATCTGTCATTAGACATGATTTTGATTTTTGCACTGGTTAAGTAAACAGAAAAAAAGTGAACCTGGAACAGAGGGTCCAAAGTCTTCAGTGATGCATAAGCAATAACAGATTTGTTCTGTTTTGCTGGATTTGAGTAGCTCTACTAGGCTGATATGGAGTTAAAGAAATGGAAATAGTATTTATATTTGAGCATCAGTGGCCTAGTCACCACTGATAACAGTCACCAACAAAAACGCAGTAAAGCACTCTTCACTAGATTCTATTTCCATTCATAAATCTTATTTTCTGCACTCAGATGTAACCAGAAACTGTATAAAAGTGGCAGGAATAAAGTGCTCACTTTTCTGGTGGCCTTTGTCTTACATGGCCTTGTATGGACTTGATGTTGAAATGTCACCCAATCGTAGATTGCCACCCAGGGCTCAAGTCAGTCAAAGCTTCTTCTTTCACTAGGTATAAATGTCTTTAGCAAAACTCAAAGAAGAAAAAATGTGTATTGATCATATTCTAGTGGAAATTCCTTCTTTTGTTCAGATGGATTGTACTTTGAAATTATTGTGTTGAGGATAAGAGAAGTTCATCTAGATAGCTGAAATGATGAGGAAATACCCAGACTTAAGATTTGATTTATTGTCTAAAACCAGGCACTCAATGTAATTTGAAATGCCCTGGACTATCCAAAAATATCTGTTAGGTCTGGAAGGTGCAAATGCAAGATCCATGGCAGAACCATGCACATCCAGATGGATGTCAGATTCCAGGAAAGCTGAAATGGCACCAGGTATCTGTGTTTGAGAAACCAAGGAGAACCTCCAGACACTTTTATTTTGGGGTGTGCACTTGCTGTACACAGCTCTCTGCACAGCTGTTGTAAGTCTAAGAACTTTTATAGTCGCTGAAGACCTATTGTCTGACCTGTTTGCTCACACGTGGGCCCAGAGTGAGGTTTGGAATGCCTCAAATTATTCTTGTGTTATCCCCAGCTGGACACGGGTTTTCCTTGTGTTCTATGGCACAGCTGCCCAGGTTAAGCTAATGTTCTGGAGTTCGTAAATTCCCTCAGTTCATCCCAAATGGCGTCAAGAGTTTGGAGTATCTTTGTGGATGGAATCTGTAGTTAACTCAACTAAGGATGGCTTGGAACACCAATAATTTCAGTCAATTTATATTTGGTCATTTATGAGCAAATCTGCCAGCCCCTCAAAAAAACCCCAATAAAACAAACAAAACCAAAAATTCCCCATTAAAATTGTCACCCCCAAAATAACCAAAACACTAGAATACTTTTAAACTCCCAATATAATTTTTTCCCCTCTCACTCAAATTAAATTAAGTAAATTAAATTAAGTGCAATTCTCTCCTGGGCACATAAGCAATGCCGCTTTAATTACCCCCAAGTCCTCATTTGCTGCTTCTAGATTTTTGTGTCTTTTGCCAGTTACTCACCCATCACAGACATTGAGTCAGAACCCTGATTAGGTTATTTGAGGGCCTTAGAAAACAGCCCTAAATGAAGGATTACATTGTTTTTTTTATTTTACAGCACTGTAGGAATTCCTCTTGCACACTTGCTGTGGTCTGTGGAATAGTTAGGGCTGGAATGGACACAGAGGGAAAAACTGGCTTTTGGTTGGTAGGATGGATGGCTGCTTTGGAGTTTTTGTTTCCCTGAGAGAAACAATGAAAATCTTAACAAGTAATTTATGGGATAGATTTCATAATTTTTTAATGATAGGGTTTAGGAGGTCTTTAAATTCAGATTTTTTTGACAAACGTTACCTGGCTTAAAATGTTTTGCCAAGCAACAAGATTTGATACTGAAATTATTCTTCTATTAACAAAAAAGACAACTCTTTGTCAGCCAAGTCTTTAAGGATAGTATTGAATTCTATTTTGTCTTCATAGAAACCATATTTATAACTAGGAAATAGAGGTTTGTTCTTAGTGAAAAACAATTACATTGAAAAAAAAAAGGGGATATGTTAAGATAGGATAGAAGAGCAGTCTTAAAAACTGCTAAACCTCCTAAAACCACATCATCACAGTTGTTTGCTTAAAGTCATTTGATATTAGATGCAAAGTATTTTTATTCCCATGATTCCTTAAAACCTGCATCATATTTCTATGTCTTTACTTTGCTTTTCACTCTTAATGTAAAATTAACTCCAGCTAGACTGCTGAGCTTCTGACTAATACCCTCAAATCAGCTCCAGTTTTACATTTTAGAATCTCTATCAGCTCTGCAAAACACTGTCTCCTGAGGGAAGGCAACAGTTGGCATTTTTAAAACCCAGAAGCAAGTGTTTGAGTTTGATGAGGCTATAAACTCCCTGACTGATGTTCCATGCTCAGCAGGAGAACAGGGAGGAGGAACAAAGAGCCTCCAAGGAAAGGGTCTGCTCTGTGTCCAGACCCACTAAATCCTTTGCTGCTTCCTGAGGTTGCAAACAAGGCTGCTGATTACAGGCAGATTTATCCCAAGGTCTTTATTACTCTTCCTGACAGTTTGAGATTATTTATCAGCGAGATCTAACACCTTAAACATTTTTGGCAAGTTCTGTTCTTGAAAACACCGCAAGAAAGAGTTGAGGCAGACAACTCAGTATTCCACAAGGGCAAGCTGCCCTTTAATAAATTTAATATTTCTCTGTAGAATTTCCCATCAGTGGTTTTTCGGTAATGAAGCATTATTTGGCAGATTCAAAGGATTGCAGGATAACATAGCATGGCTCTGGAAACAAGCTTTCAAGCCTCAGGAGGTCAGAATGACTACATCTTTTTAATGGCTAGGCATGGAGCAAGGCAATGACCTAAGTGCTGTGAAAAATAAAGAAACATTCTGTCATTGCTGCCTTTCTGATTAACTCCCTGGCTTTCTCCTGTGATTACTGGAGATTTTCCAGTCAAGAAACACTTTCTGCCTGACACTGATACATGCTGCTTATGTGACATGAGCGAATGTAGGAAGTTGTCATCTGCTCTCTGAGTGTAAAAAGAGTGGGGAATGTTTTTTTCCTTCAAATTCATAACACAAGTGTTGCTATAAAGGGCGAGATTTATGCTTTTGACCAAGCAAGAGGAAAATAGGGAAAAATAAATTTTACTGCTGTTTGCAATGGTTAAGAATTTAATGTGATGAGGTGATTAATACAAGAATTTGCATTTTCATACAATTCTGAAGTCCTCTGTCAGTCTACAGAAAAAAATGAACTTTTGATGAGACTTTTAGGGTTGGACAACACTGTAAAATCACAGAAATGTGTCCAGGGGTGTTAATTCTCAGAGAATCCAACTATCCTCTCCACAGCCTCCTGATGCTTTCCAAGTAAAGCGGTATAAAATATTTATTCAGCCTGTTAAAATTAGTGGGCTATTTCACCTGTTCTGTGTCACGTTTGTTTCCTTAAATGTGCTCTTTTAAATAAGCCAGCACTAATTGATGCTGTGTAAGAGGGTTCACACCTGGGCTGCACTCAGGTCACTTGGAGACAGATTTTGAGACAGGGGGATTAAACATTCTCTTTCTTTTGAAATGGAGGTTGGCATCTTTTTAGCAGAAGTGTCAGACAGTGGAGATCTTCATGTAACCTCTTTGGTGAGTGAGTGCTGGAGGTTTCCTCTGTTCTTGTCTGTGGTGAGTGTGATTCATTAGAGTATGATGGAGGTACTCAGAGTTTTAGTTCAGGAGGTCTTGGGTCAGGCATCAGAACTGCTAAGCACACTTACAGCCCGGGTGCTTGAATCAGGGAGATTGACAACTCGCAAAAATAGAGCACGTGTAGAGTCATAGAAGAATTGAATCTTTCTCCCTTCCCTTTCACACGATCCCTTTATCCAAAACCCACTCCTGCGTTCTTACACAGTAGATCAGAGACTAACATGCCAATTTCCATGCCAAGTGTGTAATTTGCTAATAACACTTGGTGAGTTTTTGTAAACTCTCAGACTTTTGTTGATCTTTTTTACCTTGAGCATTTATGAACCTTGGGTGTTACCTTGACCTTCAGGGTGGGATGTCACAGACAGACACAGGCTGCAGTCCTGGTCTGAACAGCCTGCCCCTCAGATTTCTTGTTTGGCGTAAGCTGGAAGTGGATTAGAAATGTCTTCAACAAACCTGTTCTGGGCTGGCTAACACCAGGGCTACACACATTTCCAGCAAAAATCCAGGATGGATGTGTGTTTCCTCCTCAGACAAAATGAAACTGAGGGCAGAGCTATTTCTATCACACGAACAGGAACTCGTTGATATTGAAATCATCCAATTTAACACACAACCAAGCACAAATAATCACCCATCTCCTGAAGGATATGAGCCTTGTGACAGAAGGGATATAGAGCATGGAAGGAGATGGACAGACACATTATGGCAATGCTTGTTGGTTTGGTTTTTTTTTTACCTCACAGGAGCAGCAGTTTCAAAGTCTGACTATGCTGGAGGAACAATTTATCCAGGGCTAAAACCTAATGGTGGGAATATAAGACCAACCTCACAGAGGCAGGAGCCCCTGAGTCCTCTCTCTGCAACATCTAAGAGAGATGTTTATGGAGGACCATGCATGGAAGTCAAGGTGCAGTGACCCATCTGTGGAAACTTCTGACCAGTGGCTACTGGGAGAAAGGGTATTTTTGTAGTCAAAAGGGTTCTTATTCTATGGATGTATAAGTTAGTATTTGAATTTGTGCATATTCATAAATGATCTCCAGTGCACAGAAACATGGAGTTCACAGATGTATTCAAAAACCTTTCACAAACTGTGTAAAGAAGGTTCTGTTTCTGTTTTTAAGACAGCTTCACAGTGTCACTACAATACCTGTTTCACAGGAGGAGACGCCTAACAGTCAATCTCTATTTCTATAATACCACTTTCAGTCTTTCTCAGGTGTGTTTTATTTCAACATTCAGTCTTTTTAATATATTTTTCAGCATTTAAGGTTCTTAGTATATTTTGATGTTCCTCACAGATAAACAATATCACATCTTTGATTCAACCTTCATCAATTTTTTCTGGTCCCATTTTACTTGTGGTATGTCTTATCTAAAAAGCAGAATTGTGCTCATAGAGGTATAGGCATATGATAGTTTAATAAAGAATAACAAAATTGTCTGCCTTGTCTTCTGCTTTTTTCTAATAATTTCCCAAAATGCCTTTTCTTTTTAACCTTCTCTAAACACTGATCAGATATTTTCAGCTAAGTATTGATTATAAGCTCAGAAGTCAGAAATCTGTGACTGCAAGTCAGTTTATCATTGTGTATGTAAAGTTCACTGTTCTGTCTCTCTAGTGCATTCCTTTGTGTTTATCAACACTGGATTTAATTTTCATTCACCATTTATCCCTGGTTATTCTGTAGTGTCTCACCATCCTGATTAAGTTGAAGATCCTAAATAACACAGGTGGCCAACAACCTCTTCTGTCACTTGCAGTATAACCAAGAACACTGATAGAGGCAGTCCTGGTGTAGCCTGGGTGAGACATCTCTAATTCTTTCCTTACCTATTCTGAAAGAACAAAACATGAGAAACAATGCTGTCTGTCAAGCAGCTCTTCATATTTCCTATAACCAAATTGAGACAGATTTGTTTTGTAAACTCTATGCCACACTTGTAAAGTTCTATTGACATTTGAAGGTCCAAACAATTTATTTTGCTGTTAAATGTTTTAGACTTCTTGTATCCAGACTTAAGGTATCCAGACAGTGCTGACTAAACTGCCTTTCCAAAGCTACTTCCAAAGTACTTACAGAACAATCACTCTAGCAAGGAAGGGACACAGACAAGACACAGGCATCTTGTCTGAGAACAAGATTAGGTGCTTCATGTCTGTGTCTGGCCATTTTATGGCAAAAAGAACAGGAATAGCACAACTGAGAGGTAATTAGCCCAGCAGGACAGTCATAGCCACAAAGGTGTCTGAGAAGTTGGCAATCTGAGAAAGATCAAGATAGCCTCTAGAAATGGATATATAATTTGCCTGTTTAGGTCACAAGCTCTTCTTGGCTCCCAGAAGGTCAAATGCAATGACTCCTTTGGGAGCCTTGGAGTGCTAAAGTGAAAAAAATACAAACATACATATAATGACAAAGATGATCTCCAGAGAGGAATCTGAGCTAGGTGAGGAGCATATTTCCTTCAGGGACCATGAACTTAGTTTAGACATAACAGGCTAAGTTTTAGGAGCTCATAATCACTTTAAAGAAACATTTTATTATTAATTATAAAGTTTGGCTTTGTTTAAAAACATCAGCCTTCATACCTTGGGCTCAATGTGTAGGACTATACTTGCATTTATTCCTAAACTGTTGGTTTATTAGGTTAATTCGACAGCAGAAGGTGAAAGTTCTCTTTTATATTCCAAATTTGGCATCTTGACCCTGAGTGCTGAGCCTGTTTTTTTTCCTGTCCCATGGCAGTGTGCAGAAGAAGCAGCCTGAACACTAACCCTCTGGAAACAGCAATCCTAAGATTATAGGAAAAGGGGTGGTTAATCGTGTGGAGAAAGCCCACATTTCAATGCCCATTTACATATAGACCCTGTCCCCCAGGATTGCTTGGAACTCCTCTAACTGGGCATCTTTCTGCACAAGTAAAGAATGTCGTGTTCTCTCCAAGCTGCAGGTGTTCTGGATCTCCCCTCTGCTAGGCTCTGCCAGCTTGCTGCTGCCTGTGCTGTGGCATGCCCAGGTGTTTGGCTATATAAGATTTTGGGTTCCACCATTCCTTTTTTGGTATTTTTAAGTCTGTAAAGAAGCGGCATTGGACGAAATTCTTTGTCTGCCTTTAGTATCTAGATTATTTCTTTTCTTGTAGCCTTAGTCCTAGTAATGGCTTCCAACAGTTAAATGGACAGAGAAATATTTTTGTCCAAACTGCTTAGCTGGCAATTGCGCATTATGATAAGTTAAGCAACTCTTTTGTGGAAGCGTAGGATTGGAACTGCTTGGAACTCCTCAAACTGGGCATGCTTCTGTGTGGTAATCAGGGGGATCAGCGGTGTGAGAATGACTGGTGTGGGGGCAGTGACCTGGCCTGAGTGTTGAGGCAGCACTGAATTCCCAGGTCAGCCCTTGCCCTCAGTGGATTCAGTGTGGAAAAAAGGCTGCTGAAAGCTGTGTCTCCTTCAAAACCCTACACCTGCAATGAAGACAAGCAGCTCTGCACCAGGCTAATAGCAATAACCTCAGGGAGTAGTTATGTTCTCATTTCAAACACTTGAAAGAAGAACAAAAAAGCTATGAAGTTGTTGAAGTACAATTAAGATGGTGTTTTTCAAGTGCAGTGTAACCTTAAACTGGAGAAGCAAGAGAGTTAAAATGGAAGCACTTATAAAGCAGTAAAAGCTCCTCTGCATGAGGCTCTCTGCGTGCACAAAATTATAGGATTAGAAACCTTTCAACCAATCCAGTGCCTCTGTAGACAGAGGTTTGTAAAGGACTTTTAAAATGTTTTTCTGTGAAAAAGGAGAATGTGTGTAAGTGGTCAGAAGGGTAATTTGGCTCAAGGAAGCACAAATCCAGACCACCACCTTTTGAAGCTTTTCTTGAACTTGTTTAAACTTACATAAAAATCATCAAAGCCTGTGGCTCCAGCATATATTGAATTTATTCTTGGACCAGATAAATCTTGGGAACTGCTTACAAGCAATTTATATCTTCAATCTATTTGTTGCCATCAGAAAAACTAGGTAAAAAAAGGGTCTTTTTTGGTGAAAAAGTCAATTCCAAAACAGAAATCTCATGTGTTCCCACTTTCAACCCCTCAGCTCCACTGAGGGACACCGGTTCTCAGTGAAGCTTTCAGGATCATGTTTTAAATTCCTCTAAAGTGCTGGGGGAGGAACACATTTCTATGCAGATATAAACTACAATGGAGTTTGACTTTAGGAGTGGGTTTGGGAACCTAGCATATTTTCTGAGTCCCAACATGAAAAATCCTGTGTTAATTTTGGTGAATGACTTAAGAAATATAAAGCTCTTCCAGTAGCTTTAATTCATTACATTCAACAGAGTTGTCTATTACTCTTCATTAACTAATAAGAAATCCTTGAATGGCTACCTTTATTTAAAATAACTAATTTTTAGACAATTGTAGTTAGATCAGATTAATCCCTCTGGAAATAATACATTTTATGAATATATAGCATACCTAAATGAAAAAAAGAAATTAATTCTATTATTTTAAGATTTTGAAGATGGAAAATATGACAAGTTTTTTTGTTGGCTTTTTTTTTTCTGCAAAAAATAACAAATGCACATCCAAGCAGCTTAAGCCAATTACTAGATGGACTGAGGAAAACTGCTAATAACACTGTAAAGAAACCAGTAACACTTCTTACATATAACTATTTTTCTTTCTGAGGAGTTCTCAGACCAGTAATGTCTAAGGAAGACATGAAATAACACCCAGTTGAATCTGAAATTTTTTAAATGTATAGAATCATGCACAAGTTTTGTCTAATGCAACATGTGACCCAGTTTTAACTAAGTCCTAGACTGATATAAAAATTCCAGGAGATTTAAAAAATTTTAGTTGCTTAAGTATCTAATATATCAATCCCTAACAGAAAGTACAGCAACGTCAGATTTGATAGAATTATGGTTAATTCAAATTGAGACGTAACTGCAAAAAAACACTTTGATAAAATGGTATGAATTCATGCATTTTTTACTATAGATGTGAAGTTGTAAGTAATATACATAGCAACAGATAAAATGTGGGAACCTAATAAATCTTGTGAAGTGTATTCAGTGGGGAATTGTCATCACAATTGAGAACACAGTGTTGTGTTGTGCATGCTGACACTGAAAAACTAAACTGTTAGAGCCACTGCAGAATTCTGGAGGAAGTTCTGGAAAAGGAGACTCTTTTTATCTCATGAGCTGCAGGAATGGCAAGTGACTTCATGTCAATATTTCTCTGTGATGAGGAAAGAAAAGGCTGGGTAGCATTAGAATAGGAAACTCAAAACACAGCAGCAAAAATTAACCAGTTGAATATATTATTGCATGTTGGAGCTCTGTATTCAGATATTGTCACTTTCTTTGCAGATGCTGTAATTTGCACAAATTCAATTTACTATCCTCAGTATGAAAGCAAACTGGTGAAACATGGTTATAAATGATATAAAGATATCAGACTAAGTGATCCAGTAGAATCATAGAATCACAGAATATGCTGAGTTGGAAGGGAACCATCAGGATCATTGAGTCCAACCCCTGGATACCTCAATGAACATTTTCCAATAAGTTCTTGATCTCTGTCAGGCTTGGTGTTGTGACCACTTCCCTGGGGAGCCTGTTCCCACTCACTGTGAATAAATTGTGTCTAATGGCTGATTAAAGCCATGTTGAATGGGGAATCCAGACTTGAACAGCAGAGGAAACCCTGCAGAGATTCTCAGTGTGATACACATGCTTCTCTGAGACTTGAAGAGTCAAATGTTTCCACCCAGGCTACATCTTGTTTGTGGAGGAGTTTGTGAGGATGGATACAGTAGATAAGAAAAAAAAATCAAAACTGTAAATTAAATTCATCAGTGATCTTGGATCTTTCCGACGCTTCCAGAGAGTTTCATAGAACATTTATTTTGCTGTTCTTAATGTCCCCCCGCAAAGCTTGAGTACTGGAAGTACTGAGATTTTTGAAGCTGGCCTCAAAAGTGAGACTTTGGTGTTAAGGCCAGAGAAAATTCACAAAAGTCTGTCAGGCCAGAAAACCTGGAGGTTAGATAAGTTGACATGTTATTTGAACGGGAAACATCTTGAAGTAAGGAGCTCCTGGTTGCTTTATATTTTCAGAGTTGTCATCAGTTTCAAAACAGCTTGAAGCAGCACTTATGACTAATTTTCAGTGTGGAACAAAGCCATAAGTTAAGCACCACATCCTATGAGTGTAACACACAACAGGTAAAACACAGAGAAGTTTTACCCAGTTTTCAAGTGTCAATCTAGTTTTCCTTATGCCTAAGGCTCTGTGACACCTTGACATCTGTAATCAGGTTCATTTCCACCCTTACCGACCATTACAAGCTGTCACTCTACAGATTCTCCATTTACTATTCCACTACTATGGATTTAATCTGCAGTTCTCTGTGCCCTAAATTTAAGGCCCAGCAGTTTCCATGTATTATTCACTTCCATTTGCTATACTTGTTAAACAGTATATGTTCATTTGAGTTAATAAATCACCATTCAGTTTCCCCCTTGCATTTCCCAGAACAGAGTTATTACTCAATGTACATCTACCGACAGCAGCTTCAGAGCTCCCACAGATTTCTCTGTATTCATGAACCTATTTATCATGTACCTGTCTTAAATATTAGCAAAGCAAGCTTACTGGAAAGGCTTGAAATGCAATCTGTGAAGGCCTACATGTATCTGACTCAAAACCAGTGAAATCTCTGCCTATTGGTGATGTGACACCCACTCCACTTTGGATAATTTAGAAGTTATTAATATGCTCACCAAAGAAGAATAGAAAGTAAATTATTTTTCTTGTGTGTCTCTTGCAGGTAAAGAATGGACCAAGGCCTGAAGTCCTTATTAATGATGAATATCTGTTTTAGCTCTCATGTCCTCAGGAACACATTACTGGAATTTGTGACTGGAGTTTTGCCCTTTCTGTGCCTCTCAAAGGATGTGCTTCACTCCTTCCATTCCTCTTAGCAAGGCATGGGGCTGCAGGTTGGTGTGGGAAGGTCAGGACTGCCTGCACAGGTCCCAGTGCCAGCTGCCTGTGGCTTCAGTCAGCAAAAAGTTGCAGTTTCTCTAATCAAAGCTGAGCTGCCAGTACCAAAGTGATCCAACCCAGTCCGCCAGAGTTTTGCTCAGGTCTGACCTTCGCTCCTGTTTCCAATGTTCCTATTTCCCTTTTGGCCCTGTTGGAACATGTCCTGTCCTGTTGCAACCATTTAGCTGCATCACACAGTTTATTGGGCATAATGTGACTTTTTAAAATTTAATTGTGTGATCACCCTTGTGTCAGCAAAACAATACTATCAGGTTCAGATGAATCGTTGCAGAAGGCATTGGACATAACCCCATTCATGAAGGTTCCCTCATTATTTTAATCAAACTGAGACTTTGAAAAACCAAAGAACTAATCAGAAAGTTTCAACTCCTCCTTTAGAATACAAAAAAATATTTTTAATAATAATATTATTGCCTTTGACTTTTATAATATTTTATGAAAGTAGAACACTGGTTTTTGGCAGATTCAAAGAGTGAAAAATTCAGTTGATTGACAATTCAAACAGTTGACCTTTCATTCCTAAAAATCTGTTTCATTAATATGACAAAACCCCCTGAATAGAACCCTTTTAAGCAACAGGATGAAAATAATTATTGTAATTCTCAGTTTTAAAAGAAATACAGCCACTATATGGATAATGACATTAATATAAAAACATATTCTCAAGCACAGCTTGTTGGAATGATCAAATTATTTAGGTTCAGTTCATCAAAGTGCCTCATATGCACCCTAGATAAGAGACATTCAGGTAACTAAATTGTTTGAGAAACAGAGAATCCTTCTCTCAGAGGGGGAAGCTCATAAGAGTTACCTTGGTCTGAGGAAAGCCATTTGGGACTATATTCCAAAGCTTTTGGACATTTTAGGGCTCTTTTCCTTCAGGAAATATGAAGTCAGGCAGTTTTGGATAAGCCCTCAGAGCCCCCTTTTACATCTGTGAAGTGGGGAGAGCACAAGATTGCCATCCTTCAAAATGGCATAATGAGATAAATGTCAGACTGTGAGATTTGTGCCACTGTATGAGGTATTTGGGACACAAGTCAGTTTCATTAACTTTCAAAATAATAATGATACAAGCAGAAGCAGTTTTTAAACTAATCTGAGGCAGAGCACTCGAGGAACTCTCTGCTGCCATGATACTGCACTGTCAGAGTTTGGAGCAATTGAATTTGTACAGTCCATCAGTCACAGGGGAGATGAGGCAACATTAGCTAGTGATAAGAAAACATGGCATTTTTCTTCTATTATAGAATTCAACAAGATTTCAGAAATTCAGAAATTGAATTTTCCCACTTTAAAGAACCGATTTTAGCCTTTTGCTTTAAAGAACACAGTTTTTGGAATATCCAACATCAATGTGCCAGTACATTGTGCAGTAATGAACAAGAAACTTATATTTTTCTTTATTTTTACCCTTCCAAATGCCAAAACTTGCAAAGAGGTAAAAGTATACAAATTAGATATTAATGTATGACTTTAAATCTGCTAATGCATAGTAGGTAACTACAAGGAAAGGAGGACTAATTACTCTATTTTCACTACCTGAATTGAAGACACAGGTTAAGGTATCCTATATCTACTGGAAAAGGGGAGCACCTTATCAGTACAGTCCATCTAATCCTAAAATTAAGTACTCAAAGTATTTGGGATGGTCATGTCATCCTTACACAGCTAAAAGAGGGTAGACAAGTCCCATTTGATGACTTGACACAGAAATAAGATGTGTCTACAGAAACAAATCCAAAATAAAGAACTGTGACACACTAAATGTGTCATCAACCAGAAATTGCTACAATAAAAAGATTCTATTTCCTCTTTCTAAGGACTGATAATAACTGCTGACCAAAGACTGAAGCAAACTCCCTTTTTTACTTTTAACATTAATTCAGGCCCAAAATCCCCCCACCAATATGTGTTCAATGCAAATCCTGTGTGTTCACACTCAAAGCATAAGGAACCCACAACCAGCTGCAGAACCAAATTGTTGTGTCTCAGTTCTGATGCAAAGCTGAGAATAAGATGTGGGTGTTCACTGGCAATTGATTTACAAAGCTCTTTTTTCACATCGTTGCTACAAAACTCCTTAATTATGTTTATGTCTCTTCAATTAAAGATAGATTAAAATTATTCTTTGACCAGCTTGGGTTATTTTCAACTTTCAACTGCAATCCTGCAAGTAAAAGTTTAAGCACAACCTAAATGAATTCACTGGGGAATGCTGAACCTGGTGTGTCCAAGTGTGGGTGGGTTCTGAACTGTCCAAACCAGACTTGTCAGTGGAAAGCAAAGAGAAAGTGGCACAAAAAGGGATCTGCCATGGATAAGGACCCAGCAGAACCTCTCTTTCAAGGCCTGCCAGCACTGCTGGCATTTGCAATGAAGCTCCCTGCTATGTTCTGGAACTTTTCTAACTGAATGGTGACAGAATTTGACATCTGTGCCTATTTATTATCTGCAATTTCTTTGTGTTCAACTTCGGTCCTTCAGTAGCAAGGTGACATTTTGAAACCAGTGTTTCCATTAACTCAAGTCAAGTAGCACCTTATTTCTGAAGTAGCCATATCTATTTAAATAGAGATATTTAATGGCACAGCACCCTCCTCAGTAAAAATGACAGCAACAGAGTAAAATCTTCTTTCTGCACTATATAACTTAGAAAAAGAAGACAAGAGTAAGCCATAAAAGCAGGATTCATGGGAAGCTTTATCTAGTTTATCACCAAGTGATAGGAGTGAGCCATCATACGTTTCTAAAGAATACTTTAAAACAGGAATAAAATAGCAGTTATTGGTAAAAAACAGGTAATACTTACAGCCTTGCTAAATATTAAACCATAAATATTATACTTACTAAAAATGTCTAGGAAGACAATGAAGAGTTCCTTTGAAGAAAAAAATAAAAGGGGACTATTTTTTTTTTTTAACCAACCCTTATTCTCTACAAACAAAAACCAGAGCATTTTCTGAGAACTTAACAAACTGAAAGTAATGTCTCTTTTTTTTAGGGAATAAAAGTAATAATGCCCCAATATTAGGAAACAAAAGCCCAAACCAGCAGAACACACAAAATTTTTCGCTGAATTTCTGAAACCTGCATTACAACTACATCTTGTGGGTGAATATTCTGCTATCTCATAAACTTTGTTTAAGGTTGGTTTTTCAGTTGGGGCTTCCATGATTTGTTTACACTTTCCTATGTGAATTCTCCGATGTCTAATAAGAAGTGACCACTGTTCCATCTGTAAAATTTTTCTGAAATGGGCCAAAAAATTAAAAAATAGCTAGGGTGGAATGGGAGGAAAAGAGATAGATAGAAAATTAAAGAGGTTTACATAAATACTAAGGACAGTTCACTTTCTCTTCAGAGTCTAAGTGAGTTATGTGCTTGAGAGAAAGATTTAGAGCTCTGATGCTGAACAGTGATCAGCTTCCTTATTTGCTTGGTGATCCTGGAAGCCTGAATATCTTGTAGAGATAACAGACAGAAGTAGATTGGCACTAAACAGAAATTCAGGGTATTTACATCAATTATCCAGAATAAGGTGGAAAAATACTATTCTGTCTGTACTCATTCTTCCTCATATGTGGAATTCACTGTCACATATATATCCACTGTATATCTTGCAGCATCTTCATCAAATAAACATTAGTCTTAAACTAAAGCATAATTAATTTCTTGATTAACATCCAACATTTCAAAGAGAGTTACTTAAAAAAAACCCCAAAAAACAGTATCTGATGAAGCAGGTAGCACAATGCCACCATTCTGGAGGAGACCGAACTTTAATTGTCCGGAGGTTGAAGTGTAAATTTATTTATAGGTTTATCTAGAAACTCTGAAACTAACATTGCCTCATTTCCCACTGTATTTTTCTAACATAAGTAAAACTAAATAAAATAGCCAAGATCTCTGTGGCAACATGAATTGTAAGGGCTTAAACCCAGCACCTCTGCAAATTTACCTTTAAAAATGAAGAAGACTAATGAAAAGGTATCAGGTAGAAATGAGAATCTGACTGATGTAGATCAGACCAATGTGATTTGACACATTGAATTAATACAGACTCACATCAGGAGATTTTTTTAAATAATTTTTGTTTTTCCTGAATTGTGATTTTAATCTTTTCTCAGTCCATAACTTATTAGATTAAGCAAGAGAAGTAGTAGCTCTTCCAAGAGATCAAAAAAAAAATTATTCAAAAATGCCCAGTGAAAACTGATAGTTAAAACCAGATACTGATTATCTAAAGAAAAACTCACTATGCTAGAGTACCTGTACCTTGCATACAAATCATGTATGAGCTCTTAGAATTGTCTTGACAGACAGCTCATTAAAATCTGATAATTGTAATCAGGGTTCTTTTACTCCCTCTAACTGGTAACAACAGAATTAAAATAATCTGCGCTTTTGGCATGCTGTCTGTCTAATGCATCTCATAAGAATTAGAAAGCAGGATCTAGAAAAAAACCCTTGCTTTATTAGTTATAAGATTTAAAAGACATCAATTAACTTCTTTACTCCCCCCCTTCTTTCCTATAAAAGACAAGGCAATTTGTTTCCTTGATGTGTGAGCCGTCACCAAATCTAAATTCACAGCGAGAACACTTCTGAGATAGCCCAAACTTATCATAAGGTTAATGAACCATTGCACCAGTCCGATCTAAGCCATTTGTCAATGAATAAAATTGCTCATCTGCTATTGTGCAACACAATTTGTAATAAAACTGCCAAAATAAGAACTTATTTATGTTTCTCTTTAGCACAGATTGCTCCTTCAGACTGTAAAATGTGTGTATAATAGGTAAGGAGGGTGTATAATGTAAGGAGGGTTTATTATTGTCCAGTAGAAGTCATATATTCTGTGTGAACCAGTTTCAGATTTTTGGAACATAGATTTTCTGTGACAGCAGACTTGGACCTACCACATTTTGAGTAATTTCTGCTATGAGGTCTATCAAGACAGTTTAATACAAGATTGTGTATGGATTATGCCACCCAGAATCTCTCAGGGAAAATCAGGGCTGTAAAAATAAGCATAGGAGGCCACTATCACCATGTTATCATGTTAGTCTGTAATTTTTGCTTTTATTTAGTTAGTTATTATACACCATAACCCCAAATCAAGCTGGATGCAACATATCAAGATTTGAAGGTGCCATTTTTGGAACAGTCAACCAAGGGAAACTGCTGATAAACAACCAGAGAGACACAAGAAATAACTAACCAGAGAGGAGAGAGGAGCAGTGAATGTAAAGTGGGTGATCTTTTCTGTTTTGCAAAAAGAAAGGATGCAGCAGTCGAGCCATTGATGCTCAGGGTGTTGGTGGGAGCCAGCAGCCTGGGAAACAAGTGGCTCAGTAGCTGGGCAATGATCATTCCATCCACAGGAGTTACTGCCCCCTTCAGTCACAGGTGAACGAGTCCTGGAAGTTTGGACAGAGGACAGAAGCAAACCAAAGAATTTGTCTCAGACCTCTGGGTCGGGAAAGGTGAAAAATAAGGAAATGAAGTGTAAGACACTTGCTGTGGAGTTCACTTTCAGATTAACATGCCTGAAGTTGGAGAAAACCTTAGGAAATTCTGCAATAATGTTCCTGTCTCTTGCAGAGTTTTGTGTCAAACAGAACAGCCCCCACAGGGCTGCTTAATTCTCCCCAAGTCACCAGAGCTGCAACATGAGAGCCCCATTAGAGGCTGAGTTTGTGGGATGGCCAATCCTGTGGGTAGGGCAGTCAATGTGTCTATGGAACTCCAAGGTTAAATTATATTTCCTCATATTGTATGAAGAAGAAAAGCCTTCTGTGCCATGTCCATAAAATAAATATCCATAAAACTGATACTTTGTATTATTTTTGTCGATCTCTGAAACAACAAACACTGTGGAGAAGAAACAGAAGATCTTTAACAGATTAGAAATAACTTTGTAATATTCCAACAAAGACCATTATGTGCAGGACAGTGTTTCCACTTACTGTCTACATATAACTGCTTTTACCATGGCTCACCATAAAATGCTCAGTCATGGGTGTAATTTGCAGCAGAATATGGGATATAGAAACTTCCCCAAAAAAGAGTTCTCCTTTAGGCTTACAGCACTCCCTTGTACTCACACTTCTCATTTAAAGTTTTTGCTTAAAATACCACTTTGCTGTTCTCAAGATTATCACTGATATTTTTCAATTAAAGCTAAGTTAAATACATTGGGTGCTTCTGCTCCTAAAACCTACAACAATCTCATGGTTCTTGTGGCAACCAAGAAGACAAAAGTTGAATACTGGCAAATGTTTCTTTGTTTTTCTTCCCCAAGAATTTTCCATTCCTTCATAGCACCCAAACACAATTTTGATTTATTTCTTTCCTCTGGGCTTAAAATCAGTCAGTTACAAAAATAGAATATATCACCTAAAACTTCTTCAAATATGTTGCTGACTGTATATTTGTCAGAGGATAAAAAAAAAAGGACAAAATTAAAGACATAGAGGCAGTAAAAACATAAAGAAATTATGCTCAACACAAACAAAGAAATTCAGGAGTAAAAAAAAAATTAAAAGGACCAATGTGTTCAATTCTCACTGTTTATAACCCAGATATATGCAGCTTTAAAAATCTACTCTTGATTGAAATGTAGCATGACTTGTGTAAAAATATGTCTGTTTTCGCTAACCATGGAGAATCTCTAGCAGCTGGCATTGAATTACTGTGTTAAACATTTTTAATATTAAAAATATTCTCATTTTCATCTTGGCACTTCAACATGGATCCTGTAGTATCTGATTTTAAGAAGGATCTCTAGACAAATCATTACTTGTTCTTACTTTTTCTTAATGAACTTAAGTTCATCCTTTGAAAATCTTATTTATAACATAAAGACAGTGGTCAGCTGGGATCTTTTATACTAAGGCTTGGAAAGAAAAACTGATGGGCTAAGGAAATATTTTCAATTCTGAGGAACAGAGTTTAAAATAGTCAGGATAAAATCTTTTAAAGCAGTCTTCAGGAGTCACCCAGCCGATTCAGCTGTGGATAAGGAGCTCACTTTCAAACCTCTTTTGAAAATCCCAGAGTTAATTATCAGTGCTTGTAAAACTCTTTGAACCTTCCAGACGGTTTAAAAAAAAAAAAAAAAAGTGCAATGATAATTTGTATTAAACACAGCTTACAAATTATATAAATCACACTTAAAATCCCTGAATAGATTGATCATGTTCTGGGAGTTTTCCCTGTAGGACACATATAAACAGATTCAGTTGCAGCTCTGGGCTGTGTAATATTACTGAGCAGATCATTGAGAACTACAAAGCAAGAGAGGCTCTGAACTGGCCCCAATGCAAACACCTGAGGGTTTCACCTCACCTTCGACATCATGTTTAAAACACACAAATTTTATGTTGTATTTAAGGTTTTCTGGTGAAACTAAGTGATTGTAGTTACAGGTAATTTAGGTACTAGTAATTCATGATCTACCTAATATAAGATCGAAGGGGAAAGGACTGTCCCACATTACTCCTCTTACTGAAGTCAGAAATAGCCCAGGTAGCTGATGATTGACATATCTCTTAAGGTCTACAAGAGCCTAAAATATTATACATAGAGTTAAAACTCACATGATCAGGACAAAAGGGAAAATAGTTTACAGAAATAGATTATTTCAAGATATTGTTGTCATATAGCTTAGTTTAAAAAATTATTACTTTAAAACACCACATAAGTGAGCAATTTTCCAGTCCTTCTCTGACACCTTGGTTGTTACAAGAGGCATTCATTCGGTAGGGTTTTGAAGGAGTTGGGATGCTTAAACAGCATTAACTTTCTGGCTTTATCAGAACTGCAAGGACGCCAACATTGTTGTTTGTGTGGAGTGCCATAAAAATCACCACAAATGAACCAGAGTATAGATAAGGAAAAATATCTTTATAATCAGTGTTACAAAAACACTTTAAGTCTTTACAGGTTCAAATTGTGTTAGATAAAGTCTAGCTAAAACTACCATGTTTTCAAAGCTATGTTTTCAAGGAAATCATGTAGCCAAAATATGAATGAGAGAGGCACAGGAAGATGGTTACAAAGGATGTAGCTGGCAGAAGCAATCCCTCTTCACACCCCACCCAGGACTGCAATCAGAATTACTCCTCTGGAACTATCTTTACTTTAAATCAAAACAGGGAACAAAATTCTCACTGTAAAGGGAAAAGAAACAAAGAATCTCGCTTCTGAGGTGTTTTCTTTGAGGACAAACTTATTTGATTTAAACACTTTTCCTGTTTTCTGCATAAACCAGACTCGGTTGAGAAAAACGAGCCTGTTTGGGACATAAAGCAATAACAGACCTTTGATCATCACTCAAATTAAAATGTGATATTTAACAAATAATGTCTATTTGCTATGCAAAGGCAACATTTAGTTAATATCTTTTAGCACCATTTAAGATACTTTGTTTCTGAAACCTATAGAGCTCTTGTGCCGAATTTCAACCTAAGGGCTTCTAACACAGCAGTCACTCTTTATTTTACATATGCTCCCCTCGATATTTTCTCATGGTACAATTTCCATAGTGCCTGCAGTTATATTCTAGAAACCACGCCACAGATTTTTATGTCTGGGAGCTAAAAGGCTTTTGGATGGTGGCTCATTCTTGCATATGTATGAACACTATGCACATAGAGAAAGAGCCATTCGAGCTTCTGTGACTTGTCATTTGTAGCAGTACTGGCTTCTGGGTATAAAAGACTCAGAATTACAAAGGTTTACAAAGGTTTGCAGTAGGATGTTACTTAGCAAGTACCTTCACTTTGTTATCCAGCACTGAATAAGGGAACATTAGTGGTAAAGTAAGACCTTTCTCCAGAGAGAGATTGCTCCTAAAAATGTATTAAGATGTCATGGCTAAGCATTTCCTAGAAAGGTATAATTTTTGCTGACTGCATAATTGTAGTTCTTTTTGGCTCAGCTTGTGGATGCTCAAATTTTCCATGCAGTCACATACATGCTATGAGGCAGCCCCTGCCCTGTCTTTCCTGCAGAAATTTCAGTTTAAATACACATGATCAGTGTGGCTTTGTGGCCAAGAAGGCCAATGAGACCCTGGGATGCATTGGAAAAACATTGCCAGCAGGTCCAGGGAGGTGATTCTGCACCTCAGCCATGGTGACACATGGAGCTCCTGGAGAGGGTTCAATGTAAGGCAGCATAGATGATGATGGGAGGAAATTCTGAGGGAGCTGAGCCTGCTCAGCAAGAGATGACTGAGAGGGGACCTCATCAGTGTCTGCCAGGGTCTGCAAGGAAGTGTCAGAGCATGGATCAGGCTCTGGTGCCAAGGACTGGGACAGGAAGCAAGGGGGCAGAAACAGGAGAACAGGAAGTTCCACTTGAAGATGAGGAAAAACTTTTCGCTGTGTGTGACTGAGCACTGGAACAGATTGTCCAGAGAGGCTGTGGAGTCTCCCTCACTGGAGATATTCCAGAACTGTCTGGACACAATCCTGTGTCATGTCCTTTAGGAAAGCCCTACATGAGCAGGGAGGCTGGATCCGATAACCCACTGTGGTCCCTTTCACCCTAATCCACTCTCTGATTCTCTGACAGCAAATCCTGCAAGTTACCTACCTGAATATTTTTTTTTCTTGAATTTTGCTTAACTGTAGACAATTATTAAAATGATAAAAATTAGTTGAATGATTATGCTTTTCCAATCCCTCTTTGGTCCTAAAATTGGGTGATTTGGCAATGAGAGATAGACTGAGTCTTTCCTACTACTTAAATTTGGAGAAAAGTTTGACTTGAAGAAAAATTGTCAATGTTCTGGTCATGAATGGACAGAAACTCTTCTCAGGGAAACTGTGCCCATATCACCAATTCATATTTTTATCTTTTTAATTTAGGTTTGTTAGTGTAGTTTTCTCTGGACATCTATCTAGCCTGTACATATAACGTTCCTTAAGAACTTTGTGTCACTACAAAGACACACCTAGGTAAGAGTAAGTCAGATAAATTGATACAGCAAAATAATAAACCGTCATAAATTAAACAATAAAAACAACAAAAAAGGAAATAGTGTGCTCACATTAGAATAAGCTTCATTTATTTTTATTTTCAAATTACTTACCACTCCTCTCTTAAACCTTAGTTACTTCCCCCATTCATAGGAAATTCTTGGAGTTTTGTTACAGAAACATTTACACAGTGGCAAATCGTTTATAGGCTCTAACTCCATTCCACTCAGCATAAACACAACAAGGGAGAAATCCTGGCTCTGAAGCACTCAAGGAAGAGGATGTGGGAATTTCAGCACCCTGCAGTCCAGAGTCATTTGGCTGACTTCACTGCAGCCATATTTCACACAGTAATGTTTGCAAATGAAGGTAAGTTTTTTGAGTGATGATAGAAAATGAGGCAACTAAAATGTTTTAAATCACTCTGTAAAAATTCTTGGTGTTGAAAATAAGTGTTTACTTTAAAAATACATCATCAAATCCCAGTTTTCAGGGGAGGTAAGTACAAAGTTACAGAGAGAGTAGAAAATATTCTAGTCGAAACAATAACTAGAAATTATAATACCTAAATTACTAATACCTAAATTATTACCTAAGTTAGGTATCTTTGACTATACCAATGGTTTAATAGTGCAAAACATAGTGGTGTTAATAATTTTTTTCCCCAAAAAAACCATTTATAATCCATGTATTGAAACAGGGCAATACTTGAATGGTAACTGAGGAACTTTGCTTGTATATTTCAGGGTCAGCTTGGTCACTGTGGTGTTTAGCTCAGTTATCTCCAATGGACTGCCTGTCCTGGTTAAGTGAAGCTTGTGAAAGAAAGGGAACAGAAATGTTCATAAAAGTCGGAGTTATTTCCCTGGTTTGTAAATATTTTGTGGCCAGATCAAAGTATTAGATAATTTCAAACTGGAAAGTATTTTTCCAAGAGGCTGAACCTTTGTGATGTTCCACAAGACCAAATTATGCTTTACTATACAGTACGTTGCACCGGGCAAGACTTGATTTATTTACCTTTTCTTTATAACTATCAGTACCAATGATGCCGGAATGATTTTTGTCTTTTCTTTATATACCTTTTACACAGTTCTCTGTATCCACAAGTATTAGCAGTATGCACACTTGCAACCTTTTACTTAGTTTAGTGCTTAGTGTTTTGTAAGTGTTCTGCAGGCCCTGAGACTGAACAGCCCAGAGCTGCAGAGCCAGGGAGACCAAACATTCCTACTATCTCAGGAAACCAAAGTCTCCTAGCAGGACAGATTCTGTAAACTAGGAGTTAGCCCACCCCAGCCCCTATTGGGCTACCTTATTAGATATGCTAATGTGTAAGGCCTATAACTGGTGTGTGTGATTGACAGTGGGTGTGCATTTTGCCACACTGTCACCTGGGTGAAGTGGATGCATCAAACAAGATCCTGATCAAAATACTGAGGTAAAGACCCCAACCCCTTTAACCGTGTCTAGTTTCATTTTCCTAACACCAGGAAAAAGGCATCATCAAGTGGCTTTGACATATATGATTGCTTCTAACAACAATGGGCAAGTCTTTCTTCAGATTGATGAGAGGATAAATATAACCAGGTTCTTAATCTCAACCGCATTGCTATTAAAATATTGCAATATTGGTACCTATTGTGTTGGGGTAACAAAACCCCAGGCTGAGCAGAGCCTGTCTGGTTTTCTGTTCCACTTACAGGGCTACAGATGTTAATTTATTAACTTGGAAGTCAGTTCTCAACCATTTCCAAATTTCTCCCGGAGCAACAAGCAGGCAATATTGGGCACTGGTGGAGCAAAACAGCAGTGGTGAGAGCAGTAAAATAATGTAATTTGTGACCTGTCTTATGAATTGGATAGAAAAAGCTTGTGCAGCCCAGTACCTTCCTGCCTCTTCATGAATTTCCTTCATGTTTGAGAAGCTTAGCTTAGGTGTGGAACATCACCAGAAAAAAAGGCCAGCAGATAGTGAGTACCTCAACTTTCTCCATGGCCCAGGGAAAGAGGTCTCCTATTTCTTTCTGAAGAGGATCCATATTTTCTCTAGCCTTCCTTTTGTCACCCCCATACCTAAGGAAACTTTTCTTCTTTCCCTTGACATCAGTGTCCAGATTTAATTTTTTACAGGCTTTAGCTTTCCTAACCCGATCCCTCACTAACTGGACAATTTTGAGTTTTGACTGAAAGCCAAAGTATTTTGAAATGCAAGCAATCCATTTGTGAACTTCTAATGGATATTTTGTATAGGCCAAATCTAATTTGCAGTGGCCTTTAGATTTTATACATTTCTCCTGATTATTTCTTATGAAACTAACTTCAGAGATGTGGAGATTTCATGCTGAGACATAAAAAGAATAGCCACTGATTAAGGGTATACTGCAAACAATACTTTTGCCTTATTGGTATTTTATTGCTCACCTGTGTTTATAGAGTTTTTTCTGCTTTTCTTCTTAAGCAGTTTGCAAAAGGTCTTACTGTACTGCTCGTTGAGTTAATGGGCTTGCTTAATCATCATGGTTTGGAGAACAACAAAGGAAACTGCATGTGTCCCAATTTATACTGCAAATGGAACAAATGTCTTCTGTAAGCATAAAAGGATCATTTCTTTTAAAGAATAAAGCCCTTTGAAACCAATTAATAGTTGACCTACATAGTAATGCACATATCTCCATGTTTTCTCTCTTTTTTCTTCGTGGGAGTGATTTTTCAGTAGCAGAAAAAGAGTAAATAAGCATGTGTGATCATCCACTTCTACAACAAAGAATTTAAAGTTAAATATTCAAACATATTTTTGCACCATTTCTATAAAATTAAGTGCATTTTATCTTTTTAACCTGCTACAACAGTAGCTGAAGAAAATAGGCTGCAACAAAGCTTTCCCTACCCAACAGTTTCCTTGGTCTCTTTGTGCAGTGTACAATGGCCAGTGAGAACTTGAAAACGTACAGAACGATCCTTTCATTCTAAAGATCCAAATCCCCAAAACATTTGTCTAGCTGGAAGCATTTTCAGTCTGTGATTCTCCAGCACACAGGCAGGGGAGTTATATGGAGGCTCATGGGGAGCAGCACTGCGCCTGCACAACACTTTGTTTGTTGCAACATCCTTATATCATTACCATCCTCGCTGATAACTCCTGATGTGTGCCATTACTATTCTTGCTTACAACTCCTGATGTGAGAAAAGAAACTTGGAAAAATGAATTATGGATTTAATAAAAACATATTCTGCGTACTGGGACAGAAGCAGTGTGTTAAAGGGATAGCAGCTGTCCTGACTGTTTTAGTGGCTGCAAAATCAAGGAAACAAAAGCAAGAGGGGCGTAACATTTTATTGTAATGAAAGGACAGTAAATGGTGAGATTTTGGTCAACAGGTGTGCTCTGAATGGCTGCTTAAAAGAAAGCACTCTCAGCCTACTCCAAAAGGTGAGGATTTGTGTTGATCTCACCTTGTAAACAACTGCAACTCCTAAGCTGTTCATAACAGACTGTTCTTATGCTAGAGGAAGTCTAATGTTAATCTCTTCCTGAAGGTTTTTTTTTTTTTATTAGAAACATAAATATGTGCTAAAATGTTGAAACCAGGCTTTAGCACTTACACAACAAAGAAAGAAGATTGATCAAGAAAAATATCTGTACTCTAACACTGAGACTGAAAGTCTCAAGCAAAATGAGGAAAATTAATGACCAAATGTTATCCTCAAAACGCTACAGAGGAGAAAGGGTGCAGAATAATAGTGTCACATTCCAGTGCCGGTCAGGAATATAGTCTGGAAACTGAAAGTAAGATGTTAAACATCAGAATTATAAACGTCTTGACATTTGTCCAATCTGAAAAGGGAAGGACAACACTTTAATTATGTTCAAAACTGAGGTTATTGAATTTACAGGTGAGATTACACACTTGCCAGAACTGGCAGGTAACTGAGCCCAGAGATCTATACACCAACAAGAAAAAAAAACCAAGTGCTTCTGTTTTCCACCAGCTGTCCTTTGATCCAAAATTTATCTCCCTCAGCCTGTTGTATCCCTACTGGGTCTGACTGAATGCTTTTGGTACTAAATCCCATCACTATTTTCACAGTATCTTTGTATTGCTTTCAAGCACCTGTTAAATGAGTGACTAAAAATAAACCTGTTACACAGAGCAGAGATGTACAGATGAATGTAATTAAGAGGGAACCTCCATTCAAACAGAAAAGAAAATTTATGTGTTGGCATTATAGGCTGAACAACCAAATCATTATTTTCAGCATTGTATGTGCAGATATGAAAAATGATATGGCCCTTGTATAAGATAATCCCTAAGTATTTAAATGGGACTGTACAAATCCCCACTCTTTGTTCTTCCCATTTGTGGAGGTGACTACCCACAGTACAAACCAGTGCCTTCTTCTCAGCTTTCCTCTTGTCTTGCTGATAACATTCTTTGTTCAGTAAATGGAGCCATATTTTACAATTAGGCTGCAGACTTCCCTCTATTTCAAAGGGATGCAGCACTGCCAGCTTTGTATTTGCATTACATTGCCTTCAAACACAATTTTTGGATCACTGCAACCTGAGCTTATTTTCACTTTGAACCATTGTCTCCTCATTTACCCTTCCTAATATTATCTGTAAATTATTCTTTTGACATTTTGTGTTATATGAAACCATTACTCACTGTCAGGGATCTCTACTTGACTAAACTGTTTTGTCAGACACTTGCTGCTCTGTCTCTGACTGTCTTCTACACTGGATTATTATTAAAGTTAAATAATAGTATTTTCCATTGATATACCAACTATAGGATGCCTACACATAACTTCATCTATATGAGCTGCATAGGTAAAATGCAATAATTATTGCACAGAATATAGCAATGCTTTTTAATGATTTGGGACATTTGTTTTCAACCTGTGGACTGTGTGATGCTTTTGAGACCCTCCCAAAAGTTAACTGAGAAAAACTAGCACGTTTTTCTAGGCTGATATTCCCTACACAGATGTGTATGTTAAGAGTGATGTTTTCTCAGAGGTCCATGAAAATATCCAGCACCACTGGTTTAACATGAAAAGCAAAAAGGAAATACTCATAAAGAAGTAACTGAAGGAAAGTGCTTATGTAGCCAATGGAAATTAAATAAAATTTCAGTGCATACTAAATGTGCACTGTGAGGAAGCAGCAAGGGGTCTCTGAAGGCTGCACTGTTTTAAAAATTCCATTTAAAATTCTTCCAGAAGACTGTGCCACCAGTAGAAATACCCTCCATAATACCCTTCTTTGCCAGCTGGACTTCCTGTATGCCAAGACAAAGTAATTTTGGGTTATCTCCCTAAAATTTCTTCCAAAAGTAAGGATTAGCTGGAAGGTTTCTTAAAAGACAACAGACAGAATTTTTTTCCACTCTTGTCCTGTGCAATAACTCTTTTATAATTACAGTTTATGCCGCATAATCCATTGAAACATATGTGTAAATCATTAACTGCTGCAAGTTTAATACTGCAAGCTCCTACCTTCTCCTTAACTAAGATGCTGACCCATGTCACATACTGATGTGGTTAATGGGAATGTAGGGAAATGAGAGGATAGACACAGAAATTCTTCATCCAAGACAGTCCAGGACACAAAACTTGTGATATTTGTTTTAGACTCGCCATTCCAGAGGGAAGGAGCATGACTGATGCTTATTAGGTTTTGGAAATATGACCTCCTTTATTACAGCTTCTCATTTCCCTTCTGTTTGCAAATGTAGGAAAACATGAAAGCTTGTCTTTTCAGCAGCAACTGACAAAAAACCTGTATAGGGCCTATGTTCAAGCTCTTAGTGCTCTTGTAACTTGGCCTTTCTCAAAATCACTCAGCAGAAAATGAATACATCAAATGTGGTGCATTTTAATAAAAACTACCAAGGCCTTCAAGTGAAGATGAGATATTTTGATGCATGTTTCCTTAAAAATATGAGGGACTTTAAAATCTCAGAGGGAAAAATCAGCATCATGTGTTGTGGCCGTTGCCAGGGTAACTATACTTTTTGCTTTTATTCAATAACAGTGAGAACCAGCACTTAAGCCTGTGCAGAAACATGACCTACTGAAGAAGATTGGGTTCCACGTACTTATACACATTTTCTTTTTCCTTACATTTTGCCCAAGAATAAATGGATTTTATCATAAAAGTAAAGATTCTGACCAGCTGAATTCTTTGCAATAGTTGCTGTGCCTCTCACTTTGTAGTTTATAAAAATAAGAGGTAGGCAGTTATGGAAAAGTAAAGGGGTTCAAAATCCAAATCTTTTATTTTATAAAAACAGTAGGGAAAGCTTGATTTTCCAACATAGAAAAATTTCCTTCAATTCAGTTGTATTTTTTTCAAGATTTAAACAATTATTCAGATTGAAGCACTGCAAGACGAATAAAGATATTTTCTTAAATTTTGACATGCAAACCATTTTTTTATTAATATAATTTTTATCACAGTAACACATGTAATCTCCACTCGATATTGGCTCCACTGAATACTGGGACCACACAGAGAATAAAAAAGCTGGCAGCATAAAACCTGAAGTGCATAACTTGGAAACTTTGTGTATTTGCTTATCTGTCAGAAGCCAGAGGAAGGGAGGATAATGGCAGTGCAGCAACTGAGATACAGGTGTTGACATAAACATAAAAACCTAAATATCTTCTGTATTCTGTGTAAAAGGATAATTAACTCAAGTTTTATCAGCAAGGACTTTCCAGGATTCCAAGAACTTTCCAGCACACTTTTGAGAGGACAAATGAGTACAGATGGGTAATCAAATCTCTGTCTGGGGGAGGAATTAAGCAGGAAGCAGCTTCTGATGCTGACATGGTGAGTGAGACACGTTTGAGTCCCAAATTCCTGTAATGCGTATTTTCATCCCAGAGCTGACAAAAAATAAAAAAGTCCACTCAGAAGGGGGTTGCATTTCCTGCTTGCAAACCATTCCTGGAGCTTTACCTTCTCTCGTCCTTCTGAAATATTTGATGTACATCTTTTGAGCTGCTCCAGTCAAGCCAGGACTGCAGCCAATTTTCCCATATAGACCATCATAATACAGAATCTTGGTTTACTGGACATTATTTATGACAATACCATCAAGAACTCAGTTGATCAAAAGGGTTCGAATATTCAAATCCTCCATAATTCAGAGCTTGGTTCCCTCAGATATCAGTGTTCCAGTTGTCTCTTGGATTTCCAAGTACTTTTAATGTTCTTGCTCAAAATTACTTCTAAAAGAAAATATGCAGAAAGTGTGTACTGAAGGAAGAGCAGACATTCAATTTAGAAGAGAGCACAGAATCAGCTTGGTTACCTGTAGATTTCCCAACTAGGAAATCACAGCCATTCAAAGGTAATTTGAACATGGATGTTTGTACAAGGTGCTGCCGTAGTAATTTACATTACTGCATTTTCTCTGCTTTAATCAATTGCATTGTGTTCTTCACTAAGGAAAATACATTTTTCTTTACTTTCTTCCAATAATTCCTTGATTTAAAGTTCTCATTGCTTCTACTCCCTGTGATTTAAACTCAGAGAGTGTTGGGAGCATCAGGGTCCTGTCCCTGGTGTGTGAGGGAGTCAAGAATGAAGGTGTAAAATGTAAAATTGTGTCCCAGTGGTTTTCCTGCCTTGATGCAACAGCCTACAGAATGATTTGTTAGAGGCAGAATGCTTTACATAAACTATTTCCCCTCCTCAGAACACCATTACATTTCCCCCTCTCTCTATTTTCCACATGCCACTTTCACCACGGCAGGATCTGAACACCTTCCCATGGTGCACAAGAGAATATGAGCAACATCTGTAGCAGGTGGTTTGCTCTTTATCTCACCTTCTCCCAAGAGAGAGAGCTCTGTGTGTAGTGGATAGGAATATAAATAATAGATTATTCCTCACTTAGTCAAACCAGGAAAGGAAAAAGAATATTTTATAGAGACTGAAATCTGTTTTGTTGTTTTTCCTAAGTGAATTGTTGAAAGCAAAGTCAGTGGCATATGAAACTTTCTATTCAGCTTCAGGTGAAACATTTTGGTTCTGAGGAACAGAAAAAAGAAATGGGAAATGAAAGGTTAGATTCATAAAACTTTGTGGAGAAGATGCTGGTAAAGCAAAAATCTGCTCATGCTAAGCAACTTAATGATTATAATAGCCCAGAACATGACATACTCAAGTCACTGCACATCTGGGTTCCAGATGATGCTCATTCACTAATTCACTGTTTAGGGTAAAATGAAGAAATCCTAACGGGAGTAAGCAAAAGGTCTTCTCCTCGGAGTTTATGGCATTTTCTTAAGTCAGGATGACCCTTTTCTTGTGATTTTTACAAGGAATGGCTCTTTTGCTTTCCATCCAAAATACTGAATAAAGCATTAATAATTTCAAGATGGTGAGAATCACAGTTATTATGTGCATATTTTATGTTGTACCAGAATTCATACTTAGAAGGAATTTTTGTGGTTTTAGCGAAATCCTATTTATTTCCTACCTTTTGTCTTATTCTTCAAGAATTCTTGCATTATTGTAATTTTAAAAAAAACATTTGCTTACTAATAAATAGTAACTTCAACTATTTTTCAAGCTGAATTGTTACATTTTGGTTATTATTATTTCCCAAGTTCTAAATCAAAGAATCTCCTCACAGGGTGAGTTCTTCCTAGGAGGGATTTTAATGCCAGAGAGGATCAGTGATGACATAATTAGCACACCTTGGTATTCCCATAATCTGCACTGATTTACACCTCCAGCCAAGTGACACTCCGAAGTGCAGGAAGTTGCTTCTTACTATCAAAACAAAGTAGTTCTATGGGCAGTGGAGCTAATAAAACCTTCTTTCTGATGAAGTGCCTTGTACCTTTTCTTTATTTCTTCTTTGACTCCAACACCAACATCTCCAACTCTGCTCTGTGTCCCTTGGATATTTCCACGAGCAGCAGCCCAAAGTCAACATGAGAGGAAGGCTGAGGCTGGTTGGGAGCTCTTCCTGTGCTCATTGCTGTGGTCAAACAGAATATTCACCAGCTGAGCCCTTTCTGCTTTCTCCTTGCTAATTTTAATCTACATCTTCTACTTAATTGCTGAGATTCACAGAAATTTAATTCTCTTTTAAACAATATTGTCACTGTCAAATTTTGACTGAAAACAACCAGTGTGCTCAAAGCTTGTTGGGGTGAGACAATCTAACAGGTGGATAAATTCAATTGAATTGCTTATTCTTGCATTGGAAAGTAGTCTATAAAAGGAACTTATTTCAACTAAACCACTTCCAAGCTAATCTATGTTTAAAAATAAATTTCAGGATGCCAGCTGCATATTTGCGGCCCTGGAAGTTATAATTTTTGGGGGTTTCATTTTTGAAACATTAATGTTACTTGGGCAGTCAAAAAAAACTTTATTAAAATCAGCTTTCATTCCAGCTGGTTTAAAATGGCAGGTATGAAAGGACACCGCCTTGATATAATGAAGATAAAAGAAAAAAAAAACAAAACTAAAACACCACCACAATGTGCTTCCTAGTATTGCTGTTCAGTTTCTAGTTGTTCTGGTCACATCTTCTCTGACCCTGAAGAAGTCATGAGAAGATTTAAAGCAGGCTGTCGTTCAGTTAAAAAATTAGAAAAGTGTGACAAGGTAAAAAGAGGAGAAAAAACCCAGAAGCTAGATAAATATATCTGTCCATAGCTATCTTTCAACCTAAACATAACTCAAATTCTGGCTTCTAGTTGAATATATTTCCCTTGAATTGAGAAGCAAACCTACATCACTGTAGATGTACTTCCCTTCTGAAAGAATTCCATGCTTCCCCCTCCCGTGTGAATTTGGCAGAACTGTGCCACTCCAGGCTGCTCCCTCAGTCATAAGTATCTCAGGTCACATCTGATTTCTGTTCTCCGTTTCCTCAGTTCCCCATTTTTCTGCAATTTAATCGGAAAATGTGTTCTTATTTTGCTAAGAGCAAGGACATTTATTTACCCAGAACAAAGTCTGTTATTGCTGTGTTGCAATCACTAGTAATGCATAGACTCTTGCTTCTCTGACCAGATGTCTGGAAAGAAACAGGGGTGATTCAGGATGTATCCTGACTTTGTCAATCAAAATATATTTTCCTTATCTTTCTATGCCTTTCCTTGAGGTTCACACCTTGATTGTCTCAAAAAAAATGGAGACCTAATTTTATTATTTTTTCTATTTTTTTCCCCATGATTACTGAATATTTTTAATGACTGCTACTCCAGAACAATAATGTCACCAAAAAAACCACAAACTGTCGAAGCAGAATTTACCTTAAGTATTTTTAAATTTTTTTAGCAACTTATTTATTCTCCCCTAGAGATCTTGTTATTATACACTAAGTTCTAGGATATAGAAACAAGGATTATATTCACTCTGGATAACAGAGAGATTTCTGCTATTAATAAATATTATTTTAAACTACAGAACTCCCTAAATCTTTGTGGGTGCAGCATTTGGATATGTCCTTGGTTGCTCTCAGATCAACATATTTGAATTGCAGTGCTAAACCAAATATAAATGACAATTCTACACTCACAAATACAAGGAGTCTCAAGTGTACCTTTGTGTTCACCCCGTTTACATTCTGATTACAGAAAAACATAATTTCCAGTGTTAACATCAAATGTCCTCCAGCAATATAAATCTTTATTACTGTATGCTAGAAGTAGTGCTAACAAACACACGAGGCACTTTACAAGGACCAAGTGTGTCCCTATGTACATGTAAAGAATTTCAGCAATTCCTGTCCTGTGGTTAACAAGACCTAAATCTGCTTAATGGTGAGTAATCTCCAGGAAGCTATATAACGTGGATAATTATTCAGAACTGCTCTTTTAACAGTGTTTTTCCTGGAAACATTCACACTAGATCTCACTTCTAGTAACTACGAAGGATCTATGACTGACACTCATAATTTAAAATTATTCATGGAACAACTTAGGCTGAAGTTGTGAGTCTGGATGGTCCTGGGTGCTGGGAATTCAGGTGCAGAGATGCTGCAAAACTGTTCAGCAGAAATCCCTCACCAGCTCAGTTATGTAGGAGAAAGCTTTAAGGGAAAGGCACTTGAAATGTTTTAATCAGTTTGTGTTTCTTCAGGCAGAGATAACAGATAAAATGGCATGGGACAATGAGAGTTACCCCTCCTCATCTTAACAGCAAAAGTGACTGAAACATCACTTGGCTCAACTAAACTTCCTCAAGGCCATAAACTAGAAATAAATGATAAAACAAGAGTTTCAAATTCCCTTCTAATTGTTTTGCATTTCTTATGGTTGGGTGGGCAATATTTGCATCTTCCTGGGTTTTCAGGCAGTAGGACAAGAAAGTGACAGAAGAAGGCCAAAGAGTCAAAACAGTATATACTAATACATATATTTTTGTTACTTTTAAATTTTACATTGATCTAGAGAAGCCTTGATCAGTTTATTCTCAGTTAACCTGTTTGGGCCAATAGTATCTGGCTGCAAGAAATGACCAACTGTTTTATTTTAAGTAATTTCTGTGCAGTCCAATGGATTTAGATTAATCACCCCAAAAGATTTGTTCTGACTGTTTTTCAAAACCTTGAAGAGAACTGAAGTTCATAAGGGCTTTCATGAGAATTCATAAGAATTTTTAGCCATTTTAACTTTTCTTGGCAGCGGACAGAGCACACTTCTCTGCTCAAGTGTTTCAGCACCTCACTTAAAATAACAGATTGTCCTATTCTGCTTTGGGATTGCCCAGCCCGATATAGGGATACATCGCTTCTTGCAACCTGGGGACATTTCTTTTGTTTCCTGGGCCTAATCCACTACCAATCCTGTCATTATTATTCCCTGAAGAAAATGTCACAGCTAATTTACTGTAAGACTATGATTTTAAGTCAAAATCACTGTATGGCCACTTCTTCTTTACTACAGGCTATATATCCATATACATAAAGTCTTTATCTGTACATCTAAAAAAATGAGTTCACTGAAGCTGCTTGGGTACTTGCAGAAGAATGTCTTTTCAGGATAAACGACTCAGAAATATGTTAAATTCTTCCAATTTCCCCTCCAGCACAGCAATGTATCCCCCGCCAAATGGACAGCCATAGTGGGGCTCCAAGAACAAAACCAGTTTTGCAGAGACAAAGCTTTGGTATCAAGAAATCTAGACTATACTCATCTAATGCTAGATTTTACATATTTTTTTAAAAAAATTCTAATTGTTTTAGTGAATCAGCATCACTGCATCACTATCAGCAGGCAGGCAAAATCAGCAGTGGCTAATGCTTCATGAAATTTTGACATTTTGGGAGTACTGTTAATGAAAACAAATGGAAGAAAGCTTCTGAAATGTTTCTTTCAGGTTTTGTCCATCCCTATTTCAAATTTGGAACTTGAGAAGCTACAATTAGGTTTCTATATTAAAGCAGACAGATTTAAGGAAAATCCTTAATCTTTTTTTTTCCCCCTTTTGTCAGCTCCCACCAGTCTGAGGGGGAGTTGCCTGTTTAGCAATTCTGAGGGTCAAGTGCTAAGACAAGAAGGTTTCCATTTTGTGAGCAAGCTTAATACCCTGGTAATGGTGTGCATTGGGTCCATCTATCTCGGCCACGAGAGAAACAAGCCCGCAGAAATCTCCTGCAGTGGCTCCTGGGCTAATCCTTAACGGCTTGTAATTTAATACCTGCTCTGCCAGGGGATTTGATGGCCATTACAGCAGCTCCTTGGTTGGTTGCCCTGTGGCTCAGGCCGAGCTTTGCACAGCTTGGCAGCCCCAGCCCTGCCCGGGAGAGAACCAAACCCTGCCTGGCCGTGGTCAGGCCTGAGGTAACTCAATAAGGGAGTGAAACAGTCCACTGCACCAGGCTGGATAACCATATGGCTGGCTTTGTATCTCAGCCAGGGGAATCACAATTTCCTCTGTATCATTCCCACCAGCAGATATAATAAATTGGCTTGGGATTGCTCACCTTGAGAAAGCGATCCAAGCTCTCACTCTGTGAGGAAGTGCAAAACTAAGCAAAACTGCAGCTCTGTTTCATTACCAGCATTTTGCTCGGCTCTAATATTAAAACATTTCCTTTCTACTTTTATCTTTCAGTTGTCACCTTCCCTAGCAAGGCACCGTTTTCTTTCATCAGGGCTTTAGAAACAGTGCCAATTTGTTTCCACCTCCTCTCTGTACAGCTGTGATCTTTAATCCCTGGTATCAATCCCTTTTTCTGTGGTTCCTGCCTCACTCTGTAACCCTTGAAACCTTGGAGCAAATGAGTCTATTTTTGTCTCTGGAGATTTCATGGCAGATAACACAGTTATTAGAGACATCTTTTTCTTGCTCTGATAATGATGATCTGCCTTCAGTAATTTTTCCATGCCTAAACTGCCAGCGTGGCTGGAGGGACACTGACATGTTTTTCCTGGGTATGTAGCTTGCTACTTCCCCCTTCTCCCCCCACCCCTTTTTTCTTTCTTTTTTTTCTTTCCCTTCCTCTCTCTGATATATTTCTTTATTTCAATTTTTGTTTCATCCAATCCCCTGGTATGACTTACCCATTCATGTGTAATTTATAGCTGTCAACATTTACACTAGGCTGCTCGAATTTATTGCTGACCACTGATATGGCTATAATTTCATTTTGGGCAAATACCTTAAGCTCTTCCACATTCCCACAGTGTATTTCTGATGCCAGTGCCCCAGGAAAGAAATTCCCACTGCAGAAATTGTGCAGCTTTCCTGGATTGTGGCACAGAGACACAGAAGGGGTTTGGATCACTCTGGGAATGACCTATTATCTTTTTCTCTCAGGCAGGATCACAACTGAGTACAAGATGAGGAAAGAGGAGGTATCTCAGGTAATGACAACCCCAAAATTTTTAATGCCAGAGGGTGAAAGCCACATTGGCAAAACCCCACAGATAATTCATGCAATCTGAAGCACATGATGTGATGTGTGAAATGCATGTGATCCATGAGATCCGAGTGGAAAGCTTCGTTTATTATTGGAACTGCTCCACCATGAATTATCTTTGGTTTCTGAGGCCGAGCTTTGGCTTGTACTCTCTTGCCCACCACTAATGACAGGAGTTTTAGTATAAAAAGATAAAAGAAAAACAAAAACAAAAACCAAACAAATAGCAAATAGAAACTCCTGCGCGATGTAATTTCCAATACCAGGCTACCTAAAACTTAAAGTGTTTCTAATCAAGTTGGCTGCTTAATTTTTTTCTTTTTCAGAACTCTGCTTGGTTTTGTTTGAATATTTTTTTCTGTACATTTTCTCATTCTTTTGTAAATCTAAGTTTGTTTGGCTGAAAAGAAAAATAATTCTTGAAGAACATTTCTTTTCTGAAAAACATATTCTCACTTTTCACTCCAAATATGGTTAATTAGAAGTTCACTTTGAAATAGTATCATAGTTTAGGATCATATCCTTTAATACCTTTTATTTCTACGTGTTTAAAATTAACACTCACTGGAACAAGAACTTAATAAAACAGTAAGAGTAAATGGTAAATTAGGGAACTGAGTTTGGTTGAAAAGAGAAACTTCAATCAGTCAAAATTATTTTTAAGAATATATAAGACATTGGAAGAACGCAGAGAAGTACATTTTTGAGAAAAGGCTCAGTCAGTGCTAACATCTGAGATCTCCTGCCTGGAACAGTCCTTCAGCTCCAGAGAGAGAAACAGGTGTCCCACAGATTTCACTCTTTCTAAGAGAGTTAAAGAAGATGCAGCATTCTAATATTTCATGGTGAACTCACTAAAAATAATTTTGTTGTCTGATGATGTACTTTTGATTTTGAATACATTTTGTTAGAAGTCAAACTTTGGATATTTTAATTTTTTTTCTTAATTCTTTAAGTCAGAGAAAATAATTTTTTTTTTTTCTTCTCTTGCTTACATCCAATAACTCTCAAGAATGATTCTTCCCTCGATGCTCGACTGGGAGTGGAATTTTAATTTCCTAATCAGCCAAAGTGAGCCGTGCTGTTCAGACTTCATTTCAGTAATCTCAGTAATTTAGTGGGTTAAGAACATTTGTATCTCAGTGGGATGCACAGCTCCTGACTCACATTTTGTAGCACCACAGTTGGATTACTGCCACTTCATGTTTGCAGCCTTTCTTGACCACGCATTGTGTAAGTCCCCGGTTTGCACAAAATTCAGCACCTAAAATGGCCACTTGCATGCATTGGCTTAGCAAATGGAGATGAAGGATGCTGCACAGGCTTTCTGTCCAATACATTATGGCTTTTACACTTCTTGCATACTCCTCATATCTTGTTTTCATCTCCACTTACCTCCCTGAATGGCTGATCAGTCACTATCCTTGTAACTGAGACTTTTACTTGCCCTTTTTTAAAGATTTGATTTTTTAAAAACAAGTTGCTTCCCATCAGAGCTATGAGAAACTTAATTTTTCTGATAATTTTTTGGTGCTTTATTTTGGTTGCCTCGTCTTGACTTCTCTAGCAGAATTTCTTTTTAATTGTAATGTAGTTTAAGTATATAATGCCATGTGTTGCTTCTGCATGAAGTGTGCTATATAAATGTAAATCAGCTAATTAATTCATAACAACAAGTATTATAGGAACACATTGACTGTCATGCTCAGCAGTTTTCCAGTTGAACACTGTATATATGCTTTGTTAGTAGAGGAATTGCAAGCAGGAGGGTTAATAATTTTAAATCTAAGTAGTCTTGGCTGTTTATACAGCCAATTCAATTGTCTGTCTGAGGCCTGTACAAATTAAGAGGCCAAAGTTTCCACTCTCAGCCCTAGTTCATTGAATCATACAAAGGTTTGGGTTGAAATGGACATTAAAGATTATTTTTTTGCACCCCTCTGCCATGGCATTCTGTGTAAATGTGAGAGAAATCACCTATTTGGATGCTTTCCAACATCACCTGTTTATGAAATGCGGAAAACAACTCCTGAAATGTACCCAGAGAGACCTATGGATAAATTGACTTTTGTAAGTGGAAATATCAAACAGGATCTAAATTCTCAATAAATCACTCTGAGTTCAGCTTTGTCATTCTTTGTAACATAATGTTACAAAAACTGGCAAAATTACACTAAAATTACTTCTCTTTTTCTCGGCTGTTTCTAAATCCAGTTTATCTACAAGATGTAAAGTTCTCAGGAGTTGCGGTAAGCTTTATGTAAACCAGTATCTGACAGATACAAAACATGCTCCCTTCCAAGACAGGATGCATGGTGATAGCTACCAGTGTGAATTACCAACATTTCTCTTTGCTCAGAAATGCAGAAGTTTTATTTAAAAATATTTAATTTTGTCCTACTCACTTTAAAAGCAAAAGATTGCCCTGAGTGTATGTAATTCCTTTTACATGCTTCCAGTGTGCCATGAAATCCATGGGAAGGCTGCTGTCTGTGCATTAAGGATCAAAGTTGGAAGGGACCTTAAAGCCCATCCAATTCCAACCCCCTGTCAGGGGAAGGGACACTTTCCACTATCCCAGGTTTCTCCAAGCCGTGTCCAGCCTTCCAGGGATGGGGTAGCCACAGCTTCTCTGGGCAGCCTGTGCCAGGTCCTCACCACCCTCACAGGGAAGAATTTCTTCCTAATATCCTATCTCTTTAGTTTGAAGCCATTTGCCCTTGTCTTGTCACAATACATTCTCACAAAAAGTCTCTCTACATCTTTCCTGTCAGCTCCTTTCAAGTCCTGTAAGGTTGCAATTTGGTCACCCCAAACCTTCTCTTTTCCAGGCTGAGAAATTCCAGTCTCTCAGCTTTTCCTTGTAGCAGGGGTGCTCCATCCCTCTGATCATTTTCGTGGCCTCCTTTGTGGTCTCTGTCCTTCCTGTGCTGGGGACCACCAGGACCCAAGGTGGGGTCTCACCAGAGCATTATTGAGGGTATAAATCTGACTGCTCTGAGAAGGGCTTCGCAGCAGGAGTTTTGCCACAGCCAGAACAATTCCCTAAAGAGAATTCACAAGTGAGACAAATTTCTCTTGAACTTCTCAATGGAGAGTGTTGGTTTGTTGTTGAAAAACAGAGGACAACTGAAGACTTTAAAATCCTGAAGATACTCAGGTGTTAGACAGTTTACAGGGGAAAAAGAAAATGCAGATCCTTTACATAAAATAAAATAAAACCTCCAAAATATTGTTCTTTTAGGGTGGAAATATTACCTCTGATTTTTATACACTACATCAGGTTGTGTGATTCAGAAGCAGAATAGTTGGTGCTCAAATGTTTTGTCCATGTAGGGCAAACTACAGTTTTGTGTAGCAGTTTCTCAAGGTTTCCTCTCTCCATTTCACAATTCTGAAGAGTATGCAAAGGCTGAGACCAGAAGTTCCCTTCTGTAAAACAATGAGTATAACCTGAGAGCAGAAACATCCTTCATCCCTGAAGCTGAATGCTGGCAGCTGAGTGATGCACGTTGGCCCTTGCGCAGCTGCCAAGTCAGATTTGTCCTGTATCAGCTCCTCACAAACAGCACTGAGCAACCACAGTGGATTGAGGTACACGAGGGGCACCGGGATCTAGAGGGAAATGTTTGAGAGACAAAAGCAGCATTTTCAATTTGAGTTGTTTCTGTCACTTTTCCTCTCTTTCAGCAATAAAATATGGCTTAAATTGAGCATTGTTCCTTGTAATCCTTGCTAAATAATATCACAGCCTCCCCCCCAAAGTGGTTTATTCTTCACCAGTATTCAGAAACTCATCAGAAAAATATCCCTCTACTTCCTTTATCCTATCAAAACTTTCCTCAATTTATCAAAGTTATTAATAGCCATCTCCAGAGTAGCTTCAAAATAAGTGACTTTTTAATATGATTATGCTTTCAAAGTCTAACAGTTGTTGTATGTGCAAATGTGCTTATGTATTCACACGTATAAATCCATGTGCAGAGAACATAGCCATGCATATTTTTCTCAACCTCAATCTTTCCATACACCTTTATAAACCAAAAGCAAATGCTTCATTCTTAGACACAGACACTTAATGCAGCTAGGAGGAAAGAAAAGGAAAGATCCTAAAAGGCTCAGTTGTGGAGAAAATTTCCAAGTGATTGAAAAAATTTCAAGAATATAATGTCGAAGTAGCTGTGTAATTATACAAACCATTAGATTTCTCTGTACTCTTTTGTCGCAGAGTTAAATTAAGTATATGAAGGGTGCAAAAAAACCCCAAAAAACCAAACCATTTACATTGTATGAAGGCAGTTCCACGCTTCAGATTGCTAAAAACATTATCTTAATTATCCACATAATATGCTCAGAAGAAAATCATTAGCTTTTTCTTTATGAGAATTGTCAATGCCAAAAATACTTCATTTCAGAGAACTGGATTTAAGGAAAAATATTCAAAACAACTTATATTTAAGCCATGAATAGTTTGCTTTGGATTTGTTGTTTTTAAGCACCTGCAAATTAAGTTATCCAGAATTAAGAGAACCTTGCTTGCAACATCTGGGAATGTCAGGAAACATCTGTGAATGTTGGCCCTTTATTAGTGATGAGACCTTATGCTTAGGACAGAACTTAGGACAGGAGCAAGAAAACATCAATCTATGTCCTGAAACTGAGGAGTTATCCATTCACAAAAGTTATGAGGAGATAAGAAAAAATAGCTGCACCTAATCACAGAACTTGGTATTAGATATTGAAATAAGCAGACAAAGGAAAGGCTTTTTAAACAGTACACCAGATGAATGATGACCCTGGAAAACATGTCTTGGATAAGGGCAAATAAATGCAAATTAGGAAATCAAAATCTAATGGTAGACATAAAAGTTTAAATGAATCAAATTAATCTCCTCTTTGTGAATTCCTAATCTTAAATATAAGAAATTTTTTGTTAAAGTGAGATTTGGCTATGGGAAGAGCATGGGCATTTTTATGGATCTATCACTTGCAATTTGGCTTAAGGTGTATTATCTAATATCACTCTTCCTAGTGTGCAAAAGATGGTGGAAATATTCCCCTCCACTTGCCTTCTCTATTTATTTCATCCATTTAAAATCTTTATTAACTCTTTTTTTATCTAAGGTAGATACAAAAAAATCTCCTCCTGTGTGTTTGTACAGCTTTTGGCACACCAGAATCCCAGATTTCAGAAGTAGCTTCTCAGTATTTCTGCAATAAACCTGGATGCAATAAGATACTTGGTCTTAAAAGATTCAGAGATTATTAAACAAGAGAAAAAACAAAAGTAAGCCTGAGGCTGTGAAGAATTTGGGCTCCTCTGCTAAGTGAGATCAAGCTCAGAGATCATCCATCCCTTGTATTAAAGACAGTGTTAGTTTTTAAAACTAACACTGAGTCAAGAGTTCAGGTGTGAAATTCAAACTGCTCATTTTCCAAGCTGCTGTTATGGAACATGACCTTCTGCAGGGTCAGATGAGGCAGGAGGAGTGTGAAAATATGAGACGGTCATGGCAATAACCAAAAAGCTCATCAAGTTCAGGATCACAAACCCAGAGCAGGCAAAGAGCTCAGGATTCAGTTTAAGAGATGTGTTGTTATCAATAGTGGGGCGGGTGCCTAGAAATTGTACTGACTGACTGAAAACATATAAACTGACTGTAAAAGGTCGGGGGGCTGCCTCTTGAGAAAGCAGATTTAACTATTTAACTATTAATAAATTAATAGACTGAGGTGTGTTCTGTTCAGAGCTTTTTCTGTGAGGAAGACTCTCTTGCTTTCTGATTCCTTTTCACAGCCTTGCTATGTCACTTCAGAGAGGAGTATCAAAAGTTGCCTATGATTTGGAGTAGTTACGTGATGCAAAATAAAGTCTGAGACACCTAAGACCTTATTTCAGCTGTGGTGAGAACTCAAAACCAAAAATGATCCCCCAAAACTTTCGTTTTGACCCATCTTTCAGGGGCCCACCAAATCTTCATTTCCACAGCAGATCTAAGGGTTAGCTGAACTTTCAAAGCATTATCCCAATGATAAGTATGCATGATAGTAATGAGAAATACATTTTCTCCAGATTTTAACTTAAACAAAAAGTCTATATAAAAAAAAGTTGATAACATAGTTTGTGGTACAAGGAAATTTGTGATCACCGGCAGGCAATGCTTCATTTATTCATTCATGGGGAAAAATTGCAACACAACATACAGTGTATGAAATTAAGATAGGATCCTAAACAATTTTATCCTTTAATCTTTCTAGCTTTTCTGTGTGTGTGTCATAGAAAAACATGTGTTATTTACCCAATGGACCAGAGCATTTTCTCTGAAAAAGATGAGCATGTAATGGAAATGCTGACACAACCTCAACTATAACAGCATGAACAAAGACACTTTAATAACATTTTTATTGCTGTAACATCTTTTAAAAATGAAACACCTGGGACTTGTGCTTAAAAAAATAAAAACAAGAGCAGAATTGTAAGTTCTGCTCTCTTCAAATGATGGGAAATTAACACAAGTCAAAGACTGGGATGCTAACCTATCCTATCAACATTTAAGATCATTCAAAGAAAAAATAATTAATAGATATTTTTATCTATTTCTCTGGATATATATTGCTATATGAGCTAATATTTATAAATTTCTAACTTTTAAAGAGCTGTTGTAATTTCACAGATATAGAAGTCACTGTGACAACAGAAGAGTTTACAGTACAATTTAACTTGGAAATGACAGAACAAGAGTGATGAGGATTTTGTGACACACTAAAGATGACATTCAGGGACATATTTCTACATAAGATATATCCTGAGAATGTTGTGCTAATACTAAAGGAAGTTAGTAACATCTGTATAAGGACCATGTCACACTGTGTGAAGAGTGTTTCTAGGAACTGGTTCAATTACCACTTGGATCTCCTTCCTGGAAAACCTCAACTTTTGGGATTATAGAGGGAGAAGATGAAGAAAACAGAACTCAGATATCAGAAGGTCAGAAGGAGATTGCAGGATTATATCTTGCAGTATTACTGTACCGTGGGAGTTGCACTTCTGAACAAATTCTCACAGCACTGTTGAGAGAGACAAAATTCAACAAGTCATGTTAAATAATCCTTTACTCAGAAGTTCAACAAACATCCAAGTTCAAGTCTCCAAACTCTAACATAAATGTTGGCAAGGCCCACCTAAGAGGTTCTCTCAGTCTTGGACTTTACTAATGAGATTTATTATAACCTCCCTCTGATGCTGACATCATCTAAAAGATGAGGGATTGTACAAGGAGCAGCCAAACTTTTTTAGTTTTTAAAGATCTCAGATATATAAGATCAGCAAAGAGTTCAGGAAGGCTGGGGTTGTTCAGCCTGCAGAAGAAAGGCTCTGTGGAAACCTCAGAATCAGAGCAGCCTTTGCTACTGAAAGAGAGTTACAGAGGGAGTTTTGACAAGGTTATTAGTGACAGCACAAGGGAGAATGGTTTTAAACTGAATGTGAGTGTAGGTTTAGATCAGATATTAGGCTGCTCAGGGAAGCTGTGGCTGCCTCATCACTGAAAGTGTTCAAGGGCAGATTGGGTGTGGCTCTGAGTAGCCTGGGACAGGGAAGGTGTCCTTGCTCATGGCAGGAGGGTTTGAACTGGATGGGCTTTAAGGTCCCTTCCAACCATTCTTTCAGTCTGTGATTCTTCTGCATCTTAAAGTTTCTCATGAATTTAACATCAAGTGAAGACACCTGGTAAAGCTTCATTTGAAAGCCTTTGTTGCTTTTAGGGCTGCTTTCACCTCATCTAAATTTAATTGTGCAGTTGTCAGTGTTCACTTCAAGGTTCAGTCCTGTTCTGGCCAATGGACTTTGGTGATTCATATCATCCTAGAATAATATTCAAGACAAGCAGAAGGTCAGTCCCCCGTACAACCTTCTGAAGGAACCTGCACAACCATTCTAGAGAACATGTTTTACATGCTTTTATTTTGCCAGAAATAAAGCCTTTTTGCTCTTTACAAATGCAAAAACAACCAAATTTTCTACCTAACAGTTTCCTATAAGTTGTTTAAAATTTGAACCCCCGGTGATAAGATTAAGGTCCTTATTATTGGTTTCAATAACCCACTGAAAAAGAAATACCAAGATAGTAATATTTACATGTGCTTGAACTCATTCTTACCGTTGATGCTGGTAACATTTGGGTGCTATGCCATCTTATCTCTTTCTTACTTCTCTAGGTGGAAAATGAGGAAAAATTAACTTCCCTGGGACAGGATATGTTGTGAAAGCATTGTCAGAGGCTACACAGCCCACAGATAAGGTGCTATTTGTTAAAAAAAAAAAGTTTGGAAATTATTTGATTTTTTTTAGTTACTTTTAGTTTGCTACAGAGAAAGATTGACAAAAGTTGAATGATAGGTATGTTGTAGCCATCATTATGAACAATGGATTCAGTGCAGGGATCCTCCTGCAGACTCCTTTTCCGTGTGCTAAATTCCATTTGAATGGTGTTCTATTTATTTAAAGTCAGGATTAAAACTTTAGTGAAATTCAAAATTGCTGGGGCAACCCCTATCACAGATGACTGGTTTGTTTTACTCTTATTTGTCCCAGTTTTGGGATAGTTTAAGATTATTGTGAGTCTTCGTTAAATTCTGTCTAAGCAATTGAGTTCCCTTACATTATGGGAGAAGTACAAAAGTACCCTTTATTGGACCATCTGTGCTCTCTCTGAAGCATATGCCTCAAAAGATAATCCAAAAATGAATAGTCTTCTATTAAATCACACCTGATTATAAATGGGAGATTAAAGAAAGGAGACTTCACCAACATGGAACCACAAACATAGTGATTTATATTTCTTGAAGAGCTTGTGCTGTTAATTATGCAAAACTGGACGTATATTTATAGACTCCAAACTAAAACATCCAAGTCAATAAATTCTAAGAATTTCCATGTGCCTTAAGGAAGTCCTAATTTTGCTTTCCCCTCTGAAAAGCAGTCTTCTTGAACTTCCTCTCTAAATAGCATGTGGAAAGAATTAATTTTTTCCATAGCAATCAGAATTTCCACTCTTATTTGCTTACCAATCATAGATTTTTGACTTTTAGGGAAAAGTGAAAAAAAATCATCCGAACCACTAATTTTCTGATCTTTTCTTCTTTTGGTACAACTACTTTAGCTAACTACAAGAAAGGTGATTGTATCATTCATTTGAAGTGGAAGAGTTCCAACAGGACAAAATTAGTAAGAATTGCCTGAACTGTCTCAATAGTCTGGTGATTTCATAGGTGGTGGAGGAGTTTTAAGTTCAAATCCTTGATCTGCATCAAGTGTAGTTAATGTTGAGGCAGTACTGGCTGGAAAAACCAGCGGAAAAAAGCTCCATTATTAGTAAGATATTTCATGGGTAATATTTCTGATCAGCAAATGTATGTATTTTCAAGGTTAATTTAGAAGTCATGTAAAAATTCATAAAGTAGTTTGGATTTTTTATACTTTTTGCTGAAATACATATTTAATAACTGTATTTTCCTGTTCACTAAGAACAAGAAGCAGAACTGAGAAACTGAGCTCTCCCATACCAATGTTTTTCCTCAATAGAAGTCAAAGAACAAAAAGTCAGAATTTTCAACCAGTACTGAGAATTTCAGAATATTAAAATAATCCCTAGATCTATATATTTTTCAGTCTATATTTATGATTAAATAAAACAATAATGCTGGAAAAGTGGGATTCTGTGAAATGAAGAGAAAACAAAGTAGTCCAAGTAAATTGAGGAAAAATGGTTAGGATGAGTGGTAACCATAGATTGCGAATTTTCTACTTATATCCAGAGATTAAATGAAGAACCATCAGTATCTTATTTCCCTTTATTTAACAAAGACTGTGGAAATCTGGTAAAAAGCTCTCTCCAACGCCACCTACCAGCTACCGGTATCCTGAATCCTTATCCATTGGTCCTCCAGTTACTGTGGTGTATCTCCCAGCCACAGTAACACAATTCCATCCAGTTTCATTCTTCTATGATGTCTGTCATTAATCATCACCTGCTCCTGTCCCAGGAGGGAACAGACTGAGAATAAATGCTTTGAAACACTTCAGATCCTGTGTCTCAGGTTTATCTCTTGGTCAGTGAGGTTGTGGCTGCCCCAACTCTGGGTGTGTCCAAGGTCAAGTTGGATGGGGCTTGGAGCAGCCTGATCCAGTGGAAGGTGTCTCTGCCCAAGACAGATGTGTCAGAACTGGGTGATCTTTAAGGTCCCATCCAACCCAAACCATTTGATGATTGTATGATTCACTTAATGGACAACTAAGGAATTGTATTGGCTGCTTCTGTATCTTGATTTTTTTCCACATTAAGTACATATATATTTTTGTGATTCGTTGCTATGGAGAAGACAGTTCAGTGAAAAATAAATGCACTGTGACTATATAAATCTTCTGGCAGAAGGTAAGATCTTCAGAGATACTTAGAAACAATTTAGTATATATTTCTCACAATACAGAACTTTGCCTCAACACTACAATTACAGCAGCTGTTAGTGTCATGAACTGAAACGAAAGCACTTTAGTTAAGATTAGCTTTTAGTTTTCTTCCAAACATGAAATGGCTCAATTATGAAAATTTCAATTTTTTATTTTTTGATACTTCTATACTAAACCAAATAGCCCCTTCTCCTTCATAAATTGCTCTAGAGAGGAACCATGGTTTCAAATATTGTATTAGCAATGAAAATACAAAACAAACGCAACATCCATTTGGATGATTTAAAAGCACTTGGTCTAAAAAAACAAGTTGCTGAATAAATAAATGGGTTCTTTAGACATTGTGTGCTTGTTAAAGCAGAAATCCTTGCAACAACTTTGATTGCTGTTCAAAAAGTGTGAAGCTATTTTTAAATATACAGATAGCTTTATTTAAATCCCTGAGAATTTGCATGCATTGAGGTTAAATTCTCCTTAATTTTCATGCTGAATTGAGGCCACAAGTAAAAAATGCCATTTTTAATTCAAAATTTCAGATAGATATAAAATTTGAGGTAGACACAAACCATTCTGTAGTCCTTGTTATTCCAGCCATTAAGGTCGATGGCTGCTGCACCTGCTCAGCCCAGCACCGAACAGCAACAAAATTGCATTTACACGTGAGCTGAAACCAAGGGCTCCTTCTTGCTTACATCAAAGGCAGTCAGACCTCTCCCTGATTGAAATGTAGAGAAGACAGGGCACGAATAGGCACTCTAAATAACTTCCTTTTTGTTCAGCGCTGAATGGAATCCATTTATGAGTCAAATGAAAAATGGATAAGTGACCGTGTACATTCAACATAACTCACTGTGAAATTAAGTGACCCTGTTGTTATTGTCCATCCTTTTCAATGTATGTTATGTCAAACACATTAAGTGTTTAAGATGCTCCTAAAGTCTAAGACCATCTAACAAGTTGTAGAAATGTTATTTCTTTGTGATGACCAGCTCTGATATAAACCTTAAGATACTCAGTCCTGATTGGCTAAAAATGCCAAGGTTGGCTTGAATTTTGGAGCTGTGAGTCTCACCAATTTTGCCAAACATCTCTTGGTAAAAAACATCTCTTCTATCATATCAAGAACTTCCTTTTGGGGGTTTCTGAACTAGGACTGCAGAGGGAATAGTCATGATTTCAGGATTTCAGCATGGCAAGTGCCACAAGGAATTTGGAAGCATAGAATTTCTGAAATGAAATATGATAGACAAAAAAGTTAACAAAACATTCTTTAAGTTTTTTAAAAAAAGAGTGGATTCCTTTTTATATTTCAGTATTTTAAAATATTCTTTCCCTAACCAATCTTTCATTAAGTAGTTTGCAGACATCTCCTGTCACTGTCCTATTTATATAATGTACATTTGTTAATCCATTTTTGCAAACTATAAATGTTTATCCTTATCCTGAGGACAAACTAGTGAGAATTTTTGATGCTTATGTGTGGAGAAAAAAACTTTAGTATAAAAGAGTGCTGCTGCCTTTACAGGGGTAATTAACAGAATCTAAATTATTCATAGAGTAAGAGCCTCCCCTCTAAATATTTTCCTGCCCCTTGTTTGAGCATCAGCCTGAAAAAGATCCCTGAAAGTTGAGAGAGTAAGAGGCAGAGATTGCAGTCTCCCTGCGCTCCATTGAGGACAAAGATCCCAGCTCCCAGCCTTCAGAGTGTTCTGCAGTATTAGAAATAATAGAAGACAGTCTCATACATACACATTGGGATATGTGCAGTTGTCTCATTTATATGTTTTCATATACTTCAGAAATTGTAAAGCTAATATCCTCTAGTTTTCTATTTATAGATAGCAAAAAACTTTTTGTTTACTGGAGTTCATGTATGAATGAATGCAATGTCCAGCAAAAATCAGCAGATTGTATTACAGCTCATGTCTTTTTTATGTGCCTAAAACTTGTGAGATTCTTTTTGTTCATATATTGATGATGACAGTATGATTTTTTCAGTTAAAGTAATAATGAAATCTTATAAAGGGCTTGGTAATAATGGAAAATTTTCACAGTGATTGGTCTAATAAACCTATGCCAACAGCTCCCTCTATGTACCACATAAAGGATGCTAGCAAATGCATTGCATGGAATATATATTTCTCTTCCAGAGAAAGATATTATTAAGGAAAAGAATAATTTCTGTGTCACTTAATTTTGTCTACAGGGAAGATTAAAAAAGTTTCAATAAAAAACATGAATTGTTGTTACCTGCATAATTATAGTGATGCATTTTCCTGTTTAAAATTTCCTTGATTATTTACTGTATAACTCTGGCTAATTCATTCAATTTCCTTTCTAATCCCATTTGACATACATAGATTATTGTAATGTAGACAGTTCTTTGAGTACACAAAATGGAACAATGCAATAAAAGGACAGTAACTAATGTTATCTGTCTAAAGCTGGGAAAGGGAAGATGAGGGAGCATGGAGGATTATCTCTAATGAGAGCTGTACATCTGCTTGAAAGAGAGGGATACACTATTAAAGAAGAGCAGTACTGTTAACTGGGGACAGCACTAGAGAAGAAATAAAGAGGATTTTATCCTCTTTTAACTTGTTGCTTCTTTTCTGTGTGACAGCAGACAGGTGCCTTCCTCTCCCTATCCTCCCTTTCCTGTTTAACTCCTGAAATGTCAAAATGGTGTTGATCTTTCATCGTGGGCTGAAATGTGTCTGTCACTATGGGCTGTGCTTGTTAAATATAATTTAACTGATTACTGTGTGTCAGGAGAACTGAGAAACTCTCTGCACAGGTCTGTAAAAATAATGAAAAATGGGGATTTTTTTTTTCTTCTATTTCATAGCAGGTGATACCAGGTGATATTAACTTGCATTTTTCTAGGCTGAAGGATGCTTACAGACTCTGGTGCCCAGATGACACACAGGCAAGTTGTCAAACTGCAGACATTTGACTGTGACTCTAGCCATGGGTGGTGCCTGCACAAATTTGTCTTGATAGATGCTTTTTGCCACCAGCTTCCTAAAACTAACAGCAGAATTAGCGAGTGCTCTTAGACCTGAATTCAGATCGATTCCACTAAGTACTTTTTACTTAATTAACAGGAAGTGATCTGCTTGCGAATCAGGGAGAAAAATAAATTAAACTGCACTCATGGAAAACAAGCAACACCCTTTTTTCTTCTCCCTCTCTTTTTTTTTTTTTTTTTTTTTTTTTAATTTGTATGTTCACAGTAGGTTATTGGGCATTGGGCAAGTCTCTTGCCAAAGAATTTATCAATTACAGGATTACATTAAGGAGTCAGAACAGAACATAATCACCATGAGGAGGTTTATCTGGCAGAGTGGTTCAGATGTGCACACCAACGTTGTGCTGTTGAAGTTTAAAATTAAACTTTATTTTGTGTGGGGTTGAGGGAACGGAAGGGAAAGTAAGGCAAGGCAATGAAAAGCCTTGGAAGATTAGGTTCGCTCTGGATACTCTGTAATTCTGAAATGATGTTTTAGAAATTTCACATGGGATTTGACCACCAAACTGTGATAATGTGGCTGTGTTCACATACGAGCCCAAGAAGCTTTTCAGTACACATGTAGTTGTATGGGTAGAAAAGGGGAATTAGCCAAAGCTAAGGGATCCCTTCTGAAGTGCTGTTCCCACTTTTCCAGTTTTATCCTCAGTGTGTAAGCCCTTCCTGTGCATCTTTACTATAAACTAAACTTCTCTTTGTAAACTAAGTGGGTTCAGGGATGTCCGTTTAGGCGATCCACTCTTCTCCTCCCCAAAGTCTGCAGGATACAAATCTGCTATTCTTGTCTATAACCATGTCTTTTAGTTCACTGGCTCCTAGACACTACTGTGGAAAATATCCTTTTTTCTTTTCCCCTCCTAGTACTGTATCAAGATATCTGTGTTCCTCAGAAATTTTTCAGTTGAATTGGTAGAATCAAACAGAAAACAAAGCATTCCAGTCCTAGTAACTGAGGGACTCATGGTCCAGCCCACCACAGCACCCCACTGTCAGCTGCCCCTCCTGTGAGAGACGAGACTGTGGCAGTTTCCAGTGCAGCCAAACTTCTCCATCCCAGTCATCCTGCCAACATCTCTTATTTGGCTCTTTTTTCATCCCTTGCTGTCTCCTGTTCCCTTCAAACCAGTGCCCCTGTGTCACACACTCCCCCAAATGCCATCTGTGTGGTTTCTTTCAGACCACTAATGCAAAGCCTTTGGATAGCCCCCTATTTACTTGCTTCGGAGCTGCACTTAGAGGTCCCACTGCCTGAAACACTGCAATCAAGCTGACAACACAACCAATCAAGGTCTGACCTGCAGCCGTTTCCAAGGAAACTCAAGCCACTGCCACAGAAACAGATTGTACACAGTGGAAGGAAACATATATTTTGGGTGAAGGGGGAAAAAAATAAAAAGAGGCATTTCAGATTTTTTTCCCCTCAGTACTTCTGAGTTATTACAAAGCACTTCTAAAATAATAGTAATGAAAAATGCTCTTGTTAAGAAAGATTGAGTGATGATGGTCATGTAAGTACTTAAAGCCAGGCAAAGAGCCTCCAAGAAATGCCATGAGCTAGAGCTGACTGAGTGCTTATTCCTGTTTTGCTTCTGAGTCACTCCATAGCCCTTGCCAAGACTTTGCAGAAGAATTCCAAGTTATTCAGTCCATAGTTCCAATGAACAACAAGTCCAGATCAAAACAGGATGAATACCTGAAAAAGAGAACTTTGAAGAAAGCAACAAGTTTATCATGGCCATACTGGGAACCCAGAGAAAATAAACAGGCAAGGCCCCCTTTCTTTGAGGAAACACCACCACCACATTTAAAACTGATGAGTCTGCTAAGTGGATGTATTTATCAAGTGAGAGAGCTTTCAGAATTATCTTTTTCTTAGTGGAACAGTTTATTACATGTTGAGATTTAAAATTTACTTATAAAACAAGTAAATTCAAATTTGTTTCTGAATCAATGTTCAGCTGTTTGAACTCAGGGGGCATAAAGGAATAATCATATTCTTTGTGGGATGGCTGATGGGTGTATCAGAAGTTGCCTTCTGTAAACTGGGAGCCCTCATTTTTAATACAATTATCAGTGTAATGAGGAAAAAGTCACAGGATGTTTTTCACCAGAATGGAACTTTCCGCTTTCCATCCAGGTTGTTCAGAGACTTGTCCAGCCTGGCCTTGAACACTCCCAGGGATGTGGAACCCACAACTTCGCTGGGCACCCTGTGCCAGGGCCTCACCACCCTCACAGTAAAGAATTTCCTCCTAATATTCACTCTAAACCTGCTCCCTCTCAGTTTAAGGTCATTCCCCCTTGTCCTATCACCACACACCCTTATAAAAAAATCATTCTCTGGAATTCTTATGGTTCCCTTCAAGTACTGAAAGGCTTCAATATGGTCACCCCAGAGCCCTCTCTTCTCCAGGCAGAAAAATCTCAATTTCCAAAGCCTCTTCCTGGGTATAGTCTCTTATACCCAGGACGTGGTTAGTTACATCTCAAAGCAGACCAAATGGAGCATGTTCTAAATAGGGGTCTTGATTTCCACTGCTCCTGGAGGGAGCACAGAGTGCCTCATTCAGGGTTGGATGTCTAACTCCAGTTCTCTACATTCAGTTAGACAATTCTCCCATCACTGACTGGCAGAGTGGAGCTTGGAAGAGGGTTGCCAGCATCAAGGAGTGACTAAATAAAAAATTCTTTCAGATACATGTTGGGCAATTTGAAGAAAGGACTTGGGGAAAAAGGTGAGGTGGTTTTGTTGGGGAATGAAAGTCTCCTTTTGTACTGTTGTACTACTTTATAAAGACCTACCATGGAGGATGTAGAAAACTGAGTTTTTTCTGACTTTTTGTGATGACAATGAGAAGGGAATCTCAGGACGGAAAATGGAGCTAAGAACTTCTTCCTGTGGTTTTACATTGAGAAATACAACTTCACTCTGGATGTACATGGTTAACTCATGGAACCTCACCAATAAACCTGTGCAATAAATATATCATAATTAAATAAACATGAGCTCAACCTCAGTGTAATCACGGTTTGCAACCATGGGCAACTGCCTGTGATCTGCACCCAGAAAAAAAAAAAAAACAAAACAAATAACAAAAAGTAATATGAAGAGAAAGAGTGGTGTGTTGGAGGGAAAACTGAATACAGCAAGCAGTACTCAGACCAGCCAGTATTTGAACAAAAATGCTTCTGAAACAGGTTTTTTTTTCAAAGGAAGCAGTGCTTTTCTTCCTACTACGAGTGTCCATTGTTCCTCCAAAAACTCAGTTCTCTGCCAGGCACTTTCTGCTTTCAAGGTTCTGTTCTATCCATTATTGTGGCTGTACTGCAATATGTGACAATTAATAAGAACTGTGAATCAAAGCTTCCAGCTATGGTGAGACAGCAGATAGATTAATTAACAGGAAAAGAGCTTTTTGGGAGGCAGAGGGAAAAGAATCTTAGTCAGACTGCTCACATTCTAATAAGAAGATAGTTTTAACAAGAATAGTCCTGAGTTTCTCTCCCTAAATCTCTGATTGTGACAGTTACCTTTCACAGTGGCCATAAGATACATCAAATGGATCTAGGGAAACAAGATAAATCTTTAGCTTTTAGCCATCCAGTTTTATTTTTCTTCCTGGTGTCAGCAGTACACCATCATACATGGCTTTATCTCAAATGGAAGACTTTAAACTGTGGATCTTTTACAATGAAAACTCATTCTGCTTATGAAGAGTATAAAAAGACGTAGAACACAATCTCTCTATGTCCATAATTTGAAGTCAAGCATGTTGTTCAGACAGAATTGAAGGCTATGTGTTTGTGGTCCCCAGTGGCTGAGGAATAAGGGAGAAATTCAACTGCATTGCAATTAGTGTAATCAAAAAATTATGGATTTTTTTTTTAAATCAAGAGGCAGAAGTTGCTTTTTATGGACTGAAAACATTTAGTTCAAATTTGTGTTAAGAGAAATTTTCTAGTAGCCATTTAAGCGTGGTTCTTTATGTGCTTCCCAGTAGAATTTTCTCACTTTGCACAAATAATTTTTAGCAAATCATATAAAATGCCCATTGCCTTTTCACCATTGTACAACTCTAACAACATCTCACTGCCTTGAATTTCCAGTGGTTCCTGTCAAACCCTCTTAAGAAGAGGTTTCATTTAGACAGTTGTAATAGTTTGTGTCTGAAAGGCAAGAAAGACCCAGGGCTCCCTTTGTGCCAAGGAAGCTGAAACTAGGGTTTGGTTTCCTCTTTCTCCCATGATTTCTCACACTAACACTTATAAGATGCTTGAAAACAATGATGTTGCCATACAATATTATTTAGGTGGATGAATTTATCACCCAAAGTTTGTCGTTAAAAACAAACCAGACACCTTAGATCTGGTTATTTTCAAGGTTTCTGGTCTTTAGAGCTGTTGTCACTGTATCCGAATGGCACTGGGCCATGCAATTCATCAGCTCCTCAGCAGCATTACAGCAGACAGGAAAATAGAAAATGTAGGTTAATAGGGCTGGGTGGCTGACAAAGAAACATCAGTTATTGTAGCTGCTTCATTTTTTAAAGACAGATACAAAAACCCAGAGGTCTGGCTTCCATTCGTGTGTTTGTGTGTTCTGAGGGTGAAAGCACTTTGTGACTCTGCTTAGAAAAGAATGCAAAAAGTGAAGAACCAAAGAAAACACAAACCCCAGAAAGTCCGATTAAGATATTTACCTAGAAGGAAAGTCCCAAGTTTTTGTCATGCCATTGATTTGTCGAGCCATTGGATGAAAATAGAAAGAGCACAGAAGCAGGCAGCTCAAACCAGGGCTCCCCACTTTTGTGTGACCACGGCTTGAAATTGTCCTGCCCCTCCATCCCCTGCCACATCTTGGTTTCCTTTCCTTGAAGGTTGCAGGCTTAGGTGGAATAAGTAGTCTCAGTTTAGGAGGAATAAGGTCTCAGCTCATCCATTCTTCTGGAGTTCTATCAAATGCAGGAGCAGCTGGGGAGTATGAACTCCTGCCCCTTTTGGGGATAGTATATAACCCAGGATACACATTAGTACATAAAAGATAGACAGAACTGTGTCTTTCTTCTCCAGTTATAAGAATCTATTCCAGATTGAATTCCAGGTTCATGGAGAGTCTCCTCTGGTGATCTGACTGAGATGCTCTGCTTCACACAGAGCTGAAATTCAGATGCAACATGCAGACCTGCATGATGCATCTGAACTAGATCTGCATAACTTCTTATTTGATATCTTCTGTCTAAGTTATGTGGCTGTTATCCAGCACTAATGAGGGCACTTAGGTGTGTAATTTTGATCTTGGATTCTGTTTTTCAATCTGTGTCCCTTAAAGTTAGTCAATACAGAATGCATTCTTTGTTGGACCTGCCCCTTCATTTGTCAGGTGTTGTGAACTATAAAGCAGTGATAATTAGAAATTCCCAAAACCTGCAGAAAATTATGAAGACACTTACATTAAAAAGTGAGAACTGTCCAAAGTCTGAAAAGACAAATAGAGCAGCATGGAAAGTAATTTTTCCTAGCCTATTAAAATTCTGTAGAATTCAATAGTGAATCTGCTCTGTGCTGGAATGAAAACATGAGAGAGATCTGTCCCACACTGATCAGGGCAGGACACTCACCAGGTTTTAGCTCTACTGTAACATCCACAATTTGAGCCAGTTAGAGATAGACTTTCCACTTTATCCATCTCTACAAAGTGCCTTGGTTGTGCTTGGTGACTACTCCAGAATGAGTCTCTTACCACAGGTCTGTTGTAGCAGTGGTTCAAGCTCAGAGAATGACATATCCCCTGAAGAATTTCTGGGGGCCTAGAAAGTGAGGCCCTTCTGAAGGTAGAGTTAAGACTGGCCTTGGAAAGGGAGTCGAACTCCCCCCTCCTGCCCCTCAGTTAACAATGGTATCTTGTGTCTCACTCTTTCCTCCCTTACTCCTGTCCCCTTAGGGTGGACACTGACCCTCTGACCCTTCCCCTTTCCTCCCCTGTACCATTATGAGATAAGTTGTAACCCTCAGAATAAAAGGCTGAAAGTTGGGCCAGTCCAGGGTCTTTTGCCCCTGAACCCAAGCAGAGCAGACCCTCGTGTCTTGTGTCTGATTTTGGGTTCTGGGCAAGGGACCACTCTCTCTCTCAGCGGCTCTCTGGCTTTTGGGACAGTGGCCACCATCCCAGGGAAGCCCGGCTCGCGGCGAGGGGAAAAGAAGTCCCTACCTGAAGTTGACTTAACAAAAAGGAAACTTTCAGAACAAGCCGCCGAGCCGCCGGCCGTCCCTGTGGCCAGCTGTCCGGCCCTCGCCAACGGCCACAGGCTGTGATGTATTTTCTGTCTGAAGTGTTTCTTTGAGCACCTCTGGGCAAAGTTCGGTAGTGCACAGCAGATCTTTTTGAACAGTCACTTAACAACTTACCAACAAGCTCTAGGAAATGGAGCCTGTCCAAAGATTTTGGCATTCATAAAGGTATTTCCTCTTTGAGAAATATATATTTTTCACAGGTAGAGAGTATGTTTTAGAATTTTTTATGCTGAAAACCAGAACAAACTTTCCCAAGGCTACTACCAGGTCTATCAAGATAGGCATTTACCAAAGTGGATGACAAAGCCTGTCTTTAATTTCAACTTTCTTCTTAGCTCTCTGTTGGAGAAATATGTTAACTGGATGTACAAAAACATAGTTAAGAATTTTTGATCTTTGCTGAAATCCAGCCTCCGAGTATGTTTAGGAAGATAAACAGGAACAGATTGCATCAAATTTACAGAAAAGAGAAGTAGCAACACCCATTATGCCACCAACTCATTTCACTCTGGCACCAGGAGTCTACCCATTGGACACATTATATTTTTCTAAAAACACATTGATTGAATACAGTGTGAGGTTTTGTTTGCTGAAATTCATTGCTTAGAATTATTCCCAGGCTATTTGCTATTATTATGCCCTCACAATTTCTTTGGTTGTTTTGCTGCTTCTCTAGTTGATAACCCTGTTATTCCCCCATGCTTAATCCTCCCCTGGACTCTGCTGCTTGATTGTATGGGGGTGTTATCACCACTGATTGACTGGCCACGTCTTTTAGTCCCTTTCTGTTTGTGTGGGTAGGGGGTTTAAAGCACTGAAAAGAAGGATTAGAAGCAGGTTTACCGCCCATAACTCTGCACTTAGGTGACTGACGTCATGGTAATTAGACTTTGGCAAGTTCCCTGTAATACCATTGCATGGTTATCATTACAATTTAAAATCCAAATGGGTTCTCTGCATACTGTAGTTATTTCCAACATATTTTTATTTTGTTTCTCTCCTCACTGAGTTAAAAATGTCTTTTACTTCTTTAAAGAGTTTTTGCTGGTCTCTGCCTACACCTGATTGTGTCTCAGTTACAAAATTCCTCTCCTGGTTTGCATAATCATAGGTTTATTCCCTTTTCTCATCTTTTTCGTCATAAATTCTTATGTGTGGTGTCTGACCTGCCTGAGAGAAAATCACCACATTACCTGCAAATAAGCTCGACTGCCTTTGACACCAGGCAACTCTCAGATTGATTTTCAGCAATAGTTATTCACACACAAAACCTCAACAGCCTGGCACCTGCGTGTATCGAGCCCTTTTGGGTAGCCCTTGTTTCTGGCCATACTCCTGGGTCAGAGAACAAACTGCTGCTGTTGATTCTATCCATTTGCCATCATCTCTGGGGAGTAAAGAGGGAGCGCAGCTACAGAAGCAAAGGTTAGGAAAAATTCATTAAACAAAAATAATGAATCCCTCCGTTCCTTAGCACCAGTTCAACAGAGATATTTAATTACTTGCTGGTCTTTACTCATATCCTCTTAGTGAGTATGTGTTTATGAACTTGTGGTGGATTGGAATGGAATAGAGTTTGAATTCAGCATTTAAGATTAAAAAAAAAAGGAAAAGGAAAAGGAAAAGGAAAAATACAAATTAAACTTCTGAAATTATTGTGACAATCTTAAAGTAAAAAGATTTCAACTGGTTTTGGGATAGCCATCTGATAATTTTGGTTTTCTTTTTACTAAGGGAAAATTTAATTGCTATCCAGCAGTGAGTTATGAATGTTTCTTTATCAGCGGGAATAGGATATCTGTGAACATAAATTTGCCAAAGGGCACAGCTACTAAGTCCTTTCTTCTGTCTCTTCTTAAGCATTTTAAAGACAATTGCATTTTACTTTGAGATTGTCAAGGAGGTACTTCTAAGGTTTGCAGCTCTGTTTATTTGTTTGTCTCTACTAAATAATGCCTGTACAAAGTCCTAGAAAGATGAGAAAAATGCAGCAACACTTGAAAATTTTCCTTGAGAGACTTTTGCTCCGTTGTCACCCTCTTTTATGTATCTAGGACTTTCCTAAGTGTGAATTTGTATCTTTGTCAATCCACAGCTCCTTGCAATCTTTTTCATAGAATCTTGAAATAAGAGAATCACAGAATGGTTTGGGGTTGGAAGAAATCTTAAAGATCATCCAGTTCCAACCCCCCTGTCATGAGCAGGGACTCCTTCCACTGATCCAAACCCCATCCAACCTGGTCTTGAACACTTCCAGGGATGGGATATATGATGCTTACAGAGAAAAAGAACAAACAGAAAGACAACAGAAGAAACTGAAAACTTTTCTGCCAATGCCACCATTTAGTCAAACCTGGCTTACTGGTGTGCAGTGTGGTGTGCAGCTGTTTCATGAAAAGTCTCAGCATTTTTTTCAAGGTTAAAACATTTATCTATTCTGCTGATGCTCCTCAACTGAATGTCCCACATGTTGGTTGACTGCCTCAGGAAAGGGCAGGGGGAGATGAAGGACATAAAAGTTATAACACAATCTAAATATCTTAGCATTCATTAAAAGTTATTAAGATCAGAGAGATACTTGTGTTCAGCTAGACAGGGGTTAAGTTTTTGGGTTTTGTTTTTCTCCCCTCTAGAATGAATTTTTTCTTATTAGTTTTTTCATAGACAGAGAGTGAGTAATGGCACAACTTACCCACCAATATCTTTTCAATAGCACTGTGGGGGTTCAGTGGTTTATTGGACTATAGGTCTATTGGGATCCAGGAAATGGAGGGTTTATTTCTGTCACTTGCTAATTGCAAATTATCTCTATTTCTGCTTCTCAGTTTCTTTTTACTGTCTTTCTGTAGAACAGGGAGAAAGGTACTGCTTGCTTTGTGAGAGGTCTTCAAGATTTCTAGCATCCTGATATTTTTAAGCATCTAAGTTTCTAAATACCCTAGTTAATTTGTTGAATTAAAAGCCTTCAAAATTAATCATTCTTAAGAAATCTGAGTTCATTTTCTGCTTGGCTGATTATTTCTGTGTTTTGGACAGTCCTGTGTTTTTTCTGTCAACATGAGAAAACTCCCATGAAGCAACTTTATTAATGCATCTAAGAAATGAAGCACTGCTGTTCTCACATTTGATAGCATAAATCTCTTCACTTCTCAAAAAACATCTGTGTCTGCTCCAGTAGATGATTCTGATGTTGTTGTGCATCCTGTGATTATTATTATGGGATGTTTCCATCTGGTCCCTGTTTGGAATATAATATGACACTTCCCTCAGTGTCAATCTTTCCATATTCTTGGAATATAACTCTTTCATAACTTGCTTTTGACCCAAGGATTTTGTTTGAAATAAAAGGGTTGATCTTCCTGATAACACCATGAATTTCCAGGTGAAAAATAAAGCAAAACACGAAAGTACCATTTGTTCTTTTTCCTTCCAGTTAGGTCTGGGAAGAGGTTGTCTGACATCCATTACCTGACTCAGGACAGATTTATAGGATGTTAATGCCCTTTACATTGCTTTTCAGCTTGTCAGAGCTTAAACTCTGAGCCAAGTTCTCTTAAAAGGAGACCAAAAAGAAACAAAAGTAATGATGAAAATAAATATTATGGAAAGCCTCTTGAGATAGTCTGTTCTCTCTTTATTTTTTCTATATTTCAGTTTTGCACCAATAAAACACAAAGGATAAGAAATATATCTGAGAGTCATGGAGCTTAGGGGACTCCAGTGAGTAATAGCTGCAAAATGAAGATGTTTCAGAGGTGTATCCTCCCCACAAAGGCACAGGATAGCCCCTGCCTATCCCAGTGCCTGCTATTGCAATAGTTGCTGCTCGGAATCATCCTTTGAAGGTTGTTTTGTGACCTGGATGAAATTAATTTAGCACCCACCAGCAATTACAGTGCTGACTGCTCTCTCCTTTATATAAAGCCATATTGGCAGTGGTTTGGATCACCTCTGATGCCTCAGAGACAATATGTGCATGATGAACTCTTTTACAGCTCCACTGCCAGTTTCTTTCCTGCCATGCTACAGCGGAGTGATGAGAAACCAGATCTAAACTTGCATTGCTCTTTCTTACTCCCTGTCTCTCTTGGGATGTCAAAACATTGGATATGTAGCGGTTTTATTTATTCTATTAAATTTTAATGTTTTCCAGCACCAAGACCACCCTCTATGCTATGACTCACAGTCACACTCAAACCCCTTTCCTTCAAAGGCAGCACAGTTGATTTCCAGTTGTCTGTTGGAAATAGTCCCTGGTCTGTGCTCAGGCTGTGTCTGGAAAATCTTGGAGGATATTTGTTTCCTCTCATGGAAACATTACCAGGGATTGCTTTGGCAGTCTAGTAGCTTGAGGAACATTTTCTGGTATAATCTAATTTAACAGTGTTGATGGAGCCAGCCTGTCCTTGCATCACTGCAGAATCAAAGTGAAATCCTTTTCTGAGCACATCACTGGATAATAATGCACAAAGATGTGTCAAGATGGTCCATAAAATGATTATAATACTTATACCATCCTGTTTGTGTAACACATGAAATTTTAGGGGCTGCTATTGAAAATGCTGGTCTCAATTTTGAACTAAAACTTAAAAGGAGGGTTAGAGGAGAAAATTACTGTATTGGTTTTGGCTGGGGTAGTGTTAGTTTTCTTCACAGTAGCTGGTTCAGGGCTGTGTTTTAAATTTGTGCTGAAAACTTCTTTGATAACACAGGGATATTTTTTTCTGATTGCTGGGCAATGTTTACACACAGTCCAAGCTGTTTCAGCTCCTCACCTGACCCCACCAGTGAGGAAGCTGGGGGTGCACATGGAGCTGGGAGGGGACACAGCCAGGACAGCAGACCCCAAATGACCCCAGGGATATTCCATAACATGTGGCACCACACTCAGCAATAACAACTGGGGGAAGAAAAAGGATGTGAGGGACTTTCAGAGTGCTGCTCTTTGTCCCCAGGTCACTGTTATCCATGATGAAACCCTGCTTTCCTGCCTGCCCATGGAGAGCACCAAATTAATTCCTTAATTTGTTTTGCTTGTGTGTGCAGCTTTTGCTTTACTTATTAAACTGTTTTTCTCTCAACTCACAAGTTTTCTCACTCCAAGCCTGCTGAATCTCTCCTCCATCCAGCTGGGTGGGTGAGTGAGCAGATGTTTGGGGCTGAGCTCCTGCTGTGGCTAAGCCATGACCCTGATTGACTGGGATTTGTGAGATGCCCCACTAAGGCTGTTGGACCATGTCATGATGTGAGCCTCAAGCAGACAGAATTGCACTGGACAGAATATCATGAAAAATTATAAATATTCTGACAGGAATTAAAACCCCTTCAATAATACATTAGCCAGTTTTACAAAGTGGTGGTACAGAAGGATCTTCTGCAATGGGGAAGTTGTGCCTCAAACACTTCCTTTCACAATAAAATTTCTTTGTATTTGCACTTGGCTATGTCAGTCTTATTTTCAAAAGTAATAGACAGGAGACTCTTTTCTCTTTACACTTCAGGATGGTTGGCACTTTTGTGTGACATCTGAGGAGTGACAAAAGCCTACTTCAGGTAACAATTGACGCTTTTTTAAAATTTGATTCTATTTCCCTGAATCTCCCCATTACTAATGTGAAAAAAAACATGTCCTGGAGTGACTCTACTAGCAGGAAACTCTTTCCAGACTGGCAGCAAAAATCCACCTAATCAGAGAAAAGCACCAGATCAAACAATTAAAATTTTAAAAAGTGAGCCATTTTCCTGTCTTAGAGATTCAAATTACCTAGTGAAATGGCTATGATCAGTAGTTAAAAGAGAAACAAAACAAGAAATGGCCAAATTAAATGGGGGGAAAAAAAGGTTAAAAAAAACCCATTTATGAAGCAGACAGATAATTTCAAACAGCTTTCATACCCGGAATAGGGCACCATTACAATGAGAAAACCTTTAATTATGTTGTAAAGGTCTGATATTCCACTGAAATGTCATTTCAAAATAAACTTCTAACAGTTAATTATCAGTGATATTTAACTTGTGGGAAAATTAAATATCACCACATACTCCTGTGATCATTTTATTGCTTTTGTAGACATTTTAATATTTTAATGGTTTCCAAGTAACAATGAAAAAGGCATGCCACCAAGTCTGTTTCCTTGGCTTTCTGTAGATAATCATATAACCTTTTCTTTGTGTTCTTCATACAAAACAGACCTCTGAGTCAGCAAGGGACAGCAATGAAAGGGAAAATCTTTGGGAATAAATATGGGCATAAACATTGCTCTGATTCCCTTAGCCAGCACGATTCCTGGGAAAGAAGTTTTATTAACTGTGGTAACTGGAAATACAATGCTGAATGAACAAATATTGAAGCCCTATTAGCATTCAGCTAGAAAACCAGGTGAATGTGTAGTGTTCCAGTCAGTGACCTGTGTGTTATCCAAAGCTTAGAAAACGCGCTGAGCAATTGGACCCAAGGATGCAGTGACCCTGATCAGGCACAGGCTGGAAGGCTGGAACAGGAAACCTCCTGTGCTCTTGTATAAATCAATACTCTACAAGCTCAAAGGACTGGGATTGTCAGGAAAAGGTATGAATTTTAGGGCCAGACGTGACTATTATGCGAATGACTATTCAATCAGAGGTTTTGATTGAATTGGCTCTAGAAATGGATGGGTCCAACTCGCCTCAACTGGCTGGGTGTTATTAATCCTTCTCCAGGGTGAGCCAATGCAGCATAAATCATTAAAGGGGCTTGGCTCAAGAAGGTTGGTTTGTCCCTCAGTGCAACATTTATTTGCCAGCTTTTAGCTGTTGCTGCCAGTTTCAAATATTGTGCCACCAGGAGCTCCAAAATAAATACTATTATCTTAAAATATTCTAATCATCTTGAGATGAACATTATAAACAAGAGTAGGAAAAGGATAGAAGAGAAACTGTAAGACCCATATTGGTCTTACTGTCGTGTTGAGCATTAGCTGAGATGCTTGTCCAAATTCTGATCTCCAGGGCCTTTATGTAAAGTTAACATTAATGAGAAAACATGACAAAAATCCTGGAAATAAAAGGTAATGAAATGTCTGATAAAGTCAAAAATCTCTTGCATGGAATCACAAAACGAATAATTGTGATTGTTCTTATCAACTTAACTTCAGAGATACTTGCCATGGTAGTGGGAAACCCATCTAATACTTCAGTGTGTGAAGAGAGCAAAAAATGCCTCTGAGCTAGAACTTGCAGAACTGTTCTTGACTCTTTTGATGTGAATAGACTTCTGCATTTTTCATCAAGTTGTGTGGTGTCCTAAGGTCATATTACTTAAATACTCAAATATCCCCCAGGTTCTCTCCTTAGTTCCTGTTGCGTAAACCAACAAACTCCCCTCAGCAGCACTCTTACAATAAGGGCAGCTAAAAAGGCACTGATGCTGTCAGACACAAGGTTGTTTGAGAGGCAGGAAGAGTAGCCAGTGCCTTGGAAATTATGCTATCAGTAGAATAGCAGAATCATGGAATGCCTTGGCTTTAAGGGACCTTAAAATCATCCAGCTCCAACCCTCCTGCCATGGTGGATTGGTACATCCGCGCCCATGAAATTAAGTTTTTCAGAATACAAGAAAGACTGCTTTAGGAAGTGTTTTATTTGCCTTGGAGCTTCCTGGTAGTAAACCTTTTATGTTCACATGCTCAAGGTCTGTTGAAAATCTGCTCCCATTGAAGCAGTATGAGGTCTGTCAGGTAATTCGCTCGTACACAGGTGGCATCACAGACAGTGTCACTGGCATTTTAAAGGGCTATTTGAGAATCTAGCATTAAAATGAAGAGAGAGGCAAAAGAAATTGCTAGAGCACTTTTTCTTTCTCTGGTAAAAACTCATGGTAATATCCAGAGGTCTGTTAGAATAATCATAGCATTTTCTCCCTCTCTTTCTGAAATTCAGGTCCACGTCCAGTGAGAGATCTCTGACAGCCTTGAGAGTTTGCTGCTTTGGACAATTTCCAGCCCCAACACCATCTCCCTTCCCTCCCCAGAGGCATTCATAACATCTCTTTTCCTCCTAAAAGCCTTTTTGTCCTTAGTTCTAAATGCCAGGTCTTAGCACTAAGCCAGATATTCAGGGAGGTGTGAACTGGAGTCAATTGATCTGTGTGGATTTATCTCTGCTAAAGATTTTTTTTTACCGTTATTTGTCAAACAGAGTCTCAGTACTTTTTGTGGCAGGGGAGAAGCACAAACAATCTAGAGTGGAGGTGAAGTTGGTGTTACTACCTAAACCATCTCATCTTTGACACTGGACTACGCTATTACTTCAGAAAATTTCACTGTATATACACCTTTGCAAAGATATGTTTAACTATGCAAACTAATGGTTATAGAGAATTATACATTTATTTCTACCTTTTCTTTTTTAACTCTTTACTTCTGCAAGAGGTTGTAGTCTCCTATCACTCAAAATTATTACAAAGCCAGGTCTCATGTTTTTAATTCTTTGGGTCCCCAGATAAAATTCTGTTGCAGAATTAGATATGAAAGGCAAGGAAGAACCAGGCACTTACTAATGCATGGGAATGGTTTGGAGTGTTTTGAACTACCTTGTTCCATCAAGGTCAACAGTTTAAATTTCCAGAGAATGTGGATTTCCAAAGAAAATCAACAATTGCTTTCAATCTATTTTGAAACATTTTCATTCTAAATCTTAAAACCCTCAGAGAAATGTTTCTTGTTAACTTTGTATTTTGAAAGGCATTAAACAAAACTTGAACTAAGATAAACAATTGAATGTTCTCTAAAGTAAATAATAAATTGTTGCATGGAGAACAGTTTTCATGCGTTTGTAGTATTTTTTTAATGGAAATAATATTATTTGTGAGTTTATAAACATATAAAAATGGTTACACAAACACTAAGAAAATTCCAAAATATTGAATATTATATGTTGGCTAAAACTGTGATTCTAGAAGTAGGGAAAGACAACAATAAAAATAAGCTTAATTTAACTTAAAGCCATTTTTCCCGACCTTCTTGGAGTTTGAGAGAGAGGCAGTGAATGAGACAAAGCTTAATATCCAGAAATAGATGAGCAGTTTTTCTGGGAGTGATTCTCAACTGGCTGAAGACTCTGAAAGTCTCATTGTCTCACTGAGAACACCTTAATTCAGAGCAATAGGAAGCTTTATGTGTAGCATTTCTGGCTCTTCCACAATTGTTGCCATCTCTAGAGTGATATTTGCAGGAAGTAGTGGAAAGAAAACACTCAGGGCAGCTCAGAACAGAAACTATTGGGTGAAAAATATTGGTATGAACTGAGCAGAAGAGAAAACAGAATAAAAATGATCCATCCTGAAATCTCATGTCTAAATCAATGTTTTTTCACAGTTCTTTTATGTTCACTACATTAACGGTCTTCAATCTTATACCTTTTACCCCCTTTTTAATATGATATTAAGGAACACAGTAGAAGTTATTCCGACTTAAATTGTGATCAGATATTTTTCTCACATTAGTAGGAGACAGAATATTCCGATGTTCAGATAAACTTAGTCCCTCTTTCCCCCCAGTTTTTCCTCTCATGTCTAAGATGTTATTTGGGAAACCTCTGTAAAGGAGGTAGTCAGAACAGTTATACTTAGATTTAGAAAATTAAAATGAAGAAGATAAATGGGTGTTACCACTAAAAATTCCTGAGTAGTCCTTTTCTTGCTAAAATTAACATATCACTAACGACAGTGAAGACATATATTGGAGAAGAAAAGGCTTCAGAAAGACCTTATAGAAGAATTCCAGTAAATAAAGGTTCACAAGAGAGATGGAGAGAGACTTTTGTCAAGCGTATGGAGTGATAGGACAAGAGGAAATGGTTTTAAGCTGAAGGAGGGAAGATTCAGGTTGGATCTTGGGAAGAAATTCATTACTGCAAGGGTGGTGAGGCCCTGGCACAGGGTGCCAAGAGAAGCTGTGGCTGCCCCATCCCTGGAAGAGTTCAAGGCCAGGCTGGACAGGTCTTGGAGCAACCTGGTCTAATAGGGGGCTGAACTAAGGTCCTTTCCCACCCAAACCAGTCTAAGATTCCATAATTCAAGATTCACAGGCAAGTCTCTGCATACACACACACACACACACAACACACAGAACTGAGGTCAGTGGACCTCCATCCATTCATGCCACTTGTGGATCTCTCCATCAGAAGGGAATGATGTTGTCTAAGATCAACCTCATTAATTCTGTGAGCAGCATAGAGCATGATTTTAACTTGAGAAACAACTCCCATTGATACTGAAAAAATACTGAAAAAACTGCAGTGGATTTATTGGATGTGCTTTTTGTTCTAATCCTGTCAAATGAAAGGTTGAAGTAAAAGAAGCAGCTGATTGCTCAAGAAACTTGGGCCAGGCATGAATGGTATTTAAAAAACCCCATGGTTAACAGCGGAAAGAGCTAACGCAAACAATATTGGGAAAGGGGTAGGCGATGCTCAGAAGTAGAAACATATAGTAGTGAGGTATAACTGCAAGACTCAAAGGACTTGAAAGAACTGGTTTGACTTTCTGTCCTCCATCTGCCAGGATGAACCCCTAAGTACAATAAAGGTTGCCATTTCCAGCACAGTTTTGTGGTTCCAACCTTCTGGCAAACATATAAAAATTCCATTAAAGTGCGAGCCAAACTCCTGTCAACAGCCAAGGAGAAGGATGTAGCTCTGGCTCCTCTAATTTCGCATACAACCCAGATGGAAGTGCAAGCACTTCTATGTTGCAGTGCCAAATAACTCTCACAAGGCTTATATTATCTTTTCTTCGTCTTGCCTCAGACAAACTTCCCTGCTTCTGGGGACTCCGCAGCTGTGTGAACTCCAGCAAAAGGCTGTGCCTGGCAAGCCAAGTCCTGGGGATTTGCTTTCCAGCTTCAGTAACGATGCTTCCCGTCCCTCACAGTCCCATCAAGGGCTGTTCAACCAGGAAAAGCAGCTGCAGAATCTTCTCAGATTCTTTAAAGCCATATTTAAAGGCAAGGTGCCTCATTTTCTGGAAGCAAGGTGCATTGCAAAAAAGAGTACACCAAAACAGTAATGTGATAACTGCCTAGGAGAAAAGTGGAGAAAATAATATGGGGAGGCTGTAAGAGGAGAATTGAAATTTAACAGAGATAATAGCTTTTAAACGTGAACCTGTGATTTAATTTCATTGTTTTAACCTCGCCTCTGGCATCCTTTGTTCTGAAAAAGCAGTTTGAGCTCCAAGTTTCTGTAGATCAGAGGATTAAGACAAAAAAAGTGGAGATTGTTATGCCAAAATCATTAACATCAAAAACACTCATGCCTATAAATAGTGTTTTATTAGAGATACTTTGAGTAATATTGACTAATATTATCCCTTCCTCATAAAGCCAAATGTTGATATGACAAAAGAAGTGACCTCCAAGTAAGGACCATATCAATTAAATCCATTTTACCTTAGTACTGGATATGCTTTTTTCCCCTTCTGAAAAAGAATAAAAGTATTCTTCATAATTTGACAGCATGATGACTGAGCTAGTATTATTCAAGGGGTAGAGAAAAAAGAGGGAGGTAATATAGATTTGTAGTTTGACCAGGCAGGTGTAAGAAGAAGAGTCTTGTTTTTAACTCAGTCAATAATGGGACGACATTTCTGATATATCAATCAAGTATTAGGATGTATGAACATTTTGTTTCCTGCTTTCAAAATCAAATTCTGGAAATATTGTCCTCCCTTGAATGCATAACTTCTGGACAGAAATACCTTTGGTCTTAAATATCATAGGTTTGGATGTGAGAGAGAATAGTGTGATCAATAATCTCTGGGGCTTGTGTAATTGTACAGAATGTGCCTTTTTCCCATGGTGACTTCAAGACTGAAAGAACCACCTTTCTGTTCTGGGACACCTCTACAGCTTTTCCTAAGGAAGACTTGGCTACAGGAAACTCTTCACCCCTCAGCCAACATGGGCCTGGGGTCTTTGTGCATCTCTCCTTGCTCTCATGTCAGAGAGAAGATAACTTGGGTTCTTCCTTGCAGAGAGGACTGAAGTTCTTGTTAAAAGAACACTGATATAATTTCATGCATTGGAATTCACAGTCAGCCCCCAGCTCAGTCTACACATAAGCTTTTGGAAAAAAGATGCCCAGGATTACAGCTTAGGCCACGGAGACTGTTGGAATTCAAGAAACAGCTAAGATCATTTTTCAGAGTTATGCTGTAGTTCCAACAGTAGCAACCTTAAACATAAAATCAATAGCCTGTCCTGCCACAAATTTCATCCATTCTCCTAAACAAGTTGCATAGAGTGTCTATATCTAGTGGTACATCTTAAACCAGAAATAAAAGAACACATCCTTTTTTTTTTTTTTTCCCTCAAAGAGGTAGTAGCAAAAAATTCATGAAAACTGTAAAGGTGTTAAAATAGGCAACCATATGGAAGATATCTGTGCTTGTGTGGGTAAAAGGGCAGCTTGTTTTGATAATTTTGGTTGCACTGAGCTGCACTGATGCTCTCTTAGGCATATGAGGGATATAATTTTATGTCATTCACATTAAGTTGAGATACCTTGAAAAGTAACTGATTTGAAATGTGATACATAAATCTAAATACCCCTTACTTAATGACACATATAGTTTTTACAGTTAAATTATTTAGTTAACAGGAAAAAAAAATAAAGAATGGCAGGGAATTTTCTGCTTCATTCCACCCTGGCAGCAATAAATAAGACTCTGTTATTAGTACCTGTCTCTAGAAGCTGTAGCATCATTTTCAAAGCCACTAGATGTGTATAGCAGGATGTCAAATCAGAACCAATGGGCCTGGAAAATTCTTATACATCCTTTTGCCAAAAGTAAACTTTATTTTAAAGAATTTAGTGTTAAATTGTTAATTTATAATTTAGAGTGGCAAATGTATTGATTTCTGTAAGAGCTACTTTTTCTCACAAATAGATTTTAATATTTCAATCTTAAATTATATTTGGACATTTCCTTTTTAATGCCTACATCTGGTGACTGCTCTGAGATGGGTCACTTCAGTACAGCCCATCATTTATGAAGAGTCTTCCTTAGAAATCTCATTTTTTCCATTCTGTGCAAGCTGCCTGGCTACTGTGACTTATTGCTAACTGAGGACAGGGTTCATGAGTAGCTGCTGGGGTGACCTGAAGGAATAAACCTCAAACCTCCAAAAGAAATAAAGTCTTTTACTGCCTGACTGATTGATGGTAATAATCACACACACTCATGCAGCACTATTATTTCAGCTGTTATTATTTCAGCCTGTAAGATAGGGCTGAAATTTCAGGCAAGAATAAATATATATATATATATATTTTATAAATGTCATCTAGGAATAAGTATGACCCAAAAGATAAAAAACATCAGAGAATAGGAATAACCAACATGCACCATGTTCCAGATTCAAACAACCATTAAATCACTGGATTCAATGAGATAAATTTCAAACAAAGACTATGGAATGATCAGAAGACTAAAGTCCCATAGAAAAGAAGGAAAGACTGATTTGAAAGGGCTTAGGAAATGAGCAGGATCTGGGTACTTGACAAAAGCAAAAAGATGGGAAGATGTCACAAAGTTTAAGTGGAAAATGTGTTCTTCTTGGTCGCAGAAATCAGTGCATGTCCAATGGATGTTCATTTGCCACAAAAAAAAAATCTAAAATAAAGAAAATTTAATGTTAAGAAAAGGTTTTTGTAATAAGGTTAGTGAAGCACAAATTATGTTTTCTCAGTTGTTTACAGAATCTTCAACCCCCCGCCCCATAAACAGTTTTAAACAGACCAGAAAAGGAACAATGAGACATGATATAAATATGGTTCATTTCATCTCAAGAAAATGAATTTTCTAGAAAGCCTTTTGCAATCCTTTCAGGACTGAAGAATCTATGGCTGAACAAGAAAAATGAAATTAATAAAACTGGATTTTTTTTTCAGCATTTAGTGCCATTTCTGCCAGATGACATTTGCTACCCTCAGCACAACATCTGTCAAAAAAAATAAATTCAAAGAACATGTTCAGTCTTTAACCTACTGTGCTTTTTAAAGACAGCACCGAGGTACCTCAGCAGCCAGAAAATGATGAGCTGTTTGAGAGGAAAACAGTCATTGAGTGAGAGGGAGAAGGAAGTCCTGGAGAATGCAGCTCACTGAGCTGTTAGACACATTATCTGTGACTGCAGGTTCACAGAGCAGATAATCAGGCAGCACATACTGTAATCTGGAACAAACCCTTTGTTTCACATTAGTGCTAATACAAACTCATCTTACAGATAAGTACTGCCTTCTCAAAGACCATACATAATCATAATTTTCCCAGTTTCTGCCATGGCTTGTTTTGTGCATCAAAGTCATCTTTGTTTTTCTTTCTATTCACCAAAGTTTGGTGCAAGAAATGTCACAGGCTATCTGCAGCATGCAAGTGAGAAACTGAGACACATCCCAGACACTTGATTCTGTGTGCAATGCAGGGAGCTGTGACTTGCTTTTCTTCAGGGCAGACAAGCAGTGAGTTCACTGCAATCTGATTGCTGAGTGATACTCATTCAATGTTCCTAAACATGCCAAATATCTCCTGCTTCTCTCTCCCATGCCAGTATCATTTGCCATTTTTCTTATTTTCCTTTTCTCTTTCTTTTCTTTTTCTTTTCTCTTTTCTTTCTTTTCTTTTCTTTTCTTCTTTTCTTTTCTTTTCTTTTCTTTTCTTTTCTTTTCTTTTCTTTTCTTTTCTTTTCTTTTCTTTTCTTTTCTTTTCTCTTTTCTTTTCTCTTTTCTTTTCTTTCTTTTTTCTTTTTTCTTTCTTTTTTTTTCTTTTCTTTTTTCTTTTCTTTTTCTTTTCTTTTTTCTTTTCTTTTTTCTTTTCTTTTTTCTTCCCTTCCCTTCCCTTCCCTTCCCTTCCCTTCCCTTCCCTTCCCTTCCCTTCCCTTCCCTTCCCACAGCACAAGAGATCAATTCTCAAATCAAGATGGTGCTCTCTTTTATGTTTTAAAGCAAAAGACCATCAGGTCTTGCAACCTCTGCCTAACTCAGAGAACAAAACTGCTGGTGCTTATCTAACTTTTTTCAGATATTACTAAATGGCTTCTCAACCACTTCCTGCAGCACCAGGCTCCTTCCTGGAGAGTTATTCATGCACAGAGTAAATACACGCACCCTTTTAAACTTTGTTACTTTTAATTTCATCTGTGGTGGAGGTGGAGTGCGCTGTGTCTCCCAAAACAACTCATAAGTTATGAAGGTTTATTTTAAAAAAATGGACAGAAACTCTTTAAAAAGAAAATAATTTTCCCTGTCATAACTACAAAGAGAACTTGTAATTGAAGCCTGTTGTGATATCACCTTCTGAAGGCAGACTCCATTTACAGCAAGGAAAAGGTTGCATTTGACATTTTCTCTTTTCAGGGTGGCTCTGTACCAAAGCTGGTACAATTATCTGAGTTCAAAACTAATAGCAAAACCTGACATTCAGTACATTCATTTTTGGCGGTGGGAGCATGACTGGCAGGAAAATAGCTGATGTTGCTGACCTCTGGGTTTTCATCATTAACCTTGAGAACGTATGAGCCGTTAAAAGGGAATAAAGGATTGCTGTCACCGTTCAACAGTTTGCATGTCTGTGTGCTCTAAAAAAAGTCCTGCTCTTGACACTAAAATCTACTTTCTCCTCCTACACCCACACCAGATTCTCTTACTGAGATGTAGCACTAGTCCTCCACCCACTGACCAACTGACTTCTCACTTTTTCGACATTGCTGAGACCAATTTAATTTGGCTGATGGAGTTTTTGCATACAGAGGTTCAGTCCAAAGTTTGTGAAGTCCTTCTATTTATTTTATTGGTTGTTGTACCAGGTTAGCAAAGAACAAATGCTCTTACTTAAAGTTCATGTTGTTCCTCATTAAAAGGAAAAAAAAGGAAACCCAACAAACTAGCAAAAATAAATTGGCAGTGACATAAAGGAGAGGGCAGTTTCAAGAGTGCTCACCTGATGGGATTGCAGCAGATTTCTCCTTACAAAATGACATTCACACAATGTAAATAGCAGTCAGACATGGGGAAGACATGTGTGACAGCCCGGTTTGACACCTCTCAGCAGGGTTGGAAATGCAAATTGGACCAGCTCAAGGCTCAGGACAGACCTAAATCACAAGCGGAGAAATTGAAGAAAGTGGTGAAACTAAAGAAGATACCTATGAAACAAAAAGCTGGGACACAGATTTTTCTGGTCCTCCTGTCACCAGAGCATGGGAAAGGTGGAAACAACAATATTTCCTGATAGAGGTTCAACCTACTCACCACAAAACCAATTATTATCCTGCGTTTGCTGAATGTCCTCCTCCAGTACCATCAGTCACAGCATCTAACCTGATTTTCCTACACTTGTAAGGAAAGAGAAGAGTTGAGGAAGATTTGATGCTATCTCAGCAACTCTGTTGTTTATCCCTAGAGCTGCCCATGGTACCTGCCATATAAAATTACAGTAGCTTCAGGGATGTTTGATACCAACTGGTCTTGATTTCTTCAAGGAAACTGTTTTAATGCTGACCAACATACAGAGGTCACAGAGCTCTAAAAATGCACAAAAAATTCTGAGACTAGAGATGATTTTGAATTAAGTCATTGAAATCACAGAAACCACAGAGTTTTCTTAAAAAAAAACTGTCGTAGTTTTCAAAATATAATAAGGGAAAGTTTATTCATTTATTTGAATTAAATTTCTTAAGAAAAGATGTGGCTTGTGTGTCAAAATTAACGACTTTTACCAATCTTCATGATTTTTCTTTTCACATTCAAATATGTATTTCTCAAAAAATATCACGATACAAATTTGTATGCCTAAATACAGCTCTGATCTCTCTCTGCCTACACCACCTGCCATTTCAGATTTCTGGAATGGAACAAGGAAGAAAACACCCAGAGAAGCTACAGGTTAATCTCTCGACTATTATATTTTTTATATTAATGACTTCTTTCCTCTTACTTTTCTATTCGACTAATCAAGTGTGTTTTGTTAAATGTCTTTCAAAGAAGCATTCCTCCCCACCACCTATGCTTCTTACCTTTTATGTTTTCCTTTTTAGGATTCTTTTTATTTCTGTCCCTTAGTTTTTAGAACAAAGTGATCAAACTCAAATGCAGTTCTCCTGAATGCAAGTTATTCCAATATTAGCTCTAATATCTGACAAAGGATCCTTAATTTAATTGTAATTTATCCTTCAGTCTTGTTTTTTAAAAATCACTGTGAAACATTGAGCTCATGTCCTTCATTAAATGTCCTTGCAGCCTTTCCTCTCTGAGAATGGGTTTTCTCATATTCCAGCAACACGTGTTTCTGTTAGAACCCCCTGATTCGTTAACAATACAAATATTTAGGGAAAACATGTCAAGTATGACAAGAAGTGAGCCCAAAAGCATTAAAAGAGTGTCTTCCTTCCATCTAGAATGACCAAAAGTTTTACTGAGAAGTCTTCTTAGGTCATGGTAAATTGAGGCAAAGTTCAAATTCTGCCTAAAATCAAATGTGAGACTTGAATCACTGACAAAAATCTGTTATTAACTCATCAGTCACCAAACTTTTCTTTGCTTCTCTATCTGTTTTGATAAAGAAAGCTTCCTAAATTGTTAATTGAGTCCAATGTGGGTCCTGAAAGCATTAGACTTTCAGATTTTCATGGTGCAAGGAAAATATACCTAACTTAAATAAAACTTTGCCAGAAGTTCTGGGGGGTGGCAGCTCCATGAAATTCTTCTCCACAAATGGAAGGATAACTGATAATAAAGACATATTATGATTTATTTACATTGTTTTATATGTGCAGGCTGAGCAGATGCCACCAATCTCACCTGGTTTCATGTAAATCTCACCTGCAGTAATCTGTATTTTCACATGTACTCGCAGGTGATTGAAACATCCTCCCTTTGCAACGAAAAGAAACAAAACAATTTAAAAAATAATTTTCATTTATTTCAGAGATTCTGGAACCCTCCAGAATGTTTTCTTATTAAAATTCTCAAGCATCTTATCACCTTCTAAGAGCAGTGTACTTGACTAACAGGACCACTTCTTGAAACAAAACAGAAAGTGTTTGTGAATAATTTTGAGCCTGATAAGTCCATATGAGAACACTGTGCCTGGTACACTTGACCTGCCAGTAATCACAATTTAGGAGCCTTCTTTAGCTTCTTCCTTTAACTGAAAAGATGGTTCTGGTGACTATTTAACAATATTTATCCAAAAACTTGCATTATTATTCATTTCAACAATGAGATGTATGCAGGGGATTATATGATAAGACATGTCAGTGGAAGGGGATAATTCTCTTCATTTGGCTTTTCGGGTTTTTTTATTTGTTTGTTTGTTTTTCTGAACTAATTTTGGAGAAGCAATTACAGTTAATAAAGGTTTAGATTGAAAGCTGTCCTTAGAAATGAGCAGGATTTTTGCCTTTGGACAACACAGTTTCTTACTTCCACTTATGTCATGGGGTACTCCTTGGCACAGGATACTCTCACTTTGTGGTTTATATATGTGTCCATCTCTGCTCTTAGTGGACAAGAGACGGAAGGCTGAGATTAAAGACCTTCCCTATTTTCTGGCTTTCCATGAGTTTTCCTCTGGATCACATAAAACATTTAGTAGTGTCCTGTAGTACTTCCAGCTGGGTGCTGACAATTCAGAACAGCAGTACCCTTGAAGGCACAGCTGAGCTCTTCTTTATCCAAATATCCTATTGCTTTTTTAATGTCTATATTACATAATCAAATAGAATTAAAATTAACGAACCCACAAAAATGCAAGATGTAGAGAGAGTTAGATTTCTGTTTTGCTTTATCAAATTAGTCTCTTTATCCAGTGGAAGATGAAAAGTTGTGGGACAGGTTATTGTGTGTATTGTGGGTCAGTGGGGCTTCATTGACCTACATGTGCTGAAAACTGACTACCCAAAAATCCTACAATAAAAATCATTGCATCAGGTAGTTCTCTCTGCCTGTAGTCAGGATAGGGAATATTGGCATGTGAAGCTCAGCACATTAGCAAACAATAATGAAATATTGTCATTCACTTGGTTAAGAACAGGATGAAACAAAGTCAAGGGCTTTATGAAGTTTTTCAAGTTCAGATGCTCAGCTGGAATAAATCAATATTACTGTAATTAGCTCTGTTGAGTTTCATAATCTGCAAATCAGGTTCACTGTTAGGCTTTTTTTCCCCACCTATATCAAACAAATTGCTCTTTACTCTGATTTAACTCTGACTGATTTATTGATAATGATGAAATTTTAAGTCCTGATAAGGAAAGTAACTTTAAAGATGGCATTTAGGTCCTTCATATTTTTGAGTAGAGAAGGGTGGTGATTGTACGGCTCCTTATTTCATCTCTGTTTTATCCTCATTCCCCTTACATGGATAAGTTACTCTGCTTTATGTATACATAAATGTCTTTAAGGCTCTCTTTATTTCATTCTCTATCTGTATAGAAAATAATGAGATCCCCAATGAAAGCCTTAAGGATTTCCTAAACAATCAGGGAGGAACAACTGTCTGTCTTATGAGCCCTTGTGAAAATAGCAATTTGTTCATTAATCATGGAAGCAAAGCCTCATCACTGGAGAATTTAGTCAGTCTTACTCCATGGATAACAACAAAAACACCTTCAACATGAGTGAAACGTTCATCCTGTAAGCCTGGAGATTCCATGTAATGGCACTCCTTTCCTTTTCTATTTTATGAAGATCTTTCTTGGTACAGTAATTATGACTGATCTAATACCTTCTTTCCACACCGTTAAAAAAAAAAAGAGGTGAGTGAATGTAATGACTCTAGAAGTGTGTTTAAACCTTTTCTACTAGCTTGGGGGTTTGAGCAATAAAGTTTCTTCTCATTATTGGCAACAGTTGAAATTAAAACACTGCAAGTTATGTAAAATATAATGAATTGTGAGATGGAGCAAAACACTGGTAGTTATTTAGGAACACACAGGTTGTTGGAAACTCAGCCCACAGTTAGGAAAAGAGCCATTAATGGCCTCAATTATCAGTTTCTCCTCACCAGTTCTCAGTGAAACATCTATCTTTTGCAGGATATGATTTTGGTAGATTTGATCCTTTAACAAACTCACCAGCTGGTTACAGGGGCCCATGTAGGAAGGAGGGTGGGCAGCTGAGATTCAGTTTACTTGGATTTAGGCTGGTGTAGAGGCATGTCCTTAAAGTAAATCATACAAGTCTGTGTAATATTTAGCATAGTCTTATATCACTGAGTTGAAAATTGCCATTTAGAGCTTATGCTCTTCCACTTTTATATTGCCTTCAACCTTATTACATAATTACCTTGGATCTCATCATGATGGGTAAACATGAAACACGGAGCTTGGAATTTGCTTTGGAAGATCCTATGACAGCTTCTATTTCACAGGAGAAAATGCAGAAATTCACATGAGAAAATACATAATAATTTGAATTCTCTCTGTCTCCACATACATGTGTTATGTACAGCTTGAAATTTAAAAAAAAAAAAACCAAACAAAACAACTCATTATGAAGAAAAATATTTGAAAAGTAACAGTATGGAGTGAGTCTTTATCTTAAGTGGACATAAATGGAGAATACTGAGAGAATAGAGTCAGGTTTTTCATAGATGTGTACCATAAAAAAACCTAAAGGAGGCAGTTACAGGTGGTCAGAATGGAAATTCTCACTATTAAAGGCAGATGACTTTGCAAGGAGGGCAAGTTGGAATAGCCCTGAGAGGCTGTTTAGAAACTATAGTTTCTAAACTTCAGCTGGACACATTTGGGCAAGGCCCTAAGTAACCTTATTAAAGTTTGAAGTTAATTTGTGCTCTCTCCTTTTTGTTCATTATTTATTGCAACCATTTTGCAAAATCTGTTTTCCTTGGGTTTTGATTTTTTTTGTTGCATCACTAACCTTGAGAGGGTTTTGTTATACAAAGCCTTTCTCTCCTTGAGATGCAAATAAGTGAAAACCCTTGTAAACTCTTCCAACCAGAAACATCAAGACGTCTTTCACCAAATCTTAGCCTTATTTTGCTAAATGCTTGGTCAAGAAAAGTACAGGGTCAAACAGGTGGGAAGCACAGGCAAAGGTCCAGTGGAACCTGCAGAAACCAAACCTGAATTGCCAAAATTGTCTTCCACCTGCAATGCTAATAACAGATTTGAAGGGACTCTGCTCATAGGGTGGCTGACTGCATTCTCCTCTTCCCCTGCTATGAATTCTGTGAGTACAGTGATAGTTTGGAGAAAAGGGAGATATTGGAGAGTCTGTGCAGACTCTGCCTTCTTTTGTATGCTCAGACTTTCTTGTTCCCTTCAGGTTCTTTTCTTTTTACCCCCCTTCCTTTTCTGAATGAGATGCTGAGTAATGAGGCTCTGTGTGAGAAAGGTGACATATATATCACTGAAATTTTCATCTTGAATTCTCTTCAGGAGAATACAACTCCAAATATTTGTTTTAAATTTCCAATCTCAATTTCAATAGAAACTTTTAGAGCTGCTGCTGAATTCACCTAGGAATAGCAAATTTGACTCACAGTCAACTGTTCCCTTCATTGTGCGCTTGGGGGAAAAAAACCCCAAACATATATACAGACTTTTTTATTTCATATAAGGCAGTTTTATGGCACTGCATGTTATATACATTCTTCTGAACAAGAGCAGAAACAGGACACTGAGTTAAATCAGTGAGTACAGATGTTATCATCAGCAACAAAAAAAACCTTCTTTCATTAGTGCTTTGATATTTTTTAAGTGTATTTTTTTCATTTAGGTATTTAAATAAAGATGGTGCTAACTTTTTTAAATGATATGAAAAGAAACCTTAGAAGAAACAAATCAAAAATTTTCCTCTATGAGGAAACATTGACCCAGAACTCATTTTCTCTACAAGTAACACAGATGCAGTATGGAAAAAAAAAATATCACTGCCAGTCAAAGATATTTTTAGTACAGTCTCTCACAGAAAAAGATGAAGTCAAGTTTCATTATGCAATATCACTTAAATTAACTGTTACTTCAGGAAAGAGTGAAACTTTTATAGCTTCTTGATATAATAAGTCACTTCCTTAAGGTTCAGTGAAACTCATTGATTGTACATAGATAATATTCCCTAAAAGCTACAAAATTCACATGTCATTTAACTCTAGTTTTAATTAAAAATTGAAAGCCCCAAGTTTACTCCTTTGGCAAAGTGAAGTACTGAAAACACATATGTTTGTGATACAATGATTAAATTTAAAATAAAAATATCCAGGAAATGCTGGCATTATAGAACTTGACTTATTACCAAAATGGTATTAATCATTGCTTTTGAGTTATCTGTAGATTTATTAAAATAAAATCAAAAAACCAAACCAACCAATCAAGAAAATAAAAACCAACTAAACAAACAAAACCACACCAAAAACCCCCACCAAAAAACCCAAGAATAATTTCAAACCATTTTCTTCTGTTCTAAATATTCATTTTACATATTGAAATCATCATTTTAGAATACCAGCTGAAAAAGCAGTTCAGAATCATATAAGTCAAATTCCCAACAGATCTCTGCCCAAAGTACCACATTCCTGCAAAACAATTCGCTATCAACAAAGGCAGTTTCTCTAGATGATATTTATAAAAGGAAAATGGTTTCTTATCAGAAGAAAACAGGCTGTGAGAGATCAGAAAACACTGAGTTTATCCAGCCATCTGCCCCTTAATGGGATCAGCTGTACTGTGTCACTTTAACTCCTGTTTTCCTCTAAGAAGTTTTCAGAAGAGGTTAAGTAATCTATTCTAGTACTTCATCACACTGACAGAAAATTTTTTATTATATGATCCCGATTTTTTTCCTGATGAAGTTTAACTTTTTGTTTATACGTTGCACCCATCATGATCCTGGCAGACTGTTGCTTTCCAATCCTCCTTGCAGAATTATTTTCCCTGTGTTTGAGATCAAATATCTCAATCTCTCACTTTACTTTGTTAAGCTTAAATAACTACAATTTCTTTCACTCTTCCTTCAGAGGTCATATTATCTAGATGGCACAATCCTTATTTGAAATGTTTACACCATTTCTGTTATTGTGGTATTATCATGTTTTTAATCCCTTGGGCTATACTTCTAGTTTGGGCTACACTTCTATACTGATCTATCTACAGATAGAACAGAATCATCTGATTTACATTTTTTTTCTTCTCAGAAAAAGCAACTTGATTTTCAGTTGCCTCGAATATAATTTCTGCACTGCTGTGTCCTCCAGCATGAGAATATTTCTTATCTGCAGAAAGCTCTTTTTATGAAATATGCATTTGTATTTAAAATCAAAACTATTAATTTAAAACCAGAACCTACTCCTAGTTAATCCAGTGCTAAAATCTCCATGGGAATTCAGTGGAAGGGGAAATCAACCCTTAAAGGGCATCAGGGCTCTAATTTTGTTGCCTGCCATCGGCTTCAGGTAAGATCTATAGTCAGAGCGAGGTAGAAAAGAGTTTTGAATAAGTTAGGACATCAGTAGCAGCATAAAACATTTCATTTTAATAACTGTAACATCAAAAAAACCCTCCAAAACAAATTCCAGATACCATTTCTCCATGGGAAAGCAAAATTTGCTGTGCCACACAAGGTAAGAGTAGGAAGTTTACTTCTTCACATGTAACTTTCATGGCATATACAATATAAAGACTCTTTCTCTACAGATGATTCCAGTCCCTCTTGGCTGCAATTCATCATTACATGTCTGTTCTCTTCCTCACGCCAATCCACATCTATCTGAGTCTCATTAGTGGGGACTTTCTCCCCTGAGTTATTGCAAACCTTGAAATATCTGATATTTTACTCACAACCTTGACTGCAAAAGACAAGGAATATCAGATTCCATATTCAGATAAATAATACTGAAGAACTGCTTAAAATATCTGCTTTAAATGATTCCCAAAATCTTAAAAGTAAAGTAAAAAGAATGGCTTAGGTCATGGTTATAAAGTAACAATGTAAGATATCACAGCTTTTGGGACAGTCTGACTACTTTTTGTTTTTTAAAATAATGTTTTGAGTTTGCAGTATTGAATGATGCATAATTTGGGAAAAAGGTTTGCTTATGCTTCTAGTTTCTATAAAGACCCAAATGAAGTCCTGGTCAAGTAAAGGAAATGACAGCCTTGCCACTGCTTTACCCAAGGCCTGGATTTCAGGTGTGTGCCCCTGTGCACTGCTAGCCTGAGCTCTCATTATACCGGCAGCCTCAAGATTTGCATTTTCTGAGTTTTAATGGATTTATTGCAGGACACGAGAGTACAGTGGAATACTCAGCAAGATGCATGGGATGAGACAATGAAGGAAAAACAACCTTTTTCTCCTCTGCACAAAGAGCTTGTTTCTTACTTACTAGAGCATTTCTTCTAAGTGACAAACAGGAAAAACCGGCAGACTCAAATTAGAGGTTAAGCAAAGGGTAGCTGAGAAGAACAAGAGTCAACTATCTTAGTTTAAAAACAGAAATAGAATGAAGCTAGCAACCTGAGGGAATTGACATGTAGCAGATTATGAGGAAATTGGGAAGGTTCTTTTATTACTGTTAAAACACAGAAGAAATGAAAAAAGTGCCTGCTTTACCAGGTTCAGTTCTGCCTTCAGCCAAGAAAAAAAGCTCATAGTACTAAACCAATTAAGATTAAAATGAAACTTGAAGGCAAACAGAGATGGTCCATTCCCTGGTATTTCTTTTCTTGTGGTGCAACAGATGGGATGTATACCTTCACCACAAGATGGCCTATTAATAATGTGCGCCAATGTTTTATAATTAAAGCAAGACTAAATAGTTTTTTCACTACAATTAACTTTAAAGGTTTGATTATTATTGAAGTTAGACTTTCCAATTCAACTTTTTCATTTCCAAATCAATTCTGATTGAATAGTGACATCAGAGGAGGAGAAAGTATTCCAGGCACTAGTGAGAGGGACAAATGGGACAGATACTGCAACAGGAGAAATGGGAATCTCCATCTGCAGTTAGAAGATGTTAAGGTGTGGTGGACTTGTTCACTTTATGGCTTGCATGTACTCGTCTGTTCTGCTCTTGGTAAAGACTGCTCAGATGTAACAGAAATAATTCTCTTCATTGCAGTGCAGCTTAGCAAACTCCTGAAACTGGTTATTTCTAGATACAGTCAAACAATAGAATTCCTTCCTATGGAAAACTGTCTTTTTGATGAAAATCCTGAAGCTTTCATTATCTGACAAAAATTTAAAGTTTGAGGCAAGCAGACACTATAGGTATGTCTTTAATGAAAACATAAGTTCCTATAGAAGGAATTTCACAGAAAATATTCGGCAGACCCTAAGAATTTCTTTCTTGCCTTATTTCCTTCTTGTGACACATTACTGATAAAGATGCAAGCAGATAGAATCTGGAGTATTCAGGTTCCCTTAATCCAACTTGGTCTATTCAGGACAAAGTATTGTATATAGTTTTCCATAGTACACAGCTTTTAGAAATAGAACCATAGAATGATGGAAAATTTGAGTTGGAAGGGATCTTAAAGATCATCTCATTTAAGGCCCCTGCCATGGGCAGGGACAACTTCACTAGACCAGGTTGCTCAATGCCCCATCCAACCTGGCCTTGAACTCTTCCAGGAATGAGGCATAACATATAAATACATAACAGCCAGAAAGGATTTTTTTTTTTTCTGTCATAGATGCCTGGTGCTTTCAGAAAAAACAACTCCTTATACTCTAAATTTAATTTAGATATAGAAGAAACACTTCAGAGCTGCTTTCAGAAAGGCCTTGACTGGATGGGCTCAAGATGCATTTATATGTTTTGAACCTTTTCTGCTAATTAGAAAAGTCTTCAGTATGGAAATAGTCCATCCACATGACTGATGCTTGTTTCTGACAAGGAATATAATGCCAATATCTGGTTTCATTTAATGAAATGGACTCCATAATGATATTAATTTAAGGGAGATTATCTAAACTTTCATGGTAGTTCTTTTCTATGTGCCATCACTCAGTGCAACTGAAGGGTGGCACAATATGAGTCAGTAATGGTCCATGTATAAGAACAAAGCCTAAGTGGCAATAATGATACCAAAAAAATGAAGTAAATCTGGTAAAGTGTTTAGGGGACAATGTCCAGGGTAAGTTCCCCAGCTGTTATCTTTTCCTTCAGAGCGGAGTCCTAAATAATTTCCTAGTTTATGAAATGCACAATCACTTTTGTTTTCTTTAGTACTGTGTCCTGGGTTGGCCATATGACCTGTTTGTATCCCCAATCGTCCTCTTGCTTAGGCTGGACATTACGCTCTACAGCTTTAAGTTAGTCCCAGAGAGACAGAGAGCGTGAAAGTGGAGGAAAAAAACCACAAAACACTCGCCGTTTGTCTTTAGCATATAAGGTGCAGGAGTTGCATCTTATCACTTGGAAATGGCCTTGAGGCTGTGTTCCAGCCGGGCAGCGGTTGTTTTTTTTATTCTCTCGGGTGTGTGCAGGAACGGCACACATTGGAGGGTTTTCCTCGGATTTTTCTCGGCTTTTTTGCAGGGAGAGACTTTGTTTCTTTTGCTGGGTATTTTTTCCTTTTTTCCTCCTCCTGGGACTGGTTGGCATCACGTGGGCCCAGGACACCAAGGAAATCCCCGGGGGCCCCCCCCCCTCGCCGATTTCTACAGCTGGGCCCGGCAATCAGCCCCCCCACTGGAGAACTGAACCGGACTCAGACGGACTCAGAATCTACCATCTCTTCAGAGGAAGGAGAGGTTTCATTGCTTTCATATTATCCATTTTTTTTTTTCCTATGCTTGTGAATATTCTAGTTGTTAAATAAATAGTTTTTTCCACTTTTCTCTAAGGAAATTCTTCCCGGACCGTAGGGGGAGGGGTGATTGGAATCGGCTCTTCTTAGAGGAGACACCCCCCCCCCCCCCGCCAGAGGTTTCCTCCTAAATATTTGTCCTAAACCAGGACAAACTGTTTTAATTGCTGCCATTCATGAGGAGGAGGGGGGGGAAAGAAACTAAATAACACAAACAACAAAGAAAAATTGTTGTTAAAGAATAGATGGAGTCAGAATTCCCATCTAAAATATAGATGGTGTTTAAGTCCAAAACCTGACTTGAATTTTACACCTAAAATCAAGAGCTAGCACTTTTCTGTACTCCTACTTCATGTATAGAGAGGAATGAATATAGACTAATCTAAATTGTAATTTCATAGGTTGTTTATACTGCATAAATAAGGTACAGCAGCTGTTTGAAAGGCAAATTGAACTAAAAGGTCTCTGGATTGAATCCTAAAGTATTTATATTCAGTTTTTCACATTGTGTTCTGTTTTCAAAACCATTGCTGAATTTGTTAAATCACTGGTGTGCTTGTTAAAGAAAATAATATTCCATGAATGCTGGCTACCCTTAGACTCTCTCCTTGATTTTAAACATTTGTAGCTGAATACGAAACCTTTGACATAGCTGTCTTTACTGAACCAAAACAAACTGCAGTGAATTCTTGTTTAAACTCCATCAGCCATGATGATTACACCGTATTTGTAATGAAGCAAGGCCTCCCAATAACACTACGAGGACACATTTCATAGTGTATAATGGTTTTTACTGTATATATGATTTCACATGTCATTAGCCAGACTTTTCAAATGTGTTCCAAGTAGCTTATAGAAAAAACACTACCATGCTGAAACAAGATTATTAGCAAAATCAATATCACTGAATGGGCAATTTAGTTTTTCTTTTCCTACTCGCTCTTGGTAACTACTCTAGCAAGACCAGAAGACCAGCTTTAAATTGAAAGAGGGTAAATTTAGATTAGATATTAGGAAAAAATTCTTCCCTGTCTGGGTGATTAGACATTGGCACAGCTTTCACAGAGAATCTGTGTCTGTCCCATCCCTGGAAGTGTTCAGTGCCAGGTTAGGTGGAGCTCTGAGCAATCTGGTGTCCTTGTCCAAGAAAGGGGATTGGAATGAGATGATCTTTAAGGTCCCTTTCCGTGCAAACCATACCATGATTCTATGAATATAATACTAATATATTGCGGTTCAAAAACGAAAATCATAGTTTTTCTCAGAAGTATTTCCTATATTATGTTAGGACTTTACTGAAGTTTTATTCAAGCTTTTTCTCTTTCATGTAAGAACTTTCACATACAAATTTCTTTCTTATTAGCCTCCGGACCATAGACTTTAAGCAAGGAAGATAATGAATTAAGCTCGTGCCAGGTTCCTCTTATGCCACCTTCTTTCCATCCCATGAAATCCCTGGCTTCATACTGGATTCAAACACACTTGTAGCTACCTTGTGAAATCTTCACTCTTTTTGAGCTATTTGCTTCCCATGCCATAAATTTTCCAATCCCAGTTGCTCAACAGCATTACTTCAATAATAGACACAGTGTCCAAATCTTCTGCTTTTCCATCTTCTCCAGCTCCCCAGGAAAGGCCCTGGAGTAGGAGTGATTTGAGTATCCAAAATGTGAGGGTGATTTAACACCTTGTGTGAGGGTTCTATCCGTCAGACTATGAGCTAATATTAGGACTGGGGTCCCTTGGGAAAGGTAGAGAGACAATGCTCTGGAATAAGAACATTGAGTTGTCTGGGGGTGTATTTCTGCAACTTCTCATCCTCATGACTGAGAAAATATAGAAAGAAAATCAAATCAGGCGGACTTGTGATCAGAATTTCCTGTCCTAAGGAAGCATTTCTAGTTAGCATCTTCATCTCTTTGTCTTTGAGGAAAGCAGAACTGAATTCTCAGAGGCTGCAGAGGTGGGAATTGGGAGAAGACAGGTAGGCAGGCAAGTAACACATTCAAGGACAAGGGTTAAGATGATTTAGGTGATCTGAGACAAGGAGAGAAACCAAAGCTGTGTTTATGCTTTTTGATAACAATTGTAATGTCACCAAGACCAGTGAAAATAAGTAAGGAATTTGACTGCCAGTGCTCCCAGCTATTTATCTGATTATGTGTAATCCTCATTAGAAATGGTGACTTTAGACTCTTCTGATAATTATCTATGAGCAAGCATTCAATTTTATGATTTTATATGTGATATAATACAGCGCTGATGGATTTTCCCCTTGGACAACTATTATTTAGTGTTTGTTTAAAAACATTCACTCTTTACAGGTGTAGATAAATCATTAGGTCCTTTAAATAATCTAATTCTTTCCAGAAGATCTGGAACTTAAGTGTTTTTTCTTCCATCTACATTTGGATAGATATCAGTAATTAACTTCAGTAGTACAGAAAGGACATAAAAGGGAGTTAGAAAAACTTTGACTGAAAAGGATGCTGGCGTGGTTACATCCCTGTCTTGCAAGAATTTATGTTCTTGCTGAACTTCATTCATACGAGCAATCCTATTTTTATGCTCACAGCCAAGAAATGAGATCAAGGTAATGTTTTATTATTTAAAAATTAAGGACTTGGAGTAGTTTTTAAAACTCTGTGTGTGAGAACACAAAAAGATCTAGAAGTAAAAATTAAGGCAGGGGGGAAGAAAGCAGTTTTTTTCCCATCCAATTTATCTGGAGTAGTCAATACAAAAACAGGAAAGTTTAAGAAAAAGAAGATAAGTTGTTTTTGCAGTTTTCCACAAGAATAATGGTGTGGACATAATTTGAGATAAAAACACTATCTCACCAAGCAAAAGTTTGAAAAGCTTTGCTCTGAGATATACTTTTTATCAGAATGATTATAGAAAGCAAAAGATATATTGGTTTGAGTTTGGACATTTTGTGTGAAAAAAAATCCTTATGTAGTTATATAAAATTCATTTAATTTCAGACTTCTACTGCTCATTTACACTTTGGGGGTCAATATGGAAAGATGCTGCAAAATGTTTTATTTCCTCAGGAGTGATCCTTGTTGCTCAGAGTAGGATGTGCTCTGCTCTGACCTCTCTCTGTCCTCTATGAATAAGAACATAAATAAAACTTAATAACACATGATTCAATTAATTCTGAAAAAATCTAGACCAGCAGAAATGGTGAAATGCTCTCTGAGATTTTCTATTTTTTTTCCAATGACTACAGAGAAAGTCCAGAAATGAGCTGTGAACAGACCTACTGTACACTTGCTGATTGACTCTTTGAATGTCGAGTGGTCAGATATTAATCAGGGTTCACACCTCTGTATTTGGAAGGATACGCTTCTTTTACTGGGCCTGTCCATGAGCTTGACACATATAACACCAGTGCATTTGTTTTGACCCTCCTAAAATGCTCAATTTTTCTTGCCAGCACTAGAAATTTGTTGAGCTGTATGATACTCTTTAAATATTTAATCTACTTTTCAAGCTGTAGTATTAATAGCATGCATTTTCTCAGGTTCTATCCTTTTGCATTCCATTTTCATCTCTTTGGCTGGATTAAAAGATTGAATAAAACCTGTCTGGCTTGTAGATGCACACACAAATGGTCACTGTTTGGATCAGTTTCCAAATTGTTTATGGCATTTGAAATGTCTGTGGTTATTTTACCTTTCCTGAAGATCTTCATTATCTTTTTGTATTTGTCATGTCTGTGCCAATATATCAATATCCTAAGATGCCTCAGTTTCATTTTCAGTTCTATACACTGAAACTAGTCAGATTGAGAGTCATATACTTATATACGTGTGTCTAGAGGTGGACTCTTGGCTCTCTTGATTAGGTCTTCATTATCATAGAATTACAGAACCATAGAATACCGTGAGTTGGAAGGGACCCCACAAATTCCAGCACATGACAGCTGATTTACCCCTGCAGAACTGCATGTTGCTCTAAGCTGTCTGTGACATCTCTATGGGCTCAGCAAACAGAACTCGAGACCTACAGGACACCAGCATCACTCCAGCTGGGTTAAAACTCTACCTGCAAACAAATCCCAAAATTCCAATACAAATTTTTCGTGTTGAAGACTGCAAGAGAAGAGAGTTTGGTGGATAAGCAATCTATTGGGTTTTATGGGGCCTGATATAGTCCTGTCCAGTATTTTCCAGGAGGCTGTATCTTAGAATACCTTAGGTGTTTGACACTAAGGAAATACCCAATCATCTTGATGGAAGGAATTAAGGACCTTTGGGAAAATATATGGAGAGTCTTTGGTGCAATTCAGTGACTTGAACATAAGTGTCTATTTCCACATAAGCCAACTAAACGTTCCCAAATATCCACCCCTGTGCTGTGGCAGCTGGATACCAGATGGGAGCCCATGGGGCTTCTCAACTGGAATGATGTTCCTGCACCCAGGAAAAGGGATCACCTCCTCCAAGTCTTCAGGTAAATAAAATCAGCAGTGAAAGAACTTAGAGACAGGAGAATTTTTAATTTGTTCTATTTATCACTTATCATTTAAATATAGCTTAACAAGGCAAACAAAGCAGAGTGCCTCTCTCCCATTATCTTTTTTATATTCTGGGGGGAAAAAAAGACAATGCACAAAAAGTGTCTAAAATTGAGCAGCTTATGGTTATGTTGCTATAGTTACAGAATGATCAGAAGCTTTGCTAAGCCAGAAAAAGAAATGAGCAGTTTCAAACAGTTTTGCACCTAGTCCCTGCAGATAGTGCTATATTTCCAAGTACACACTTTTGATCTGTTTCGCATTGGTGAAATGCAAAGAAGCCATTTGTCTCCTGAAATTTCTTATGAATAAAAAAACCCTTTGCATTTTGCATCTGAGAAATCCCATGTATATTTCAAAGAGGAAAAACAGTTTCTATTAATATACATGGTCAGTAAGTAAGTTTGTTCTATTTTTTCTCAGAATATAATTTTTGTTTACAAAATGAAGCACTTCTCTTTTTTGAGCTAAATATCAATAAGTTCTTCTTTCAAGCCAAAGTCCATTATCTGTATACATAAATCTATAATATCCTTCTATTAAATACTTAAGTTACACATGAATAAATACACCCACGTGAAATGGTCAGTTAAGAAAAAAAAAAAAGAGAAACAACACCACACTTTTTCCTAGAAAAAAAACTTCATAAAATATTAGCATTCTCCCTTTTAAAACTAATTTCAGTATAGGTTGTGAGTAAAAATTCTAACTCAAATATGTCATTACTACAGATTAAAATAGAGCTTGGGAAGTTCTGCTGGTAATCTGGGTTTAAAAAGCTGAATTTTCACCAGTCTGTGCCAGAAATTTTATTCCCTTTTTAATAAAAAGCTAATTTTCCATTATGTTTTGTTGAATGAATGAAAAGCTCTTGTACCTGAATAGGATGACTACAGAAAACTAAACATTAGCAAATAATTTTCCTGATTTTCCTAGACCCTCTTCAATGCATTTTTATTCAGGCAAAGAAGTGCCTGCTGCTCCTAAACTTGTCCATCTTTCATTGTATATTGAAGTGTGTGGTGCAGATCTTCTATTATTTCTCCTTCATTTATTCCATTATAAGTGTATCCTACCACCCTCTAAAAAGACTCCACTGTAAATTAAAATTTGTGCTCTTTTATAAAAATGGCTGCTTCATACTGAAATCAGTAGAGTGGCAAAGGGAGTCCATTCAGGCTTCAAAGAACCTTGTTTTAAAGTGAAGAAAGGCCTAAGTCAAGGAGATCAGCCACAGCTCATCTATCAGGACCTGTCCATTTAAAGCACCCCAAAAGGGGTATGAAGGATGATTTTGATGCAGCTTTCAGGCCCTTCCCACTAATCTCTTGTGCCTGAGCCTTTTAGGCTTCTGCAGGCTGATGTTTTGAGCAGGAGATTGACCAAATGGTCTTCAGAGATCCCTTCTACCCAAATTATTCTGTGACCCATCCCACTTCACAGATTTCCAAGATCTTGTGGGTCAGCAGAAATCAGAATTCTTCCCTGTCTTTGAAGTTTTACTGACTTGTCCTACCTGTCAGTGGTGGGACTTGTGGGAAATCATTGAACATCTGAATCGGAACCAGCTACTTTTGAGGGAGATGAACTGGGCTTCAGATTTTCATTGACTAAAGAGAATCAAATTCTCAGACAGAGAGTTTAGGCTCATTAATCATTTGTCAGAACTTAATTTATATGCATTTACCTGTAGATATCTCATCTGTAGATTGAAACACACAGTCATAGTTTCAAAGTCAGTAAGAAGTTAATTACTTATCTTTCTTTAAAAATAGATAAACATCTAAGATAAGATTCATTTCAACTCAGTGTACAACATATCTGAACTAGTTCAGAAGAATAATTTCCTGGAAGTGATTCTGTTACTCTCATTTGAGATATCTCAGGGAAAATTGTGGAGTCTCCTGATCCTTCTCCAGAAGGCCACTGGTCCCCAGTGGGTCCAGTGTCAGATTTACTGGTCTTAAATGGCCTGGGGGGATGTGTTTCATAAATGCATTTAGTACAATTTGTTGCACAAATATAGGTCACTTCCTCCCTCAGATTAGGAGTCCTACAAGAAAAAGTACAGACATGCAAAATCAGGACAGAGATGTTCAGTTTTAGCCCCCTGCATGTCCCAAAGTGCTAAAGACAGGGACAGACAGAACCCAAAGGAGAAGAGTAGCTGATGAGTTTTCAAAGAAAATGTACAATGGTTTGCTAGTGTGATATCCACTTACCCCACCGAGTTTCTGAAGACTTTTGAATGGAAAACTGATGCTATTCAATATGCATGCATTGCAGGTTTACCATTAGTCTAGTAGTTTTTCAAGCATAAAAAAATATCTCCGAGTTAATTAGTGTTTTAAACGAGATACAAGGAACTCTGCAAGAGTCATCTATTGTGGCTTTGAGGTGGGGGGAAGAGGAACACCTGCCATCTTATGGATAGAGGTTATTTGTTCCATGTAACTTAAATGTTTCAAGATAATTGTACTGATCTCCAAGCACAAAAAAAAAAAAAAAAAAAACCAAACCCAAAAAAACTGGGATATCTGCAAAAAATGTGACTTTGTTACACAAATGTTTTACTGCATGAAAACCAATTCAATTTCTTTTGTGTAAGTTTGTTTTTTTCTTTAAACTGAAAAAAAAAATAGAGGTGAAACAGAACTACTTAGGGTTACACACTGCCACTAGTAAATGGGTGTACAGGACTGGGTTATAGTTATGATAGTTCTTCTGAAGATAACTACTCAATTGAATCCAAGATTATATGATAACACCACAATAATAATTTTGAAATAATAGATGTGTGTGTGTCATCCAAAATAATGCCCAAATTGTTCTGTTGGGCTGTAATTTCTTAGTAGCAGTTCTCCCATTTTGTAAACCTGTTATTTATAAGAGAATTAAACAGCATCATCAGATGGCTTAACTGACTCTGAAATTGTAGTATGAGGAAAAAAGTGGGAGTGAAGTGTCAGAGCATCAATTGAAACATTACTCTGGCAATGTCCGAGGTGATCAGAGAACAAATAAAAGCCCATACTCGCACCCGAAACTACCAATTAGGGAAGAACCACTCATCCATTATCATGAGCAAATTAGACTAGAAAACTCCACTGGAGATTACTTGAAATTGGATTTTTTTTTTTGTTTATTTTTTGTTCTGGCTGGTGCAAGTTATTATGTTGACAGAGTTATTTCTTTCTTCAGTTCTTCTCCTTCTTTTTCTTCTTAAATGAACTCCAAAATATTGGAGTAAAAAGAGATGGAGTCACAAGTGTGTTTAGGCTCCATATTCTAGTCAGGTTTTTAGATACCAAAGACATCTAATGTCACATAAAATCCATCCCCAAAAGCTCATGTTTCCTGAGAGTCCTGCATAATGTTAATTATTGTGCAGAAGAACAGTCCAAGCCCAAAAATTAGATGCATCAAAAATGAAAAATGTGCATTGTAAATTATGGTCTGACTGAGACCACACTTTTTAATTAAGAGCAGATAGCAATAATTATACAACATGTGCTCTATGGGTGTATTTTAAATTTATGTCAGGTAAATTATACAAGTTCAAGAATTAGGTTCTGGTTCAATAACCTACCCTGGGCCATCCAAAACACAGTAAGGTATGTCCAGTTCAACTGCCTCTCCTAATTTTGCTAGAAATAACTCAATCCTGCCAATACCTTTGTTAAAAAAGAAACACATTAAAAATAAAGCAAAACACCACAAACCCCCAATCTATATTTCTGCAAAATCGAGAGCTGACTCTGCTCTGTTATACACTATAATGACAAAATAACTCTGTTGGATTCTCAAACAAAATGTACCCTCACCAGCATAAAATTGACAGGCTAAGATACATTTATGGCAACTAATACTATAAAATCTGGACACTTCACATGCTTTATGATATCCCACAGAGGCAAAGAAGGAAGAGTTATTTGACAACTGGGAGTAAGAGGCACAGAAAGGCAAAATGACTTATCTAAGATAACATAAAGCACCTGTGACAGAGAAAGAAGCTAAACCAGTGTCCCCTCATTTCCAGGCTTATGCTCTAGATAATCCTTCCTGCTCCAAGCCTGAAAGCTTGGTACTCTCATTGAGTTTGCGTATTGTTTTAAGAAATATTTACAGAAATGCACAATTGAGATGTTGGCTGAAGTGTCTGTGCACTGAACTGAAAGAAAAAAGTACAAGAAATTCAGCATGTACCAATGAATGGGCTTATTCCTCCCCATGTGCTTGACTTTTCAGTTCCCTTTTCTGAACTTCATGACTTTCCTGTTGACCCATTTTTTATAGCCTTTTGAAAAGGTAGAATAATCATCTTGTCTGTCTACCACTCCTTCCAAAGTTATACCAACTGCAAGCAGGATGAGGATTCACTCTTACCCATCATCCAGGTCATAAATTAAGATATTTAATAGTATTGGCCCAAATATTAAAGTTAGGAGTACATCACCAATGGCTAATCTTTATTTTCAGTTCTCATATTATTTTTTATAATCCAGCCATCTAAAATGTTTTATCAAGAAAGTGGTCCAAGTTTCCTGTAAAGGTGTAGGGGAGGCAGAGGAAGAGGAAGAGGAAGATTTGTATCATACGAAAAGACAGGTGCCTGCCCTACCAGCTATTTCTTTTCATTGACTGTGGCTGAAGCCTTGATTACTATGGTTAGGCAGCTGGATTTTAGAAAATACAACTGGGTTAGATGAATGTCACCCTTCTTTAAAGAATTAAATTGAGCTATCACTAGAAGAATAGATTGAGAAGGGTCCACATCAAAATACCTCAGGAGCAAAGCACTCATCAATATTTAACTCTGATTTGAAGTGTGCCATAATCAGCGTCCACTCTGAGTGGATTTCCACATGGAGTTTGAAAAGACTCCTAACAAAACTTCTTATGAAATGAACTCATTTGTCTGACAATTTTAAGGAAAAAACCCCAAAAACCAGCAACTCCCCTAAAAATCCTGTTTGTCATAAAGTCACAGTCTTCTAGGAAAATGTATCCCAAAGTTCTCTGCTTGGCAAGGCAGTATTTTCTGCAGGAAATGCACAGTGACTGCTCCAGGTATCTTCCTACTTGGCTGTGCACTAGCTATATCCCAAGTCAAGAATTCACATTTCAAACCTGACTTAATCCCTGTGAACCTTCCCTTCATGGTTGCTAATAAGAATTGTGACCAACAGCTCAAACAAAGGAGCATCCTTTTTGTTTAAAACACAATGAGACATTTCAGCAAAATCCACGTGTGCCTCACACTATTCACAGTTTCATTTCTAAATAAACAAGCCAAAAATAAAACAAAATGAAAAACAAAGTCTGACCAAAATGGAATTTGAGAACATCCCAAAGAAATACACTGTGGAAAGTTGGATATATATGAGATAAACAGCAGATGGGAATCTCAGGTGGTGCGAAAGATAAAAATGTGAATTTAGAAATGCTGGGAGTTTTGTAACTGAAGAAAAAGTGTTACTGTTGGAATTCAGCGACAGATAGTCCCAAAGCCTGTTTTCAGCTTTTGGAAGCACAGCTGCTTTACAACTTCTCATAATGTTTCAGAAGAAATTTAAAAACTTTGCTTTGTCTTTAAAATAAATGCAAGCTTCTGGTGGTCAGAAAAGCTGTAAATAGCCTTAGCTGTGCATGGTTAAAGCACTATATTGGTGTATGGCGAGGACTATATTGTTTCCATGCAAAAAAAGATAGAATTACACTGGGTTTCCTTCATCTGGAATCATCTTAGTATAAAGCTACAGTAAAGTTAAGGTGTCTTTTAAAAGACACCTATGTTGTGCTTATCTCTGAGATTTTCTTATTTTTCTCAACAGGAAGGTCTTGGCGGTTTAAAGGCGTGGTATAAAGAAAGCCCAGCCATGTCAGTTTCACAACTGGAACTCAGTTCTGGTTCCAGCTTCGACCCTCTTGTGCTACCAAACTACATAAATAAAGTCCATGATAACCTTACACAGTGCTTAGGATTTTCAGCTTCATTTTTGGTACACTGTGCATCCTGATGCTTTCTGGTTATCTTCCCCTGTGTTTTACATCATCATGGTCAGATGGAGAGGAAAAAAAGATTGGATCTCAGAAAGTTACCTGTGAACAGAATTCCACTACGGAGTAAAATCACCTGAATGTGCCTTCCTTTGGAAGATCAAAAATTTGAAAATACATATTTTTTTTAAGTAGTAAAAATAAATAGTATTTCTACTATTTATTTGTTCTGAAAAATGGCATAACAGAAAATTGGAGTAATAGATTCTGATGATTGGTTAGTAAGAGAAGATCATGATGCTCTGAGATACAGAAAGTAGAAAAGGAGAACAGAATAACAAAGAATATGGTTGTTTGTTGTTTCTTTTTTCTATTTTTTTTTTTTACCAGCTCAGGACTCAAAAAAAAAAAGTCTGCTGTTCTGAGAAAATTACTTCAGCTTACCCTCATAATTAGAAAGAAAAACTATGTGTAGGAGAACAATAAGAGACTTGAAAGTTCAAGGAAAGATCAGAAATAAAATGAGCCTGGAAGAAAAGCTTTAATTTTTTTGGTTGTGTTTTTCTTAATCTAATTTTAGATTTTTCCCCAGGTAACTAAAGTAACCAGTATGCTTTTGGGGCCCTTGTGAAGACTGAGGGGTATGGATGACATTCCCAGCTTGCAGGTTGAACTGGAATCACTAAACAGTGACAGGAGAAATGGGCATTTTAGGCCCTGATTCCCCTGTTCAGAGTAGAAAAATGAGATAAATAATGCTCTAGAAATGGGATTTCTTTCTTTTTCCTATGGACTTTAAGAGAAATCCAGATATTTAACTCAGAAAAAAGGGTGCAGACTTTCATGTTGAGGCATAAGAATCTCAGAGACATTTATGGAGCTGGGATGCTGGGGCAGTGGTGGCCTAAATGAGGTCTGTGAGGTCTGTTACTGTGAAAGATGAGGAACACAATTGCTGTGCCTTTGGAAGAAAAGGAATAATAAGTAAGTAAGTAAGTAAATAAATTATTATTATTATTATTATTATTATTATTATTATTATTATTATTATTATTATTATTATTA
>JAHLSL010000061.1:11020304-11136359 GCA_025920805.1 Petroica traversi
CTTCTTCTTCTTCTTCTTCTTCTTCTTCTTCTTCTTCTTCTTCTTCTCCTTCTTCTTCTTCTCCTTCTTCTTCTTCTTATTATTATTATATCATCATAATCATCATCCAGTGTCACTAAAAGTCAACTGAATCCAGCCCTAGGCATCCAAGAGTGAGGTGAACTGTTCTCCAGGATTTGTTCCTTACCTGATCTAGACCCTTCCTGACTAAAAGGGCATCTTTAGATATCCATACAAAGACACCCAAACGTGGCTTTCTTGGTCTCAAGCTTGTCTCCATGCTGAGATCTCACTTCAGTTGCCTGAACCACTCACTGTTCTGGTAGGGCATGGACATCCCAGATGTCCAGTGTTATTTCTGTCAGCCTTATGAAGTGATTTTGACTACCTCAAAGCTTTTCATATGACACTGAATGCACATATACATTACCTTTACATGAACTTATCACCTGGAGACTGAGCTGCACGTTTCCCTTCCTGCTAGGACTGTAAATGCTGTCACTCCAAAAGGACCATGACACTCCTGGAAACACAGAACCCCCAACAGTTTCCGAAATTGCCTTGTAGGTAGGCAGATCTCTAGCATACATGTGAAAATATCACTGAATGTTTCATGAGATGAAAACATTCCTTAGAAGGGTATGTCAACGTGGATGTGTGGTCCTCCAATGTTGTGAATCTCTTTCCAAAATGCAGAAGTTTTTCACAGAACACTGGAACCCTTGAAAGCTTCTGATTTAAATGGCTCTGAAAGATCTTCAGGTTCCAAATGCCCTGCCGAGGTCAGGGACTCATCCCACCAGGTTGCTTATTTCTCTAAAGGACACTTTCCCAGGAAGAGAGTTTGTGCTAAAGCCACGATGAAAGCTTAGAATTATTTCTCATCCCAAAATGAGAAAGGGAGCCAATCTGTCACGTTAGGCATCCACCTGTCTTCAGAGTATGAGCTTATGGAATGACTAATAATGAATCAAAACCACCTGATAATGAACAGCTCATTTACCCTTCACCGAGCCTGTTTCCCCACCCCAGCACCACTGAACAGGTTTTCACAGCAGCAGCTCACACAGAGAATCTTTCAATCACTACTGTAGACCAGCGTGGATTTTTATTGATCCACGAGTTGCATGTGAGACTATATGTCATGTAAGAGTTTTGATGAAAATATCAGAGCTGCTGTCACTATGAACAGCACCAAAGGCTGGCCTGCTGATCTCTAATCAAAGTTTTTGGGTATGCTTCTGTGACAAAGCCAGTAATTCAGAGTGAAAGTTCTCCACAGGGGCCAGTGTCATATCAATCTTATTTAACATCTACTCAGAAATGTTATTCCTGCTATCTACAATCAGTACACAAGTTCAGCTGCTCAGACAGACTACATCTTGCACCTCTTAGCTCCTTGATCATGTCAGTGAATAATTCCTGTCATTTTCCTCACCTTTTTCCTCTACCTTTACTCTTGTCTGTCTTTAGACTTTGACTGTGTCATATTGAATTTAGCTTGAATTCCAGCTAGAGACAAAAAAAAGCAAGTTAGCTTTGTGAAATGCCTCACACAATTTCAGGGCATCAAAGGGGAAGATCGACATTTGCTTGTTGGGAGTGAAATGCCTGCATGAAGACAACCCTTCACTCTTGCAGTCCCTCCCCATCCTCCTCCTTAGGCTTCTCAGGAAAAGTGATAGTTCTTGTTAAATTTTGTCACCACTGAGTTTACTTGATGACTTCATTTTTTGGAGAATGTTTTCCCCAAGTGCAGAGATTAATATGGAGAGAAGGATGGAGCTGTTTGCTTGGGGAGATGTGTTTGTTGGCACTGCAAAGTGGAATGGGAAAAGTATGACAATTGTGGTTTTCTTGCACAAGTAAAGGCAGTGGTGTGTGGCCCAAGAAAATTTGCAAAGTAGCTCACATGGTCTGGTTTAATAATTACTTGAATATCTACACCTGTGGCTTTAACTCAGGCACAGAATTCATAAAACTGCTTTTAAATTTGAGGTATTGTCCCCATTAAGTTGCCTAAAAAGAACCAATTCATTACATTAAAGATTTTTAAATATCACAATTGCACTGGTGTCTTATTCAGTGTGTACCAAACTAATAGAAGGAAAGAACTTGAAGTGAATATTGAAAGTTAAATTATGACCCCAGAGATAACACAGTCAAATCCACTGATTGAGTATAAATATAATTCCCCCTTCTTTTTCAGGAAGAGACTTATTCTTAAAGAAGCACTTTTAATGTTTGTTTCAACCTCCTTGTTTTCATAGCTTTGTATAGTCTGCCAAAAACAACAACAAAAAAAAAGCGTATCAAATGTGATAAAAAAGTCGACAAAATAACAACTTCTATTTTACTGTTTTTATGTATTTACTAATCAGCTCTATAAATTCCCACAACTCTGCTATTCTAGGCACTGACAGGTTTTGCATAGGAGGTACTGATCCTTATCAAGAGTGTGAATTCAAGTGAATAACTTATTATTATCAAAGGTGTTGATTTTATTCAGATTTTGCAATAACAAGTTTTCAGGAAATTTGTTAAGGCTTCATTTGTATTCAAAACTCTTATTTTTAGAATTCTTTCAATCCAAAAAATGCTTAAAAATCCATGTTAGTCATAAAATGAGTAGTCCATTGCACCTTATATCTGGAAATCTAAAAAATAAATAAGTACATATGAGCAGGTCACTCTGACCTCTCTTGATAGCCGGTAATGTAGAATAGACATTTCGAGGATGATTCATAAAATCTGTCTCAGCTCCACTTTTAGAATACTAGAATACCCTTTATTATTCCCTTTTTCTGTACATTATATCCTTTCCTCATGTAGAGTCAAACTCAGGTTTATAAAATACTGTTAAGATGTCTTAGCTGCAGCAGGTGGATCCTGCAAATTAAAAGGAAAAAAGAAAAGAAAAAAAAAAAAGGTAAGCAAAAGTAATATTAAAAACCTAGAAAGAAAGAAACAAAAAGAAAGAGAGAAAACAACTGCCCCTATGTATTATAGGAAATGCCAAGTAAATTAAAAAAACAATTTAAGAACCAAGTGATAAATATCTACTTTAGCAGCTAAAACTGAGATATAAATAAAAACTTAGCTAATGGTTTATTTAAACTAAGCAAGTAAAAACTAAAGGTATGGTTTATTTTAAAACACTGACGTTTTTCTTACCAACAGCTCAATTTCAATTTCCCAATTAATTTCAACTGATATGAAGCTTCAGACTGAGCCATATAAATGTAGCAGTATTCATTAAAAATTCCCACAGGAATGCAATAAACCAACACCTGAGGAAAATTCTGCTTGGCTGTGAAAATAGTGCCTGTCACAGCTTTAAAAAGATGTGCTTGCTCCAATGCACTAAATGTTAATGCAGATCCACCTGATCCAAAAGGTCCTGTTCTTTTCTCTAAACTTTACTTTATTCAGTTTAACAGGACTTGAACAGACTGCACAGCATCAATAACACAGAACTCTGACAGCTTTGGTTCTTCTTTGTCACTGTACATTTTGTTTTTTTGATTTAACCTTTTCTATAACAGGACTTGCTGACATCTTGGAGTATGAATTTGGAGGCCTCCTAACAAATCCCAGTGGCAGTGACTTCTCCCAGTATGAAAAAATTAAAAATTAATAAAGGTCTTTTCAAAAGCCACCCTGTAATAATTACGCTCTGGGTTTGCCCTTGTAACATAATTAGAGAAATATAACACATGGTCAATTATTCTAATCACATTTGAATATTGTATATAGTCCTGCAAAAAGTTTCCAGTGATCAACAGCAGCTGATCCAAAGAATTTGGCAATTACTACCTTAAACCAGTCAAGCCAGGATACTGCATCATTTTTAATAAAAATAAAATATTTGATACCTAAGTTATTAAATATTTTGACCTTCTGCAGTTTTAGAGTGATCGCAGAGTAATACATCTGTTTTTGAGAACTTCTTTAAGGAAAAATGTTAAAAAGTAAATATGTACGTGTATTTCTTTTATTTGCTTATGTATATATTCCCCTAATTTCTACCACTTCATGTTTAATTTGATAGTCACAGCTCTTGGTTTTCTTTCTCATGGAGATGTGAGAAAAAGTGTACATAATTTAATTCTTTTCTGTCCTAGCAAATTCTAGCTTAATATGATGAGATAATCAGTGAGAAATCACTAAGAAATGCTGCTTTTATTTAAATGTTAGAAATATCTTTCTGTATTTACTGTCCTCTGAATTTACCACCAGACAGTAGCTTCTGATATTTTAAGGCTGTATAGTTGGGAATGTCTATTTCACAAAAAAATTGTGTCCCTTTCTTATATTCACAGTTATCTCTTTAGCCAAATATATACTTCTAGGTGGGTTCTACTGAGAGTCAATCATCTGAGTGTCATCTCTCCCATGAAGTACATTCAGGGTCGAATTAAAGGCAAACAAACCTGAGCCAATGCTTGCTGAATCTACTGGAAGGGCAGACTAAAAGAAGAGTCAGAATAATGCTTCCCAGATTGGGCTTCACACTGGACACCTGGCTTGCAGTTCAATCCCTGCTTGGGTGACCTGGGAAAGATTTAATCCATTTTATTTGTTGCTTTGAAGACTGAACTTTGTTGTTAAGTCCAGCTTGCAGTGGTTGAGGGGATGCTGCTGCCCACTTCTCCAGCACTAGAGTGGCAGGGAACTATTGACTCAGAAAAAGGGAGACCCTTCTGTCGGGATCTGATTATTAAGAGATGCCTCTGCCAGAATTGAGGTGAAAACAAGACCATATGCCAAAGTAAATAATACAGATTTTATTTAACAGCAAATGTGAGGTAGAGAGATAAAAATAGGAAGACAGATGTAAGGAAGGATAAAGAGAGTGGGAGGGAGACAGATTGAATAAAGATATCAGCACCACATGGATGCCACCAGCATCCTCTCCTTCTGGCTTCCCAGTGCTGGGGGTTCCTGAGGGTTCTTCTGCAGGGACCACTTTTACAGAGTCCAGATTCCAGATATCCACAGGGTGTAGGTGCCATTCCCACAGCTTGTTCTGGCAGGTGTGTATCACACTTTTCCATGGAGGGAATTTTTGTCAGGATGGGGTACCCAGAGCTGACTCATGAGGCCTGGATTCCTGTCGTGGCCATCTGCTCTCATCACAGGATCTCACAGGCTCCGCAGTGGAATCTTCTCTGGTGTGCTAATTCCAAACCTTCCCCTCCATTTAGGCCTGGAATTAACACCTTCCTGTCGTGGTGGATTAGTTTTGGGGAATTTCCTTCTCTGGCAGTGTTTTGAAACATTTCATTGCATTCTCTAAGTCCTTCCACTTTCTATCTCAGGTCCTTGGTCAGGGCCCTCAGCTTGAGAGAGAACAGGTAGATTGCATAATTTTCATGCTTAAAATGAGAATATATTTATTTTGGGAGGAGGAAAAGAGCTGCCCAAGGATCAGTAGACTATGTGGGAAAAAGTGAGGAAGGAAAGAAAATGAAGAAATTATATAAGGGAGAGAGATAGGGAGTGAGGGAAAGAAAAAAAAGCAAGGGAAGGAAGGAAGGAAGACTTCAGCTCTAGCCAGACAGTTACATTTATAAAGCACAAGCTACTTAAGGTTTGGATATCTGAACAACATTTCTAGCTCAGTTAAACAAAATATGCCTCTGCTCAATTTCACTTCTAGTATTATTATTGTTATTTTTCTCACACATAATATTGCAAACCCTTTTTATACTTTTTAATCCTATTTTGTAAATGTTCCTCTATTGCAGGCACTTTTGGATTATTTCTTCTCTTCCTCTCTTGAGCCCGAAAATCATATCTTTTCCCCTCATATCCTCATGTCCTTTTGGTCCCTCTCCACTGTGCCTCTGTCCTCACTGGAGCTGACAATAACTCTTTTTCACACAGGAAGTGATTCTGTTTAACTCATTGCTTCTGTCTCGTCCACATCATTAATGAAGCAGTTAAGTAAGGCCAGGTCTTGTATATATCCCAACTAAAAGTCTTCGCAAACTTAAAATGCTGTCCTGCATCACTGATAATTCTGTAACTTCTGTTATGAAAATAATAAATTATATATTGAAATAACCATAAACCTCCTCTCTGTCTGCAGCCCCTGTGACTGGTGAGTCATTTGGAATATCCACTCAAAGTGGCTGCAATCAGCAGGGTTATGTCCACTGAGACCTTCTGAGAGCTGCCAAAAGAAATCTTGATGATGTTGTCATTGGTAGATCCACCAGTTGGATCTGCATCACACGAGAGTCATGGGGACCATTTCCCATTATGCTGGAAACAAACAGTGCAATGACATCCAAGACTGGACTGGTTTAATTTAAATGAGAAATCTGAGGCTGCTGGGATCAGGGCTGTATTATCTCCACAGATGTAGAGCACTGTTTCATTTTTTCATCAATCTGCTTACTTTAAATTGAAAGAGCTGAAATTTGCAAGGCTTTTATTCTCCTTGTATAATCACTCAGTAGGATTTACCACAGTTCTCACCAGAATTTGTGTTTTTACTTATATTTCTCTTCTGCTGCTGGTCAGAGTTCCAAGACGGAGATGTATTCCATTGCAGGTCTTCTGGTAGTAAGTTTCCCTGACAAAAAACATGAGATATAACCATTTATTTCTATGTGAATCTATATTTTATATCATAATTTCCCATAAAGAAATATATATTTTTTTTCAGATATATTAATCACTTATTTAAGAAAGTAGGAGATTCAGGCAAGGATTTGTGGATGTGCTTAGGGCATTTTTTACTTTTTTTAACTCAGTCCTAGGAATACTGTGTGAGAGTCTTACCCTGCATCACTGAAGTCAGTGGGAATTGCAGTCTCTACTTAAAGCCTTTCTGAAAGAATTCAAAGTTGTGTCAGTGAGCAAGAAGCATAGAATGCTTGCTAATTCCCATCTTAAATATGATTCAAGTACTATTAAATTATTTTCGCCCTAAGGAGCAAATAGTCCAAAGCCAGGTGCCATTAAATGCATTAAATCATGTTCATGTTAAAAATGATAATTCAGTTTTCCTTGAGGATAATTAATAGGAGAGGTGAAGCATTCAAAAACCCAAACTATAGATAATATTTTGAATGTGGTTTCCGGCATCTGCATAGATTTTTTTCTATACTTAGACTTGTAAGACATGTATCTGTTTTCATATATAAAGGATTTATTTAGGATTAAGGCTATGTTGCAATACAGTGCTGTAAGGACAGTAGAAGAATGCCTCTGTTCTCCATCCCCATATTTTAAGTGATAAATTAAATAAATAGGACAAAAACTGGAGCAGTTCAGCTCTTCATGGAGTAAGGACATAAGGGACCCACCATGATTGTTCTGCTCATTCTTAAAGGGTATTACATGCTCTAAATCCTTGCTGAAATGACATTTCTCTGACTTTTGTGTGGCTACACAAACTCTGATAATTGAATCCAGTAGTTTTAACTCTCAGCAATTTTAGGATAGAGAGGGGGAGAGGGAAGGGTTTGCTTAACAGCACAGGAAGGGTTAGCAGCAAAGCTGAGGCAGCAATCTCAGCTTGTGGGCATCCAGCCCTGCTCTCTGCACTTCGCAGCGTCTCCTTGCTGGGGCTGCTCCTTCCTCTCACATCTGCACTGCAGCTGGGGTGTGGATGTGAGCAGCCTGACTGAGCTTAATGACTGACCCCGCTCCTGCCTGAAGCTCTGAGCCATCATGTGCTGACACTCCTATGCTTTATTTTCCTGCACAGCAGTGGCAGCTTAGCGTTTAATTTTGTTTCATTAGAAGAAAATTATTTTTTAATTATAATTCATTATTTCCCTTAATATTTTCAAGGCTGGTGCTGACAGAGGCTTAACGGAATCCAATCCCTTTTTCATTAGAGAGCATTTCTTGCATTCACCTCACATGTCCATTAGGACTGTCTCAGGCTTCATGCACATCAGTAACAGCCTGGGTGGGTGCTCTTGAATGCCCTGATCATCTCAGGAGTGGGGTAATTGAGGGTAAACACAAATCAGTGGTGTTTGCCTGCTCCTAGTGTGGCTATTGCAGGTCTGTCCCGCTTCTCCCTGTATAATATGGGTGGCTTTTCCTGATTTAACACCAAGCTCCTGCTCTAAGAGGCAGAAGAGGCTTGCTGAAATCACAGCAGTTCTCTGACACATCTGCTGTCTTCTGTCCATGCCCAAGTGGACTGAGGGTTTGTTTGCTCAACAATCACATAAATCATCCTTTCTAAATCTATGGAATTTACCTGGAATTTGTAATTCAGAATCTTTTGAACCCTTTTTTTTTTTGTTGTTGTTGTTCTTTGTTTGTTTTTAATGTGAGTGTAATGATGTGTTTTTCTGTGATACTGGGCTTTCCAAGATTTCTGAAGTCAGAGGGAAAGAGCACATCTTCATTTTAGCTTCTCTCCTGGCCACGCTTGGTGGGTGGTGTGACCATGGCAGGTTGACCTTGGCTGGGTGCCAGGTGCCCACCAAAATTACTCTGTCATCCCCCTCCTCAGCTGAAAAAGGAAAGGGAGAAAATATACCAAAAGATTTGTTGGTCAAGGTAAGGACATGGAGAGATCACTCAGCAATAACTGTCACAGGCAAAACAGACTTGGGTAAAAAAATTAATGTGTTACCAATCAATGTGTTGATTCTTATCCTGAGAATACTGGATTGAGAAGTCATTTGTGCATTTTAGCACAAGGAGCATCAGAGCCTCAAGTATTTCTTGGAACTAGGGAAAACAAAGAACAGAATTGCAATTCCTGCCTATTTCCCATTTTCTCCTTCCTCTCTCCCCACTGAAAGGTAAGGGTAAGTGTCCAAAATCCTGTGAAGGTCTCTGTACCCATCTCCAGCAGGGAATGATGTTTGGATTTTTGGCTGTTTACACTTTCGCAGCTGCATTTCCTTATAACCTGCGAGGCCAGGAGAAAGACAACATAAATCTGTTTGATATTAAATTCCCAGTGTCTCTAGGTAGCTTTGACTAGCATGGTAATGGTTAAAAAATATGAACTGTAAAATTTATTTTAAATAATTATACACTAGAAGGGTTACATCAAGAAGTATATGCCTATAATCTGTGCTATGCCAGTAGCTTTCAATTAAATCTCAATTTGATCTCTTGGAGCATCCTGGCCCAAATTTGCAGCTAATTCTACCTTGATCTTCAGAATTTAATCAAGTATTTAGGATTGAAGAAAGTAATTTCTTAGGTGTTGCAATGACTTTGTAATCTTCCTCAATGAGTTATTTCAAAGACAAACATGAACAAAACTAAAATCACTTTTGGGGTGGGATAGCTGAGGAGGAATCATTCATCATACACACATTCATCCTGTATATGAACCGCAGCAGGGCAAGGGGAACACCTGTCCTGTGAGGAAATACATTGGAAACACATTGATGTTTATGTAAAGCAGTTAGATCAATTAAGGGGCAAAAAAGAAACTCCTACAAGATTTGCAGCCAGTGGAAAGGGCTGGACAGCTGACCACAGGGACGGCCGGTGGCTCGGCAGTTTGTTCTGAAAGTTTCCTTTTTTTTAAGTCAACTTCAGCTGAGGACTTCTTTTCCCCTTGCCGCGAGCCGGGCTTCCCTGGGATGGTGGCCACTGTCCCAAAAGCTGGAGAGCTGCTGAGAGAGAGAGTGTTCCCTCGCCCGGAACCCAAATCAGACACGACACACCATGGTCTGCTCTGCTTGGGTTCAGGGGTGAAAGGCCCCAGAGAGCCCAGCTTTCAGCCTTTTATTCTGAGGATTACAACTTATCTCATAACGGTACAGGGAAGGAACAGGGAAGGGTCAGAGGGTCAGGGCCTAGTTGGAAAGGAGTAAGGGAGGAGAGAGGGAGACACAAGATACCATTGTTAACTGAAGGATGGGAGGGGGGAATTCCACCCCCTTTCCAAGGCCAAACCTAACTCTACCTTAGAGTGGCCTCACTCTCTAGGCCCCCAGAAGTTCCTCAGGGGATATGTAACTCTCTGGGCTTGAACCACCACTACAAGATTAAAAACTTTGTCAGAAAAATAGTAAAGGTGAAATGGTAGAAAGGCATTTTGAGGTTTCAGTAGATAATTCTGAAGTTTTTAATGCCTCACAGGATTGAAATAGGCCTTTTTTCCACCTAACTGAGGGTCAGTAGAAGGGTCAGCTACTGAGGATTGTGGGAATAATTTATTTAAAGTTATAAAACTATGATATGCAATCTTGCCTGGAATCTACCTTCCATGTGAAAAAGAAAACAGCATTTCTGTACACATTATATTTCCTTTTTCCTGACTAGCAAGGTGCAGCAAGACAATCTAAGGTGACAGTATGAAATCATAGCATTTGTACCTTGTGTGGCCTGGACTTTTGCTGCTTGCTCCTGTTTGTGGAGAGTGCTTCACATCAACAGCAAGCACCACACAACCCTTTGGATTGCTGAGAATCTCAGTGTGTGATGAATGCACGAGTACTTCTCTGATTGTCTCTCTGTGAAATACATTGAAATATCTCAAAGAGACAAAGGGTATTTTCCCAGCCAATTTGCTGACAGCATGAAACTTGGTGCTAACAAGAGTTTTGCAACTCGAATGGGTTTTAATCAACCCTTAATGGAGAGTTTCTCTGTGTGCTGAAGTTATTAGTCATGTTCCCTCTGATTCCAATGATTCAGGGTCCTACTGTAAAGGCGCTGTATTATTTCTGAAACACAGAGAAACAAGCAAGTTCCTACTGCTGTCTACCTGGTTCACCATCCATTTGAATCCATTTCTTCTTCTAAACTCATGTATGGACACAATTTTGACCTACAATGTTTTCCAGCTAACGAGATACTTTTCATAAGGATTATAGCAGTGGCCAGGCTTTAAATTAAATTGAGTTAAATACCGAACAGAATTATCTCTTTTCTCTTGAGTGTCATTAACTCAGAGCTAGGAATGATATTTTTCCCATTGGAAGCATATTTATTCCCTTACTCAAATCTTAAGGCAGGGAGGTTGTTTTTTCAGCATATATAACACTCCTTTTTTATGTTTTCTTTTGGTTCCTTTATTCACCTTTCATTACCCCTTGTTTTGACACAATTCACGGCTAGAAATATCCTGTTGTCATCTGTTTCAGTTTAAGTTTCTATTCTGTGCCAGCACTTGTTACACTGAAATTCAGGTATATTGGTATATTAAGTAGGTATCAGGCAAGATGGTCTTGGGTCAACAACAGGAAACAGCTCAAAGTACCAGAAATATGTTGGGACTGGATAGACCTCCAATGTGTGTTTGTATATGTGTGAGATACGATTTTCCAGTCAGCTCTGAGTGATTCCTCATGGAAGGAAAGATGAGTAAGATGTTTGGAGGAAACCCAGTGGATGAAGTAGTGGCTGTGGGATTTGTGAGTGTTCGTTTCCTACACAGATTCCTCTTCAAAATCTTGTCTGTGAATACAAACTCTGAGTAATCAAGGGAGACAGGCAATGAAAGGCCTCAGTCCATGTCACTATGATTTGGAGAACCGAGAGGTCATCTGAGTCACAGAATTGCAGGCTGGGTCAGGGTGGAAGGGACGTCAGCGGATCATCTGCTCCCACCCCCTGCTCAAGCAGGGGCACCCCAGAGCACATGGCATAGGATTGAGTCCATTTGCTTTTTGAACCCTGCACTTGCCTTTGTTGAACTCCATTCAGTCCCTCTTTGCCCATCTCTCCAACCTGCCCAGGTCCTTCTGAAGGGCTGCACAGCACTCTGGGCTGTTGGCCACTGCTCCCAGCTTTGTGTCACCAGTGATCTACCTGAGGAGGCATCTTTCCCATCACCCAAGTCATTTATAAACAAGTTAAACTGTTCTGGGCCCAAGCTCAAAAAGTGCCTGTATTTTTAAAACTAGATCTGAGACCAGGATTCCATTCCTCATGTACCAGCAAAGGGACTCTAAACAATATCTGCAATAAATGCAGCTCATACTGCAATCATTACATCCAGAGGGCTTGCTTTTCACTTGGCACCTTTCCTCTACACAGGAAAGCTCTTTTTAAATTCACATCTGCTAGGGAGCTTTTTTAATGTAGAATTGACTGTGCCACTGATACCTCACAGCGCAGACATCCCCCCATCCAAAGACACTTAAATGAGCATATCCTACAGGTATTACGTAAAAAACTATTCTGTGGAGGGATATGTTCATTTTCTCCTGCTGACATTGCTCCATTTTACTAAAATCCTCATATTACCCTGAAAAAATAGATTAGAATGCAGGTGTCTGGCTTCTCAGAAGAATGAACTTGACACAAGGGTGTTCAGAAGTCATTCTTCCTCAGTTCTTCCCGCTAGTGCTGTTCTACTTTGCATTTAATGTTTAAAAGTCTTTGGAGACAAAGAGAACTGGTCCTTAGCAGTGTAATCAGGACATGTGTTCTAGAAGCGGGACACCTGTTTCTTAGTTTCAATGCTAATGAACATTTCATTTGCACATAGTAGGACACCAGCCACAGGTGACACCAAAAAAAGATAAAATCTTCCCACAAATGCAAAAAATACAACATAGTGAACGCAGACAGGGGCTTTTAGATGTTTCCTTCATCTCCTGATGGAAATTTGGACTCACTGTTTGTTTCAGCTGGGAGACTGCCTTTGCCAGCAGAGCATGATGAATCAAAACTCCATTTAGCTTTCATTTTTACAGGTAGATTAGTAGAGGGTTTTTTTTCACAGAGCAGTTGTATAGTTCATATTTTTCTTCAATAGGAAAAAAAAAAAAACCCAATCTAAACACAAGTTTTAGTCCTCTCTCTTCCATCCCCTCCCCTTTTTTCAGTTCAGCAGTCACACCAAAAAGTCACTACTTTGAACAGGCTCCAACCCTCATGATTAGATTCCCAAAGAATGGCTAAAGGCCCCCTGGAAATCAATCCTGAAGTCACCAGTGCCACTAAGGACTAATTCCATTTTCATAGCTCTACATACATCTTGATCAGTGGGTTTTGTTTTGGTGTTTGTGTGACAGCTCAGCCTTAATGCGGATCCCGCATATTTGTGATTTCCTCTGTGAGCTGCAAGGATGGGTTCCTTCACCTGAAAGCACTCATAGGTAAGCATTTTTCATATGCAAAATGTCAGTTTATGACTACTAGAGAGGCTAGTATTACTATAAACAATAAACTACTATTTATTGTTTGCATGAATTTTCTTAACTTCCCTCCTCTCTATTCCTATCTGCAAGCTAAATCATTCAAAAGATAAGAAAAAAATGTCAAATCTTCAATGTATTTTTTACAGAATTGCTCACTGTTATCTGAAAATACAACTCCTGATGTATACATTGGAGTTAAGTGATGATAAAACCTTGGGCAAAACAAAAATAAAAATAAAAAAAATTAAAAGAGATGAAAAGAAAATAATCATACTGACATTTCCTGGAAAATTGAAAGTTCTTTTTGTACAAACATTGAAGACTGGTTTCATTACTGAGTGTCAAGGGCTCACTCGATAGCAAAAGCTCCTGCATGTCACTCAATCTACACTTCAGCATTTTTCCAACAGGATCTTGCTTTCTGTAGGGGATAAAGTACTGGGGTAGATGTAGTGTTAAATGAATAATGAACATATGTGACAGCTGTTAACACCCTTTTAATTACATGGGCAATAGGACCAAGGTATGGCTGCTGAAACATAAAAAAAACCACTACCTCTTGCCGAATTCTAAAATATTTCACTGCCAATCAAACACTGGACTGCAGCACCCACGTCTGCAAAAGCATCATGATCTTTTTGTTCTCCCCATCTATGATGTTATCTTCACTGTAGGTCTGAAATGGGGTTGTTAGACAAGTTGACAGTTTGGCATTACAGCCTCAATGCTGAGGTCTGAGAGACCAATCTCCAAGCTCCATTAACTTCAGATTCTAGGAAGACTGTAATTACATGAGTGTTAGTTTTGTCTTGAAAGCCAGAGTGGAAGGAGGCCTCATGGCTTGAGTGGAGGAGAAGAAAACCTTATTCACACTTCTGCTCTTAGTTTCCTATGTGACTTTAGTCCCACTTACTGTGTGACTTTTAATATCCAAAAATCAGTTTGTTACCTGCAGTCTTCTGCAGTGAATATTGAAATCTGTGTATGAAAAACATTTCAGAAAACACTGTCTTATCATCTTTATTATTTGGTACTTTTCCTCATCACAGCTTATAATCACCTTTTACAAAACAATTACTCACAATGGACTCAAAATACTTGTAAACAATTTTCCAAGTACTTTGTTCATTAAATCTTCTCTGTCACAGACTTATATGCAATGAGAAGTGTTTTTGTAATGGCATAGGTACATATCTGACTCAAATACAGCCTAACTATTTTGCAGTTCCACCTGTGGGCATTACTCAATTATCTTTTTTATTACTTTCAGTGCCCTGAGTTTCAGAAGAGTAAATGGGTTATTGAGAGGTGAATTAAAATGTACTGAAAGTAGAGGATTGAAGGCAATTTCCAAACAGAAGAGGAATTAGCCAACACATGAAATTATTTGCCAAAAAATAAAGGTCAGCATATATGGCATCCATATTTGAATTGACTTAGTAAAATAATTTCAACCAAAAAAAACCAAAGCCAAGTGTTTTGTGTTGAATGAGGTGTATCTATTAGCAGAAATAACTTGTTCTTCACACTTTTCTGCTGACCTAGATAATCTAGAAAAGATCTGTGCTCTTCAGAGAATAGTTATTTCAAGGAAGTCAAGAGTAGAACCAGTCTCACCAATGTATTACTCAGAAGCACAAAACATTTGAAACACACATTTGAAAAAAAGCAGGGTGTCACAAGGGTGTTTAAAATACTGCTGAATTAGTAGTAATTAAGTCCCTTGCATAAAAGCTTGAGCTTAACAATAATTTCTGGTCTGAGTTCATTTTAGCCTTGTTACCACATCTCCACCATAATTTTTCTGTACCAGTCAGGTTTTGAACCACATCCAGTGCTTGGTAGAAGGTGGAGATGCTGGGGTGGCTCCCACTCTCCTGTGTGAGGTGTTTGCTCACACAGGCACTCAGGTGAGTCAGCAAGAGCTGAAATTGTTTAGCAAAATAATCAAATAATCCACATTCTTCGGTTATGTGACTTATGAAATTTGATATCCAATTTGGGGCCCTCAAGTTAGAGAATATCAGTGTGAAAACACTGAGCCTTCCAAACACAGAAAGAATTTTTTCCCTGCTAACATTTATGTTGTGCTTTCCATGGAGAAATTATTGGTAGCATTTCAAACACAGTCATAATACATTTAAAACACCTGTTCCAAATCTACCAGAACATGAGTTTAAAAATGTGTCCACTGGCTTACATGAAACTGGAAAATTGTTTTATATTTTCACAAAACTTTTATACTCATGAGCTTTTATCTTACACCTTAAAACTCATTATGAACAAGAATTGAACTATAACTGTTAGCCTCCTCCACGAGAAGTACACTGCTAGTGTTTTATATAAAATCTTTCTTTTTCCACCATGAACCACTTTGAAATATCAGTGTCTGTTCTGACGAGAGTGTACTAAGTAAAACAGTCAGAAAGTGGCTGGCTGGGCAAACATAATGGCTAACAGAGGGATGAGTAATTAAAACAAAAGCTTGTATATTATGTTAGCCTAACATTGCTACTTCATCTTTTTATTCTATTGGCATTTAGAGGAAAAAGGGAAATTCTAAGCAGTGCTAAACTAAACATAGTACATGAATACAAAGTGTCTCTGCCAACAAAGAAAAGATTGCAGTTTATACAATGCAAATGAAAAATTGTTACAAAATTCTATTGTTCATGAATCTGGAAGGCTTTGGCATATCTTTGGGGATTATCTAAGTTTATGATGTGTTTACATGGGCTTTCCTTCTCTCCTAAGCATTTTTTTTTTTTCTGAAGTATGTAAATATGAGATATACCTGGTTCAAAATGTGGGTGAAAGCAGGAGTGTACAGACCTTAGCTGTAATTTATAAAATCATGCATTGGATTATGACAAGACAAACAAGCAAACAATCAAACAAAAAAGATGCCATTTGAACATCATTTGAATTTCGGGTTCTCCGTTGCCTGGTGCTCGTGGACTATTAGAATCTGGTTTGGTTCCTTTTGAGGTTAAGCTTAATTTTCAATATTTTATGGTCTAATTTTTCAACTGAGGATAACTTAAATTAGTTACTTTAGAGTTTTAATCTCTCTCATTTATAATATGCAGTAATTTTTAAGTTGACTTCTAATTCAGTGTATTTGTGTTTTGAAAAGCATAAGACATGGACATTTCTACAGAATTTCAGGGCATTATCAAGGCTTGGAAGAATTTACAAAGAGAGTCGCTACTTTTAGACTTAATATAAATTGTTATAAACGGAGTTTAAAAAATGTAAAAATAGTTACAACTTAAGAGTTGCTCTCTTTATTTTCTTTTAAATCTTTCTTTATCTATAAATTTTCAGCTGTTGAAGTATACCATCCTTTGTGTTTTCAGAAACTGCAAGCAAAATATTTCAGTAATAGCTGAAAAGAAAATAATTTATCTTTTTTTTTTTAATGGATGATTTTTAAAGGAAAGAAATGTCTTTTATTTCTCTAAATATATTAATTTGCTGAAAATGAAATTTGCAATCAGGGGAATAAAAGGAATGATCCACCCTAACAGAGTTGTATCTATGTATAAGAATATTCTTCATTAATATCTCAGTATAGGGCTATGCCATCCTCCATATAGTTATACATAATACACAAAATTAATGTGTACATTATGCACTGGAGCCGGAAGTTCTATTGAGGATGAGTCAGTCCTGTGTTTTCATACTTGTTGGAAGAGTTGTACAAATTTTTGATCCAATAAAAGGAAAAATATTTGTTGGAAAGTTCAATAAAACTAAAATTTCCATAATGGGAACACACCAATTTTAATTAGTAAAAAAGCCTTTGTTACATAATGGCTTTACTTTGGTCACAAAAAAGCCGGGTTATCCCACTGTAGCTCCAGGGTTTGGTCACTCATGTGAGGAATTCATCTCATGGCACATCAGCTGTCCTGCAGGTTTTGGGTTTAAGAAAACCAAACCTTGCTGTTAATAGAGGTGGACAAAAAGGATATTTAAGAGTGTGATTCAACTCATCTGCTGTACAAATCTGCTTTACAACAAGAGCAGTCATGCCCAGAAATCCTTTCTTTTGTCTATTCACAACAGATATGTGTAGGCAAATGTACACATTGTATGTTAAAACTGACAACACCATTTAATGTTTTCCCTGTATCCAAAAACAAATCAGGAATTTGAGCCAGATGCCTCTGCTAAATAGATACAGTCCATAATGGAGGGATAGGAGCAATTTCTTATCTGCTGCTCTATCCATGAAGTAGTTAAAGTTATCAGAAACACTACCTGGATGATGGTTTGGGAGCAAGAAAGGGAAAATAATTTCTCCTCCTTGCTCCCTCGGGAGTTTTTAACATTCAAAATTTAGAAAAGATGGTATTTATTTTTTATTTTAAATGGTATTTATTTTTTTTGCACATGATGCCTACAGCAAGCTTAAATCAGAAGTCTAAAACCAAAATAAAATAAACACCTTAAAACTAAGGGTAACTCAGAGAAATCTCACATCTGCATGGGACAGTAAAGCCACATGTAAAAGAAGATTGAATTTCTGTTTTAACTGCTCTTTAACCTACTGTTCAGTCAGCACAAAAATATTGGTATTGCATAGACTCTTGACACCTTGCTAAGCTTTTACGTTTTCTGATCCCTTTTCTGTTGTCCAGTCCTCCTCTCTGCTCCCATTGCAGTATCACTGACCAAGATGTTCCCCTTCTCAGCTTCCCTTATTATTTATTTACATGCCTAAAATCATATTAAAGGATTGCTCCACTAAAATTAGATGTTTTTCATGCAGTTCAGGATGTTCAGTCATTTAAAAAGGTGACTGTCCTTGAAGGAGGCTTACCTTTATTTTTATAGAGAGCAGCAACTCTGAGAATGTTTTATTTCAGACCTGTTTGTATCCATGGCAAAATATTCCAAAGTGCAGTTTGTATCAACCATTGCAGAGCACTGGGACATGACAAATACATGAACTATTTGATAATATAATAAGGAGGAGAAAAACACAAAAAAGAAAAAAAAAACAAATCAAAGAAAATTCAGAAAACCATAGAGTTGCTGCAATACTATGAATTTCTTTGAGAAGTTATAATAACACCCCGTTTGAAAAATGTGCAGTTCTGGAGCTGAAGTTATCAAGGGATGAAAAAATAATAAGAAGGGCCACTATAGGTATGTCAGCCAGAACAGGAATGCCAAAGAATGTGGTCCTCCCTGAAGAAGAAGCCTGGCAAACTGGTAACAGCAGACAAGAAGAAGGCTGAGGTACTAACAAAACTTTTTGCTTCAATCTTCTCTGGAAGCATTCAAGGTCAGGTTGGAAAAAACTCTGAGCAGCATGAACTAGTTGAAGATGTCCCTGATCATTGCAGGAAACTTGGACCAGCTGAAGTTTGTGTCCCTTCCACCCCAAATTGCCCTATTGTTCTACACTTCCAGCATGCAGTTGGATTTGGGTTTGTTTATGCAGATTTACACTGGACTTTGTAGCATCACAGATTGGCCCATTAAAATAATATTTGTTCAACTATAATGAAAAATTAATAAATCCCAATAATGTTGTGTTTTCTATTGGGCAGCCAAGGCAAATGGGTTGTGCCAAAAGAAATTATGACCTAGCAGACAGTGCACTGGGCTGGGATTGCACTGGTCCTGCATTTATTGTGCTCTCTCATAGAGGTTGACCAGAACATTTCTGAAGTCACTTAACCTTTCCTGTGCCTGTTTTTGGTTCAAGTACAGTAGGAATAATGACAGAAGTCTGTTTTGTTAAGCACTATGAGACTTACTGAGCTCTATACAGGTGTGAGGAGATGTTATACTAATAAAATTAAATGCTAATACAGCTATAATAAAATAAATAAAGTTTTTGTTCCAAATATAGATAAGTTATCATTTTTTTTAAGCGAAGCAAGCCTATTCCAATAAATTTGAAATCTCTTTCACTTGTGCAGTCGACTCTGTGCTATGAGCATTGAACCTGGTCCAAAGGACAGAATTTTGAGCACAAAAATATGAGGTGGAGCTCATTCTCCACTTGAGTTTCATCCATGAAATGTCCAGGTCATACATAACTGTGGACACCACTCCACAATTAAACCTGTACATTATGAGATTCACTTTAAACCTTACTCCTGATTTGTATTTGCTCCCTGCCCATGGCAAGGGGGTGGAACTAGACAATATTTAAAGTCTTTTCCAACCCAAACCATTCCATTATTCCATGACTGCACAAAGCATTGTCACAGTAGTGACAATCAGACACCTATTCCCTCTAGACCCATAAATATGACTCTGTAGTCACATCACAAAACTCTATTCCAGCTGATAGCATTTCCTAGAAATGCTATTCTGCAGGAAATGCATGTAAATGAAAAATATGGCAAAAGGAATGAATGATCCACAGACCGAGCTTTAATTACATGAAAGAATGGGCAGAGCAGATGAACATCACTACTGCCAGGCTGAACACGCTGTACATGCAAGCAAATTCCAGAATCCAAGCTTGACACTCCACCAGTTTTCAGAATACCTATTGCAAGGGCACCAGCCAAAAAAAAGATCCAGGGCCAGAAACCATATGAGATGACCAAATGCTAAAGATGTTGGCAGCAGCTGTAACTGGAGGAGCCTACACACACAGAAATGCAGTGTGAGGCTGCCTTTGCTTTATTCCTCTATATCTGAATGTCCTTTTGTTCTGTGATAGGAATGAGGACTATGGGCAGCTTAGAAGAAAATAATTTCAAAGGAAACAGCCAGTTTCTATGGGCTGATGCAACACAACAAATATTTATAGGGTTTTCTAAGGGGCTGCAGCAGAAGTTTCTGAAGGCCTGAAAAGAAAATCTCACTCTTTACAAAAGTAAAGAAAATGAGAGAAAAGTCCATGAAAAGTACCTACAGACATTTACTCAAATAACAATACCAATAATAATAATAACAATAATAAGAGTAGAAAAGTATCCTTATTATTCTAAATACTTTTTCAGTGTGTCTGAAGATCTCTTTTCTAATGTTTCCTTTTGTGCTATTCAGACCAGAGATTTATTATTGTGACAGATGAGAGAAGTTATGGGATCTAAACCCATTTAAACAAGGATGCCAAATACAACTGCAGAAGCAGCTTTTAATCCAGCATACCATTTCTCTGAATTTTGGCACGTTAGATGCTCATTGTACAACACATCCAAGACTGCCATCTAATGCTGCTCAGTAAAATTCTTAGTTCAGTCTCATACTTTTGTCATAATATAACACCATTAGGAACACTGCGGCAACATGAAAACATTCTTAGAAAATAATTTGCTTTAATCAAATAACATTTTATTTTGCTACTGCTGTTTAATTCCCTGCCGGTTTGGATATTAGGCAGTAAGTAAAAGCATTTTTAAAATGGTACAGCTGTGATGAAAAATCTATTAACAGAAAATTCTACAAAGTTGCTTTATGTAACACGATAAACATTGACCTATAAATGTTTATTTATGCATTGTCTGAACACTTAAATTTATCAGTAGGCTGAACATTTGTGGCACTTGCAAATTCTTATCTGAACTTGTTTCTAAGTGCCTTGCAAATAAAAGCTCCTGTAAATACTGTAGTTTGATCCAAAGCCATTGAACTCGATAAGATCAATAAGCTGATGGGCTTCAAATGGCTGTAGACCATGTACTTGAATAATACATGTTACCTTGATTTTTGCCATGTTAGTACTTAGTCATTCATTATTAAAAATAAAATTTATTTCATCTTGCTAAGAATGTCTGAAGATTATTGTGTAATACCAGGAAAGAAATGCTTTTACAAGAGTAAATTTCTCTCTTCCCTAAAGGACTATTTTAAGATTTATCAAATTGATAGGTGATGGAGTATAAGGAAATAAAATTGATTTATTTTGAAAGCTTCCATGCTGCCCCTTTAAGCCCCTTAGTGAGGCTGTATTGTGAGTGCTGTGTCCAGTTCAGGACAGGAGAGACTGTAACTCCTGGAGCAGGTCCAGCAGATAAAGATGAGGAAGGGACAGGAGAGATGAGGGCGTCTCTCTTATGAGGAAGGACAGAGGCAGCTGCGTCTGTTCAGCCCCAAGAGATGACTGAGAGGAGATCTCATCAGTGTCTGTCAGTACCTAAAGGGAGGTGTCAGAGCATGGACCAGGCTCTGCTCAGTGGTGACAAGGATTAGGACAGGAAGCAAGGGGCAGAAACTGATGCCCAGAAAGCTTCACCTGAACCTGAGGAAGAATTTCTGTCCTGTGCAGTGACCAAGCACTGGAACAGATTATCCAGAGACCTGTGGAGTCTCCCTCACTGGAGGTATTCCACAACTGTCTGGATGCAATCCTGTGCTGTGTAGCCCTGCTGGAGCAGTTGATGTTAAAACTTACCCTGCTGCCTAATAGCATACAGAATTGGATGTGTGATAGCAAATATTCTCCAAGTAGCTACAAAGTCCTTAACTTGACCAGCAGTGCTGCACCCCACTGTCTTGGCTTTCTGGAATGGTTCATCCTGTACATCACCACAACGTGGCAGAATGACTCACTTCACAATATTAGCAATAAAATCATCACTACCTGGCATCTCCTCTGTGGGGATGGGAAGGAGACTTGATGTTTATCAGGGATCAAGGATATTGATAGAACCATCTCTACACCACTCAAATTTTGTGTACATTGATAGGGTGTCCTGGGTTGGCCATATGACCTGTTTGTATCCCCAATCGTCCTCTTGCTTATGCTGGATATTAAGCTCTACAACTTTAAGTTAGTCCCAGTGAGACAGAGAGAGTGAAAGTGGAGTTAAAAAAAACCAAACACTCGCCATTTGTCTGTTTGTCTGCAGGAGTTACATCTTATCTTTTAGAAAAGGTCTTGAGGCTACATTCCAGCGGGACAGCGATTTTTTTTCACACACCCTGGGTGTGCTTGAGGAGGCACACAGCGGAGGGTTTCCTCGGATCTTTCTCGGCTTTTTTGCAGGGAGAGACTTTGTTTCTTTTGCTATGCATTTTTTTTTCCTTTTTCCTCCTCCTGGAACTGGTTGGCATCGCGTGGGCCCAGGACACCAGGGAACCCCTGGGGACCCGCCCCCCCCCCCCTCCAATTTCTACAGCCGGGCCCAGCAATCGGCCCCTCCACTGGAGAACTGAACCAGACTCAGACAGACTCTGAATCTACCATCTCTTCAGAGGAAGGAGAGGCTTCATTGTTTATATATTATCCAAATTTTTCCTATTCTTGTGAATATTCTAGTTGTTAAATAAATAGTTTTTTCCACTTTTCTCTAAGGAAATTCTTCCCGGACCTGTAGGGGGAGAGGTGATTGGAATCGGCTCTTCCTAGAGGAGACCCCCCAGAGGTTTCCTCCTAAATATTTGCCCTAAACCAGGACATAGGGGTTCAGTGCTGTGAGAATAACAAAAGGAAAATGTGAAAAATTCAGTAGTGGAGAATAAAGTACAGATTCCGTGTAAAGTGTACACAAATGTCAGAACCCAACGGCTTAAGGACTGGAGTTTTCAAAATCATGTGTAAAGTATGTGATGAATAATTTGAGAGTGTATCTGTGACCAAATAAATTTCTTCAATACTTGGTAATACTCTGATGTGAGCTTCATCCATGCCTTTAAAATCTGCCATTGAAATCCATCATTCAAGCTGTGTTGGTTGATTGGATGAGGTCAGAGTAAGTCATATTGAAGGTCTTCTGTTTTAAGAATTCATACATTTTTCCAGTTAAATTCAAATTCTGATGGACTTATCTAGTTAAATGTAAAAATATAAGGTCAGCTGAATTTCTGGATGAACACATTGATGAAATCATCTGAACGTGGTCTATGGAATCTGTGGTATCATTATTACATAACTTAAGATGAGTAGTACATATCTGTACTGAATACACCTCAAAACACACAGATAGCTGCAGTTTAAACATATAAAATTAGGCAGACATAAAATCTTTCCATGGTTTTCTAGCAGATCCAAGAGAACACATATAAAATTTTCTTTGTTTTTTATAAACTTTCTACTAATTGAAAGCTTAAGAAATTTTCTAGGAATTAAGCAATAAAAAGATTTGAAATGGGGCAAGGATCAAGAGTATGCACAATTAAATACATAATTACTGAAATACATAGCAATAGTCATAGAGTCTAAAAGTGAACTGAATGCTGCATACCAATGTCATTCAAATTAGTGATAAACTGAGGAAAATAATTTTTCTGCAATTCAAGATTCATATTTAGAGATTCAGAACAAAAACACCCCAAGCTATGCTGCTTAACATCCCTTCTGTTGAGTTTGAGAGCTATTTGTACACTGCCCTTAACAAGAAGTTAAACTTTTGGTCAACCTCAAACTGCTCAGGCAGTTGTACTACATGACTGTTGCAGATCCCTTCCAACTGCAACTATTCTATTCTAATATATTCTGATCTATGCTGCTTTAATTTAGTTTGTGTGGAAAAATACCATCGGTTTTAACAGCTTTGAGGAGATCTATACATTATTCTTTGATCTGGACCTAACCAAGGAGAGAGGATACCATTGTGAGGAAAAATCCTCACAGGCAGTATTTGGCTTCCTTTGTCTCTTTTCCTTTCAACTGGCAGAATTTTACCCTTTAGATTTTTGACATCATGTCAGCAACTTTTTGCTTGCTCATTCTTTCAAATATAGCCACAAGGCATATTGAGAATCAAAATTGCTTCAGTACTTGACAGTACGGGTTTTGCAAATCCCTTCTTATCCTTGAACTGTAGAAAGGAAGTCGGGATTTGCAAGTGAAAGTGTTTGAGTTTTTCATTTGGGATTCATTGACTTAATTGGTGAAACTGTTTTGAGATTTGTAAGCATATTGTGGGACTCAGAAATGCTTTGTGAGATTTGCAAAATGCAGCGACTTTCCAACGTCAATAACACAGTCCTCAAAGCAGCTGAATATCAAACTAGTAGTTTAAAACAAATTTGGTTAGTTTTTAACAATGCCTGTGCAGCTTTTCAGAGATCACAGACTCTGAGACATCTCAGTCACTGAGATTTAGGGCTTTGTAAGGCAGATGCTGCTGTGAGTTCTTATTTTTCCCTTGACAAGGTGGCAAAAAAAACAGACAGGCAGGTATCAGGTATTGGACAGCTGGAGAACAGGTAGAAAGAAAGCTCCTGGCATTGTTGGAAGATGTAGGGTAAGACCCTGTGCAAAGACCACTACAAGATTTTGTTCTCAAGGTCACACTGTGGAGAGATTAAAAGTGGAAATTGTGTTTCTGTCACCTCTGCAAAGAAATCTGAAAAGGTCTCTGATGGCTGTTAGGTGTTTTTCTTTGGCCCTTCTAAAGGAAAAAAACCTCACATTAAGCAAGTGCCTGCAGGAAAAGGACCCACAGTGGACAAACACTTTTCAATACCCTCATTCACTGTATTCTTACATGACTTGACTCAAATCTTGCTGGAATCAATTGCAGATTTAGGATTTACCATTTTAAAGAAACAGAGACTAATCCAACTGTATAACGGATGTCCAAATATAGCTTTCGTATGTGTATATAGGATAGGATGGGATAGAAAGAATAGAATAGAATAGAAAGAATAGAATAGAATAGAATAGAATAGAATAGAATAGAATAGAATAGAATAGAATAGAATAGAATAGAATAGAATAGAATAGAATAGATCTTTCAGTTGGAGGGGATCTAAAAAATCATCTAATCTGACTGCCTGACTAATTCAGGACTGACCAAATTAAAGTATGTTGTAAAGGGCATTGTCCAAATGCCTTCAACACAGATAGAGAGCTTCCTCTCTAGAAAGCCTGTTTCAGTGTTTTACCACCCCTTCTGTAAAGCAATTCTTCTTGTCCAATCCAAACCTCCACAGGGCAGCTTTGCATCCTATGACCCATGCATCCTATAGCTGGATAATGGGATGAAGAAATTAGCACCTCCCTCTCTACTTCCTTCCTCATGAAGCTGTAGAAAATAATGATATTGTCCCTCAGCCACCTTTCAAAGGCCTTCAGCCATATCTGTGATCCCAGCTACAAGGGATCCTGCTGTTATTTATGCAGCACGTCAGGACCATGGTCCTTGTCACTGCAGGTGCTTTACAAACACACAGGAAGATAAAAACCCTATTCTAACAAGCTAATAAGATGGTATCTGGCCATAAATAACAATAGCAGGAATGTTAGAAAGAAGGATGACAGCAGCAAGTATAGGAAGATTACACTGGTAGCTACAGAGCAAGTTGATGCCCTACTGAAGGCAATGACATTCCTACTTACAAGCAGAAAAAATGAAATCAATGGTCCATGGCTGATTGAGAGCCAAAGCATCATATGCTGGCCAATTCCTCATAGACATCACAGCACACACACCTCATCTAAAACTTGCAAGCAGCAGGTAAGTGGGTAATGCACTGATTCCATTCCCAGGGCAAGACAAAACCTTTGTTGAAAATTAATGTAGTAAGTCTCAGGTAGCCAGAAGTAAAACATACATATGATTTGAAGCCATAATAGATTTTCTTTTTAACATTAAAAAGAAGTTAAATCCATTATTAAAAGTTTTAGGGGCAAGAAATTTTGATTAATTTATATGGAAAATAAAGGAATTAATCAGTGTACTGAAAGCTTTTTGTTGCCTTATGAAAAAAAGGCTATACATTCTGTGAACTGGTATAAGCAACCAAAAAAACCTAATTAATTTCTGAATCTAATTCAAGTACAAAAGCTTCACAGTTACACCATGTTTCAGGGCCAGAGCTGTGGGCACCTCAACAGGTCAATTTTAGCCAGACGGGGGAGGATCTGCTCAGTCTCGTAGTCTCTTCCTTCAAACTACACCATTTACTCTGTAGATCCATTTACATATTTCCCCACTAAGTTGTGGTGTAAACACTCCAGCAGTGGGACCTGAAATACAGGTCAGTGTACACATCAGACAAGGAAGACACAGGTCAGTGTCACCTCTTCATCATCCATGCATATTTCATCAGTCAAAACACATATAAAACCCGATTTCCCTGATAAAAGAAAAAACATAAAGAAAGGAAATACATGAAAAGTGTTAGAAAAAAACCCATATGAAACTGGGGTCTTTAAAATAACTGAAGTATCTAAAATCTCATAAATACACATTGAAAAGAGAGGAGAACATTAGTTATAACCCTTCCAGGCTCAACAAAAGACTGGAAGACTTAGAAATTAAAAGGCAATATTTAGTAAACAGAAAAGGGAAGAAACAACTATCAACCAGGAAGGGAAGTTACAGGGTGTAGAAAATTAAGGCAGTAAAAGAGCAAAATCTGACTAGCTGGAAGAAGGTAGGTTCTGAATAATAGCTATAATAAAATTCTTGTGCTCAGGGGGGTGGCAGAACTTTTAATGAGATATATGTTTATTCAATATTTCTGTTTTGTATCTTGAAAGAAGCAGGAGGATGTATTTGAATCATATGAACAAGATAAAGTATTTTCCAGTTCATTAGTAGCAGTGGAGGGTGTTAAACATTTTTCAGAGATAAATAATTTTAAATCAGCAGGCCAGGATACTTGCTTGGATGGATTCTGTGTGAGTTGATGGAGGACATTTCCAGTTCATGCTCTGAATTTTGAATAGACAGGATGAATAGACAGGGATAGAGGCAAAACAGCAGCAGGCTGGACATATTCTAGCACTATATTATGATTCAGAGAAGGCAAGGGTATTTAGGATACAATGGACACAATTAGCCTGATATCTGTCAGAGAAAAAATTCAAGGAAAATCTGACTCTGGTATAAATTCATAGATTATTAGGCTGGGAAGGTGATTAATGTCAGTCAACACTACTTTTTTGCACAGGAAAATCAATTCAATCAAACAAAAAATCCCCATATTTTTTGAAATGACAGGCTTGATAACTGCAAACATACTAAGACTTCAGAAGAGTGTGGGATTTAGTATTTCTCTACCTTCTGGTTAAAAGTTGTCAAGAAAGAACATTAGGTGGGTTGAGAACTCGATGACTGTCTATTCTCAGAAAGAGATTCAGTTGAAAATTGTCAGCCTGGGGAGGAAGAATAGACAAAAAAGATTTGCAGGGACTTGCCTAATGCCACTCAGTATTTACAGAAGGAAATCAGAAGAAAAAAAGAGGAGGTGAAATCAGGGCTGAAAGCCGAGGAAATTGTGAGGAAGTCAGAGTAGTTTGCCAGTGAAATTGCATGTCCTCGTGTAAAGTCCTTCTCCAGCCTTCATGTAAGCCCCCTTTACGTCCTGAAGGGCTGCTCTGAGGTCTCTCTGGAGCCTTCTCCAGGCTGAACTGCCTGAGCTTTCTCAGCCCATCTCCAGAGGAGAGCTGCTCCACTCCTGTGGTCAACTCAGTGGTTCTCTGAATTTGTTCCAACACTTTTCTTGTATTGGTGTCCCAGATCTGGATGCAGAAGTCTTGGTGGGGTCTGACAGGAGCAGATCACAGGGTGGGGAATCACCTCCTTTGAGGTGGTCACATCTCCTTTGACGTAGCGCAGGATGCAGATGGCTCATTGAACTTTTTAACTACAAGCACCACCAAGTCCTTCTCCCCAGGGCTGCTCTCAGTCCATTCCCTGCCCACGTGCTTGGGATTGCCCTGACCAAGGTGCAGGATGATGCACTTGGCCTCGCTGAACTTCATGAGGTTCACCAGACCTCTCTCTCAAGCCTGGGTGACATCCCTTCTCTCCAGCATGTCAGCCACCCCACAGCTCAGTGTTATCAGCAAACTTGATGAGGCTGCACTCAATCCATTGTCCATGCTGCTGGCAAAGATGTTAAACGATGCCAGTGCCAATACTGATCCCTGAGGAGCACTTCTTGTCCCTGGTCTCCACTTGGGCATCAAGGTGTTGATCACAACTCTTTGAGTGCAACTGCCAAGCCAATTCCTTCCAAGTGGGTCTGTCAAACCCATCTCTCTCCAGTTTAGAGACAAGGCTGCCATGTGGGGCAGTGTCAAATACTTTGTCCAGAGGGGTGACTTCTGTTGCCTTTCCCTTATCCACCAAAAGTGTAACCCCGTCATAGAAGGCCACCGAATTTGTCAGGCACAATTTTACATTAGTGAAGCTCTGTTTGCTGTCACCAATCACCTCCTCTTTTTCCATGTGCCTTAGAACAGTTTCCAGGATGATCTGCTCCAAGATCTTGCTAGACACTGAGATGAGACTGAGCAGTCTCTAGGTCCCCAGGTCTTCCCTTTTATCCCTTTTGAAACTGTATTCCAGTCAGTGGCATCTTCATGGGACTGCCATGAATTTTAAAAAGGTCGGACTGTGGTTTAACCACTTTGTCCACAATTCCTTCAGGACCTGCAGTTGTATCTCATCAGGTTCCATGGGCTTGTTCACCTTCTGGTTCCTTAGATTTTTTCAAATCTGATCTTCTACTAGGGTCAGTTCTTGCTCCAAGTCCCTGATTTTTCCTTCTGTGATGTGGGCAATGATACTGGGGTGCTTGTCAGTAAAGACTGACAAAAAAAATGTTTGAATACCACAGCCTTCTCTGTATCCCAAGTGGAGTTCAACCCTTTCCACTTGGCCAGTGGACTGTCCCTCCCTCAGGGAGGTGCCTCCCTAAGTGCCCTCCCACACAAACCACTAAAACCCCAAAGTGTAAAGATTCAATCAGATCAAACTGAATAAGAGTTTGACCTTTTTTTTTTCCCCCAAGAGTGAGGATGTTTAATTACTGGAAAATAGTGACAAGGGAAATACTGTCTCCTGAAAGTATCTTGTTGGAAGGCAGACTCTAGAACAACAACATAACAGTCAAGTGGTAAGGCATACTGATAAGGAAACAAGGACATAAAACAAAAGCTATTATTTGGTTTAAATTTTAATCCATAATTTATTGTATAATAGTGAACCTGTCAGGAAAGATTTATAATCTAGACAGTACTAACACAATTCATAAGCTAGTCTTGATCATGGTGGCCACAAAGACAAAACTGCTATTGATTTTAATGGAATAAGCAATTAGCCAAGTCTGGTAAAATAGCAGGATAGATGCTATCTGTGAGAACAAATCTGAAGTGATTTCTTCATATTTTCATTCCAGTCAATAATTTTTGCCTCTCTTGAAGTCCAACTCGACTGTTGCCCATCATCACCAGGGCTATCATTATCTCACAGATCTGCCAAGCCCCCAATACACCTAATAAAATCTGCTTAGTTTTGCAAGACAAAGGATTTTTCAGCAAAACCAGAGAGATTAATTATTAGCATATAAATGGCACAGTTTATTTTTTTGCATATCTGATTTCTGAAATCTCCTCTTTTGTGTATTTTCAGACAGGTCCTTTTATACCACAACACAGATATTTTGAGTCAGACTCAGGAAGAGATTTCTAATCTGTGAGGAAGCAAATCAAGCAGGCAACCATGAACTGATAACGAGTGAAAGAGAGAATGCAAATTCAGGCTGTAAGCAGTTAATACAATAATTAGTCAGGCGATTTATTCAGCGTGGGGGTAACATTTGCACAAGCTACTTAGCATATGGTGATAGCAAGTGCAAATATGGTTGTCTGAAAGAACTTTCACTGTGCTTTCTCTAGTGATCAACTCCATGCAAGAGACATTCAGCAAGGAATATCTGCACAACAGATCTTTTTGTACTTGCAAATTTGTGTTCCCTTTCCAATTAGCCACAGGCTAGTGTACTGACACAGACTGTGAATATCTATCAAAGTTCAGGCATCATCTAGTGCAGCTCACAAATGGGTGGCCAATTTGATGTGCACAAAGATCTCACCACTCTACAAGATTACCCGCCAATATCACATTGACAGGATATGTTTGGAAAGTAAAAAATCCTCATTAGCAAAAGTGTTCTAGTGCATCAGGCCACAGCTAGTGGATTAAAAGTATAATTCAATATATCTTCAAAAAGACAACAGCACTGTCAGTAATCAGCAAGAGAAGAGCAAAAAGTGTGGAATCTTAGAACAACTTGCTATTATTGTCTTTGTGTGTCCTTTTTTTTTTTTTTTAAGGCATACCTGGCAGCTGAATATTTTACTCTGTCTGCAATAACCAGTCAAGCAGCTCAGAAAATGCAGTAACAACTTGATAAGAAAAATTATATGTTCAGAGATATAAATAGCTCGAGCACACACTGCTATTTCCATAGATTCAGAGAGGTTTGGAATACATCTTACATAACAGGAAAAAAAATGGTTGAAAATTATTGAACATTCTGCAATATACATCTTAACCACAGTTTTTTAAAATGCAGAAAAAGAAGAGAAAGGCTTTTTTGTGTTTTTTTTTTTCTATAGGATGCACACTCAGAAACACTGCAAATTGTACATCCTCAAGAGTGTGAATCAGAAGCACAAATAAAAGCTTAAGACTTGACAGATGCAAAAGTGCTATAAATTGCTGTTAACACTGAATTTGATTGTGGCTTTGTCCCATTCTCAAACAAGGATCAAATGCACCAAAATCACGGACGGATTTCCCCGGCTCACTCTTCACTGTGCTTTAAATGCAATCTCCAGGCCAGGCTTGGGGCAGAACTGACTGTTTATCTGGATTCTGGTTTCACAGATTCTGGTTTGGATTTGCTCTTGTCTTGAACCAACCAGGATGCTGAGAACATTGCACAGAGAAGGATAAGGGAGGCCTTCATAGACAAAATTGTATTAATGGGATATCTTGTTGATGTCTCACTGACTCAAGTGGTGAAGTTACTTTTAGGGGATAAACAAAGAAAGAGAAAGTGAGAATGGAATAGCAAAAACTCTCCCCAGTGGCCAGCCAGGAAAAGAACAATGTTCCAGTTGATGGTTTCTGCCTGTGATCCTACTAACATTCCTTTGAACAAGTTTTGATTATATGATGCACAACGATTAACTACTAAACTTTGAGCATATATACATATTTTTGAGTAAAAATTATTGGTTATTGAAATGGCTTTTATGTATTGAAGTAATTCATTAGGTCTTCCTCTCCTCTCCTATATGGTTATACACTAAAAAATGCAGGGAAAGAAGAAGAAAGAGTTATTCTCACATCTGTGGCTATTTCTTACAGGAAAAAATTGTCTAAAGCAATATGTCTCAGGATTTGCAAGTGTGAAGTCATGAGAACAACGCGTGAGAACAGCGCACAAGTACAACAGCATCACACATCCAGGTATAAAACTGTCAGAGCAACTCCAGGTGCAGAGGAAGGTGGCAGAGTGGGAGAAGAGGGTCCCAAGTGAAATAGAACCCCAAAGTCCCCAGCATGAGAAAGGCTAAGGCACTCTGCAAGGTGAAGGACACTCCATTAAAAATTAAAAGTGTATGTGTGTCTTCATTGGTACATCAGACTTCATGATAAATAATGAACTTCCCTTGGAGTATGTTCTTAATCTCAGCCAGCATCTGGAGGTTTTTGGTAAGAAACAATGTTGGGCTAAAGGAAGTTCTGTTTCAAGAGAGCTCCTAGAAGGGTGAAGGGAAGATTAGATGGAAACAAGAACAGGAAAGTGTTCAGTTCTTGTCTTATGCAAAGTACTCTTTGTCAGCAAATACCAAAATCTAACAATACTGTATTATATGTTAGTAGCAAGCTTCTAGGGGACATCATGATTTCCTCATTCCATTTTTAGAAAGGTTAAAAAAAAGCATATTTTGCAAGGAAATTTTGGTTTCTTTTTATGAAACTCAACAAGCATAGAAATTAGCAAGTGATGTTTTTCACTTGTCCAATCGTGGACAGTCATGCCACTGCTCAGCCTATTTTAAAATTTGACCCTGATGAGGCAATGAAAACCAGGGTGGTAAAAATACAATTTCAAACTGAGATTGACCTACTTCTTTTAGCCACAGACATGAGAACTGAAAATTTTAAAGAGTTCAGCTCATGTGACAGACATTGTCCTTAACTTTACATTTGCTACAAAGGATATCTGAGGATAAAACAAAAACCTGTCAAGGGGAAGCAAACCAACTACCAAAACAAAGGTTTCCCAAAAACATTAAAAATCGATATGTGAAATGTATCTTATGAAGAGTAAACATCCATGTCTTTAGCACACTGACTATTTTATACTATTAAAAATAAAGATTTATAAGACAGCAACTTACCAGTAGTACTAATGGGAAAATTATTTGAGGGATTCTGTACAACTATTGAAAAATCACAATTTTCCCGTAGTAAACCTTTTGTCACATGGCCAGAAACTTTTTCATGGCTATTTCTTGCTTCATTTTTAGGATATGTAAACCACTAGGAAAGTTCTACATTTTTACTTAAAAACACAAAATACTTCTTCAGTTATTTGTCAGGAATGCCTGTAAAAGACAAAAGCAAGCAATCATTTGGCAGACAGTCTGACTGCTGGGATCAGCATTGTGCTGGCAAGTGGGTAAACAAGGTCCTGTCAAAATCTAATCCTCCCCCTGCCTGATTATGTGATCTCCTAAGGGCAGAAGACAAGACTTGCTCTTTTCCACAGTGGCACATGATGATGGCTGCAGGCACATGCATTTTGGCTGCCTGAGCTCATCACATGAGCCCACTTTAAACTGGATTATTGAGGATCTACATCAGCCCATTGGTGGTGCAAGATCAACGCTCTTCTATTCTTACACTCAGCCATGCTCCTCCTACTTATTTTTAAGAATGAGGGCTACTTTTGAAAGCAGAAGAGACACAGCCTTTATTTTTAAGTCTTGTAAACTTTCAAAGCCAGATAAACCTCTTCCTGTCTTTGTAGTCCGTAATGAAAGTTTCTAGTCATCCCTGTGTCCTTCTGGTTGGGTTGGGAGGACACAGAATATCACTCAGAAGTTTTCCTGATGAATGTAAAATTCCAATATTGCTTGAATCAGAACAGAGGTTTGAGAGTGTTTTCTGTTCAGTGGCTTTGGTCCTGAGGAACTTGTTTTATTCTCTCAAATCCAGGATTTCACAGCAGAAAACATTCCCCTTGCACAGTTTGCAGTCCTGCTTTTTTAAAAGAGGTTCCATGTGGGGTTTGTTTTTCCCTCAAGAAGTAAAATAGCATATGTAAAGCATCAGAGAATGCATTCTTATTGGTTTTCTGATTGGAGTTCTGCAGTCTGTGAAACAAAGAGGTAGTATGTGGATTGATTTTTTTAGCCCATAGAATTATCTCTTTCTGAGATATATTAAGTCTAAAGTATCTTATCCCCCATCCCATTCCTATTCCCTTTTCCTCCCACTGGTTCAATTCATCTGCTATTTCAAAAGCACTCCCTGTTGTATTTGTTACATTTAATATCTGCGAGCAGCACTTACAGAAAGGCACTTGCTACTATTAGAAGGAGAAAAAAAAAAAGCATCCCATCCCATTTCAATTAGGAGGTTTAAAGCAACCTATTTAACTTTTCTGTCTTCAATTTTTTTTTTCCATATTCAATTTGCCTGACATAACCTTTTCATTAATGTATTAGCTACATCAGCTCAGACTGGAGAAGCACACGAGATTCACATGCACCCACTGTCTGAGGGCTTTTGTACCCTCCAGGATGGGAATTCACTATGGTAATTTCAGCCTAATCAATTGAAATACAAGACTGAAGCTACTGCTAATTGACTGGACAAAATTGAAATTCGGCAAATGTCATAATGTCAGTTTACTCATTCAAAAGTTTCTCTCTGACTGAGGAGGGAGGCTGTTGGAGGAGGGTGCCAGAAGGAGAGGTTACTCAGAAGTGCTCAGGTGTGCCTGGGGAATCACAGAATAAAGGCAATGCATTCAGCTGGGTCAGGCTGGCTCATACCCTGGTGCAAAGTGTGTTGGTTATTTAGTTCTCAGAAAAAAAGCCCACATTTGTGGTTAAAAGAGTTGCCTGGAAACATAAAGAAATTCAGTGGCATTTGGGAAAATAGAATATAAATTTATTCCCACCCATTCCTTTCCAGTTCCATTTGTATCTTTTATAGGAAAGTGAAAAGCTTTGACTTATGGTAGGAAAGCCGTGACTATTTCACTTCAAAGAAAAGGGCTGAGGATCAGAACATTACATGTTGAAAAGGTTTTGCAACTTCTTCTTTTGTTAATGACTATTTCAGCATCTAATAAATCTACCTTCATCATCAATCAGCATCAAAGATCCCCAGATTTCTCAGATTTTGATGCTCTTGATCAAGCAAAATTTTACTGAAAGTCCTCAGGTTTGTGGGTGAGAATTAACTAACAAGGAGATATTTAACACCAACTAAACCCCAGCTAAACACTCAGAGTATGTTAAGGTGGGATATTAACTCTTGCAGGGGCTTTTTAGTACGGTCAGAGGCAACTTTCACCTAAACTTTGCTGTTTAAGACCAATTTATGTGGTGAAAATTAATGTGATGAAAATGTATTTATATAATGAAATAAATTGAAATTACCTGAGAGCATCATGCCACTCTAGCACCCAAGTTTTTATATCTCTGGATTAAATCCAGTGTTAGTCTTGCTGCAGAAGCTTTGTGGTGCAAATCTTAAAGGGAGAAGCTTATAACCTGTAGGGATATATGTCATAAACTTTCTAGCATAGTCATAGAAGATAGAATAACTTCTGAACTTATTATTCTTCAGATCGTTTATGTTCAAAGGACCATCTGTTTTTTCCCAAATAATGGATGTAGTAAGAGTGAATACTTCTTCCTACTAACTTGGTATTGTAAATATCCTTAGACAACACTGGATAATACTGCAATCCTCCAATGAGAATAAATACAGAATTTTAAGCTATTTGGCATTGTTTTATATTTACCCAGGAAGATTTTTTTCCTGTCTGCAGTTTTACCCTGACCACTAATGATGAAAACACTTGTAGATAATACCCTGCCTCTACTAGAGACAGCTGAAGCCGGATCAGCGAAGCCTAATTTGGACATGTAAATATAATCGAGGTACACTACAAATAATAAACTTATAAAAAGCCATTGGAAATCCATTTGTCTTGAAAGTTTGTTTTCTAATCTCCTTATGATACAAGCTTGCTTTTAATCTTTGCCTACAGAGAAAGACGTTCAATTCTCTTTTTCTTCAATTCAGCCTCATAAATTCATCCCCCTGTTGATGAGTTCACATAACATGAACAGTGCTACAGGCGTGGCACCCACAGCCTGCCACACACCTCCAGGACTCATTCCCTGGGATGAGCAATTAAAGACTCAAATACCTCTGGATACTTTTTTGAAAAAATTCTCCTGGTTAGGGTTGTCATGAGAACAGGAGAATATCAGAATGATTTGGGTGGGAAGAGACCTGCACCAAGTGCAATGTTAACCCAGCAATGCCAAGCCTACCACTATCTGTGTCCCCAGGTGCCACATTCACATCTCCTAAATCTCTCCAGGGATGGTGATTCCACCACTTCCCCAGGCAGCTGATCCTTGCAGTGAAGAGATTTTTCCAAATATCCAATCTAAACCTCCCCTGGTGCAACCTGAGGCTGTTTCCTCTTGTCCTGTCACTTCTTATTTGGGAGAAGAGGCCAATTCCCCCCAGCTGCACCCTCCTGTTAGAAAGTTGTGCAGAACCATCAGATCCTCCTGAGCCTCCTTTTCCCCAGGCTGATTCCCCCAGCTCCCTCAGCTACTTCTCATCAGACCTGTGTTACAGACCTTCACTAGCTTTCCTGAACTTTTTTTGGCAATTAATTTTGCTAAAGATAAGAATTCTGCTTCCAGGATAGTGCCACAAAATACACTTAAACAAAGTTTTCTTAATGAGGACTGGATTTTAAGTTGAATGAGAAAAGTTTATGGGGTATAAAAAGCCTTATGGATTTTCTTAGCTCAGACTTCATCCTGTCTACGCATTTCAGCCTGTAAATGAGGAATGTACCTATAATGGGACAGAAACTAGACATATTGCATATTCAGACCCAAACAGACCTTCACATAACTGTAGACTTCTCATGCAGCTAAATATGTGATGACCAAACTTTGGCAGTCAATGAAACATAATCAGGATATTTATTTGGATCCTGGACCTGAGTATAACCAAACAATTTCACATTTTTTAAACAATTTCATACTTTTAATTTATTTCTTTTTACTTCAAACAGGACATGTTTAATATGCATAACTCTTGTCAAATCAATCAAGAGAATACACAAAAATAAAGGTCTGCCATAGGGGCCATGCAGCAACTGATTGAAATGAGGTTGGCAATGCAACTTCCAGGCAGGAAGCTGTGTGATGGATTTAATTTCGAGTACAAATATAATTTCCATCATGGTAGAGCTCTGATTTGCATAGAAAGCAAAGCAGGGGATTCAACGTTTTTACACAAACAATTTAATTACCCTGTTAGAAATAAAATAGCCCAAAAAATTGAAAGGGTTGAGCTATCCAATAGATTGCTGTAAAGGGCTCAAAAGACATTGAGATGTTTCATCTCTGATCCATGTCCTACACAGGAAAGAAAGGTGTGATAGGTTATTGCCGGTATCATGGGCTGGACCGGCTGACCACCAGGGCTGGTCAGCAGCTCGTCGGCAGTGTCTGCGAGTGTCCCTGAGTATCAAGTTCACTGCAGTCAGGGACTGTTTCCCCTAGCCGCGAGCCGTGCCTCCCTAGGATGGCAGCCACGCTGTCCCAAAAGCCGAAGTGCTGCAGAGAGAGTGTTCCCTCGCCTGGACCCCAAATCAGACATGCTGTCACATGGTGGTCAGCTGCTGCTTGGGTTCAGGGGGGGAAGGACCCCGACCCAGCGAAGCATCAGACTTTTATTCTGAGGATTACAACCAATCTCGGAACGGCACGGGGGAGGAACCGGGGAGGGACAGAGGGCCAGGGCCTAATCGGGAAGGAGGGAGGAAAGAGGGAGATATGAAAATATGAACTGAGGGACAGGGGGAGCTCGACCCCACTCTGGGGCAATCTGCTTGCGACTCCACCCCAGGGGGGTTTTATTCTCTAGGTCTCCACAGATTCTTCAGGGGGGAAGAAACTCTCTGGGCTTGAACCACCGCTACAATAGGTGACTGCAACAGAGGGGAGGGAAAAGAACCAGAACCAAACCATGGAAGATGAAACTTCACATGTTTGGGTGTGAGTAGAGAAGATGCCTTAGTGACGGGGCTGTCCTGTTGGGATCAGTGTAAGATCTGCAGGTAGAACCTGCTGGCCTGCAATTCAGAGGAAGAGAGAGCAGATGATCCAATAGTTTCTTCTCCTGAAACCAGAACATCTGTCACTGAATTCCTGCTAATCACAAGCACCACAGGAAGTGGGAGCAGATGGTCATAAACTATACAGGAGTAGAGCATGTTCTTGTCCCAGGCCATCCTCGTGGGTACATGAAGGGATAGGAACCAGGTCTGTGATTTTTGGCTACTTAGAACTGAGACATAAAATTGAGCAAAGCTTTTTTTTTTTTTTGTTAGATTCTTACATAAAACAAAGGAATGCATTTCATGACTGATGGGGAGCAACATCACGCTCTGGATGTCAGTTTGGGCACATCCCTGTGAACCACACATTAGCAGGAGGCTCTACTTTGTTGTTAATTGATCAAAATTCCTTTCTGGGCACCTACTATGATAGTTCATGTGCCAGGATGAGTCTTTTCCCATCACCTAACTCAGTGTATAAAAGCATGGTGAAGACAGAAATTCATCTCTAGGCAAAACAACACCTAGACAGAAGATAAACACCTTTTATTGGTTTAAAAGTAGATTTACTGACCCATATTTGCCCAGACTGCATTTCCTCTGCTAAAACATATTCTGTTTGTTCCCTGGTAATGTGTCCTCACAACAGCCCTTTGATGATTGTTGTACCACTGCTGAGTCATATTAGTATTTAATTCTGATCCCTGGCTCTGTTAGCAGATGAAGAGAAATACACAGACTGAACACATTTGTACAGCAATGACTTGAAAAGGGTTTTTATTAGCTGAAATTTCAAAAGTATCCCTTTTGTGCAGTATTTTGGGTGTTAAGTAGCAACTCTGAGGCCGAGAGCAGCTGCTGGCTGATTAGCTGCTCTGCATCAAGCACATCTTGCTTCGTGCTTTTTTCCTATGAACTGTCTAATAGTCATATAGATAGGTGTGTATGTAATTACTATAATTAATGTGAGATAACTAATTAGCAGTGCTGTAGGAAGTACACAATCAAATTAATGTTCCTATGGTAATTTGGAAGAGAATGAAGATGTTCGGAGCAGGAAGATCTCATATTTCCCCCCCCCCCTCCAGTAGTGTTCTCCTATCGCTTGGGCAACTTGTTAGATGCTTTTCCCTGGACAGACCTGGTATTAGAGCGGGGGTTTTATCAGAACAAATATGAAGTGGGTGGAAATCTGCTCAGATATGCAAAATAGATTGGTTTTTGTTAAGTGCAGGTTTTGTTTGTGAAAGTTTTTTAATTGGTTTAGCCTGGTTTTTAGCACTCACTTCAAAATGATGCTAAAGCATTTTCTGGCAGCTCTCTGCCAGCTTTGAAGTCATGGTAGGTGTATTTTCTCACTCTAATACAACCCCTGAATTAGGGTTTTGTGTCCAAACCACAGGATGCAAATAAGATCAAAAAGCTTTAAATATATATATATATATATATGTATGTATGTATGTATGTGGCGAATGAGTGGTCAAAATTTTGCCATTGAACATTTTTTTCCTCCATCATGTTCTGCTGTTGTCCTCAGGGACACAGGTAGGGCAGCACCTAGGAGATATAATTTTGTAAGTCTGTCCAACAATACAGAAGTGAAGGCCAGGGCAATGAAAAATAGTTCCCATAATCCTAAAAGGTTAGCTGAGGCACAGTGAGATTAGTGTTAGATGGACCTTAAGTAAAACATTTCTGCCTGGCTGGTAAACTAAGACATTTTATTTTGATCTTATTTTGATCTTATCGTTGTTTTGAAGCAGTCCCATAATCTTTTCCAAATCACAGTGAATTGAGGTAAGATTACTGAATTTCCTTCAGGGGAAGTAAAACAATCTAGGTTTCCAAGGAAAATCTCCACGAACATGAAATAGCTTTCACTTGGTTTTTTAGTGGTTTGTTGGGATTTTTTTTCTTCAGAAAGGCAAGATAGAAACACATCCTGTACCTCAGTTCATTCCATTACAGTGAACACCAAAAATTTACATTTTTCTTTCCCAGCAATGATTTTATACAAGTTCAGGGAGAGACTTTGGGAAGTTTATGAGAACATTTTACCTTCCCATTTATTCAGTAACTAATGGAAGGCAGACATAATAATTTCTAGTGAGAACAACAGCAGATACAACATTGATGGTTTTATATCAATTATTGTTGCAACTTTAATGGTTTGGTATCAATGCCCCTTAGAGCATTCAGCTTTGTCTTGCTCTGGTTTGCTCTTAAGACATGAGTGGCACCCAATTTTTCAGGTTCAGGCTCTGTTTTCCACCACCCTCATCAATGCCATGTACATCAGAGAATGTCACTGGGACCTGTGTGTCACCTGCCACCACATTACACCTGTGTCCAAGATATCCAGTCAAGTATCTAAGAGATGATCCTGGATGCTTTCATCAAAAGTTAAAGAAAATCATTACTCTGAAGTTTATAAAAATATTTTGATTTTTTTTTTATCTATAAATTCTGAAGACACCACTGAAATATCAAAACCCAGTTCCATGCTATGTGTAAATATCTTTTCATAATTGACATTTTTCCTTACAAATCGTTACTGGTTTATTTGACTATGGAATTTCGCATAACAAAATCTATTTCCCTCATTCTCACATATTTTAAGCTTCCAAAAGCTTATTTCTCTTAACAAAATATACTCCATGAAGACTGGGATTAAGAGCAAAAATAACATTTCTGTAACACAGGATTCAAACTGAAATGAGATGGAGAAATTGCTGACCTTCAGCTTCCAGCCAGCTCAGAGGGAAAATAAGAGAGGAGGGTGAAATGTTTCCCAAAACCAATATTGAGGACATGGAACAAAAACTTTTCAGCATAATAATAATTACAAATTCATATTTCCTTCCAAATCATGTAGAAAAAAAAAATTCAAGGGAACAAAATCAGAAAAGAGAAAATATTGAAGCAGAGAAAAGATAAGTCACTAACAATAAACTGTCCCATCATGAGACCACTAAAAATATAAAAATATTCTGTTTATATTGATGCTGATTTGAGGTTAGATTCTGCAAAAACAAGGAAACGAAAGCCCATTGCACTCAGTGGCGCTTTTTTTTTTTTTTTTTTTTTTTTTAAGGGAAGTTCTCTGTCACCATCTACTGGAAGGAAAGTCTCATTGCCCTGGACAGATGAACAAAATAAATACAATGGTTGTTTTGAAGATATAATGAGTTTCTGAACACTCTCTGAATTGAAGTAGGTCTACTCATCATGACTTTTCTTTCAAGTGGTGCTACTATTCTGTTACCATCACAAAGGTTAAAAAAAATTAATTGTTTTTCATAATTCTTATTTACAATATATTATTTTATATATGTATTATATACACAATATGTAAAATATAATAAAAATGTATTACATTTTTAGTAAAAAATATTAAATAATAAGTATTAAATTATTAATACTACTTCTTTTAACTCAACCAAAATTTATTCCATACCCCAGTATACAGAACTTAATTATCAGAGAAAAGTTTTTGTCTCCTCTCATTTACACACTTAGTTAATTATTTGTCTTCCTGAGTAGAGAATGCTTGCCAAAAGTACTACCCAGAGTGGATGAATATTTTGGAAAGCCCAAGCCTAGAGAAATTCTAGAAATTTTACCCTAACTGGAGAAAGGGAAGATAATGTTATTTTCCTGGAATAGGTGTTTCTTCAAAATATGACTGAAATGGTCCAAAGCCATAGAAAGTTATTTGTGCTCTGTGACCCCTAGGAATAGAAGAAGAAACAAGAAAGGTCTAAATGATGTATCAGGGAAAAGTTTCTGATGAGAAGTTAAGCACAATAAGTTGTTGACGATTGCCATGAAATCTCCTTCACAGAGGGCTTTTAGATCATGTCAAACAATTCTCTGTGAAGAACTAGAAAGGTGCTGTTGATGCAGGCAATTTTCAGATTATTTCCAGTCCTCCTTCTGGGATATCGCCCATATTGAAATCTGTCATGTCAAAGTCTCAAGGCACCACTCATCTCATAAACTGATTTCCCAAACTAAAATACAACTATTAAATTCAATATTTATGTCTGTCAAAGACAGCATTATCATGGGAATCCTGCAATGACCTGCACCCCAGGGGTAGATGGAAATCACAGGTGTGTTTTAGACAGAGACTTTACTTGAAAGGATTGTTTTTATAAGACAAGGAATGGAAACTAAAGTTTAAGTTACTCCAGCTCCATTTGCCACAAAGACAACAAGATCTATCCTGAGAGAAGAAGAGCTTCTACCTCCCTAATTCAGGAGAAAAGTCTAGAACCCTGGCTCTCTTAATTCCAGAATACCATAAAATATTGAATAGGGAGGTATGTAAGGGGTAGGATATGTGCAAATGCAGGATGGCAATAGAAAGGGCTGGATACTTTTTGTCTAGAAAAAGAAGTTAAATCCATACCCTAAAAGTTGTTTCAGCACCACAACAAACCTTTCCACATAGTAAACTATTTTCATGGCTGAAACTACATGAAAAATCTGATACAAATTGATAGAGTTTCAGCTGTCTCAAAACTTATTTTTCAAGAATAAATAACAATAGTAAAATCAAACCAACCAACCCCATGAAAACCATAAACCAAACCACACACAGAGATACGACTCCTCCTGCGTTTAGGGACTCTTCTGTGTTCACAAGTTTATTTTTAATTCATTGCCTAAAGTGCACTTCAGTGTGAAAGTATTTTAGTCATTGACTGAAGTTTATTGCACTAACAACATTCAGCTATGCCAAAAGCATTGCTGGAGGGGTTGAAAACTGTCCATAATCAACTGGCAGGGAAAAGGTCAAGTAAAGAGTAAAACAACAGTAGTACATCAACATCTTTTATTCAACATCAAAACAAACAACTGTCTTCTTTATATAGAGAGCATTTATTTTAGAGATGGGGTGATAAATGTATTTAAGAAATTGTTATTTGAGAAAAAAATTCTTCTTAAAATTTTGCAGAAACAGAGATGTTAACTGATATGTGTGACTTCTTTGTAGTCTTCTCTCTCAAAGTGACATAAAAATCCCAACAGATGTTAATCAAACATCTCTGTTATTGTGTCTGTTAAGAACATTTTCACTCTAAATTTAAGCACCTAAATGAAATGCTGCCCTGGTTTTGGTTTGGATAGAGTTAACTTCATTCCTAGTAGCTGGTTTTGGGTTTAGTATGAGAATAATATTGGTAACAGGCTGATGTTTTAGTTGTTGCCGAGTAGTGCTTACCTGAGTTGAGGATTTTGCCCCAATGTAGATTTTCAGCACCACATGTGGAGCATGTGTGAGATGTGTTGCCTCCAGCTCCTGCTCCAGGAGGGTTTCTGCATGCAAAGAGCCTCTGGCATCTGCCAAGATGCAGTTATGAAATCCACAGGTTGTTTAATACGTTTTCATTTCAACAGCTTGAGGTCTTGGTCTCTACAAACAGGAGTTTCTACAAGAGGAGTGGGGTAAACTGAGCCATTGCCTAGGCTCCTGTGGTAGTTTGTGCCTTTGAGAAGAAAAAAAACCCCAACAAACAACTAAAAAAAACCCCACGACCTACCAAATCTCCATCATCTGTAGTGGTCACTGGACTCCCAGTAAACACCCACACACAGACTCTAAAAGCAGCTGCCTGAAGAACTTGATTCAGTTGTCTACACAAGGGCCAGGTGAAATATTCCAGGGTCTGGCTTGTTGTGGTGGATTGGTGAGCACAAGGCTCTCAAAGATCAGTTATCACTTTGGTCACTTTTTTGTGGATGCTCTCACTGTGGCTTCTCAGGAGGCACTTGGGCACAAATCTGTAATTTTGACTTTACATGTGTCCTGCATGCAAACTCATGTACACATGCTGGCACTCCTAGGTTATTTCAAATGGTGGTAGAATCTGTGCACAGGCAACTGAGTCAAACTCCCACCTTTATTTTGTGGTTTTACTTACCAGTATCTTTCAGAGGAAGTATTTAAATGCTACATAACCTTTCTGAATTCCTTCTGTGAAGACAGAAAAATGAAAATAAGGGAAAGATACTGGACACAAAACGTACCATTCTTATGGGAAGAGGTGAGGTGAGGTGAGGTGAGGTGAGGTGAGGTGAGGTGAGGTGAGGTGAGGTGAGGTGAGGTGAGGTGAGGAAAAAATTACATTCATTTTTTCCAAAATTTCATCCACAAAGGCATATAGATCCCATGTGAGAAAAAAGCCATGTCAATTTAATCACTTCAAGAAAGGGAATGATAACAGCGCCTTCCTTTATTTGTAAATTTGATTACGAGGGGAGAAACTAAATAATGCGCGGTTATATTAAAGGGGACAAAAAGTTGGGCAATTGATAATATGTCTTTCTTGAGATTCCTGTATATTTCATGTAAGGCATGGTTTCTGATGCCTAATAGACATTATCATATTAAATATTTCTGTTTGATTTGTTGTTCTGAACAACCTATACTGTTTCCTCAGTGGAAAATTCTGATACATAACACTACAAACCACCTTGGTGACTAAAGAAGTTTTATACAACCAACTTTTAGGCATCTAATATTGTGGGAATATAAATCACACCGAGGATCACTGTGCTGTCTGTGCAGGAAAGCAGCAGGGGATTTTCAGAGCTCAGGGGATTTCTGTTTTATGATGTCCCTTTTTTCTTTGGATTAGCAGAGGCCATATAACAGCTCTGTTGACTCACAAGCTGTTCCCTGCAATGGGTTGTTATCTCTTGCTCATCTCCCTTCTGCTTTTCCTTGGCTGGCTGGCCCAACAAGGTGAGGGGAATGGTTGGAGAATATTCCTGGTACAAAGTTTTGCTTTAAAACAGAAATGCTCCCTTGAAGTGAACTAAACCCATGCAGAAATGCTTTGGTGGGCTGGGGAGATGGATGATGGATACGTGGGTTCATCAGCAAATATCCTTGTCTGCATGTGGATGCAGCTGTTTCCCAGAGTATTCTCCAATTATTTCTCTGCAACAGCGCAAAGAGGAATGAAAACCACAAAGCACCTGTGTGAAATCTGAGGGCAAGCTTGTCAGAAATATTTTTTTTAGTATTTACCCAATTCTACCCTGAGTGAACAAACGCCAATGAAATCATGTTGGGGGGCTGTTATTTGAGAGGGTTTTATTTTTTCAATGAATTTAAATATCAATTTAAAAGAAGAAGCAACTCCATTTTTTACAATTTTGGCGTTGCTTTTGATGTTGGTTGGTTGGTGGGTTGGCTGGTTTGTTTGTTTGTTTGTTTGTTTTCATGCATGAAATCATGTCCTATAGCTCAGAGTAGTGGAGCCTGGGAGAATATTCTGAGAAAACACCACTTTATGATCCCCCATCCTGGATGCACTCATGACACAAGGTGTGGTTCTGCGTGGGTGTTACAAACAACCCAATCCAACCCCAGTGTGCAAGGAGTGGCTGCTCTCTGCCTTTGGCCACTGCTGGAGATGGGGTGGTTGGCTGGGAGAATCTCTGCTCTGGCACATTATTATTGTCGTTATGCTCAGGCATTTATTTTTCTCCAATATTTAGCAAATGAAAAATAAAAATCTGCCTTGCACCCAAATTCTTTTGCTATTATTTCATTTTGAAGTGTCTCACCATTAAACACTAAAAAACATTTTCAAGTTTTCTCACTTTCTTACCTAACACTGGCAAATCAAATTTATATTAATTCCAGATTAATATAAATTAATCATGTCAAGAGTTTGGAGACGATAAGGCCCATAGCAAACCTTCCCAGGCTGCTGGTTCAAATATCCCTTGGTTTGCCAACAATTGCAAAATACTCTAGGGACCTGGTTCATTACATTTCTGTTGGGTTTTGCTGACAACTTGAGGAGCCCTCAAGAAAATAAAAAATTGACATGATGGGAGTTTATTTCCTAGGAATTATCTAAAATTCACTTGGTGATGGACTACTGTCCTTATCTGGAGATAAGGTATTTAGTGGACTTGATAAATCAAAAAATTAGGTCCATTTTGCCAATATTTTTCTAGAATTTTGTAAAATTCTACCTTAAATTTTAAAAAAAAAAAAAAAAAAAAAAAAAAGAAAAAGAAAAATTGAGCATCAACCACAAAACAAAGAAGAAAAAAGGATAAACCTCAGGCCTATAGCTTCAAATATTTTTTATTTTTGCCACTAAATTTGACAGCACATGGTTTGCACAGATGGACTTACCCATGCATCACCAGAACATGCCCTAATAAGGCTTCTCCAGGCACCATTTATTTTCCATCGTTGTGCATTTACAAACAGGTGGGAGGTATTAAGGCCAGCCTGGAAGAGCTTTAAACAATAGAGACCTTTTATCAGCCAGGGGATGATTGTGGCCAGTAGATGCCACTGCTGCTCCATGGCATCAGTGAATTGCTGCGTGTACTAGACCACATAATTTATGACTGAAATACAAGGTGTAGGGATAAGTATTGGATAGGCTGAGAACTACATTTTCGTGGTGCTTTTTAATACCTAATGCATTTTTTGTACTCTATGTATTCAACACAGTGGCTCCTTCAGTTGTATAGTTCTCCTCTTTTGCTCAATGGCATTCTTTATTTATATATTTTCAGGAAGAAAGGGTATGTCAGATCTTCCTGTTAGGCCGAAAAACAAAGAAAAGTGAATAAAAAAGCAGAAATTTTGGAATTAGTCATGTTGAGAATCACAGAGACTGACCACAAACACAACAGAATTTCATAAAGTTAGCAGAAATGCAGTCACAAGTTGCTGTAAAAACTGTTGAAAGCAACTCAGAGAAATATTAGAAGCACTGGATTTCCCCTCTGGGTGCATGTATATGTATACACGTGCATGTGAATAGTTTTATTTGTATGTTCGCTCTCCACATTTAGCCTGTGGTGACCCTGACTACAGTATGGGGAACTGGATGATCTTTAAGGTCCCTTCCAACTCAAACCAGTCTGTGAATCTATGATTCTATGATATGAGGTATTTATCGGTAATTTAATATATATATATGAATTATATGCATTCTGGATTATGCAGATCTACTGAATTCCTGACTAAAGCGCTCTCCGCCCTTCTTTCTTCTCCCACAAGATGTCAGTGTTTCCTACCCTTTATGGCGTGGCAAGTTTGCTGGCAATGATTATCCACGGTATCTTAAGAGGAATTCAGTTAATTAAAAATGAGACGTTGTCAAACATGCAACCCAAAGCATTCCATAATTAAAGAGCTGGCTTTAATTGGGGAAATGGAGCTATTGACTTCCAGCTTTTATAGAAAAAACTTGAAAGATTAACACTGAAAAACCCCAAATTTTATCATCTTACTTTCTCTGATCTGACAGAAAACACAAGAGAAAGAGGGTACTATAAACAGTGAAAAATGAAAGTGCTGCATAGAAAGTTTCTGAGCTTCCTACCAAGAGCAAACATTAAGACCCATAATATTTTAATATATATATGTTTGTTTGTTTAAACACTACTAACTGTGACAGCAGGAATTTCTTTAAATGCCATGGATAAATAATGGTCATTTTCCTTGTGCCCACAGGATGTCAGAGTTCACTATAGAATGCAGTCGTGTAAAATTTAGAATGACAAATTCAGTCTTTGTCATCATGGTTTGAAATATTTATAAATGCGTGTTTTGACCAAAGCTAGTGAAAATGAGCAGAGTGTCTGATTCTCAATGTAATAAACACATCAACATCCAGATTTGCAATCCAAGCAGGCCTATTGACCTCATTTTGCTAAATGGAAGGACAGATTTTTCCTTAATTCAGTTTCCTTTCCTTACAGTGAGTTTTCACCACTGGAAACACTGACTTCAGCAGAGTTCATGGCTCTCTGTCAGTTCCTCAGGTATCCAAGGTGCAGCACTGTGTTACTTTCATTTTCTGGATAGTTGCAGTGAGATTTTTAACACCAAAATATTGCAGATCAAACAATACTGTACCATCTGCCTTTTAGCCTGGAGTAGGAGGTTTCCCAATCAATAGCCCTGCCTTTCTGTGTCTAATCACAGCCATTCTTTTGTAATGATAAAATAAAAAATGCGATATTTGAAGACAAAGGTTTATTGATTTCTTATGGGATTTAATTATTTAATAACATATCTGGGTTTGTTGGACTGAGAAGCACACTGTACATCTACTACCCAGCTAGCTTTAAGAGGGATCTGTAAACCATCCCACGTGTGCAAGCCAATATCTCTTGGAATAATCCTTCCCTCCTTACACCAGCAGGCACGGCCTCAGGCATCGCTGCAGGCAGCAAAAGCTTGTTTTCCTTAAGGCTACAAAATCCGAATTGTGATGAGAACATGGCAGGTACTTGTAGCAATAAATCCACTGGAGAACATGAGCTCTGGTTTGTTTGCAAGTTATCTATGCTCAAGGCTTGCTTGGAGGGTCTGTTTGTTCTTTCAGATGGTTTGAACCTTTCATTTCAATACAGGGATTATTTGGCAGCCTTTGACTACCATCGAACAGCTGGCAATTGGTAATTTGCTATGCAGGTAGCAGATTCACCAGCTTGAGATTTTATCATCAATTTGATGGTATTTAGGGCATTTCCTCAAGCCTCTGTCTCTGATGAGGGTCCCAGACTCGTGAAAACTCTGAATGTCAGACAAAAAAATTAATAAAAATCTCCTCTTCTTTTTTTTTTCTTTCTTTTTTTAGGAAATGCAGGGCTTTATCAAAGTTTTTTTCCTAAATCAACTCCTCCAAATGTTGAAAGGGATGGTAACTCAGGGAGGTAACTCAGGCCATTTCACCTGTGTTATATATCCACAGTGCTGTGTTTTAGTGCAGGCTGAACAGTCATTTCCCCCGGTAAATCTAAAGGAATTTCTATTTCTTCATTTCCTAGTGCTAACTCCAGGTGAAATCATTCCCAAAATAAATAAAAATATGAGATTTCTAGTTGTTTTAAAAAAGAATAAAAAGAAAGTTGAAAGAAAGGATGGAGTATTTTTACAGTGTTATGCTGAAGGATCAAGGCTGGTATTAAACCTCCCATGGTTTTTATTGTAATTTGTTCATTTTTTTCTGTGAGCTAAGAGCCCTGACTTTCCTCTAAGCAATTCCATGAAATAATTACAGCCTGGAGAAGCACCTAGATAAACACTGATGAGCTACATATAAACATGGGACTCTGTCTCTCCTTTAAAATGTGTTTCAATACATTGTTTATCAGTGTGCTTATAGTCCACTCCACCCTCTGATTTACAGTCTTTAGTGTTTGCTTCCCCACAGCACCTTCTCTGGAAGGTTCATCAAAGCTGAAATATGAAGGAAGGAATTTTGAAATATGGTTGTAAACACAAGAGATGCAATACCTGAAAGTGCAGAGCAGAATTTCACTATCCACGACAGACACAGTTTGCAACAGGGTACTCGGATATCCTGGCACTCCACAGCAGAGACTGCAGATGACTTTGATTTAAACAACTGCTGCCAAATTCAATAACCTTTTCTTGAACAAAACCATAGCTGGTTTTAACGGTGTTACACTTTAAAAAAAAACCAGAACACGGTTCATAATTCTTTGCCTTACATTTCCCATTCACCTGCAAGTTCCTTTTAGGAACCTATTTTATATCTGACTCATGGGGAACCTGACAAATGAATGATATCTCCTGTCTCAAAAGTCCTAATCTCAGTGGAACTATAGCAGTTTTCACTACCTGGATATGTGGCATAAAGTACTTAAGGGAAGAAAAAAGATGATCCAGCCATTCATTCCGGGCAGTTATCTTAAAGCTGTAACTTCTGGCCCTATTTCCATTGTGACTCTTTGGGACTCAGCTCTCTTCATGTAAAATGCCACTTTCAGAAAGGAAAAAAAATGTAGGAATAAACACCCCAAAAATTCTGAGAAGATCAGATACAATGATAATTTGTAGAATTGCTCCCTCCCTTACCATTGGCAGCAAAGCCCAGAGCTGTGGTCTTCTAGATCTCATCTGGTACATCTCTCATACTTCTGTTTTATAATTCAAAACAGACCTTTATATTTATAATTACTTAAACTAGGCATCAGGCAAGGCAGCATTAAATTCAGGGAATAAAATCTGTAGACTTAAGCAGTTGAAGTTTTTCTTGTTGAGGCCAATAACATTTTGAATTAATGAAACAGGGGACCAGCATCAAGTCCCCCCCTCCACCCCTTCCATTTTGCCCCTTCAGAGCTGGAGATAAAATGAAAGCAAATTCCCTTCACAAGCACACTCCTTTTCTCTTTGCTCACCTCCCAGCAATATCGAACATTCCCCAAGAAATGAGTAAACAACTAATTTGGGTTGAGTAAAGCAGGAGCCTTAGAGGTGATCAAATTCACAGTTTGGTTTTTTTTTTAATTCACCATTTCTTTGTGACAACACATTATGTCAGCCCTGCTAGCTCATTTGTCTGCTGCAGTTCTACTTTATCAGCCTGGAGTAAAAAGAATTGATAAGTCTGGTTAGATAAAGTAAATGGAAACTCAGGACCCATTCCAATTTGCTGTACTTTGATATATTTCACAAACCTTAGAGTGCTGTGTGTAACACTAGTTGGTATTTGTATATAAATATTGCACATTAGAGGACCTCTTAAAAATAATATTTATGTTTGTTTCTCCCCTTCTGCCTCCCCTGGTTGTGTGCTTATTGGGATTCTGATTGGAAGACAAACGTCAGACTTTTTCACTACATTCTTTTTCAGTCCAGGATGCTGCTCCCAACAAGAATTCATCTTCATTGGGAGCTTGCTGGGCTGATAAAGCAGGAGGAGATATTTTTCCAGGAGCACCGGATACTAATGCAGCTGAAGCTTATAACTGCAATAAGTTATTCTGTGCTGTGCAAGATGAATTCCTAAAGACATTTGATGATTGCCACCAGCCAAATCTGTCTTTGTTGTAATTTTGTTGGTGAGACTAGAAATGCACTGTGGATGCCTTCTAAATCAGGTCTTATTTATTAAGGGGCTTGCAGAATGTTCTAGTGTGAGGCTCTAGAATCAACAACGAAGTTAATTAAGTCTACTTTGCTTCTAGGTAATTTAAATCCATGTTTTCCCAGTTTCTGTATATACTAATTTTTAGGCCAAAAAGTTCTTTGAAATCAAATGTCAGGAAATTAAGTTTTTAATATTGATATAAGAGAAGTTAGATTTTTTAAAGGAAAAAATTAATTTCAAAAATATGACAGCATACACTATGCAAATTCAGAGTATTTTCTTTTGCTTTTTTTTTTTTATTCTGCCAAAGCCACTCACAAAATTTAACCTGAATTTACAAATAGTTTTTCTGTACTCCAGAAAGAAAGCTTGATCTGTCAGCAGTTTATCTTTTGTTGAGGAAGAGCTTGAATTCAGAAACTCTTATCCACTGGGCAAGTTAAAGATCCTTTGGCAAGAAAGAAATCCTCATTTTAGCACCTAACAATGCATCAGCTGCACTTTCTTTAATTGAGCATAAATAAAAGCATTTACTAGAAAGCCTGAAATTGTAACCATGTATTTGACCATGTTAGTGGCAGTGTGGAGGAACGCAAATCCAAAATACTGGCCATTAATATTAAGTCCATATAACTGTGCTGGCAACCAACAGTGATGCTCATCCCTGGGAGGGAAAAAGCCCTGGAGCAAGGGTCAGGTGTGTGGTGGGGCTACAAAGGGCAACAAGAATGTGTGAGAGGGACTTTTTATAAGGACATGGAGTCATAGGACAAGGGGGAATGGCTTTAAACTGGCAGAAGGTAGACTTAGTTCAGGTATCAGGAAAAAGTGTGAGGGTGATGGGGCACTGGAATAGCCTGCCCATGGAAGTTGTGGAGCCCCATCCCTGGAAATGTTTGAGGGTGGAATGAGCATGGCTGAGGCTCTGATCTAGTGGAAAGTCTGCCTGCCCATGGCAGGGCATTGGAACTGGATGATCTTTAAGGTCCCTTCCAACCCAAACCATTCTGTGAAATACCTTTGGGAATGACTCTGTTACAATACTCAAACATGTCCCAGGCCAAACTGGAAGCATTATTTGTGTTTGCAGTATATGCACCCTGAGATAAATTCTACTTTCCAGTTACACCTGAGGAACCTTTTTGTAATCACTGGACCTGTACATACAGAACCAAGAAGATGCTTGGAAAGCAGAATAATTTCAAGTCACAAAGTGACTGGTTGTTGTTTTATTCCACAGTGCCTTGAGTGTAGATAACAGCTGTGGCTGCCCTGTTCTGTGAGGAGCCTGACCTGGTTCATGGTCTCAGAACACATCCTGGAACACATTCTGAAAGAGAAAAAGGTAGAGAACCTGTCTATGATTCTGCCACAAATATGAAGGTTGAAGTAAAAAACAAAAAAAAAAAAAAAAAAAACAAAAAACCAAAAACCAAAAAAGTTTTCAGGTGAAATCTCTTAAGCTTAACTAAAATACCATAACCATCAAAAAACCAGAAGTATTAGCACAGGTTCCCCACTGACAGTTTGAATCCCTTTGGATTGCTGAGAGCTTTTTTATTTAATCTCTGAGTTTTTGAAGTCATGAGAATGACTAATACTTTTTCAAATAGCCAAACACAAAAAAAAAAAAAAAAATGCTGGATGAAATTCTTGAAAGTTTCAGAACAAAAGCATTGCTGGTTCTGAGAGGCACATTTTAGTGCTTTTAGGGGCATTATTGGTGGTGAGAGTTTGGACAAAACAAATCAACAGAAATTTTAGAAAAAATTAATGCAAAAGTTTTAGTGGTATGAAACTCATTTCCCATAAAAAAAAAAATAATTTAGACAGTCCTGTAAACATCCCTGCTTAACAGGGAGGAAAACCCAATTACGTAAGGTGCACAAGGTACTGTATCAGTTGAAAGATCAACTCCACTGAAGAGCCCAAAAAACAGGACTTTGACTGAGTTATGAATCCTTGTATAAATCCTAAATTTTCTGACAAAAAGACATCAGATTTCTTCAGTTTGTATAATATTAACCCAGTTTGATTTTACAGAATCACAGGAAAAAATTACTGCAAGACTTTTAAATACTTTACAATTTTATTTTCTTTTAGTGACAAAGCACTAGAAATTTATTTCAACTTGGGGACACACACCAGAAAATCCTCAATCTTCTTAAAGAGAGACAAAGGGAAATGGGAACTTAAAAACAGATTAAGCACTTCTGAGGCAATGGGAGAAGGCTCAGTAGGCAACTGGGCAAAGAGGCTTTTACAAGAGTCTGTTTAAGACATTTCTATAATATTTTCATCTCTTTGTCACTGTCCTGGTTTTGTCCTGGGCTAAGTTTCCCTTACATTTGTACAAACAGAACACAAAACAGAAGAGAGTTCAGCCCTCTGCATACCGGTTTCACAACTGGAGAGTCTTCAAAGTTATTCATCCATTCCACTAATTACCTGAGTTGATCATCTGCTCAATCTGATTCAGTCTCCACACCAGTGAGTGATGAAAACACAATAAAAGCTTGCTAATAATTATGCTTTTCTTTTTCTCATGGTCAGTATGAACTAACCTAAACACAGCCTAGGAAAACACAGATCAACATTTGTCTATGTAATAGATGAGAAAATTTCTCCAGCAAACTCTTTTTACTTGTGAGTATCCATGACGAAATTGAAAACTTTAGGAGTACTTCCATTATCGATACAGGGACTTCTGACAAAATTATTGACCAGCCATTGTAATTCCCATTGGTGTTTTCCAACCAGTGAAATTCTGTAAGGATTTTTCAGCTTCCTCATACTTTGCTAATGGCCTTCAGGGACACAATTTCTTTTTTTTTTTTTAAAGGTTGATAAACAAGAGAAGAAAGGTAGAACAAGCGATCTGATACTTGATTTATCCAGCCATTTATCCCAAACAGAGCAGATCCCTGGCACACCTACTCAAGGAGGGAGCAGCTGTGCTGTGAGCACATGATCATGAGAGTCTGGGTATCACACCAACAGAAGAAGTGGACAGGTATTGCAAAATCAAGTGTTTTCATCTCTATCTGTGATTTTATATAATAATAATGGTTGATAAAAACAGAATAGAGATGAAAATACATCATACTTCACCTTTTATTTTTATATGAAGAGAGCCACACTTAGAAAATAAAGTAGAAAACTAACTCAGAAGAGGCAGGTTATTATTCTATGTTTAAGTCTTTTTTTAGGTGGTTGGAAGGGATGAAGTGGATAATGGCAGTTACCTGAAACATTCTCAGTTTCAGCAATCAGTCTCTCTAAGAGATAAATGGTTTGAGGAACAGTATGGATTTCAAGAGTTTTTCAGACTTCAGCTGTTGAATTTTCCATCTTTTTTTTCCTCTAATTAAGGCTCCATATGTGGAACCTCATATGGAGTTGCTCCTTCAGACTCCTTCCATAAAACCTTGAGACTCTCAATACACTTGAAATTTTGTGTTTGGCTAACATTTTTGAGGCTAAAAGTTTTTGGAAGAAAAAGGTGAGCACAAATGGAAAGAGTGGTAGGTCTTTGATCAAATAGCTCACTTCTTTAGGAACACAAGAAAAATATCCAGGTATTAATTCTTTTTATCTGCAGGACTCTACACAAAGGTTATTTCTTCAACATGAAGAAGTCTTTGCTACATGAGAAGCTCCTCAAGTTCTCATGATGCCAACAAGGATGGTAGTGCTCCATTTCACTGGCAGCTGAGAGAGCAACTTCTTGGAGATACCCCCTAGTTCCTTTCTGCATGGGAAGAGCTCTTCCTCTCTCCCACCGATGAGCTGAAGGATCTTGGTGGTTACTCCACCATGGAGCCAAGCCTTCCTGTCCCTGACCCAGCACCCTCTGTGCATCTTCCTGCACTGCTTTTTGCCAGTGCATTGCCTTAGCAATGGGTTAGTCACAGAATTGCAGAGTGAAAATACCTTTGAGATCATCAAGTCCCACCTAGGACCTAACACCTCCTCATCAACTAAACCATGGCACTGAGTGCCACGTCCAGTCTTTTTTTAAACACATCCAGGGATGGTGACTCCACCACCTCTCTGAGCAGACAATTCCAGTGCCCAATCCCTCTTTCAGTGAAGAATTTTTAATGTTGCTGCTTAAGGAAAACAGAAATTTTCCCACTGCCTAGGAAGAAGTTAGTGTGAAATTCAGTCGGGGATACTAAAATATTTTGAGGCACTTGTGCTACCAGACCTAAAGATTGTCCTTAACATTTTTTTTGAATGTTCCCTGCAGCTCTCACTGGCAAAACTGTGAGTCCTGGCTCCTTACAGATGACCAGCAATTTTGGAGCCACCCAGCCTGACTCCTGTCTAGCCCTTCGATGAATTTTCCTGATAACTACCATGCTCTGTGGATGTGTAATGACCTTGGGTGTTCCAGGAGCAGCTTAAGGTTTGTTGAAAGGTCATATGTTGGAAAATTGCCCTCTCCACTCATTGCTTCGAAAAATGAAATCAGATGAGAAGATCTAAGAGAAGCAGATCGCACCAAATTAAACCAGCACAATCTGTTAATCTTCCTTTGGCTTCTTCCAGCCTCCTGGTAAACAATAGCCAATACTGCACTGCTAGGCAAATAAGGTACCTTTATTAAGTCAGGAATGCATGAGAACCTAAAATCGGCATTTTGGTAATTTATTATCATCTTGGGAACCAAGAGGGAGAATCTTCAACCTCAAAACAATTCACCAGCTTCAGTTAACAGGAAAAGAACCCCAAACCCTTGTGTTAGAACACACCTGTTTTTGAGATGCCTGCAGATACGAGAGGGGACTTGGCCAGAAAGGGCTGTGCAGGTCTGATTCAGAGCAAGAGAGAGGCAGTGGCAAATCTATCAGGCCCAGCACCCAGACAAGCCTCTCTTCTCATCTTTGGCTTGACTTTCAGCCTTTGGTGTTGCAACTTCCATTCTGCACCACAACCTCATCACCACCAGTGAGATTGGAACCAGTTCCACAGGTCTGTGTGCTGTCTCTCCCATATGTACAAGAGGGAGTTCGATGTCATGATCACTCTGGTCATTTGTGCTGGATTTGTTGTTTTTCTGAGAAAGAAGGAGGGAAAGCAGATGAAGTTTGGTCTGAAAATCCAAAAGTTTGGTCTGAAAATTTTGTGCTTGAACACTGACACTTGGTACTGAGGGAATATCTGTTTTATTTTTTTTTAGTATTATTAATTTGATACCTGAGCTAAAATGAAGAAAACTTATCATAGATAAACCTAAGAATAATATATACATATATATTATAAATTATATGTTATATATTATTCATATAATGTGTGTATTATATACATATTCTATTTATTATATTTAAGTTAATTATACTATTAAATGAAAATGAAAAAATCTTTTTTCAGGTCTGTTCTTTAAAATAGCTCAAATTGAGTTTAATTTCCAAAAGCAAATGTTGCTCTTATTTGCTTGAAAGTTGAAATATTGCATTTGGGAAAAAAAAAAAAAAAAAAAAAATTTATACATTTCCTTCACATATTTCTTAGCTTTGGAGAATGAAAGTGATTATGGTACTACATTCTGCCCTTAAATGACATAATTCAAATCCAAATTATAATTTTCAGATTTTCATGAAAGCTAGTTACAAAGTTTTGCTCTTTTATAACATCTGTCTCTTCTACTTCAATGTTTTATGTATATATACATATACATATGCATATATATTCTGTAAGCAGAAAATGTTTTGTTGATTCAAGGATGATGATTGCTTATATGTAGGATCTTGAATCTAAATTAATTATCTTTCCTTATATTTGCAACATTTGAATATTGGTCTTAATCTGAAATCCCCTGAGTGATCTCAGCAATGATCCTGCGATTGCAAAGGGATGCTTGCAACGATCAATAATTGTTTGGGGTTTTTTTTAACTCTTGATCTTTTACGTCTCTAAACAATGTACTGAATTTCCCAGGAACTGGGAGGCACTCCAGAGAGGCAGAATAATCTTGCCAGTATAGATGCAGTTATAAAGGTATACATTATTTCTTAGCTCTATAAACTGTGAGCAGCTTGGGTTTTTTCCAAGCTCGTATATACCTATTTCTATGCTTTACTGCTCTGGTGGCGAATTTTAATTTATTTTTATTTCCAATGTTTTATTATGTTTGCACTCAACTGAGTTAGAGACCAGAATGGGTGATTGTTATACAGTAGTTTACTTTTAAAAGAAATAGGGCTTCTCAAGCAGCTAATACAGGAAGATGTATCACCAGCTTGAATAATTGTGACAACCATAGACGGTATCAGTGCCTGTTTGTTTGCACAATACCCTACTGCATTAAGAAAGCCATCCCAGCTGTCTTGGGCTCTGGAGTCACCCATTTCATCACTTGACACTGCAGCAGATGTTATGGATTGATAACAGACTTCACTTCATTCACTCCACATCTAAGATTACCTCTAGAAAAAAAAAAATCAAATACATTATAACACTCCCGGCCATTTGTAAAAAAAAAAAAAAGAAAAAAAAATCTCAGCAATTTATTCTCTCTTCTACAGCAATAAATGGGGCTTTGGGGCTTTGAAAATATATTTAACTTTTAATTTTGTGGTTTTTTTTCTTTGCTTAACATATTCGCAGTGATGGACATGCATCTTACTACCTCCTGAAAGAGGGAAAGATGGAGATAGATTCAATGATTTAAATATTTTAAGACTTGGACAGGTTTTAGGATTATGACTTTCATTCCCATTATATCAGATGCCTTATGTTTTTAGTGATAGTATGTTAATGCAGATCATTTATTGTGTTGGTGGCAGAAATACCAGAAAACCAAGCCCTGCAGTTTTGGGTCCAGCAGATGAATGGTGATATTTGTATGTGCTCTTCCTTCCTTCTGGTGGTGCTGGGCATTTTGTTCTTGTTTTGTTTTGGTTTTTTGAGATGCAGTGAATGTGTAAATACTGTAACGAATGACTAGAAAATGTGTATTTTAGTTAGGGCAGGGTGTGCCCACTCCCCTTTTTAAAAGCACAGCCAATGCAAAAATTGAATAAAATACACAGGTGGAATGAAATTCATGGCAGTATCCTGACATAATCTGAAACCTGAACGAGGAAGGTGACAACAGTCATGAGGCTCCCTCTGCCTTTGAAGGGGCTGGGGCAGTGGGTGCCTTCTGTGGAACTGAGGGGTGCACTTCATACTCTGTCCTGTGAAAGTCCAAGGGTGGAAATGAAAGCACCAGCGTTCCTTTTCACTTTGCTGCCTGGGCAATTCCATGAATCACCTGGGATGGGAGCAGAGCCAGTCCCTGCTCCTTGTGCAGCTGCCCAGCAGGCTGGATCACACCTGCAGAAGATCTGAGCTCTGTCTCTCTGCCTCTTGCAGGGCAAGCAGGGTCCAGCTTGGCTCAGACAGCGATGCGCTGCAGATGTGTGGGAGAGAGGAAAGGTCTAGGAGGGGATTTCAGTGAATTCTAAAGTGATGTGGTGGGTTGGATCTTGACTGACAATCAGGTGCTCATCAAGCTGCTCTATCACTACCCCTTCTCAATAGGACAGGGAGAGGAAAAATAATGAAAAGGTTATGGCTCAAGGTAAGAAGCGTGAGATCCCTCACAATTACTGTCACAGACAAAACAGATTTGACTTAGGGACATTAATTTAGTTTAATGCCAAAGAAACAGAGTAGGTTAGTGAGAAATGAGAGCAAAGCTAAAAATACCTTTCCCTCATCCCTCTGTTTTTCCCAGGCTCAGCTTTACTCCCAACTATTCTACCCCTGAGCAGCAGAGAGGAATGAGAATGAGTATTATGCTCAGCACAGGATTCTTCACCTCTGCTGCACTGGCCTCCTCACACTCTTCACCTGCTTCAGACTGGGCAATCCCTCTCATGAAATAGTCCTTCAAGAATTCTCCTGTCTGGGTCGTCCCCATGGACTGCAGTTCTTCAGCAAAAATCCTGCCAGAAAACCTGCTCCAGTGTGGGCTCCTCTCTACAGATTGCAGTTTCTGCCAGGAATCTGCTAAAGTTTGACCCTCAGCTTCCTTCAGGGCGCATCCACGTGGATGCAGGTGGATCTCTGCTCCCCCATGGACCCCGTGGGCTGCAGGGCACAGCTGCCTCACCCTGGGCTGCACCAGGGGCTGCAGGGGAATCTCAGCTCCAGCACCTGGAGCAGCTCCTGCCCTCTTTCCTCACTGACATGGGTGTCAGCAGGGCTGTGAATCTCACATTTTGTCATTCTTATTTCCCCCTTAAATACATTACTATAGAAGTGTTACCATGGCTGCTGAAGGGCTCAGCTTTGGACAGCTCTGGGTCTGTCCTGGAGGTGGCTGGAAATTACTTTGTCCAACATTCAGGCAGCTTCTGGCGTCATCTCACAGGCGCCACTTCTGCAGCCTCTCCCGGTACTAAAGCTTTGCCACATAAACCCTGTGCAGGGAAACATTTTCAGAGTTTGCATTGATATTTGGTGTTGTTTGGTTACTGAATTTGGCTGGATGCCTTGAAAGTCCCAAGAGGAAAAAAAAATCTGTTTTAAAATTGCTTTGAAATATCCAGCTTTTGGGTATACAAAGTGTATTGGTTTATCTAGGTGAGCTGATAAAAGTTACTCATTGCAAGGTGTCTGACACTTCTGTGGAGGCTGATCTTGTGAAGTTTCTGACTCTTCATGATTTACAACTTAGCAAACCAAATCAGATGTTTTGAATACAACAAGGAAGCCTAAACCAAATGCCTGCTTGTTGGAGAACAAAAACCATATATTTTGCATAAAAGCAGTTTTTATGGCAATCCCCAAATCACACTACAAAAATTAACAACAAATAGAGGGTGAGAATGGCTTTAACATGAACAACCCTTTCCACCCCAGTATTTATTTATTAATAAAGCACCCTATCAGCTTTTACTTCTGAACTATGCAAATAAATACAAGCTGTATAGAAGCAGTTTATTGTTTATACTTGAGAGAAGCTTACTATAAAGCCAGTAATTTGCCCAGTTTAAAGATTTTTTTTTACCAATAAAATGGTACATTGCTCAAAGTGAGGAGCCAGTAATATTTCTTAATAAGAATAAAACCATGCAGAATTTGACAGGTATAAATGAGGTTTAATTTGCCATATTTTTATTCAGCACTGGGTTCTTATTTTCTTCAAAATCCTCAGAGCATGACTCTGCAGTGACGGAAATTTAAGCAGAGCCCTTTTTTGTTTAGTTTGGTTTTGTTGGGTTTTTTTTTTCCCCACACATTTTACACAACTGCCAGAGCTGAAGCCACACATTATCACCCTGACATGTCCTAACGTGTCCCTGCTAGCACTAAAATAGCTGCTGATAGATATGATAGAAATTCATGCTGGTCCTCAAGAAAAGGGTGACTTCTGGATACAGGCTCTGAACATCTGCAATTCTGTTTCACATGGCTGCAGAAATACATGTTCTCGTCTGATAAAGGACTTGGCACAGAAAAGCAGGTAGATTTCTCTCCCATCTCACATATAATGAAACGCTAATATAAAGTCTCAATGAAGCTTCTCAACTGAGGAAAATACAGAAAATTTTCATTATATTAAGTCAAAGCCTCCCATTCATTTTGCCTGCAGTAGAATGACACGCAACAGTAACTTATTGTAGGCAACATTTCATAAGTTAATATCTAGATCATTATTCTTGTGTATGTTTCCTGGAAAGAATGTCAGATGTGTGGGGTTTTTCTATGAAATACATATTCAATTAGCTTATGAACTTTCTATTGTTGTTGCTTGCATTCTGCCTATTGGACTATTCTGACACAGAAGTCAAACTCCCAAAGCTCACTAAAATTATTCTACTTACTCCAGTACTGTGGAAATTGGAATTAGTGTCTCTCTGCTATATTTTAGGTATGAGATCATCCAAAGCTCTGCCCATTTATTAAAAAATGCCATACCCTTATAGCAAGCACTCACTTTAGTGGCCAAAGCTGTCCATCCTGCTGTTGGTACCCTGAGCATTGCAGACCATTCATCTCCCAGGCTGTTCCTCTGCAGGGCTGGCAGTGTTTGCTGATAAATCAGCCACAAAGACCTTGCATGAGGAAACCTGGCAGCACCAGTAACCCCTCTACTCAAATCTTCTCTTTTCTGGTCACTATATGTCAGTTCTATTTCATATCTATAGGTAGTCAAAGTGGGAAGTGAACAGACAAGCTGTCCTCAGTCTGATTATTGAAATGAAAGCACTTTTATTACAGAAAATCCTAAAATTTGTGTCCAAGCATGTCTGGAACCTGTAATAATGTTTACAATAAAAAACAATTAATTCTTCATTGAAGAAGTTAAAAGGGTCAAAGGGATTTCCTGCTGAAAAAAGAAAATATTTATACCCCTATTTGGAAAGCCATTTTAAGATTTTTAGAAGACTAATGTATTTTTCTAAGTTTTCAATAATTTTCATGGAAAGAAGATTTGATTTTGTATTGGATCATCTCAGATGGAAAACCATCTAGCTGTTTTAATTAGTGACATGTATTTGTCCAAGCATACTGAACATATGAATCCTGTTTTGCTTCTTATGACTGTAAAACATGTAATTGGTATTTTCTCAGTTAAAAATATTTTGCAAGAAAAAGTATTTTCTTTATGTCTTAATGCTCTACTGTATTTTTCTGCCAAGACACTCTCTCTGTACCTTTCGCACTTGCCCTGTGGAAGTTCCCAGTGATGAAAAAACATTGTTTTTACTGTTTCACAGACGTGGATATTTTGCTACTGGAAGGTCTTTGAGAAACCCTTCCTCAGGTTATAAAACAAATCTGTGGAAAGACCAGAGGATGAAGAAAGCTATTCTAAGGTCATGTTAACATCTAAATATGAAAATCCTTAACAGCTTGACCCTGTCTTTCTTTTGTTTTTTAAAATCCTACCTGGATCTTGGTAATAAACATAAAATACCTGTATTGTATTTCTACCACCTCTTTCCTGTAGCTGGTAGATTCTAAAGAAGTCATGCTTTATGATTGCCATCCATTCTTTTATCTCTCTTAAAGGAAATATTTCCAGAAAATATATAGACTTTCTCCTTCCATTTTTTCCCTTGAGTTCCACAGAATAGCTGATGCAGCCCAGCACATAAGAAAACAAGCTGAAAATTAAAAGTTTCAGATGAAGTTAAACCTGATTAAAATATGTGAAGCATAGCTTTCAAACCTCAACAAAAACCTGTGTTAATCTCTAATTATATTGCTCTGCTACCTTGTTAGGAAGCTGAGAAAAGCCTGGTGTTTCTGCACAAAAGTTTGGGGTTTTTTAGCAGCAGAATGGGACATTCTCATCTCAGAAGAATCAGAATTGTTGATCCAGTACTACAATACAATAGAAGTTTCAACAGTAGCACAGAAGAAGGGGATCACATCTCCAGTCTCCACAATCTCTCTGGTGTAAATTTCATGAAAATAAGATGGTTTAGCACCAGTGGTGTGGTGTACAATTCTTTTTTTTAGCTAAATAGCCAGTAATGAATGAAGACACTGAAAATTATGCTGAGCAGCACCAGCCATCAGGACAATGTGGGCAGGGCAGAACTGGATCTAGCTCCTTTCTACTCATCCTAATTATTTTTCTGTCCATCAGTATGAGAAGTTCACTTCGACCTTTTTCAATCTGAATGCTAAAAAGGTGTTCTTTGAAAAACTGTAACATGTTCCATGAAATATGAAACATTTGAACAGTTTCTTAGGTGTTTTCACTCACCTTTGCATGATTAAAACAAGGAGAGAGCAGAGATCATGCAGTGGCTGGGGATGATCTTTATCTTCTTTGAAGCAATGATCATCTGCTGGATGATCAGGGCTTTCTGAGAAAATTATCTCAAGCCCACATATAAACAATGTCCCAGGAGCTCCAGAAACAAGTTAAAGGAGAAACTAAAAATAAGTTCTCTTCAATATTGAGAATTTGAACAGAAAAGAATGATTCTGTGCCTGATGTACTGGAAGCACTTCCTGCTATGCAGGCACAGTGCAGGACAGTGACATTATTTCCTGTTCTCAAGGATTTTCCTGTTTCCATCTGTCCTCCACAGAGATTGGAAGGTCTGTAGAACAGGGAACTGCCTTCCCATTTGAATTTTCATAATCCCTCGTGTATCACAACTTCATAAGCCACTACTCAATCATAACTGAAATGTTACATGTAAAATAAATGTGGGACTTTCCTTCCTAATGTAAAATAAAATTGCTATAATTATACTTAACCCTGAGAGCTCTTGAGAAGCTCAGCTGCTTGCTGTGATGGAAACTCCTCTGGAAATCTTTTGGGCAAAAGGAGAGATGGGAAATACCTTCCAATAACCTTTCTCTCCAGGCATTTGGGTCCACAGTAACAGCTCAAGGCTCTATAAAGAGTAGTTCAAGTCTGCATTATTTGAAAATATACATTTCAGAAAGGAAACTAGTGCAGAACTTTAGAAAATTAAATGTATATTACCAAATTTTAATTTTTCCAAGAATAGCACTTTGATAGAAGTGAAGATAAAGTAAATTCCTTTCATAAAAATAAACCAAATAAAGAGACTTATCCAAGGACTAGCTTAGTGCTTTTATTCGTATCTAATGATTCTAAATAAGCACAAAAATATTCATATTTATCTGGATGATATCACTACTAGGATTCACTTCAAGGAATTAGCTGGTTGGGTTTTTTTTCCCTCAGTGGATTACTCTCCAGACAGAGAATTTTGTTCTGCAGTCTACTCTATCAAGTAATGGCCATGCACAGTAGAGTCACCCTTCTTTAGAAATTGTTTTCATACAGTGACAAATCCCAGAGCATAAAAACAATAAATGAAAAAATCACTTAGCTTGGGCCAACATCTCTAAAAAACGGAGATAATCATGGCTAATGCTGATCACATCAGGAAATTCCTTGGCTCTCTGGGCTGAAGTTCTAATGAGAAGGGATTGCTCCCATATAATTTGCTTTGCAGCCTGCAGCTCTGAAATCCCAAAGAGTAAATAAGGGCAGCACTCAAAGAACACTGTAGGTGTGAGAAGGACAGCGGCCATCTGATAGTCATGCCTGGATTCTGAATCATGGGAAAATGAAGGTAGACTGTGGGAGATAAATGGACAAGAAAAACAGAAGGCTTGGACCAAGGAATATGATTCTTTCTGTCCACACACTTAAACTCTGAGTTACTGTGAGAAAGAAGAATCTCTGACCATACAGAAGTTTGCTTTAAGTCTTCCACTGCAAGTAACACTTCTGATATTTATCACATGCTCAGTTGCTTTTCATTATTATCATAGCTACTGTGAGTGAAGAATTCCTCCTCTAACATGTGGCAGACAAAAGCATTCAGAGGGATGGAAATAAAGAAAATTAGAAAAATGAAAACAGGGGAAAAAATTTAAATATTTAAAATATTTTTCTATAATAGTCTCCTAAGTTTTCTAAAAAACATCTAGTGCCTGATATTTCATAAGCCTCCAGGTGCACGAGTGCATAAATCTTACCATTGTAACAGTGTACTACTTATCTAGTTACACGGCTAATTCTTCATGTACTGCAATAAAAAGTCTGTTTTCTCTGGTACCAGTGTCCCAAGGGGAAATTCAATTGCAAATGTAACTGTGCTTCCTCAGTATCCTTACCAGAAATCAGAATTGCTTTGGAATCTCTGATCTTGCATGCACCTTTGTGCATCAGGCTCTGCACACGTAGGAGCAGCCTTCTTATCTCATATCAAAGCATTTCTAGGATTTAGAATCTCCTGACAGAAGGGACTTTTTACTATATATTGTTTTTAAATGCTTTCAGATAAGCTGCTGTTTGAAAAGATCAGAAACAACCCAATAAATTCTTTTCATTTACCATGTGGATCCACTAAGATGTGCAGAGAGAAAAGTGAAAAAAATCATTAAATAAAGTATTTCTATAAAATTAACTCTTCCTTTTTTAGAAAACAAGTGGTTAAAGAGAACATTTTTAGTAATATAGTTCATTTCAATTAGATTGAAAAGGCTTTGAAAATACTTTTTGTGGAATCCTCTTATGTGTGCACATGTTCTTATTTATTTAATCATTCTAAAATTGCATCAGATCTTTTTCCATAAGGGTGACCATACATTCTCTTTAACAAATAATGTTCAGTTCATTTCATTTTATGATCCTGTCCAAAAATACGCAGCAACTGACAGGGTTCTAATGACTTTGTACATTTTATAACCTCTCTTGGGGTTGAGAAAAGATGGATATTATTGACACAGAGTTTTTCTGTTTGAAACTAATACAGTACATCGGGATTGGCAAATGCTAAATAATCAGTCTCAAGAATCTGACATACTGAAAAGTATGGTCAGACTGCTCAGTTAATGGATAAAGGTATCATATGTGCCCTCTATCTGAGATCCCCTAACATGAAACAAAATCCCTGACCCTCATTTCTGACAGTAACAGTAGCTGCAAGTACTTAATATGTTTGGAGCTGTAGTTGTGAAATCTCTCTTTCCTTATAAATATTCAGAGAGTGCTGTAAAGAGTTTAACTTCATGTCCCTCAAGTCACAGTTTGAGATGTGCTCTCAAAATTTCAGGGAGTCTTCACATTATGAAGCATTTCAAAACTTCTCAGGATCTCAAATATTAAACTTGGTAAATGTTCTTTGAGAAAATCCTGCCACAGATTAAACCAGAGATCCCATCCTCCATTGATATAGATCAGATTAGTTGATTTTCCCCACTTGAGGATTTGACCAAGGCACTGTATATTATTTGCATTTGATTTGTAGGAACAAACCGAAGCTCATATATTTTGGATGATTAAAGTTTCATATTAATTCTGCAAGCATATCCAATAATCTTTGCTGCCTTTAATTTTCTGAGCTGAACTGAAATATCCCCATCCATGGAGTTAGGGAGATGAATGAAGATTGTGGTAGCTGGGTGCAGAAAACTGTAGGATACCAGTGGGCCTGTTCTCCCCTGTCCTTCCCCTCAGTTTTCAAAGAGATAAATAGGAATGACCCTTAAAAAATATAGAATTATCTTAGAATAAATTGGACTGCTCAAATTATGTATATAGTGTCATATCTGAGTGGGTTCATGCAGAAATCTCTGATATTAACTCTTTACTAGATTGTCTTGTGATTTTAATGCTCAGATCAATACACAGTAATAGGGTATTACCAAGTTCAGAGAATGGTTTGTATTGGAAGGGACCTTAAATAGCATCTAAATCCAACCTCCCTGCCATGAGCAGAGTGTAAGTTATCCCCCAACACACACACACACACACACGCACACACACACACATATATATATATATACACACATATATATGATTGTTTCATACATTTTCTAGATTGGACTGACACCCCCGAACACCCATTAAAGTATTCTATAATACCCAATCCAATACTATAGCATAAATCTTGGAGTATATAATTCTTTTCAGAACTCTACAGATAGAACATTTACTGCAAAAGTGTTTTGCTTGGCAAGAAAGCAGCACATATGCATATTTCTTATGCCACTGGCAACCGCAAATTAAACATCTAATTTTTTTTTAAATATTCATTTCAGTTTGATGCAAATGCACTTTAATGGGGACCCAAAAAGGACACGAGCATCAACTGCATTGGGAATGCTCTTCAAACAAGGCTTGCCCACCAAAGCTGGATGCAGCTTAATATGCATCTGCATAGGTATCCTCCTGTTTGAAAATATATGCATTTACATGGGGATTTCGACTTTTCTTCAGATCCCTTTTCAAACAACCAATATGAAAGAAAAAGAACTTGAAAAAGCTGGCTTTTCAAGTAGAATAAAACTTGGCTTGTCATGCTGCTTCTAATATGTTTTTCCTCTGTCTGACCTTTGCTCTGAATTTCTACGATGGAAGTTTTAGGGTTGTAGGACTGGGAGGTAAATGTTTGTCAGCTTCATAAGCTTTTTTGGAGAGTACCCAGCTTCAGATCCAGCTTTATAAGGGAAAAAAAAGGGGGGGAAAAAAAGTAAAGAAGTAAAGAAAGAAATATTTTTCATGCCGCTTCAATTAGGCCCCCGGGTGAAGATCATAGAGCTTTGAAACTGTTCCGTTTTGACAAAGTTCCAAAGTGCTATGCACATTAGGGAAAACTAGAGTTTGCTGTAATGTAAACTGTTTAACATGCCCACAGAGGTCAAATCTAAATTTTCCCAAGCGTTTGGGTTTGTTTAAACATTAGAACATGGTTTGGTGTCAGTGAATAGGAAAACTTTAATGTTGTGGGTGGGAATCTACCCATCTTTCTTTGTTTAAGTTCCAAAGGCTACTGCAATAAAAATATTCATTTACCAAGGGGGCTATTGTGATAAGCATCCAAAGACATTATGCATTGGTGTGAAAGAAGCAAGCAGGAATAGACATCAGCATTGTGGGGGAAAAGAAACAAGTCTTCCTTTCTATTATTCTTTTTTTTTTTTCCTTTGTAGGAGTTCCAAAGTCCAGTTATAAATGAGTTTTTTCCAGGGTGGTCTGGTTATCTGCACACCCATATTTTTCTGTGTGATAATGAGAGAGCTTGAATAGCTGTGAGAGTTGCTAAGTTGAACAATAACTGCATATTTTATTTCTGTTTTTCAATCATGGCCTTAAAATCATTGTGGACTGTATTTACCTGTAGAGACTGAATCACACACAGAAGATTGCCTGGTGTAAATCAATACAGTATTTTTCAGGGCAGCATCATAAATGCTGTAAATCAGGAGTGGTACTGAACATATATTTTTGTCAGTTGTTATAGAACCTCAAATGTTTAGCACTAATATTGCTAATAAATCATCATATTTAGGAGGGCCAAAGAGTAGAGAAGCATAATCAGTAGCACACCCTACTGATTTGGTTGAATGGTCCTCGCCAGAGTACTATATGTTTAGTATTTTTAGAAGATACTTTCATACTTAAGAAGATAAACCTTGTATTTATCCTATTTTTTACTTTTTTCTGGGTTTTTTCTTTATGTTGTTTTTTTTTTTTTAACTAGGAGTTAAAATTAGTTGGGTTTTTTGTAGTTGTTTTGTTTATTATACAAAAAATAAATTGGATTTTTTTCCCATAAACTTATCAAAATTTAGTTGTCTAGTATTTGCTGATTAGAGTATGGGAAAATGAGAATTATGTGGCATGCCGGTCTGTGTGTTGAAATACTTATAAAAGAAAGCTCTGTTGGCCTGGTACCTGCTCTTGTACCAAAAGGGCACATTCACAACAACTGAGCTCGGAGTACCCAATTACAGAGTCACAGAATGGGGTTGGAAAGGATCTTTGGAGACCATCCAGCTCAAATCCCCAGCCAAGGCAGGGTCACCTGGAGCAGGTGACACAGAAATGTGTCCAGGTGGGTCTGGAATGTCTCCAGAGAGGGAAGCTCCAAGGTTAAGCAGTCTTCTGGAAATATGCACTCACCTGGCCAAATTTTCTTCTCTGCTCTTCCTTATGGTTACAGTGAGTGCAGAAAACAGGTTCTTCAGAGACAGCTCAGAGTATTTAGGAAAACTCCTTAAAGAAATTATGTTTCCTACCAGTATGAAAATAACCTAGATCTAAAAGTATAGTGTACAATTACAATTGTATAAGAATTCTGATTCCTTACGCCAGTGCCCATTACATACAAATGAAGAGCTCATTAGCTCATTATGTTTTCGGGTGATCCCCACTGCTGTTAAAAAATAAACAACAAGAAAAGTAGACAAAACCCCCCCTGAAATTCCCTTAAAAAGCCACTCCAGAACTGGGGGTAAATCCCAACCATTCTGGGACTATACTCAGCAAGGCAGAGAAGGTTTCGTGTTCTCCCATAAGCCTGTGCATAAATTATGGCTCACTGTTGACAGGTTTGGGAAATATAAAAATTTGGAATGTTAAAAATTAGTAGCCTTTTTTTGTTTTATTACATTACCCAGTTGTCAGCCTGCTGGCACGAGTGAATCTTTTTCCCCACAAAGGTCTGGCCATGTGAGATACCTGGAGGTGCATTCCTGTAATCAGAACAATTCACCTGCCTGCACTCTCCCTGTAACCAGAGCTGTGAGATCCCACTTCAGCACATGGCAGGGAAGTCTTAACCTAAATAAAATGTCAATACAGAAAAACTTGCAATATCCTTAACCTTATTGCATTTCTTAATGGAAGAACAGGACCACATATAGAACTAATTTCCATTACAAGTCTGGACATGAGCACTGTGTTTTCTACACTGGACTAAATTCTCTCCAAATTATTAGCACCTGAAATTCACCACCATCCAAAAAGCAGCACAGAGGTCTCTAGGAGAAAAGCTTCATTTTTCTTGGGTCTTTTGAATATGGTTTCTACATTGAACACTGAATTTTTGCCTCCCAGGTAAATGTTGGTTTTCCCAATTTGTATGCATAGGTGAAGTCTTGTCTCCAAAACACGTTTTATAGTACAGTCCCTGAAATTTTCTTGAAAAGAAATTTGGGGGCTAAAGGTTCCTTATAAAATATTATAGTTGTTCATATTAATAGAGGCTTTTAAATTGATGGAGAGGGAGCAAAAGTACTCTGCTTATAACTTCAGAATCAGGAAAACAGCTGAGACGGGTTTTGGTACATTTAAACAGAAGTCACATGCACCTTGAAGAGTGTTAATTATAGAGAATTTTTTCCCAGAAATGTAATGGTTACATAGGAGTGTGTGGGGCTTTCCAGAGTAATGTGTTGATGCTCTTTTGGTCTCCTGCAGGGACATGATCCAGATAAGAAATGGGACATCTATTTCTTCAGTTTAAAAGAAAATTATTTAAGCCTTTATTAGGAAATAGAGATATAAAGATGACCATCTCTGGAGAGCACCACAGACATTCTTTGTTCTGCCTCCATGTATCTGCTCTGTGATTCATAGATAGCATAGATTCAGATCTTGGTCCCCATGGAAAAAGAGAGCTCTTAGATACTATCCCCTGACACCATCAAAATGCAAAAGCCAGCTGATGATGGGAATAGTATCCAGATTGGAATTCTGAGGTTTAGTCCTGAACAAAGAGCATGGCTTTGACCAAGTTCCAAAATGTCTTCTGTGGCTCTGCTCACTTGCACATAAAATAAGCATAATACAACACTGTCTTACATAAGTGACAAATGGCATGCATTTGTTAATCAATTGTTTGCAGGAGAAGACAAAAAATACTTGGATGTTTTTACACATATAAAAAGACAGATCATCAGTCAGGAATATTTACAAATGCAAACTCCGACTGTGCCAGGATTTGAGACCTGTAGATGCAAGGGCAAAAGTCAAACTCCAATGACCATCTCTTCACAAATGTATATTTGAGAGGTGGAGGAGAAATCAAAAGCCAACACGTGTTCAAAATTAAGAACTCCTGCAGACTGAGATTTGTTATCAGTAGGATGATGTAATGAATTCATGAGCTGCAGGTATGTGCAGATTTGTTTTGTTATGCACCCATACAGCTTCCAAAACCTGGGATTAAAGAAGCTGGGTCTCTGTTCTCGAATTAAGGGGACTTATTTCCCCTGTGAGGTAAATACCAGACAGCCAACTTGCCACAATGCATTTATTGCAGAAAGGGAACATTGTAGCTTTCTGCCCCTTCAGGCTCCCATCCATTTTGCTCTGACAAGCAATTGCCTCTTACCCAGTGAGTGGGAACACACTGCAGTGACTCACACAAGAACTGCAGACTGACTCAAAAACTCTTTGTAGAGATCTTTCCAAGGCTGATTTACTGCTTACTTTTAGGCACATGGTCTTGAGTCCCAAACTCATGTGGGGATTGCGGAAACATATCAACTTTTGTTCAATAAATAAATAAATATATTTATTGAGAGCTTGACCACATGAGTTATATGGAGCCAGTGCATGGAAACTACCTGGATTTACAGGGAGGTTGAGGCTTGGAGAAGAAAGAGTTGCCTCAGGCATGATAAGTGCAGCATAGTTTGTTAGAGGTAGCTGGATTAGAACCTGTAATACCATGGAATTCCAGGGGACATGGTACCTCTGCTCTTAAAGATCCCAGTTTTCTATAGAACTAAGTGTTTGTGTGTAACAAACGTGTTTGGAGAATCAGAAAACTCAGAATGAAGAAAAATTTGACATCCTCATGGGTTAAAAGGGATGAGGTCTTTTAAGAGAGAAACACAAACCTCCCACTTATTTCACATGAAAGGGAGCCTTTTCCATTAAATTCACAAGCACTATACATAGTTCTGTAAATAGGTTTTCATTAAAATCATAGCAAAAATTATTTAGAAGGCAAATTCTTTAGCATATTATACCTTGACCAGGACCCAGTTCCATGGAAAGGGTTGGAAGCTCCCCCACATGATGCTGCAACACTGAGTTAAACAGAAATGGTGATTTTCACCAGTCTGCATAGTCTCTGGGAATTTCTATGTCTCAGAAGAATGTTAATCACTGTCATAACTCTAACAGGAAGAAATACTGGAAAACCTGGTTGAAGGAAAGTGTGTCTTATCTGGGAAGGTCCAAGTGACTTCAGGAATATCTAGAAAGATCAAATCTTGTTCTTACTAAGTCTGATGGTGAAATGCTGACCTTGATGACTGAGAATAGACCAGTATCTACTACCTAGTTGCTTCACAGCTTTACAATGTTACCTTCACATTTGAAGATCTCTTGTCCTTTCTCATTCTGCCCAATGTACTGAAACAGCAGTGAAGATAGAGCATTTGTTTCCCAATTTCTCTTTTCAAGCTCACACATAATCAAGTAACTCCAGGGTGTGACTGACCCACCTGAGATTTAGCTCCACTGACTCTACATGAGGCTCCATTTTACAGCAGCTCCAACAGCTGGATGGGCTGAATTAGTCAATGAACAAGTTTAATCTTGTTTAACAGAAGTCACCATGTCTTCAGCTCTCCTTCCTGTTTTAAATTGTATCATCTGTAAAAAAGCTCTTCATTAATGCCTGGATTTTCCTTTTCAACCTCCAGATGTGACACAAATAGAACTTGTAATGACACTCCTCGTTTTCTTCTGTTGACATTGCAAAGTAGATGTTTTTCTCTTGGTCAGATTAGCACAACTTACATATAAATAAGGAACTGAAGAAGATTTTCATGTTACAACTAAAAGTGAACCCTGCTATTCTTATCACCCTCATCTTCCTCCCAGCTACCCTCCTGTGATACCATGGCCTCCTACATTGATGAATACTGCATGAGCAGAGGTGGGTATTAAGGGTGTATGCTTGGCTTTTCTGAGGTCAAGGGCTGTTTTCACAACAACTTCAGTAGATCCAGAGTAATTTTGTGGAATAATTTGGCATCAGTCCTGCATATGGTTACAAACTAATATATCATGCCTCCCACTCAAATCCAATTAAGGTTGGTTCTGTATGACACTACAATCCATTCCTCTGAACTTCATCAAGGCCTATAAGCATAGATGTTACACTGGATGGCAAGGACATGGGGAGAACTTTGCAGAGATCAAAGAGGAAATGAAACAAATACTCCTAGAAATTCATAGCTCAGTTGGAATAAATGGACAGAATTATTGAACAATCATCTTTTCTTTTATCCATGGTAACATGAATTAAGTAAAAAAAAATATTATTATTATTATTTATCATCATCATCATCATCATCATCATTATCATTATATGTATAAAGTACTAACTCCAATATAAAAAAAACACCGAGAGGAGAATTGGAACGTACTTTGGCATTTTTTACCCAAAAATCAAAATCCTCCATATTTCATCTTGTTTCCATCATGAAAAATGAAGGAACATCCTTAGGTTTTTTGCTTGTTTGTTTTTGGATTTAGTTTTCATTTCAGTTAAAGCTCTGCTTAGTTAAGAGCCCTAGACTTCAGTCCACCATTTATAATGTGCAAAGCCAATGCATGTTTACTGTGTGATGTTGGCAATATTCATCAGAGAACAAAGGAGACTCATTCTGTAGAGATATGGTGATAAACCATGAGTAAAACCCTGCATGGAAATTACCAGTTTTAGATATTAACAAAATATCAGTTCTCAAAAGAAGGGAAATTAATTTCTGCAATTTTTCACAAGATGGAGAAAAATCATCCTAAAATGTGAGCAAAGTTGACCTCACAGGGCATGTTTTCCTCTGTCTGTAGTGTCAGTTCCCTCTGATATATTTTTTTTTTCTCCAGTTACCAGATTCAATAGCAACAGGGGCAGCAGATGCTATCCTGCTAACAGCAAGTCTGAAAACAAAAATGTACATTGGTAAAACTACACACAGAAAAGTGCAAAGCCATGCATACAATCATTTTCCAATAAGCATAAGGAAGGCAGAATTTTAAAATTCCAAGCCACAATGCCATGAAAAATATAAAACAATTGGGTTTTTTTTCCTTTTCAGTGTAGTTTTCTGATTGAGAAGGAACAGTGCGGTGTTTCCACATAAGTAGCATCCAAGATAATGTCTCCATGTAAAAAGGAAGCACAGGAAAATAATTCGTTTCAATTACACAAATCTGCACCTCCAAATTTCAAAATTATTCACTGTGTTAATTTTCAAAAATATGTCCAATTATATTATATGGATATCAGATTTGTATATTCTTAATAAAAACTCATAAACCATGCTTATTCATTATCATTGATACACTGGAGGGCAAAAAAAGTCAGGATAAATATTTCAGATAGGGGAGTCCTGTTATTAGTTCAAATATGATTACTAGACCAATCTCTCTGTTTATCTCTCTCCAGTGTAGGCTATAGGATTATCATAATTTCTGCAAACAAAATAAATAAATAAATGAATTTTTTGTTTGTTTGTTTATGCAGTTGTCTCCTGTTTTACCTAGGAGAACTTGGGAGTGTTGAAAACTGCTTCAGGAAACCCATGCCATCTGACCTTATTCCGTGTGCTCCCTCATGTGAGCAGGAACAAAAGAATGGGCTGGGTGGAATTAAAGAGGGTAGTGTGTGTGTGTGTGTGAGTGCATGTGTGTGGTGCATGTGTGCCTGTGTGCCTGTGTGTATAAAGAAGTGGTGATCAGACGTTACTGATAAGGGAAGCCAGCGGTGCTTCTGGGTGATGTGTGTATTCAACTCCAGGCTGACTCCTCTTATGCTAATACAGCCAATTTCCTCTTTTATTTCATTTCTGGAGCCTGAATCTGTGATCTCTGATAAGGTTCCCAAGGATACCGCCTTCACTCACAAATGGGCAAGCAAAGGGGGGGCAGGTGACGGAGACGTGTAACTCGCGGAGAGCACCAGTGGATGAATAATTTAAAACTCCGCCCGGAGATTTGAGGCAAAACCAAGAGATAAGAGACACCACAGGGTCTTCTCTGTTTATTCAGAGCTTCATCTTCCAATGACAGGTGACCTCGGAGGTCAAGGGCATTATGGGAAATGGAGCCAACAGTGGGAAAAGGTACCACATCCCACAAGGAAGTCATGATTCACTTGGTGTCAAATGAAAAATTGATCCTTTCCCCTGCTCTTTGCGATTTTTCCCTCTCCCAGTTTTCACAGGGAAACTTTGGGCCCAGGGCTGACACAAGCCTGAGCTGCAAGAGCAGTTCCAGAGGAAAATGGTTGGTAGCGATAGGATTGCACCAGTGTGAAACTGGTGCAAGATAAGGATCAGAACCTTTGTCTGAGCAGCCCTCTGTCTGTGTCTGTACACAGGGAGTCTGCTTTGCTAGCAGTTCTATCAAATCAGATAGATATAAAGGCAATACCTCAGAAACATCACAGGCTCAATCCACGCCATGTAAATTGTTGTTTTTCACTGGAGCGACCTGAATTTGTATCCACTCAAAAGCTGCCTTCATGTTTTTAAACAAAACACTCCCTCCCAACAGTTTTAAACCTTAATTTCATTTATTTTATGTTGGCCTGAAAGTATTTACTGACATGGTTTTACCTGGTGTTTGGTAAAGATGCTGAAACAGCTGAAAAATTCTCCAGAAATACCTGGTCTTTCCTGAGCATTACACAGAAGACAAGGCACATTCACAAGCTCAGGCTCTTTTTTTAGCCTCTTTCATTTGAGAAATCCTGAACTCAATGCCTCCTTTACAATTAGAAAAATCTGAAACTGTTCACTCTGGTCATATTTATATTGTTAGCTTTAGGATCTTACAAATTCTGACAGTAAGAAGTATCCCTAGAAGAGCTGTGCTCTACATTATCAAAACCTTCTGCTCAGTCTTTCGTATTTGCTTCAATGCAATGCAGGCATGACCTCTACAGCAAAAAAAAAGAGGCAAAGTCAAATGTTTCTCAGTGCTGGTTTACATTTCCCTGCCTCTTAAACTGCTGTTTCTGCTTTCCTCTGTTTGAATGTTACCCATGTTTTCATTCCTGAGCAAGCACATACCTTTTATCTTTTTAGATAAACATGAAAACATATGAAGGTCACTGCCCGGTGAGAAGTTAAGGTTTTGCGTGACTGCCACCCGCGTGTACCATGTACATGCTTCCCTTCCAACTCCCCCACTCCCACTGCGAGCCATTCCCACCTCAGAAATGTTTCTTGTAGGCTTTTGGAACTGTTTGGACAAGTCCTGGGGCTGACTCACATCACACCTCGCTCCCTAGTTAACCCAAGCCAAGCAGAGCAATGAGCACAACCTGCCTGGACTTCTGGGGTGGCTCACGCCCAGCCATCTTGCCCATTCCTTTTCATGTCCTTGTTTTCAAACTCATACCCTGATGAAACAAACATGCTGTTGAGCCTAAAGCTGAACATTTCGCCCACAAAACCCACACATCTGGGAGGGCTGGAAAGAGTTGGGTGAGCCATACAAGTCTGCTGCTATTTATGTTCACAATAGATGTTTGCCATGGGGGTCCTCTGGGGTTTTGCCAGCTCAACCAAAGACAGCTTTTGCCTCCCGTGTACCAGTTTGACTAGGTGCAGTCCTCCCAGTCTGAAATGGTGCTGAGCTGGGGCAGGTGAGATGGGATCAACCCTCCTGGTCTCACAAGGGTGTTTCTCCCTTACCTATGAGTGAGTGATGGTGGTGGGTAAACAAAATATACTCCTTCATGTTGCAAGTGGGAATAGGGAGGTGAGAGATGCAGATACTGACTTCACCTTAAATCATTGCACCCATTCAGGAGCTGGGTTTTGCTCTGGATAGCTCCTCTGAGACTAAATAGTCAAATATTGTAATGGCCATCTAAGAGTACAGTTTCATGTCTCAAAACCAAAGTATGTGTTTGTACATGTGCATACCTAAATATTGTCAAAGTTCAGAGTATTCCAAGACATTGCACTCAATTAAGGTAGAAATGTGAACATATCCACGTCATGCCTAAAGCAAATGTGTCCTGCTTCCAGGTGGGAGTCATAGCCATAATAGCAGTGTCGACTTTTACTGTTTAAACTATTTCTCTCAAAGGCACACAGGGAGTTGAACTTTTGTTTTGAGGTGCAGTTGTAGTTTATGCTAAAAATTCACTCATCTTTCCATAGAAGAAAACAATTTAAAAAATTACATATTTACAATATAGGAGGTACTGGTGCAGTTACCTCTCTGTGTCAGAGGGTACAAACGCACACATATAGACTGTTTTGGCTAGGCTAAATTTTTGGAAAAAAGTTAAATATTTCCTTCAAAGAGAAGAGGAAATGCATTTCCCATCCATTAGTTAGTTACCAAAATACAGGTTCTCTAGCTGCTGAAGCAGGACTCTGAATTTTATCCACTGCCTCAAAAAAATATCCTGATGATTCTGAAGCTCCTCAAATATTTCTTATGTGGGGGAACAGCCTCAAAAGGAGCCTGAATTGATGGAACCTGTTATCTGGAAGTTAAATAATTTTTGAGAGAAGGATTATATGAGCAGTCTATTATATAGTAAAGCGTTTCTTGATATGAGCTTAATTTCTAAGATGTTTTATGAGGGCAAAAAAAATGATGCCCCATAGTTTTTAAGCAATGTGATGAACAGTGCCATATTGTGTAGATTTTCTCTAATGATGGTAAAAGAACATTTAAAATACTGCATTCCCTGGAGAACAGACAGGGAGAAGGTTTAGATGACAGATCCTAACAGGACCAAGGCATGAACTAAAGAGGTGTTTAGTAGTTATACGAATAAAAGATATTCTTTGGAGGACAGAAAACACAGTTCTGTGTTTAATGAAACAAAAGTTAGATTTGATACATCATAGTATGAACATTTTTTCAGCCTCTTTATTTTCTTTCTATTTTTGATGATAAAATGCACTCTTAGTAATGGAGCTTCAGTTTTGAAGCTGTGATTTGCTAGATATTAAATAGCAACAGCTCTTCAAAATGAAAGATAGCCTCTATCAGTTTTGGGCAGAAAAACACAGTGATGTTACAGAATCTTGAATAAAATCTTAAATGATGCATTCAAAGTAGCATTCTTTGTAATTTTGGGGAAAGAAAGAAGCATTTATAACAATGCACTTTCTTAGTTCACAAATCAGAAAGAAGAAGAAAAAAAAGTTAAGTGGAAAATCTAGCAGTTTTCACACTAATCCAAGATTTTTTTCCAATGAACTGACTTCTACCTCCCTTCACTCCAACCTGATATTGATTGAATTATCTTATTAAAATTATAAAGGAAAAAAAATATAAGCAAACTGTTTAGAATCTGTCATTTACAATTTCCTCATTATCCACACACTCTAAACTTTAGAAAAATGTATTCTGACTCTCTTCTGAACAATTGCCAATGGGGAAAAAAATGTTCCAGATGTTATTCAGTCCTGTTTGTTTTACCACACTGCAGTGAAGATTGATGTGGGACTTCCATTGCTGAATGAAAGGATGGATCAACCAGATAACATGAAAAATGGAAATGAAGGAAATACAGAGAGTCTGGGTTATTTATTTATTTATTTATTTATTTATTTTTAATCTCTGCCTTTCTTTTAAATACCACCGAATATCACCTCCTCCAGATTATGGCTAGTACAGGAAATTAAAGTGAGAAGAGACTGGATACAAGACTGGATTTGGTACAATGAGGCAATTCGTAGCTCTGTAATAAGTGTTGATGGTTAAATCTTGGACCCATTAAAATCAATGGCAGGCTTAGTGATTTACTCAAGTGCTACAGTTTTCTGTGTCTGGAAATCATATTCTGCATTTCATAAAAGTTGAATGAGGAAGGACTGTAGACATTAAATAATAGAGAAATGACAGTGCATCAACTTTACTATGCAGCATGTAGGAGTAGGGCTCCTGACCACCACAGGCATGTTCCAGACAGAAGACAGACTCAGTTTTACTGCTGAACAGACCTTTCAGGCTTTCAAAATTGGTTCACTGAGGGGTAGAGATAATTTATAAAATGAAGGGCTGCAAAAGAAGCATAAAAGTGAAATTAAAGGTTATACCACATAATAGAAGTTCTTTTTGAGTTCCTCTTCCACAGAAGAACAGTAGCAGGAAATAATGTTAAATTCTTTTCTTTCCTTTACAACAGTTTTACACTGACCTAATACCATTCAGTTTGGTACAGCTACTCCTGATTTATGATGAGGTAAATGAAAGCAGAGTCAGACCCCAATGGAACATAATATAGACCACCTGTTTTGAGAGAACAACTGGGTTAAGAAGTGACTTATAGACTGTACATATAAGAAGCATGTGAAAAGGGCATGGTGGGAGTAACAAAAGCCTACAATTATCCAGGCCTAGACTGGATTACATTAAGCGGAGGAAATAAGGTTGGCAGTATGTTTGTGGATCTGGGACAGGATTGCTTCCTAATTCAATATGAGCCACGACCAACCAGGAAGGAAACCATATTAAAGTTGTGATTAAGCACTGAAGGGGCATGATTGAATACCTTCCCTTCCCTTCAGAGGAAGGGGACACACAAAGATCATAAGCTCCAAAGCTCAAGAACAAACTAAACTGAGAAAGTGGAGTTAGGAAAAGTGACCCAGTTGCTGAATTTGGGGAGATTAATATAGGAAAGACTTGCTGTATACTCGTTTGTTGAACATGTGTGTTTGGCTTCTGTTGTCAAGGTGATTACACGCCTTGATACCACTAAAAACAACCCACTGCAAACTCACAGACTGTAGCAACATCTCCAGTTTGTTTATAATAAAGGTAAAATCCATAAAGAAGGCTGAAAACCAAAATAAAACAAATAAAGCCTCATCTACATTCAACGGCTTTATAGGGAGAGGTGTACTAACAACACTTTCTTTATGAGGACACTGCTTATACTGGCAAATTACCTTTCTGCTGGAATGGCTTATTCTAGCTCAGCAAGTGCAGTGTGCTAGGAAAGAAAAAAAAATGTTTTGCTGCTTTAATATCTACCCTGGAACAAGGATTCACCTCTATTAACTTTATCTAACTAATCTTTGGTCTCAGATAATTATCTTGGAAACCCTATAGCCAACAGAAAGAGATAGGTGTTTCCAGAACAGGATAATTCTCACTTATATTTAATTCCAACCTCATGATGCATTCAGTTTCCTACAGGGTTTGTGGTTTTCTTCACTGACCTCAAGAATACTGGTGGCCAGCAACATGTGTGCTGTCCCCTGCCATCAAGATTTTTGGGTAACTGCTCTGCAGGGCTTTTAAAGGTACCCAATTACTTGTGAAGGAGCAGGTGTGACAATACAGATTGGGTCCTACAAGTAGTAGGATTACATGACTGTGGCTACTTCCTGAGCTAGTTCCTCTGCTGGTATTTCATAGCAATGTGGTTCCACTGCTTTGGGGTCCTGAGTTGATCCCAGTGTTAGGAAATCTCTGCATGGTGCTGATTATCGTAGTCAGATCCTGCCAGCAGATAAACCCCTAAACAAGAGCAATGGAAAAAATCCCTGTGGACAACACCTTATGAGGTTTTGTTTTTTTTTTTGTGAGGACCTGGCTTAAGTTGCTGGTTGCATCCTGGTTTGAATTCAGCTGTCCCACAGAGTAGGTTCAGAGATCAGGCCTCCAGTCAGGGTCAGTACTACCACACGAGGTGGGGAACAGCCTTTGGATAACAAAGATCAGCTAGAAACCCTCAACTCACCTTCTCCCTTCTTACAGACAGTTACTGCTTGGATTGGTGAAAAAGTAAATGTTATGACTTGAAAGAGCTAGACTGCGGGCATCAGGACTGTACTGTTTGGATAAACAAACAAGGAATAGAGCTTTTTCAGTGGTTGTGTTTTATGAGTATTTGTATGCTAGCCAAAATTTAATTTGAAAAGCTGTCTAATTTCCTTTCAAACTAGAATTTCAATAGGATGAGGTGACAAAGTTTCCAAGGGCTCTTAGAGAATTAAGAGGCACAGTTTCTTTTAAACTCCAGTCCAGGAGCAGAGTACACCTCTGTTTCTAATACACTATTAAACTCTTCTCCCATTATCCTTCCTTTCCTGTGTTAGGTTATACAGAGTTTTACCCCACTGTTTTCCATATCACAGTGGCTTCATTAATGAAGTTTTTTCTAATTATCCAAATTCTCTGAGAACCACTGCTCATTCTTATAGTCACAGTAGGCCTTTAGATTGGGACTACGGACTCAAAAATGGGCAAGCATTGAGATGGTTAAGCTTCTCTCAAGCCAAGCCAGCATCATTACAATAACTTCACTTTCAAAGTAAGATAATGATTTCTGTCCCATCTGCAGCCCACACATTAGTGCTTATTTCCTTCTTTTCCTTTGGTTCCCAGATTTCACAAGGAAAATTAAGTGGCAGACTGGGACTATAAAAGGTAGATGGGGGTGAACTGGAGGCAGTGAAGGGAGGAAGGATTAATAAAATTTCAGTACACAGAAGCGAAGAGTCATAAGAAACTTGCCAAAGAAGGCCAGAAACAGTAGAGGGAATTGAAAATTTAAATAAAGAAAAATAATACATAAAAGAGGCAGATAGTTTGAAAATGAGTCAGCAAGATCATTAACAGACAAGTGTGGGACAATCTGTGACAAATGAGATTGACTTTTGGCAAGAGTTTCGATTAATTCTCCACATCATAAAAAGATGTTAAAAATCAGATATCTGAGAGTATCACAGAACCCTTTAAAGGGAAGTAATACTCATTCGTCCCCTTACTAAGTGTTTGTTGATTGAATATTTGGGTTTGTTACACAAGCAACTAGATGAAATATGATAGTTTGTGTTTTAAAGGAAGTTAAATTGCATCATCCTACGGTCCTTCTGCTCTAAAATCTTTGTTTCTATCAACCTGAGGTTTTCCGTGGCAGTTACGTTCATCAAGCATCAGTTCATTAACCTGTTTAACATGTCTCCGTCTTCAGTCTGGAAAACTGTATTGGTAACAACATCTTTAAGTGAGTGTTTGACCAGCTTTCTGAATTAGGTTGTGGACAGTAATCTTTAAAACTAAGGTGAGATCAAAGGCTTCAAAAGAAACATTGCGCAGGCAGAAGTTGCTGTGTATGTTCAGACTTGGTGGCATTTTATATAGTCTCTCGTGTCAGGAAAAGCTTCAGCCAGGGAGTATAAAATAAAATTCTTATTACTGGAAACTTTATGTTCTGTTCCCAGTAGGGAGTTCAAGAAAAATAGATATTTTCATTCCTTTGTTTTCTTGTACCTAAAGAAACAATATTCTTTAAATGTTTTAGAAAATTGTCACTGTGGTTCTGTAAGGGAGACACCAAGAAAAATAGTCCTCTGTAAAGGCTTATGATAAAGCCTGAAGAATGGATAGAATCATAGAATAATTAAAGCTTTAAAATACCTCTTAGATTGACAAGTCCAAGCATTAGCACAACACTGCCAGGTCCACCACTGAACCATGCCCCTAAGCACCAGATCCACATGGGGTTTGAACACTTCCAGGGACAGCGATCTACCCTTGTAACTCTCTAAGAGCACAGAGGAGTTGTTTGCTTTTCCATGGATGTTGTTACCTGTGCTGTCTATCCGAAGGAGAAAGTGAAGCCTCTGTTGCTTGATGTAGTTCCATGAAATCTATACAACACTTCCCATCAACATATATATTTATACACAGCGCCATATGTATAAATGCTTAGGTCAAACAATCTGGAAATTATGCAGGAACATTTATGAGGGACATTTCACAAATCCCACCAATATTTCCAAATAGAAACATAGCCAAGCCAAAAATATGCATGTTCATTCCCATGTCTATTCACTTTTTATTGTCCTTGGCCACATTTTATAATTAGAATACCAGGCATTGCAGAAAACAGTACGTATAAATATAAATTAGATCCTAAAACCCCTAAGACTGACTGATGAATCAGGAGTTGGGCATATGCTTGTATACTCAATTTTGTTTCATTTTACATGCCTTTTTCCTTCTCTAAAGCTATATTTTTCAGCTGATTCAAGTGTAGCTCACTATGAACTGACATTTTTTTCCAAATTCCACCATATCTGAAGTCATTAAGAGCTAATACAGGATTGTATTATCTGTGACATATTTTTAAACTTGCAACAGGAACCACATGGATGAGAGACTTGTGATTTTTTTTTGTTTGTTTATTTCAATGGAAATTCAAATTTCCACCTCCTTGTGTACTTTTGCAAAGCAGGATTCACAAAAGTAAAGAATCTGACAAGGTTAGAAAGTTTGGAATGGAGTTATTCTGAAATCTACTGCTTTGCTTTCCTATGTGTTCATTTCCATAGCAATTATGGTGCATGGAGTTTTAAGACTCAATTTTCCTTTGAGAGGCAAAAAGGGATTATTCCAAAATTTAAACCCAAATGTAATCTATGCATAAAAATACACCGTCATTCAAAGTGAAAATTGTTGAATTCCCCCATTCTCAGTCTTTACTGTTGTGAATTACAGGAAACTAATCATACCTGTCTGATCGATCTAGGACCCAAATGACTCAGACAAAGATGTTCTATACTTGGCATTAAAGTAAAACACTGATGAAGTATTTTAAGACATAGGGACAAACAAAGACCTCGTCATGACCTTGGAATAAAAAAAGGCAAAAACCTGCTCTGGGTGCTGCACCAATGTAGGATGTGCATAATGTCCTAGAATATTTTAAAAAGTCTTGTAAAATGGCATTTTTGTTCCTCCAGTCCATGATACAAATTTGACATTGATTTAATTCCATCAACACAATTTAAAATTGACTGTCTAGTTGAACTATGGCAGTGCTAGCAGACGTGAAAAAATATAGATCATACTTATATCTTCTTAATTGCACAGAGTCCTGTCAAAATTCCTTCAGGGAATTTTGGTAATGGTGGTATTAGTCATAAGCAGAAACTATCCCAGAGGTTATTCAAAATACTTGGTTCGCCATGTTGCAGCTAGTATTGACCTGGCATTTTTAAAGTCTGTAGTTTATCAGCCCAATCTCTCTTTCTATCAGTTGATCTGTAGAACACATTTAGGCTATTTCTCATATTCAGTGTACTTTCTTAAATTTCTTTCACTTCCAATTGTGCAATGTATGTGTAATTAATGTGCTGCCTGTAATTCATTCTCAATCTCACCCTTTGCCTACAGGGAGGCAAATAATTGCCATAGAACATTCTGTTTTCATATGGACAAATGGGCATATGCAACTTTTTATTAGAGAAATCAAGTTGAGATGCGCCTGGTCTGAACAGAAAATAAAGAAATATTTGGGACAGTCTGTTGAACACCCCAGAGTCTCTAACATTTTTCCAAATTCTGTGTGCTGAAGACACAAGATCCTCTTATGGTTTCTGCAAAATTTTGCCAGAGAACAAGCCTTATTGACCATAGCAAACAAGGATGAGGCAGCATATATTCCCTCATATTGTCCAAAATATTTTTCCTATTCCTTCAGAGTGTTTAATATCCTTTTGGGGGGACTTCAATTGTCTATTTTTTTTTATTTTTCCTCAAGAACAAACCAAAGCAAACATACCTGGCTTTGAACGCAGCAGTAGGTTGACTGGATGTGTATCAAAACCAAGCCTCTCAAAACAGGAATAACTAAGAACTAAAATGTTTTCAAAATATTTAAACTACCATCATTTCTCACACAGGTAAGTGTTTTTAAAGCCATTATAGAGGTCTTATCATATTTCTCCAACAACATGCTCATCCTGATTATTATATCCTGAATAGAGAGTGTGTGTCTGGCAAACATGGGGTATTTTGTCCAGCTGAAGGTGCTCTCACTCAGAATTTATGCAAAGTCTCTCATATCACCAGAAGCTCAGACCCAGAATCACACCTAACTTTTAGTACCTGAGTTAGCAGGTGTCACACCAAATTCCCTAAGTCTCTGGGGAAAATGGACACACCTTAAAAAGGCTGTACAAATTTCAATGAGATTCAGCTTTCTTCTGCAGGTGTTTATGGCTGTTATTCATTTGCTTTTTCTCAGACAACTGAAAAACTAGGTAGCTCTACCAGAAATGGAACCTGAGCCCTGGCTATAATTTATTTATTGTTGACTTTCCATGCTATAAAAACTCTAGCTATTCCAAATACATTATTGGGAAGTAAGTGCAGCTCCTAAACATCTGAAGCTGCATCACTTGGACAGATATTATGACAGCAGCACCCAAAAAAATCAAATGAGCTTCCCAGTCCATATGGCATCCAGGGTCAAATTCATGAGCAAAACAATTCCATCCTAACTGATCTGGATGTTTCACAGCTGCTCTGCCTCCTTGCCACAAAGCAAGTAGAGTGCACCAGTGAATCTGATGCCGACTGTAAATCTTATAAATATGACATAGCCCAGAGGGTCAAATTCATCCCTGATTGAGATGCATTAACCTTACTCATTGCCTCGTGTCACTTGTTTTATAACTTTGCAGTGGTGTCAGCTTTGTTTGGGATGTGTAATGGTAGGGAAATGATATGGAATATGCTTATCTATCAGATTTACAGAGGGTTTATGCTCACAAGACCAGTAAACAAGAGGGGAATTTAACTGCAAATGACTAAATGTTTTCTTCAGGAAGAGACCTCCAGCTCACAATTTGATCATTCACACTATGCAAAACATACCACAGCCAGCTAATTTATCCAGCATCCTTCTGATTTAGTCATAACTTTTAATTGTCACACTGTAGCCTACTCCCCCCCGCCCCTTACTTCATATTCAGCTTTTTCTGTCCCTACAATGGGAAATAATTTTTTTCCCTGTGTCTATTTGTGTTTCTTTTCGTAAGTGGAGATTTGTTTAATAATGGGCAAGGACTTGGATTCTTCATAAAAGCACTAAAATATATTAATCACTTCACTTTTGTCTGTGGATGGAGAGGCAGGAAAGGGAGAAAGCTTTGTATGAAAATGATTAAATTGGGATTGTTTGAACTCATTATTGGAATTATTGAGCTTTCTGTTAACTTGAAAGAAAAGTTCAGATCAATTATATGCACTCACTACATGTTCTTATTTTTCTAATAGCCTAAAGATAGAAGTGGGATTTCTTGCATACAATTGCAGTTGAGGCATAAAAGACACATTTATTTCTACAGCAGAAGAGAGCAGAAGGAACAAGTCTGATTGCCATATCTTAGTTTTTCCATAGACAAGAAAAAAGTAAAAATCTTCAACCCGGGTCTGTGTAGATACTCTGTTCAAGTCCTGAGCAATATTTCAGCTCTCTTATACTCTTGAGAGGACACACGTGTGCTGTGGAAGTCTTGTACCAAGGTGAGATGTATTTTCTGTGATATGGTGCAAGGAAGGTTTTTCCATCCATATGCAGTAGCCCATGGTACCACTGGATGGCAATGGTTACATTTGTCACTGGCACTTTTAACTCTACTCTAGTCACTGTGATCTTCTGTACAAAAAAAATTGCAGTGTTGAGGACCTGGTTTTCTTCCAGCAAAGCTATTGAGAACTTTTCCATTGCTGTCTGCCACAGCAAGATTAGACTTAATATCTTTTAAAGAATGGATAAGTACTGCCCAGCTTTCTCCATGTTCTTGCTCTTTGCAGTGTAGGAAGAAACTCTTACAGAATGGATTTTAAGTTTCTCAGCCTTGGCAACTTACATCCCATATGTGAGGTAGAACAGACTTTTGACTGCCCTAACATTGTGAGGGCTGGAGAGGAGAGCTTGCATGTCACTGTCACCTCCTCACATGTCTTACCTGCCAGACTCTGTATCAGAGAATCTCAGAGTCATGGAATAGTTTGGGTTGGAAAAGACCCTCAAGGTCATTCCAACACCCACTCCCATGGGAGGGACACCTCCCATTAGACCAGACCTTTGAAGGCTCTGCCTGTACTGGTCTATGTCAGCAGCAGCAGCAGCCTTCATTTCCCACAAGAGGAATTTGTCAGTGTCTGCTGCTTATCCCACATGAGTAACACAAGTGGGAACAGCTGTATTCAACAGCTTGGTCTATAGCCTATATAGGAAAGAACTACCTACATCTTATTTTTCTTTAATCTTTTCTTGCAGTTCCAGTTAGTGGATTCACCAATTCAACTTCAGTTCTGCACAAAGATTTTCCATAGTTTATTAATTTTTCTTCTGATCTGTGCAGTTACAGCCAATATGTTTGCAAACCTATGTGCTCAGTTTGGTACCAAGAAGGAAAACAGTGCAACCTCTGTGATGTACCTGAAATTTATTGAGTCTTTAGCTTCACGCAGCTGGCAAGCAGCAATCTGCAGATGCCAAGTGCAGAGAGAGATATGCTTGCAATTGTTTCATGTAGCATTGGTGGGAGCTCATCCAATAACTACTCTTGCAAACCCCAGCATATGATGTTTATGGCTGAGGTTTGTATTGTTTGCTACTGATGTCTCAGTTGTGTCTAGTAACAAACAAATATTTGTATTTCTAATCAGGAAAGATTGGTGTTGTCATTCCAAAGTTCATACAGAATTGATCAGATATGAACATTATACATCTTATGTTGGTGTGAAGGTGTTTTAGCTCTTCTGTTGTAAATTTGGGGAAATAGCAGCTGTGAATTTCAACAAATCTGCTGAGAAATTTTTCAAATCTAAAAGTGTAATACCCACCCCCTTCTCAAAGGTGTGTTCTCAAAGGGCAACAGCACCAGCTCATGATCATCCTGAAGACCTTCTAACAAATTGCTCCAATCTATCAATGTCTGGCTTTATTTAGAGGCTCAAAACTAAACATTGGGAATATTTTTCATGATGGAAACATATTTCAGTTTTGACCTACGTACCACTGTGAGGAACTTACAAGGTCCTTCCTTGAGTCCTTCATGATTGGGGCTGATCCTAAACGTGGGCTGAAGGCATAGACACTGGGTTGTCTTGTTTTGTGTCCTGTGTGGAAATAGGAAACACTCAAAGCTGAGGAAGTGGTGTTATGAGGTAGCTTTTAACTTGAGAGTGGGGAAAAGGGTAACGAAAGATGATGGAATTCACTATCTTTTTAAATCAGCGGGAATCACCTTCCTGCACTGCTCAAAATGGTGCCTCAAAGAAAATTCTATTATACCATTCTGGAAACTGCAGATAAAACACTTCACTACTGTGAAAATGAGCTCATCTCAAAAGTGGACATGGTCACTGAGAGAAAATTGCTCACTGCTTTCACCTCTCACTCTCAGAAAGTATGCACAATTTGTAACTGGGGAAAATGTTAAATCCCCCATCCCTGAGGAAGTCATGCCCTCTAACACCAGGAGAATGCCTCATGAACTTCTGCATGTGAGTGACTTATCTAAACAACCTGACTTCCCTGAAAGAAGTGCAGTTCACTTCATCCTAAGGTGGATATTTAGACACCACACTGCTAACCCCATTCTGTAAAAGCTTAAACTTTTATTGTAGGGAGAGTGGTCAGTGACTCATTCAGGTAAGTACCTTTAGTATCTAAGAGGTTTTAGGGACTTTTAACAGTTACAAAATTTAGTGCTAATTCATCTGCTCCACAAAAACAGGAACTGCAGATACAGAAAAATAGAAGTGTAGGAACTGGGTGGGCATCTGAAGTCAAGAGGAACAGAAAAGAGATGTGAGAAAACAGGAGGATGGGAAGAATGAATAGAAAAGGTGTATAAGAAATAGGCAAAAGTTGTACTCGGTTGTATCAGTGTCCTCCATTATTTCTTACTTTTGGGAAGTATCGTGGGCTTGTTTTTATAAGGTTTCCCTTAATCTAGATTTTTAAATGTTTTCCTTAAGTTGCATCAGCAGTTGAATGCAATCTTCCAGCTGTAAACTCCTCCACTCAGTCACTTTTCCCTCCTCCCACACCCAGGATGCTTGGCCTTTCACTGATATCAACCATAAATTAGCTGACCCAGGGCAGAACTTTAATCATGAGAGCAAGCTTTACGGAAATACATTGCTGGGCAGAATTGTGCTGTTTAAATGTACCTTTTTTTTTTTAGTTCACCCAAAAATTACGAAAATGAAACTTTATTTGAGGAAAAGGCTGTTTACAACAATATGAAAGAGGGACTGAAGAATTCCTTCCAGCTGGAGGAAGGACCTTGTCATGGACTCACAGACTTTGTAGGCAGATTTTTCTCCATCTCCAGCATCAGAGGAAGATACACTTGTGATAAATAATTTAACTCCAGTAGATTAGCCATGTAGATGACCACTTCAAAAACTGGGTCTGTTGAAGGTTTGGAAGTATAAAGATTAACAAAATAATGTAGGTTAGGTACTCAACTATGGTAATTTTGAATGCTATCCATTCAGTGTTGCCCTCACATCAGCACTCACATGACTCTGCTGTCACTTCTAGCAGGTTGTGCTCTGTTGAGGTGAACTCTGGGCCTTCACTGTTGTGGTTCTACCATAACAGATTGAAAGGTGGGGAAGTACTTCCTTTTATTTATGATGAAACATTAGAATTCGATTACAATGACTGCCTTAAGGTGATTTAGGAGGTACAGTTTAGTGAATGGTTCCATCAAGAGAGTCCAGTCTATGCCAATGGGGTTCCCCTGACAGAACTTGCTATGTACACTTGGATAACAGCATCTGCCTAATTAACCTGCAAGGTTCTGGTGACAAACTACACTGTGTTCTTCCAGTACTCCGTGCTAGAGAAGGAAGCCTCATCCCCGGAAGTGTCTCAGGCCAGGTTGGACGGGGTCCTCAGCAATCTGGTCTAATGGATGGTGTCCCTGTTCATGGCAGGGGTGTTGGGATGGTCTTAAAAGCCCCTTGCAAGCCAAACCGTTCTATGATTTTATGATAGAGTCTGGTCTACAGTGTAATTATCATGAAACTCGTCCTGGGTTTGTTGTCTCTTCATGGTCCATTTTCCCAGTTCCAGCTGTCCACATTCTTTCTGCTGGGAGCTGGGTTGTATTTGCTGGAGATCTACCAGTGAGGATATTAAATGAATGAGAGCTGCTCTGGAAATGAGGCCAGGTTCCTTTCCCAGAGTACTGACTATCTGTAATGAAATCCTACAGAGATTAGTCAGATCTTCTTGGTGCAGAAAATGTTGTCATCTTGGGCATCCCTTAAAGGGAAGATGGTCACTTATCTTTTTAGGTATCTCTGCTCATTGTACAATAATCTGACAAGGGCTGGGATTCATTCTTAGAGACAAGGAGTGGGTGAGGGATGAAAAGTAGGTTGCTTTGCTTTAAAAGAAAACAAACAAAACAACTTGAGCTAGAGAAAGCTGGAGAAATATATTTTCTTTGCTCCCATGGAGGTCATGTGTGGGATAGAAGAAGCAGAGGTTTTTTTACAGCTGGTATGCAGATCCAATATAACACGGTTGTGTTAAACACAGTGTTTATGGAATTACTTTTTGAAGTGAAAAAAGAAATACATTTTACAGACTATTCCTTCTGCTTAACACCTTCTCTCCACAATAAAAGATAACGGCATAGAGAAAATGTTAGAAAACATAGGCAAATAGGTATTTTTTTAAACCCTGACCTTTTCAAAGAAGCCTCTCCACAGTCAACTCTAGTGAGAATTTCTAAGTCCGAAAGTGAATACACCTCTTATTTCTGTTTATGAGCAATGTAAGTCTGCAATGACTTTAGACAAGTTTCTTGGCACATATTGGGCCTGTAAATTAAGTTTTGAAGAAAAAACCCTGGTGGGTTACCAGAGTTAACCAAAATTGAACATGCAGCCTTTTGCATCAAGTCAATAAACTATTACCACCTAAAGCAAAAGGAAAGACTTTATAATTGAGACTTGTGTTCCAGCTACATGTGTTCTGCTGCTTAGACATAGCAAATGCTGTTTTATAGAGAATAGAAAAATACATTTAAGTCATCAAAGCAACCCCTAAGCCCTGTCCAGCAGACCTGACGTCAAAGGGCTTGTTGGATCTCTCCCCCTGACAGCATTTGTAGTGGTTATATTTAATGCTGGCACTTCTCAAAGAAAGAAAAAAATAGGATGTAGACTAAAATCTCTCACATGCCTTCAATTACATCAACATTCACTACAGAAGCTCTCCTTATTCTCCATGCTTCTGAGTGATTGTTTGAATTCATCTGGTGGAGTCTGGCCTTAACTTTGATGTTTCAAAAGCTTGCGGAGAAACTATGCAATCAGAAAAAAAAATCTAATTAAAAGGAAAAATGATGAGATCTGAAAAAAATTGCAGGAGTCAGAAGAGAGGGGGAGGGAGGTACATTTTAAAAGCTTTCTTTTAACTTCAGGAGAAATTCCCCTTTAATGTAAAAATAAATAAACTAAAAGACTTTGTTTTTAAATTCATTTTTAAATGATAGTAAAGCAAAATTTGTGCAACTACATAGAAAAAGAGGAAAATTCCAATTTAGAATTCCATCATGAAACGACACCATTCTAATTTCTCCAGGCCACGGTTTGTTAATATTCCACAAAGTCCCAGGATGCAACTATAAGACAGCATTCAAATCTATGAACATGAGGCAATCATGCTCAGCAGAGTATAACAATAATTATAATAGAGATTAAATAAAAATAATTAGAAAAAGTTCATCTAGTTTTGATGTATTAATTATTCTGACCCTGTTCTATTCAGAGTCTAATTATCTGGTTCAGTGAAAATGCCAAGATTTCTACGACTCATAAAAATTACATTCCAGTAATTATGTCAGCAAACTAAACAGTATTCATTTACCATGCCTTTTTATGCACACATTTGAATATGCTTTTTTAACTGTTTTTGCTCTTTGTTCCTATTCATGGGAAATAATACCTGTAGAGAAATTTGAAAGTCAGTAGCACTCTAAACGTAATGTGCAATTCTTGCTGATATTTTTCCTTTGTGAGGCTTCTGTAAGTCTCATATAACCTTTGTTTAAAAAACATGAATTAAAGTTCACTCTTCAGTTGTTTCAAAGAAGCATTTTGAAGTCTGTGCTGTGAAAAAAAAAAAAAAGGAAGAAAGAAAAAAAAGAAAGTTTAGAGCGGCAACACAAAGTAAAATTTCCTTTCAAATATGCTGGCCATAACAAAGACTACAATCCACCCCCACGATGACTATGGTGAGGGTTTTTAGAGGGACAGATACTCATCCTTGTATGTCCTCTTTTTCTGCTTTGTGGAAATGCAAATAAAATGTGTATCACCAACTACACTAAATAAAATGATATAAACCACTGAACCTCAACAGGATGTGAAAAATTTGCATTTGGGTGAGGATGTGGCCCTGGTTTTCTTGAGACTGAAGATGAGACTAAGGCTGCTTTTTTACACAGAAAAGAACTTTATCTCACCAGAGAGCTGTTGAGATCTAGTTGGTGTTATTTAATTTTCAACTATCTCACGTTACTTCAAACTTCAGCCTTATCCCAATGCTTCTTAAACTGTTGACCTCTGTGCAGAAAAAACGGTGAAGTAAATCAGTGTCACCCACCCAAGAGGCCAGTAAAATCACCCCTAAGTCAAGAAAAGGATGCAAATGGGTCACACTAATTTACTATAGATAGTAGTATGGTTACTGTGTGCAGGGAAATAAAACATGGACTAAAGCTTTCAGCAATAAGGAAAAACTTTAATTATGTGAAATTTATTTGTACCCCAGGGAACAGTTTAATGATCCACAGACCCAACTGAATGTTACACAAGAAAAACAAAACGTCCCAAACCTAAAGCTTTTTAATATTCAGTTCATTAAAAAAAAAAAAAAGGCAAATCAGGTAATTTTCTGTGATCAAGATTCTTCAGCTTCCAATTGATATTGTTTCACCTGAATAGAGCAGGATTAGCAATATATATATTTTAGTTTGGATTTTGTTTGTATTTGGACTTCTTGGGTTTCTTTTTTCAGGAGAAAAAATGACAATAAACGGATATCCCTAAACTAATCCTTTCAGCTTTAAAAGTGGAAATTTGCATATGTTTCTTCATCATTTGTTATTATTATATGTAAACTATATTTAAACCATATTTAAATCAAATTTTCTAATTTAAACTATGTTTTAAACCAAACGTATTACAATTTCAACAGACTACTGATGTCTTGCTTTAAGAAGGGTAAATGCATACAGTATTCTTAAATTTCCCACTCTAGTTTACCTGCAGCTCCCTAAACACATGTAGCTTAGGAAATTTCAGCCTTTAAGACTCTTACAAGATTTTTTCACTCTATAAATCCCATTTGAAGTACCCAGTTTTCTGGTTCTCAGTATAAAAACTTTTTCATCTGATGAAAGTCAGTCCAAAATCTACTTTGTCAAATAACTACTTAGATATTTTCTGTTCAGTAACTAACCACTCTGGTTTTATGGTTAGTTGTTTGTTTTGGTTTTTTTTTTCTCTTAGCTTTCTGCTCTGTTGTAGGTTGAAAGGCCTTATAACATTGGCCAAACCAAAGGAACCATGAAAGAACATAAAACATTACAAGGAAAATATTTTAAATATGCAGTTTCCATTCAATTTCTGCAATTGCCACTTGTCTAATATGTTGTTATTTTTGAAATGTCACAACATAAAGCTTTCTCATATTCATAAATTATATATTGGTTTGACATAACTTCCTGGACAGTCACTTCTGCTCAGGGAGAAAAAACTCCGTTCCATTGCTCAATTTAATAATTAATTAATTTCCTGACACCTGGAGTCTTGTTCTGGTTATATGAAGTTTTGGGTAGCAAGGAATGCATTTGGGAAGGAATATTTTGTGAATAGTTAATACAAAAGATTGTGTCCTGGAAGACTGAAATGGTGCTGTAGTCACATCTTGTAGACGACCATGTCTCATATGGAATGACATTCTGCCTTAATCAGCAAGATAAATTCTTAATAAAACCATGGAATCAGGATAAAAACATGCACCTCTATACCATAGCCAACTTCTTAATTAAACTATAACAGCTAATTTTGTAAATAAAGATGTCAAGTGTTTCAACAGATGAAAAAACTTTCCCTTGCTGTCAGAACAACAGATGGATTGACATTCAGCTTTGATCTCCAGCATTACCAGCACCTTTTGCTGCAAGTTTCTAGCTGCTCCTATGTATTCCCCAAAGGCTGTGGAACTGTTCTGTATAGAAAATGTGAGAATATCAAGAAAGTCCTGGATATTTGAGGTACTTTGATATTTTTCATACAATTTTTGGACAAAGAAGAGAAATAAAACCAGACCTTTTAGAATTCCTCTTGCAAAAGGCAAAAGGCAAGAGAAGAGAAGAAGAAAGAAGGCCAATATCAAAGGTTCATATCAATGTTATCTCCTCTACAGGCAAATTTTGCTTACATTAATGTACTAAAAATCAATTAACAGTTCCCTACACTTCAGCAGAATATCTCTTTTTTTTTTCAAAAAGGGAAAAAAAAGACAAACATCAAAAACACTCACCCAAAAATGTAACACAAAGACCATTTTGTTGAGATCTAAAACATATCTTTTTTGAAAGGCACTCTTTAGAATGATTCCTTATTATTCCAAAGAAAAGCTGATTTATTTGCCAATGAAATGGAAACTTTCCTTCCAAAAAATGACCAAAATAACAAACCCATGTTTCTTTCTCTCCCCCTCCTGCCTTCCCCTCTGTTCTTTAGCTGGAAAGACTCAGATCATCTAGCAGTACCTATGTCAGACCACAGCATTTTGATTTAGTGTTGAGATGTCAACTTAAATTATTTCTATGGATCGTTCCCTTATGAGAGGAAAATTATCTCCATCAAAAAAAATGTATCAGATGGGTGGGCTGCAGCTATCAATTACCCTCTGAGTACAAGCTTTGGCTAAATCTTGTTTGCTGCTTATTCCCTCGTGGGCCAGAGGTTAACCTGTTAAGTTGAGAACTGATCCCAAAGTAGACATTAATGTCTTAATGCATTTAGTGGCTGTGGATCTTTTTTGGCGGCAGGCCCCTGGGATTGCATTGTTTCTCATACTTGACTAGGTCACCAATTGCAGAGGGCACCTGGAATGCTTGAAAAAATATGGCTCGGTTTACCCTCTTCCCCCAGTTATTATTTCAAAGCTGGATGTCTTTCTACTGTTCAAGAGGTTCATGTGTCATGAAATATTTTCCAAGGAACCAATAAGAATAATACAGCCAGGCTTTGAAGCGGCGTGGCCCGCCTTTCTTCTTGTTGTTTCAGGCACATTATTGCAGCTTTGCAGGACTGTAAATTTTACAAAAGGAAATTATTTGGGTGTCACCTTTCTCTACATCACACTTCAGTATTGGAAATGAGCGAAAATGCCAAGACTGTTCACTCTGAGGTCTGGCTCTGGTTTTACCAGCCAAGATTTAGCGAGTTTTTTGGGGTTTTTTCTCTACTAGTATTTACGTTTAGGCAAAATTCTCAGGCAAAAATTGAGGATGGAATGATAACAGAAAAGAGGTGAGAACACAGAGGTACATAGTCTACATAGTTTAAAGAACATGTAGGATTTCTTCAGCCGCTGGTATAAATCTCATAATCATGAGTTCTCAGAGCTCATAAAATATTTTCACTGTAAAATCATCGGTATGGAGGCTTGGGAAATATTATTGTGCAGTGTCAGACCTTTATCCCTGCCCAATCACAACCTTTAGTAGAATACCTACAGATGTTCTGTGAATGCCCTAATTTGTACTTTCTAAGAAGGTTTTGCCTCTTGGAGTCACAGAATCATAAAATAACCTGAGTAGAAGGGACCCAAAAAGATCTTTGAGTCCAACTCTTTGGGGTGCTGCATGGAGAATTAATTGGCTGGCTTTCCCAATCAGTTACATGTCTACAAACTTGATTTCATTGTTTCCAGCTGAAATTGAGCATTTACTGGGCTTATTATGACAAAGAAGACAGAGAGAGTTTTGCAAACCCTGTGCCAGATTTTCTAGGCCCACTGGATATATAAAATTAAGAAAGAAAAAACTCACACAATGATTTAACCACAAATTTCACAACTAGAACTATGTCTATAGGTATTTTATATCAATTACAGTGGCTGCAGATGAAAGAAAATTACTATAAAAAAATCACACTTGAAGGAACTGTAGATGCAGGAAATAAATAACTGAGAGACAGTGTTTGCAAAAGCCCTGTAATGAGGGGCTTCTCTTCTAAAGAACCATGTTATCTCCCTGCAAAGTCCCAAGCTTCTAAGTCTTTTTAAAGGACTCAGCTGCTCATGGGTGATATCAACTTTTAGCTGGATGAGCCCCAAAATGAGCCACCCAAGGATCAGACCACACTGTTTGCAGCCAGGACTGTGCATGCATAGGCAATTACTCCAAGAGAAAGTGATGAGAGAAAATGTAATGTAAACTCTGCACTCAGCCAATAAATCTTACAGTAGCCTAATTTTTCTAGGACTGATGCCTCGAGCAATACCTGTGTGGGCCGGAAAGGAAGGAAGAAAAAAAAGTCTTGAAGTCTCTAAAATTCCCTTATCCTGTTTATCAGAATGCTGCTGCTTCTCTTAAATTGTGACCTTTCCCTTGGGGATTTTGCTCTCCAGATGAGGCTTCAAAGCTTTTGGGTCACTGCAGGAGAAGTCCTTGACCATGAGTAGACCAGAAACACGTATTTTGACCAACTGACAAGAAACCATTGATTTTCAGTAGTTACATCAGAGGGAGTAAAAAATGGCAAGGTGAAGAAATAATAACAATTCTTAAGGGTTTAGTTTGTTTGAGTTTTGCAGAGAGCAAATTGAACAGCAATTTGCTTTGTCTGAATTTCCCCACAGACTTTTTCCCCCTCAGACCCATTTTGTCAATTTTTTTGTTTTTATTTTTAAAAAAACATGAGGTCTTCAGTTATTGACTTAGCAGACATCTGGTTTCAGTCAGTAAAAGAAAAATTTGAATTGCCATTTTAAGTTTTTGCTAAATGGATTTTAAAATATAATTTTGTTTTTGCTAAGTTTTTTTTTCAGTTTCCTAGAGGGACTTTTTTTCCAAATTAATAAAATTTTAATGAAGGGAAAAATTATCAAACAGGAAAAAAGTTCCTCTTACTTATGTTTGGCTGTAATTTCCCTTAAAAAAATAACAAATCTCTTTCACCTCCCGCTAGAACATAAAGGATATGCTTTTTTTTGAAAAATAGACAATGCACTCCTTTCACATATGCATAGTATTTATTCTTACTGAAATATAAAGTTGAATTAGCAGAATTCTCTTCCTTGTGTTAAGCCAAATTTTGCCTTTTGGTAACAATTTTCACATATTACAGCTTAAAATCGCATTCAGGGACAGTTAAAACATAGGTCAAGTAACTTATTATGCAATGATAACCACCTGTGAGTCTGAGCACAAACTTGCATAAATTAGCTATATTAAATTCATATGTTTAATTAATGGAGCTGTGCCTACAAGGATAGTTTTTGTGGTTTTAAAAAAACTACCCTGAGAATACTTAACACTGTTTTGCTACTAGTTAAAGTCAGAAGAGGGATGATTTTGACTAAATCATGTATATTGAAGGGGTTTAAGTGGGAAACAAAACAAATCCAAAGTTTCGATTAGCTATAGTTTTCCTTTGAGAAAGTGAAAATTGTTTTCAGGCTTTTTTAGTGTTGTTGTGGCTTTATCGTAAATTACTCAGCTTTTCTTCTACTATCATGAAATACCCCAGTTACTGTGTGATTGTAGTATAGCTATTTATCCCATTTTTTCATATATTGAGTAAAGGGCAAATTAATTGTCAGGCCATAAATATACATTCTTGGAGCATAGAAAACTTGAAGTGTATTTTCAATCACCACATTAGCAGCAAAAGAAATTAATTTGTAAAAATTAAAGTAAAACAATCTATTTCTCTTAGCAAAAGAGCTGGTCTTACTTTTCATTTTTCCATTTTTTTTTCTTGCCCCTACTCAGCCTCATTCTTTTCAATTCCATAATTGTGGTTTTACACAGTGAATAATAATATTTTATCCATTTTTGACACTTTTTCATCACTTTTGGTGACATTTTGGATGCTTATTTTCCAGCAGAATTGGTTGCCTGATCCAGTATTACCCACGGACCCATTTCAGTTCAAATGACACGAAGACAAGGAAAAGCAATGAGCAGGGACGTGGCAGGGGAAGCTCCTCTGAAGCCTCACAGCCTTCAGCAGGAAGGTGGGTTTAACCATCCCCAGGAGTTTTATGCACCAGCAGGAAGGAGAAAGACAAGGCAGTGCCTGAGCTCCAACTTTGAAAATGTCATGGTGGATTTAGGTATGTAAATCCCTTTAATAGCCCATCCCTAAGTGATTTGACTGAGGTCATAGTGACATTTTACAACAAATCAGGGAATGAAGCCCAGATGTGCTGTGGCCCATACAGGCATCTTAACTCCTGTTCTAGGTTTTCTTTCTCCCTTTTCCCACTGTAACTTTTCCATAACATCTTTAAGATGGTCAAAACTTGCAGCCTCCATCTTTGGAGGTTTAAAATATCAAGGACTATCATAAAATTACCAAGGGGGACAGGATTTGAAACAACAACAACAACAGTGAGCACGCGGAGTTTTTTTCTCTATTTCACTCCCAAGGCGAGGAATTTTTACAATACCCTCTGGAGTTCCCCTGGCCTCAGCATCAAACATTGAGTGAAGCAGCCAAGAACAGGCCCACACCCTGCACAACTTGCCAGCAATAATTAATTAACTAAGGAGCAAACAGCAGCAAATATTCCCTGCACAGGATCACACGGTTTCATCTGGTTACATTCCAGTTATTGGAGTGTCACTCCATCTCTTTGTTTTGCTTTTATTTTCCTCAATGTGTGGGTGTTTTTATTTTGTTGTTGTCTTTGTTGTTGTTTTCCTTTAAATGAAAACTCAGAAACTCATTTAATAACCTAAATCTCAGCACTGAGCCCTAGGAATAAAAATAGAAATTCAGAAATTTAATCTTTCTTATACCTTGCTAAACTTGAAACCTCAGTGTCCCATCAACAGCCTTTCAAACTGATTATTGCTTCTGCATGGACAGGGCAGATACTTCTTGACAGCAAAAATCTGTTCCTGCCACAAACATTGCTGGAACATCTCTGTCAAGTGATTCATAAGGAACTTCAGCAGCTTGTTGTCAGTTTGTCTGGTGCTGCTGCTACCCAGTAATGATGTTCTCCTGGAGCCACAGGTGCTCAGAAATACCTTTTTCAGAAGCATCACCTCACCAAGACTTTGGTGTGTGGCCTATCAGCCATTACCAGGAAGGTAAATATAAATTATATGTTTTAACTGCCAAATTTGGGGTAGGTACTGCAGTCCCGTTTTGTATAAGGACTCCCCAGCTAGAGTGTGCTCCACTCTTAAGAACTCACATTCATTTCTGTCCCCACTAACATTAGACACTAATGGAAGCACAGAATCATAGAAGGGTTTGGGTTTGGGAGGGACTGTTAAAGGTGACCTGGACAATTAGAAGGGACATCTTCAGTTAGATCAAATTTCTTGGAGTCTCATCCAACCTGATTCTTAAAGTTTCCAGGGATGGGGCCCCTGCACCACCTCTCTGGGCAGCCTGTGCCAGTGTTTTACCACCACCATTGTAAAAAGCTTCTTCCTCATAGCTAATCTAAATTGACCCTATTTCTTTCAAATTATTCTCCCTTGTGCTATCACAATAGATCCTGTTAAAAACTTTGTCCTTATTTTCTCATAGGCCCCCTAGTCTCTCCTCTAAGAGGTGGGACACCTTAACCAGGAGGTCTCAGGAGTTGCTCCTTTCAGAGCGCATCTCTTGCAAGACACAGAGGATCTCACTCCACAGCTCACATCACAGTCCTGCGAGTGTGGTGTGATTAATCAATTATGATTGATTCAAATTGATTTCAGGATAAATTTCCCAAGGATTTCTAGGGGCATGGATGATCCCAGGGCATTTTGCAGAGACCATTCCAGTTTTCAGGGAATCATTCCTTAGTCCCAAATAAAAGTTTGTCAAAGTGCGGGAGGGAATCTGCAGTTACTGTGCATATATGAGCTCCTCCTGGAGTTCCCCTTTCCCTTGTCTCTCCAAGGTACATGTTGTTGCATGTATCTTGGCTATAAAAAGATCCTGATATGTCACTGGGCTGCTTCACAACCTATTTAAGCCACTCATCTGGCTTATGTGGAGGGGGAGTTTGGATTGTAGCCTGGAGGCCGCTAAATATTTCAATACATGCCATTAAGTGTTCAATGCAGTGGGAACTTGAGTCTCTTCAGTCATTTAACTACAGATCTGTGTTAAAATGTGCTTTCTCTTCAACTGAACTGGTGGAAGTTCCCGCAGAAGGAAATAGCCTTGACCAGAAATGTTATGACACCTTCCCCCAGCCCTTCACAACCTAGGACTCTTATCAACAGGATGCTGAATAGGGTTAAAGCAGTTCCAAAGAATCAGACTCAGCTAAGATTTCTACTTTTTCAATGCATACAGTCTGTGGTGAAGTTTTTTGAAAGGAAGTGATTGATGCATTTGTTTCACCTTCCTTTGGAAAGAAAAGGTCTGAGTGTCTAATTTAGAAATGTTCTGGGATATACAACTTCAGAGCTGGAAGGCTTGAAACCCTCAGGAATGTGTAGGAAATAAATAAACTTTCATCTCAGCCATTTTTTTCTGGCAGAATTAGGCACGTTTTTGCTGAATATGATGGCTTTTGTTGCCTCTATTGACAGCCAATTAGGACTCCAGCTTGCAGGTAGCTGCATGAAAATTGGCCACCTCACTGCTCAGTATCATGATGCCCAAATTCCCTAAATGGATTGTCCTTTATTAATTAAGAGGAACATAATGGAGGACAGACTCCATCTACTTTGTGTTTTGTGCTCTGGATGTAGCTGTCATGAAGACAGGGAAAAATCCCTGTGATCACTTTCTTGTAAATTCACTCCACATGTGTTGGGCAGGTGGGCACCTTGGGCTGGAGCACTGGGACCTTCTCAGATCTTATTTCTCTGTGGATCTTCTGCAGAATCCAGCTCAGGTAAGTCCACAGCAGCTTCTTTAGCCATGTTTCTAAAATTGCCCCCTTTTTTCAGCAGTTCTTTTGCATGTGCGAGGTTTTCAGATGTTGTTTTAGTCCCTCAGTGAGGCTACAGACAGACTCATTGGCATGGTCTCCATTGCCTGGACCTGCCCTTTGCATAACTGCTCCCATCTAGGCAAAGCAGTTGTAAAACCATCAACAGTTCTAGAAAACCCAGGTTTGCTACATAATTCAGCTCCCAAATTTGGCCTTTCCTTTACTGGATAACTTCATCTGTTAATGAACACAAACCAGATATCCACTCCTCTTAAAACACTCATTGGGCCAACTCATATTTAAATGTATGTTATAATATATAGCTTGTTTCATCTTGACCAGATTTTTAAATGCAGGAGAGCTAGGCAAACGAGCGTGATTTTTTTTTCTGTGTGCTGATAGGCTGAAGAAAGCCTTAGTCACATAATGAAGTTGTTGACCCAATGAGACATTCTTGGGAAACGTTCAACTGCTGCAAGTGTAGCATTTGAAAGCCCAGCTCTTGTGGTTGCACTTTAATAAACGGTTTCCTATCTGTGCAGCGTGATTGTTAGTTATAGAGAAATAGACTTTTTATGGGTGAAATAGTCTTTTGTTCTCAATAAAAATTAAGCAGAGGAGCTCTTGCTCTGTTTTCATTCTAGCTCCTTCTCTGTGTTCACAATTATTCTCCTTCATTGTTTTTGAGTTAAATTGCAAATGATGGAAAATAAGGAAGATTTCCCAGACCTGACTTGTCATGGACAGAGTGTGTAAGGAATTTCAGAGCAACCCAAGGACCCATCATCCCAGTACAGGAAACAAACAAAGGAGAGTAAAACATTTATACATGTTTTCAGTGCCATTTGTTGCTTATGGGCGAAGGTTTGGCAGCCAAATGGAAAATTTGTTTCAATTAAAAGGTGAACCATAATGCGGAAAATGAAAAAGAAAAAGAAAAAGAAAAAGAAAAAGAAAAAGAAAAAGAAAAAGAAAAAGGAAAAGGAAAAGAAAAAGAAAAAGAAAAAGAAAAAGAAAAAGGAAAAGGAAAAGGAAAAGAAAAAGAAAAAGAAAAAGAAAAGAAAAAGAAAAAAACTAGGGAGGATAGAGTTTTCTGGAAAGGAAGGCAGCAGGCTATAGTCTTTCCTTTTGCTTTTGCTTGGCTCTTTATTTACTTATTTATCATCAATTAATTAGCAGCACTGCAGAAACACTAGCTCCCAAACAGCTTGCCACTTGTGCTCAGAGTAAATACCCAGTACACACAATGTAATTAAAAATGTAAATAATGCTATCGTCAAAAGTTAGCTTACGTGTCAGTAGAAAGGACACTGCAGGACTCGGGAGAAGGAATAACAACAGTGATCTGAGGGCTACAGATCTGCTCATTGTGAATGTTGACCACAGGGTAACACATGGGTCTAATCTATTTACTCATCGTGGTAGTACCTCATTGTTGATCACCATCAATATGCACGCTGAGCACCGGCCAAAAAGAGAGCAGCCACTGTTGTCATGGTGATATTGTGAAAAGAGGCAGCAAAAAAAGCTCATCCAGTTACAGGAGGGGTGGCTGGGGGCTTGGGAAATGTGGGTTGGAGTCCCTCTCTTGTCACAGGGCTTTGAATAGGATGCCGGTGGCTCAGTCATTGGCTTGAAAGCCATTCATTTCATTGAAACAGGTCTTTAAATCCTTCTGAGAGCCCTGCCTCATTTCCCCATCTTCACTACTTCACTACTCAGTGGCATCTTTCCTACTTTGGTGTCTACAGGTATTTATGTTTTCCTGGGGTTCACTTATATGTAACATCCCATCCCCTTGTTAATTCTTAAGTTTCTAACTAACAAGATCTTTCCTTTGAATTGGACAAATTATATCCACTAGCTTCTCTTAGTTGTCTTAAGTAATTTATCAGAAACTGAGTGTTCTTACAAAATCTAATCCTTTGTTGTAAAAATATTTTGAGGGATGTACTCTGACAGATACATATACACATTATAGAGATTCCCTGTTCCCACTCAGAAAAAACCCAAAACCAAACCAGAACAAAGTACAGCAAAAACCAATATGAACAAGGGAGGAAATGGGTCTCTTGAAGTACAGCTGTTATGAGTGACAATTGTTCAAATCTCATTGCAATTAAGAAGAGCTAATCACAGAATCATAGAAACATAGAATGGTTAGAGTTCTAAGGGACCTAAAAAATCATCTAGTTCCAAACCCTCTGCCATGGGCAGGGACACTCTTCATTCATTTAGGTTGCCTAGCGCCCCATCCAACTTGGCCTTGTACATTTCCCATGCTATCGAGGCTTTGATTTTGGTCAGAGTTGAGATTAACAGGAAAGCTGAGTGTATAAATACAGTATCTGTCCTTTTTAAACATAGAATAAAAATATGCTGTGATTCCAGCATCACCACTCATCCTTTGCCAGAAGATGTGAGTACCAAGAGGCTTTTTGGCTTCTGTCTTGCACTAATCCTGCTGTAGAGGTGGATTCTACACACTCTTCTCTCTAGTTTCTTGGAAAAGGGACTGTCCTTTCTTTTTTCACTGGAATGCTCATTCCCTCGACAGCCCAGTCCTTAAAGAGAAGCAACTGCCATTGCTGTAAACTCACTGCCTCATGAAAAAGTCTTTAAGCGTTTCTGTATGTGGACATACATGCACTCATGTGTGTTAATATATGTATATATATAATATTTAATCCAGTGCACTGAGTCTATGATTTGGGCTACTAATTGCAAATATTGTTATTAATAATAATATTGGTATTGATATTGATGATGACGATGATGATGCTAGTAACAACAATAGCTAATCTAGGGTATAGAGAACAGAAAAGAGTTTTGAAGTGAAGTCTGTAAGATTAATAAAAATAACTTTTTCTTCAATTCCTTAATGCAATCTTGATTTAATATTCTGACCAGGAATGAAGAAGGAGTTGTGCAAAAAGCTTTGTTTGGTTTATGCAGGGGCTTTGCATCATTAACATTTTTCCTTCATAGAAATATTTCCTAAACTGGGCACTGGATTTTTGTTCTGCTAACATAGCACACTGAAGGGTTTCTACTGCTTTAACAGGTTTGTGGTTGGTGTCTTAACAAATGAAAGGTATATTTTAAAATCTCATAAATAAATATATATATATATATATATGTAGAAATGTATTGATCAAAAAATATTGCTTTTGATTAATTCTAGATACTGGACAAATTAAAAACCAGATATTATGATGTTTTTCTTGGCTTATTCTACACATCAGTAGGAAAAATCAAGTTATGATCTCTGCTCAGGGCCTTCCCGTGATTTCTTAAAATTTTAATAATTAAATAAAGAAAGCCTAAGATTATTTTGAGGTGTAGTTTTCTAGACTGCTCCCTGAGATATTTTATTTGAATACTGATTTCTTATTTTCTTTTTAAGGAAGCAGCAGAAAGATTTGTTATATTTCTTGTTGAAAAATAAAATGGCACATTTAGTCACTTTTATGCATGTAAAGCCTTTCTTCTTCCCCTTTGACACTTGCATTCTTACTTTTCCCTTCAGTTTTTTTCTCCTAGTGCTGTTTATATGCCATATTACACTCTCTAATTTCCTTTTATCTTTTCTTTATTTTGCAATGTCTCAGTACATGTCTCTTTAAGACAAGTTAATTTAGTCAATTACTCCAGTTTGGTTTTAGATAAAATCTTTAATTTATCCAGGCCCCTCTTTATTCTTTCTAAGATCCTCTTTCCATTAATTTCATGAAACATTCTAATTCTCCATTTTAGGAAAAAGCTAATTTCACTCACTTGCACAGAATTCCTCAGTCTTTTTCCTCTATTGCGTGTTTTACTTAAACCAAAGTATGTGGCGATTGGTGATGTTCTTAAATACTAAAGCAGATTTCCTTTTCTGCTCTGCCAGGAAAACTACCACAGATCCACTTGCCTTCTCCTTCATCTCTGTGCAATACAGAAAGCGAGGCATTCCCAAAAGGATTAGGAATTTTTTCTGCTCAATCACGGCAGAACACCTATGCCCCAGTCACTGAGGCCATGCAGTGTCTTACAAAAGGGTTCTGAAGTCTTGGAGCAGGCTGCCCAGGGAAGTGGTGGAGTCAGCATGCCTGGAAGATTCCAGAAAATGAGGGGATGTGGCACTTCAGGACATGGTTTAGTGGTTGGCACAGTGGTAGTGCTGGGTTGACGCCTGGCCATGATGGCCCTAGAGATTTGATGATTCCAACCTTACTGGGATTCCAGGATTGTGTACCCCTGGGTGGTTGCTATGGGATTTTATTTGGGATTGTCTGGAACACCAGTAGGACAGGGCTGGGGCTGCCTGTAGGTCAGCAGGCAGAGGCAGGTGTGCCGTGCAGTCACGCTGGAGTTTCCCTCACTGGTACTGGAATTTCCCTCCATAGTGTTGGAAATGGAGACTGGAAATCTCTGAAAGCTTCTCCCGCTCCTCTCACCCCAGATTTTGTTTTCCACGAGTATTTCACATACTGGCAGTTCTCCAGGCTTGTTTTGCCTCCTCCAGCAAGTTGCTCTCATTTTCCTCATTTATGAAATGGGAAAGATAAACCCATTGCAAAACAGCTTGACCACCAATAGCCCCAGAGGGCACGAAGCAATGAAAAGGCAAAGATTGGAAGCTACTGTAAATAATTATATTGCTTCAGAAACAGCCTTACTTGTTTAATAATTTTCTCGTTCATCTGCACTCCTTGCTAAACTTAACAGGTCTTAGAGACAGGGATTGACATGTGAGAAGTCCCTGACAATAGTCAGTCCCCTTGTACTACCCCAAAACAAAAATACTGCAATGTGCTCCTGCATTTGTTCAGAAGATTTCTTCCTGAATTTCCTTGCAGAGGCACAGACAACAGGATCAGGAAACTGACTTTGCTGAAATCCAGGAAAAAAAAAAAGAAAAAGAAAAAGAAAAAAAGTAAAGAGACTAAAACAAAGAAACAAAGCCTGTCAGGCTGACCACAAATCTCATCCTGAATACAAGAAGATGGAAGTAGCTCAGTGGCCAGAGTGTTCAAAACTTGGAAGATGTTAAGGGCTTCTATTGTTAGCAAAAGTTCCTGGAAATGAGGTTTAAAAATATGTCTTCTAAATAAGTTAATAAAAAAACAGTGTTTAGCAAAATTGATGTGTTTTTTTAAGAATAAGTTTACTCCATTTGCAGCATGTTTTAAAAAAATCTATTTCATCAGAAAAAGACACAAAAAAATCCCCTAAACAAAAGTAAACAGAAGGCTTCAAAAAGAACTGGTTACCTTTTGAAATGTCAGCATGTTACCCCATAGGAGATATATTTTGGTTGTCTTCTGCTCCTTGTCATTATCAATGAGTCTGATGAGCCAAAGTATATTTTTGATAAATTATTTCCCCTCTTTGTATTGGAGTATGTAAGAACCCCAAAATATATGGCAAAAGATTATGCAACTCTAAATCTGCAAAGTGTTGGAAAATGTGATCAAGGCCCTCAGCTGCAGGGTAGCAGTGTATTTTAGAATAAATACATTCGGTTTCAGTCAAACAGTGTTTACATACACAAAATCTCTCTATTTCTGTGCAGCATTTTGACCTGAACTCCCCTAAATTAAACCCATTTTTGCAAAGGCACTTCAAAAGCAGCCTCCTTATAGAATAACACCAATGTGAACTACATTTGCAGAGATAACCCCATCACAGTGGACTCACATTTGGAATAATATTTACATATTCAATTTTTTCTATCATGAAATGCTCTATCAACTGTTACATTCCAATAACCATGAACGTAAATGAGTGCAGACTTCAAATGGACAATCATTAACCTATGCTGTAATGATTATACAACATCCGTCAAATACTGAATGTTTGGAATGTGATCAAGTGATTTTTTCTTGTTATTTTGACTTTCATACTAATTATTAAACTTTAATTACCCATTATGGGTAATTATTAATATTTATTATGCATTATTGTCATTGTTCATGGGCTTTTATAAAGAGAACTATACTTGATATAGAAAAAATATCATTAAATTAAACATTCATTTACATGGTTTTGCAGCAACCTATTTTTAAAACAAATGGGTATGAGCCTGTTTTTCTATTAGCTCTTATGTTTATAAATATTGATTTAATGCCCATTATTCTTCTTCACTACATTTCTGTGACTTTCTATACCTTTATGTTTTCTCTATAAGCATTTCTCCCTTGTTAAGATTACAAATATGGACAGAAAAAAAAAAAAAGGAAGTTGTTAAAAAAGCAAACAAATAAAAAATTTCTACCAGTTATATTAACATTAAAAATTATTGCCAGTGTTGGTACCTGGGATAAGACAGAAGTACAAAATGCAATCACAGTGGACTCTAATTTAAATTAGGTAAAAAAATATTTCATGTTTTACTTTCTCCAGAAATTGAGATGCCAACTGACTTTCTGAGCAGCACACAGAGTTTAACTCTTTTTAAATGTGCTTAAATATAGTAGGATGCCCAGCAGGATTTTCAAAAGTCTCTATGGCTGGACTATAATATCACTTGTATTTTTGGTCCAGGCATAGAGACTTTTGAAAATCATACTATAGTTTTAAAATTAAATAGGCAAAGTGTGGCTTAGGCCAGACAGTAAGGTAGCACATAGGGTCCAAAAAACTTAGCCATCAGTTTCCTTGAAAAATCTCCAAATTTGAGCTGAATTCCTTGGAATCTTTCATTCAAAAACATTACTTAAAATGTAACTGCTGGTTGCTTTTGGCCTACAGCAATTTACTGAGGGAGTCTCCAGTTGAAGGTTGACAGTTTCAGTGTCACCAACAGGGTGACATTGAATTACAGAATGGTTTGGGTTGGAAAGATCTTAAAGATCACACAGTCCCACCCCCTGCCATGGGCAGGGATTCCTTCCAGGTTGCTCCATGGCCCATCCAGCCTGGCCTTGGACATTTCCAGGGATGGGGCATCCACAGCTTCTCTGGGCAACCTGTGACAATGTGTGACCACTATCACAGTAAAGAATTTCTTCCTAATATCCAGTATAAAGCCACCATCTAGTATAAAGCCACTCTTTTTCAGTTTTTAGTGTTTAATTGGTGTTTGTGATTCCTAGGAAGACCAAGCTCAGGACACACATTTACTTAGGACATTAATTCCCTCAGTACAAACAAATTCAAAGCTCAGCCCCAGCCCCAGATGTGGCCACCATGTACTTCCTGAAAATATTCCCAGCAGGAAAAGTCAAATCTGAATATTTGTAAAAAGTGAGCACAAAATGTGTGTGTGTGTGTGTGTGTGTGTGCACTCCATTTAAATGCGTTTTATAGATGATCCAGACTAACATTACAAAAAATAAATTTTTGTGGCATCTCCCCTTGTGTATGCTAACTTTTAAAAGAAATTTATCACTCATTCATTTCCACGAATCTTGTGTGACTTTATACACACATAAAATGAGCCATAGATATGTAAAATCTTCATCACCTTAAAGAATTTGACCCATATTGGGAGCAAGGTATGATACAGGACTGATTTGTCTGTGGTTTTATTTAAACCTCACATAATCAGATGCTATATTTAGGTTTGAAAAGCCTTGATTTTCTGTGTATATCTGGATTGCTCCTGCTCCCCTAGAAGCCCATAAGAACACTGATTTGAAGCAAAGCACACTCAGCATGCAAAGAGGCAGGAGCAGCAGCTGGTTTATGCACACTTACATGCATACCAATATAATTCGTACAGGTTCATGCAAAAATAATCTCAGGATTTACTTCCAAATAGTCCAAATCCCTCTTTCCCTTTATGATAGGCTCCACTGTGCCTGTTCGGATTTCCAGGTGTCATTTAAGAATGTGAAGGGCTGGTGAAACAGGAGGCAGAACAGCTAAACCTGTTTCTGAAACAGATGACCCCATCTCCTCTGCACATCAGAGCTGGCCAGTGGATTGACCTGGATGTGTATTCACCTGTTTTCTGAGGGCAGAGGGGAGATTCTTTTATTGGGATTTGTTGTTTTCTTTGAATATAATTCTGATTGAAATCTGAGAAAAATGCATTAAAAATAACGAATGTGTGTTGCCAAAGAAATACTGCAGAGGTGTAATCTTTGACCTGGTTTCCGTGAAAACGTGAGAGAGAAATTTAGACATTTCCATGAGCACAGCAGGATTTTTGCAGCTCGCATTTCTGCTCTGTGGTGCTCTCAGAGGGGCAAACTGCATAGAAAAACATTAGATGCTTGATTAGATAATAGCATTAGCATTTAAGATAAACTTTCTTTCTTCACAAAGATAAACCCTCATTATTTAAAACGTGTTTCATCTTCTGGCTTCTCCATAGGAGATACTCGTGCAAGCTACCTGCCAATAGCAATTAAAGCTTAGTTTGTAAGGAAAGTGGGTTTAATTGCCAAAGCACTATTTATAGGAAGTCCCCCATGAGGATTACTGAGCTTCAAGAATGCAGATTAAGCAAAATGAGGGCAGCAGGGAATGTGATGCACTTTGGCTAAACAGCTCTGTCAGGCTCAATAGGTGTGGGAGCCGCAGGAGCGCCGGTGACAGCGCGTCGCCGCTTCCCCCACACAAAGTGACAGCACGTCCTCAGATATTTCACAGCCAAGCATCTCCTCTCTCCAGGTATTTATCCCCTCCCCTCACCACCCAGGAACCATCACAGCTGACAAAATCAGTCCTAGGGGGTTGCTGGCTTTGTGAGTTAGTGGCTTATGGTTGTGCCCGTTCCCAAGGGATGTGCAGGGGAGTCACAATTCTGCCCCTAACGGGCCTGGAATAGCTCAGGCAAGGGAATTAGTGCTGCATTTCCCTCCATGTCTTGAGGCAGCAAATGAGTGAGTTTGTTTCCTGCCATAGAATTGTTCAGAAAATAAAGAATATTAGGACAGGTAATGAGAGACAGCCACAGTGAACCCTGGGGTAACAGCAGTATTGTAACTTGGGACAGGTGATTTCCTGTCACCTCCTGCCTTCCTCAAAATCTGCACCTGCCTAGAGAAGTGACAAAACTGGCCTCTGTAAAAGGGGGATCATTGAACAATTTGGGTTTGGCAGAACCTTTAGAGGTCATCGACTCCCTGCAATTATCTGGGACACCTTCAACCACACCAAGTTGCTCAGAACCCTGTCCAACCTGGCTTTGAATGTTTCCAGGGACAGGGCATTCACTAGCTCTCTGGGCAACCTGTGCCAAAGTTTCACTACCATCATAATTAAATTTTCTTCCTTACGTATCTAAAATTTTTCTTCCTTACAGTCTAAACATGTTTCTCTTTAGTTTAAAACCATTATCTCTTGACCTATTACAACAAACATGCTTAATAACCTCTCTGTCTCTGAGATTCTCCAGCTGACCCTTGGTACGTGCACAGCTCACCTGCCCTATTTGCCTTCTCAAACAACATCCTTCTCTCAGTCAAGTGACAAACTGCTGTAAAAATGGGAAATTTTATGCTCACCTGTTAATTATTCCTAATCTTTTTATCATCATCATCAAGCCCTGCAAGAACCTAAATGTTGGGATATTTGGGCAAAGGAGGGACTGAAAATATAAATCTCACAGCCTGACATTGATTAAGATCAAATGTTTCACTAAGCTTTAATATGATTTCTAATTGTTTAAACATATTTTTAAACAATCTTAGCTAAAAAATTCATGACAGTTAATCATAAAATGTTACAATAATTTATTTTTCCAAGACATTTTCAGCTTTGGTTAATGAATAAATTAGCTCATATAACAGAAATTCACAGGCAAAATAGATGTTGTCACATCTACAGTTTCACCAAAAGGGTTCCAGATGAAAAATTACATCCTTCTCTGATTAAATCCTTCATTAACATTCAGGTCTGTTTTGCCAGTAAATCAGTAATCTGGTAAAAAAGGATCATATCATCATATTTATTGTTGGCTTGTCCGTGTCCATCTTATCCCACCTTTTTTATGCTCTAAATTCCTTGCAACAGGGATTGTGTTCATAACAATCCACAACTTGCCGAGAACCCAGAGCTCTGTCATTGCCTATTAACTCTTGCACTCCCAGAGCTGCAAACTATAATTTTTACACTGACGATAAAACAAGAAAAACATGAGATTTAATCTCTTTGCAGGCTTCAGAATTGCTCAAACATATGCTCAGATCTAGGCTAAATTTTCAAGATTTCTCTCTGACTGCGAAAGTTTGACAGCTCTGTTTGCACTCATTTTTAAGGAAAATTTAATTATCTCTCACAACGCCTTGATTGTTGGAGTCAGAACTTTAGGAAAAGGCAACCAAGTAGGGAAGGAATTCTACTGAATCACAGGTGGTCTGCAGTAGGACCAGCTGCCTCCATAGTCCATGGAGGTGATGGTCCCTAGAAAGTTTGCAAGACCAACAGCAGAACCTTATGAGGACATAATGCTTCAGGATTAATTCCCAATTTCCACGCTGCCTTTTTCTACTCAGACAGGTAGAACATTTTATGAGGTTGCAGGGCATCATGTGATTAATTTGTCAGTATCTACAAGAAATAGCTCCTCTTGCTAAATAGACCCTTGCATGTTATGTGGAGTGGGGCAATAAACACCCTGGATTTACCTCAAGCTGAGGCCACCTGTTAAAATGCTGAGAGAATTGGGATTGTTCAGCTTGGAGAAGAAAAGGCTTTGGGGCAACCTAATTTTGGCCTTCCATTTCATGAATGCAGCCCACAAGAAAGATGGAAAAAAGAGACTTTCTACAAGTGTGTGTAGTGATAGGAAAAGAGGGAATGGTTTTAAAGAGAAAGAGGGCAGGTTTGAATTAGATATTAGGAAAAAATTCTTTGTTGTGAGGGTGGTGAGGCTCTGGAACAGGTTGGCCAGAGAAGCTGTGGCTGCCTCATCCCTGGAAGTGCTCATGGCCAGGCTGGACAGGACTTGGAGCAACCTGGGATAGTAGACGGTGTCCCTGCCCATGGAAGGGGTGGAATGAGATGGTCTTTTAGGTGCCTTTCAACCCAAACCATCCTGTTATTCTCTGATTCAACTCTCCAAATAGGGCAGGAGCAAAACCCTAGAGAGTGCAAGTTACTGGAAAATTCCAGTGCTAAGTCTGGACAGAAATTTAATGACCAAGATTCTGAGGAACAAAACACTGGCCCTCAGAAGCCAAAATCTTAGGAGAGGGAATGATTCTTCTACTTTTTTTCTCTGGGGCAATCTGGGGAATGAAGTCTCTATGTGCTCATAAAGTGAAGCAAGGAACAAGTGTCTGTTAGTGAGAGGAGAATATTGGATCTTGCATCACTCAGCATTTCAAAAGCCAAAAGTGTGTCATTTACTGCTTCTCACAAACATTCATTCTCCTCCTCTTTTTTTTATTCCCCTCTATTTCTTCCCTCTCTTAAGACCAACACTCTCATAGAGATCAATGGTCCCAGTGACTCCCTGACTTTAAATCTGGGTTTCAACAGATGAGCCCACACTGAACTCAGGAGTCTCCTGACTTTGAAGCTTGAAGATATCCAGATCTGATCAAGGCTTGGCTCCTCCTCATGCAGAATAGTAATGCATTTTCCCATCCTTCTGACTGGATCTTTGTTCTTAGCTGGCAGAGGGACAGCACAGTGATGCACAGATTAACCACATTCCCCAAACAGAAGGCTAGCAAAAAACAGGGTCTGCCTCAGTGGCTGACTCACAAACACCAGGCAAAAACAGTAACATGAAGGTCTAGAGGGGAACATCCTGCTTAGAACCCTATGAATAGTGCCCTCTGTTGGGTATGTTCCTGCAAACATTGTCACTTCTAATTAATCTTAGGCAGAAGGAAAACTATCTTTTAAATGAACTTCAGAAATTGTTATTTTTAAGGCTGGTAAATCTATGCTAACCAGTTATTGGTGCCATGTTCAGAAGCTCAGACAGTTAAATTATGCTTCAGATTAATGTATTGAGCAGTTCAGGGGTTAGACAAACAGCTGTTTCTCAAGCAGGCACACTACAAAGCTTAACTGTTCATTGGAAGGGCAGATACAGCCTAGCTGAAGTCCCAGTGGGCCAGCTTTTATTTGTTTCTGATTGGGAGATATCCAAAGCTGACTCCATGCTACTGATGACCTCCCTTAGTAGGGGCAGAAAGTTGAACCTCTGGAGCCAGTGTGATTTTACCAGTCTCTGGGAAAAGAAACACAACAAATCTTCAGCAACTCTGAGATAATCTGCAAAATGTTGCACTTTCACTAATGAGCTTTAAAAATTCTGTGAAAGAAAAAAAAAATGCAAATAGAGAGAGACTACAGGGGGAAACCATACAAAATCCCTGAAATTAACATTACTTGTGACATTTTGCAAAGGTGCAAGTTAACCAAGCATGTTAATTAATGAAATATACTCTATACACTGAATTACTCAATGGAAAAAGCCCAGCACAGATTGTTTAGTTATCCGATATCACATTAAGTGTTCTAGCAAAGCACTGAGTTCTTTACTCAGAGCAGCAGCTACTCAGTTTGGAGCAATGAACTGGCTATAAGGGAAAAAAATCCCAACCTAGAATGGAACATCCTTTTATGAAAAAAAAAAAACTGCAAAAAAAACAGAGCCACAAAGAAACAGAATTAATGGATTCACTGTCAAAAGTCCTATTAGATTCAATAGCAGAAGCCCTATTAATTTCAATAAGTGATTTGATCCCATTCTGATACAAATCTGCTTGCCAAACCACAAGACACATAGATGTGCCATGTGACATGGTTTAGTGTTCATCTGGCAGTACCGGGTTACAGGCTGGACTCAACTATCTTAGAAGTATTTTCCTGCATGAATGATTCCATGATTCTAAGTGTGATCATTCACTATTTTGTCAGGGAAAAAAAAAAATAAAATAGGCTGAACTGGATAGAAAAAATTGTCTCAATAATAACCATGGAGTTTTCTGTAACTTCATGGGTCCACACTCAGAAGTGTTCAGCAATGTTTTCTGCAACCTGAAGTGGCTTTTCTGACAGTTCCAAACTCCACAGTATCTGCTTTTAAGAGCCTTCTCCAGCACTTGCAATGCAGAGCACTTGCAAGTCTCACTAATGACCTGAGGGAATGGCCTAAAGTTCTGTCAGGGAGGTTTTGGCTGGATATTGAGAAAAGGTTCAACACCAGAGGGTGGCTGAGCACTGGAACAGCTCCCTAGAGAAATGGTCACAGCACTGGCCCTGACAGAGGCCAAGAAGCATTTGGACAGCTCTCTCAGCTCTCTCTGGTAGGATTTTTGGAGCTGTCTTGTGCAGGGCCAGGAGCTGGACTTCAGTGTTCCTTGTGTCTTCCAACTCAAGATATTATATGGTTTTATGTTCAATTATAGTCAAAATAACTGCGTAAGCTCAAACTCGCCAAAACTGTCAAATCTGAAAGAATCCAGCATGTTTTATGGACACCAGGAGTGTGCAAGTTCTGAATGCAGACTGTCTTTTATCAGAGTAATGGACCATCAAGGAGTACCATAGTGATGTTGGACGTGTGTCTGCAGCCTCCTTTCCATCAGGAGGTCACCAAGAGGTCTAATGTGGGGTTTGATATCACAATATGACTCTGCTGGGGTGGCTTGGCAATCTGTCTTGTGGCTTAAAAGCAAGTAACACAGAGACAATTCATACTGAGAAATCCAGGGGGAATAACTGGTTATTAGTTCACTTCTTGTGGGCAGTATGGAAGAAGTGAGTCATTACAAAGGATAAACTCAAATTGCAACCGGCTTTACTTTTTTATTGATAACATCTATTGCTAAATTATAACAATAACAGTGATGTTATCTTGAGAAAAAGGGCTTCAAAGCACCACTTCCCATCTTATTTGTGCTCTCTACCTAGAGGAACACTAGTTGCCTAGCTAAAGAAATGAAGAGATGTGGGTTTGATTCCTGGTCATGCTGAGGGTTTCCTGTCTTGCCCTGGGCAAGTCCCTAAATCTGCCTGAGTCTCATTTCCACTTCTGTGAAATGGGGATCTTAGAACTGTGTGCCTTTCATCCACCTTGATTTAGAAGGTAAAACCTTTGTGTCACAGGCTGCTTCAGCACGTGAACTTTGGCATGTGTACGTGCAGAGGAAGAGAGGGCAGGGCTTAAGACAAGACTGGCATTTTTGAGGGGTCCCCTGAGTACAGAAAACGTTGATAAATGATGGGGTTTATTTAGAATGTGGGATTCTTCTAAGCAGAATTAATGTTTCCACCTGAGCTCATAGCCTAGAATCTCAGACAATGGGGAGGATGAGACTCTCCCTCCCCAAAAGTATCCTGGGCTGCATCACAAGAAGCTTGACCAGCAGGTCAAGGGAGGTGATTCTGCACCTGTTCTCTGCCCTTGTGAGAGCCCACCTGAAGTTCTCTGTCCCAATATGGGGTCCACAGCACAAGAAACGTTAGGACTTGTTAGAGCAAATCTGAGCAAGGGCCACAAAAATGCTCAGAGGACTGGAACATGTATTCTATAAAACCAGGCTGAGAGAATTGGGGTTGTTCAGCCTGGAGAAGAGATGGCCCTGGGGAGACTTTGGTTGTGTCCTTTCAATACCTAAAAAGGTTTGTAAAAAGACAGAGAGAGACTTTTTATCAAGATAGGACAAGGCACAGCAATTTTAAAGTGCAAGAGAGCACGGTTAGATTAAATATTTGAAGAAATTATTTACTGAGTCAGTAAGGAGGCCCTGGAACAAGTTGCCCAGAGAAGCTGTGGCAGCCCAGTCCCTGGAAGTGTTCAAGGATAGTTTGGATGGGGCTTGGAGCAACATGGTTTAGTGAAAGATAAATTATATTTAAAAGTCCTTTCAAGCTCAAAAAATTCAGTGATTCTGATTTTGTGGATCTAAAAGTAGATATTTTGAACAGTTCCATGTAAAGTCATCTATTTCTTTTCATTACTATAAAGGAATCTTTTCCATCACAAGTTAGATGAACTATCCCCGCATCAGTGTTGCTCTTTTTTTTGCATATGGCGCTGAAGGCCGTTACAGAGCATGTTCCAGGCCCAGGGGGTAATGGTCGTTTGGTGCAAGTCAGCAAAGAGAATTATAACACAAGAAGCTTGAAAGCTCTGGCTAAAAACAATATTTTCATTTGGCAAAACTTTGTGTCCATTAGTAACATGAAATGGGCAGGGAGCAGCCCTTACCTCCAGCACTGTGCCTCTGACAAAGTCAGAGCTGCCACGCAGCTCAGAGGAGAGTGGGAGAACCTGAAAGCAGGTAGGTTCCTGCAATCTACACCCCACTACATCCCTAAAAGCTGGAGGGGAGCCTAAATCATGAAATACACAGTTTTAAAGCCTTTATTATGATGACACACTCTTAGTTTTACTGTAAACCAAGATATTTTCCTGAATCTGATTGCTTTTGAAGATTTTGGCCCAACATTTCTTAAAAGCCAAGGACTCTGTTGGAGATGACTCTATCTGCATATCAACGTTTGTTAAAATCACAGTCAGTTCCCCAGGTGAGTTTTAAACCTGCTCTGAACAAATTTCACTACTGTCACTGATTGCAGCTGTACCAAGGACAGACTTCCTTTAACATGTGCCCTAATAATGAGAAAAAAATGAAGAATTTTGTGATTTTTCTCACATCACTGCATCGGTTTTGTCAAATTTACTTTTTTGCAGTCTCCAGGTTCCTAACATTCAAGACAATTAAACAAAAATAGAAAATTATAGAAAAAGTCATGGAGTCCTGGCTCATCATCTGGCTAATGTAATGCTGTTTTCTTCTTTATTCACTAAAATTAAAAGAAATCGTTTTTCAGCACGAAAAGATTCTCTCTTGCTCATTTTTGAGTTTCCAATCAAACTAGAAGCTACATACACCTGAAATGATAAGAATCAGAACCCTCATATCCACTCTGAGTTATAAAATATTAGTAGTCAGCAGGCTGATTATGAGCACAAGTGTCCCCTCAGAGCAAACCAGTGGATCTGACATCCAGCTGAAGAACCCTTTCCCAATGAAGTTAAGTCAGGATACATTTTAGGATGAGCACAAGATCACAGGATTTTATGCAGGCCATTATTCCAAATCAGATCTGTCAAAGTGCTTGAAGAGTGAATAGCCCTGAGAACAGACATTAAATGATTTGGTCAAGACTAAGCACAGACTCCCAAGAACATTTTCCAAAGTTAGATGCAAATTCTGTACCAGGTGGGTGCATTTTTCCATATGATTTCCTTCAGGCTAATATTTCATCCAATAAAAGGAACTTTCTTTCACTTGATATCATAATTTCATCATATCAACAGAATTTAATCAGGTTATGACCTCCTGTGTTGCCCACTCCTGTACTTTGCTTTCAGCTGCAAAGACAGCAGCTGAAAGCTGCTGGATTGGCCTGATACTTTGCCTAGAAAGAGAACAGAGGTCCTCTAATAATGGTGCAGTCTGAAATTGTCCTTCCCTAAGCCTCATTTCCTTAGAATGGCCTCTGTAATCACAATGGACACCCAACTCTGATGATTGTGGACTACAGAATCCTGCAGGTCTTAGCAAGAGTCTGACCTGTCCTTTCTTGCTCTGTGACCATGAATTCCCTGCTGGATTAGAGAGGGGTGGATGGGGATGGAAACTGGCGTATCTTTTCTTCACTATGAAATCAAGCAATGAGTGATGAAGCAATGTCTGACCTATTAAGGTAGCACAAATTATTTTCTGATTCCAAATGGAGGTCCAGGAAAGGAATTTTACAAAAGGAATCAGTAAAATGGATTGTATTTTTAAGGATGATGCCTGAGCTGCATCAGATTCCCTTCCCTTCCCTTCCCTTCCCTTCCCTTCCCTTCCCTTCCCTTCC
>JAHLSL010000061.1:11144383-11249596 GCA_025920805.1 Petroica traversi
AGAAAGAAAGAAAGAAAGAAAGAAAGAAAGAAAGAAAGAAAGAAAGAGGGAAATGAAAACATAAGGAAGTAAGAGAAGAAGAAAAAGAGAGAGAAATGTAAATTAAAAGAAAGATGTATCTGTCACACAGGGAGAGAAAATAAATGTTTAATGAGATGCTCTTGGAGTATTTTATGCCAAGGCTTCAAATGATGGAGGACACTGTCTTCCAGCCCTAAGTAGGATAGTTGTGTGTTTGATTGTATGTGAAAATTGTGGGGAATTAGTAACTTTGTTTATGTGTATTTGCTCCATGTTACAAAACAAATCTCTTTATTGGGTATAAAAGGTGGAAAAGCAGAGAAGGAGAGCAGAAAGCCAAACCTGCATGGTAATGAGCAGTGGAACTGGTCGGAGCGATTACTTTACATTCTCCTTGCCTGAAATTATCTATTTCCATTCTATAGCATCTTTGTTTGTCATTACCCTGCCTATGTGGTTGCACATAGACTTCCTTTGTTTCTAAATCCAAAACCATTATCATGTTACCTTTAAAGTTTTGCATCCAGCGTCACAGAGGTCACCAGTGCCACTTAGTGCAGGGCTTGTATGACTTCATTAGCTAAATAGAACTGTGGGAACAGATTCTGGGTGACCCTCAAGCCATGGAGAACTGTAGTTTGCTCTTTTTTCTTTTTTTAAATGTTGTTCCAAAGACACCCAGAATGTTTTTTTCAGTGGTGTTTTCAGTGACAGTCCTATAGAGACCTGGATTTGCTGGGAATATAGGATATATCTGCTTTATACAGAAGGCTAAATTCTGTCCCACTGTGGGTAGCTCTGGGGGTGTTGTTCAGAGTGACAAGTTCCCTCAAAAGCACAGATTTCATTTTGTCTTGATCACCACTCCAGAAATCCTGCTTTTTCTTCAGAGTGTTAACCTATGGAACCAAACCCCTTTCCCCCAACCATCTTGGAATTAGATTTTGTACCTGGTACCTCATTCCCATGGAACTCTGCATGAGTCTCACACACAGTCATATTTTTGAAATCAAATCTCCTTTAATGAAGGGAGGCTTGGAAGCAGGAGGAAAAGATGGGAGGACCTGATATTTTTTCTGACCATGAGAATTAATGGAATTTATTCTGAGGCAGAGGCTAGGCTGCACTACCACTAGGACTTTAGGACTTTCACATGGTTTTTTTAGATACTTGGTGATTTTTGTTCCAAATTATTATTCCCATTACAGTTCAGCTGGTGCCCAGAAGAGAAGGAATTGCAATTTTTCGATTAAGGACATGCTAAACTTTCAGCATTCATTTCATGGGTGCCTTTATTTGGGAAATATCACAGACTCACAGGATGGCTTGAGATGGAAGGGGCCTCACAGAGATCACCAAGTTCCAAATCCCCTCCAAGGGCAGGGGCACTAGAATAGAATATACTTGAATTTTACAAGAGACTTTAACATGGCCTGTATTCAATCTGTTGGACTCATCCCAAGGAAAAAGAGAACCACTTTGAACTTTATTTTACATATTTTCTCTATACTTGTTCACAAAATATTATCCTGTAGCTACTTCCTTCAATCCACTCTGTTAGGAATGGCCATTATTAGAAAACTATCCACTCTATTAGAAATGGCCATCTGGGTCCTGGTGGGTTTTCTGCTCTGTAGTTTTCATCCCAAGCCTTTGGCATGTGCTGGGAGTGACTCAATCCCCATGAGACCCTTGCCCCATGGACAGGCAGTAATGACACATTGCTGTACCTGAAGTTATTACCCAACATTCTTCAACCACCGGGTGAAATTCTTATTCTCCCACGTTTCCCCAACTTTATTTTATTTTATTACATTAAAACCCATCATTAATGACATCATTAATGGCCTACATAAAATCAAAAGTGTAGGAGATCAAGTGGAGGAATCAGTGTTTATATTTGGATGTTATTGTTTAAAGCAAAGCCAAATCATCAGATCAGTAAACAGTACTTTAGCTAGGAACTTGGTCAGATGATAAGCACATAGTTTATTATTAGATAGTACTTTATTATACTTTCAAAGACAAACTAGATTAACAGGGTGAAATGATCATTTTCCATTAGTAATTAAAGTGATGAAATATCTTTGCAGCTAAACCATGATGAATTTTTGAAGGGAGCTGGATTAGAATTTCAACACAGGGCTGGATCCAGACATTCATGGGAAGGCTCCTTTTCCTACTGTTCACATGGAGCTTCACAGCCTACTTCAAAAGTCTGCTAATCCCAAACCAATATCTGTTTAAATTATCTGTATTTGAAAACAATATTTGGCTTGGGTTAAATAAAAGTCCATCTCTTTTAACTGAGCACAAATCATGATAAACCCACTCAAGTCAATTGTCAGATTGCAGTGTTGAGGTCCAGGTCTTTGAGAGGGTTAAAAAAGGCAGAAATAAGAAAGGAAAGTAAACAAGATTTCCAAAGATGCTCGATTAGATGTTCAGTGGGCTCATATCTCTCCCTAGTGCCTACACAGGAATAAGGGCCCAGAGGAGGATCTCAGCCTCCCACTCTGACTTTCTGATGCAAGTTGATACTGATGTGAAAGTTGGGGGCTGAGCCAACCTATGAGGTTTGAATCTTGGTTCAGATCCAAAATTGATAGAATTCCCTCTTCTGGATATAGGTCATACAGTTTTACCTCAGCAAAACAAATAAAGAGATTTCTAGGTTGTCTCTGGGATGAGCCTAAGTCCAAAATAAAAGCCGTATTTTGCGTTCATGCTTTTCTGTTTGTTACCTCCTGGACTATTTCTGTTCAGCTGAATAGCCCAGAGTATCAGAGGATTTGGGATATTCTGTCATTGCAAACACATCTACTCCATCACTTGGACTATTCACTGATTCCAGCTGCCTTTGAAACACTTGTTGAAAAAAATGTGAAATCTGTACCTTGGTTTCTTGTATGTGGTATGTCAAGCTATGATTTAAAGTCCCATAGTTATGCATAAGTCACTGATGTGTTAATTTGGTTAAAGTTAGAGGTGAGCAACTCATCTTTGTGACTGACAGATACAGTATTAACACCTGTGTCTGCCTTGCTTGGCTTCCCTCTCTTACCATTGTAATTGCATCTAAAATCCATGCACAGAAAGAGTCAGAGTTACTCGTCCAAGTTTGATTCTCCTGGAGAAATGGAAGCAACAGCTTTTTCTTTCAATTTTTAGTAAAAAAAATAAGGGGGAGGTATTTTTATTCTGATGTTGATCTGTTGCTGGTGGCAGACAGCAAGTAAGTTAAGCAATATTATTTATAAGGTATCAGCTATTTTCTATTTAGTTTGATATGTTGTGGTTCACTATTGCTGGAGTTGGGACAATTTTCCACTCTCTTTGTTCATATTTTAAAGGATTTCATTGTGAGCCCTCTCAAGTGATTGTCAGTTTAATACATAGTACTGCAAAATTAATCCATCTTTTATCCATGCATCCATCTTCAAGTTCATCCATCTCATATCCATCTCATATCCATTCATGCAGGCATCTCTTCCAGTGCAGGTTCAGCTCCTCAGTCTCACATTAGTTCCATCAAATTCCCTCTCAGCAGGACTGAGAGTCCCACCCAGAGCCCACCATGTGGTTCATGCTGGCTTTTTGCCATTGTTGAGAATTTATCTATCTTCTGCTCCTGAAATAATTCTTAATGCATTTCAGAATACTTCATAGTGTTTAATCTTCACATAATGCTCACTGAAGGTACACTGGGGGTGCAGGAAGATGTACATGATGGAGCATAAGAACATTGATTTGCAGGATGAAAAGAGGAGAATAATTTTTTGTTGTTGTTGTTTTATTGGGTTTCTTTTTTAAGAGAGTTGTACATGTACATTTCACTTCATATCATTTTTAGTTGAGTCAGTGAAGCAACTAAGATTTATCTGTGTATAACCAAGGAGAATGTTCATATATATACCAACACACACACACACACATATATATATATATATACACACATGTATGTATATATTTGTCTGAATTTTACTACTCTAAATAAAAAATACAACTTTTCCTCATTTCCTCTTAAAGTACTCATGGAAACATTCGATAGCTATCAGGAGCTTCCTTAAGCACAGAACTGTCATCCTCATCCATTTGACCTGCTAAGAAATTAATTTCACATCATTGTAAGTTTGAGAGAGTTTTTAAGAAGGTAAATGCTGGGGTTTTTTTTCATTTTCCCCCCTTTTAATAGCAAATACTATCAAGAATGTTTGAAAACTTTTAGAATTCCCATCCAAGTTAATCCTTTTAAACCTAGCTATGCTTATTAGCTTTCTTTGAACAGATAAGGCTTAAACAGATGTGTCATTTGAAGAACTGAAGTCAATTTAATAGCAAAGAAGGATACAAAATAGTGGCTACAGAAGGTGAAATGTGGCATTTGATGAAATAGTGGTGATACATTTTTAAATCTCTTCTAAAACTATATTGTTGAAATGACAGAAATTACTAGTGAGCTGTTATGGTTTTAGGAATTATAGGCATCAACCTATTTAGTGGTGCTAAGAAGCAGCTTGAATCCCTGGCTGTCTCTCTCAAGTCATTTCTGATGGCATGGCAGCTCCTGCACTTCGCTCTATCTGCCAACAAGAAGTGCCTTGAATTTATCAGCCGGTGGGTTGAAATGTAAAGATAGGAAACCTCTTTATCCATCTTTAGGAGTAGAAGGAAATTCTTAAGTCATCTGAATTAAAATGGCAATTTTAATTGAGTTCTTGCCTGTATCTCATTGTGCATCCCCCCCCGGACGGTGGCAGCTGAGACACACCACATCACCTCATTTGGATTGTGCTATTGTGCCAGGGGATGTGTCTGCTGGGGCTGGGCAGGGTGGCTTAACAGGGATGTGTAAAGCAAGTGTCTACAGAGTTGAAAGACATTCCATTAAACATATCTGCAGCATACACAGACGGGAGAACTTTACAGTAAGGGCATATCGTGCTGCACCGTCAAGGAAGAGTCAAAGGAAATTTTTCCACTTTGCCATACAAAGCTTATCTTGGAAGGTTATTTACAGTTAATATTCCAAACAGGATCTTCTGAGTTTCAGAGCCATCTCTGAAAGCATGTTCTGGGAATTTAAAGCAGAGGCAGTTTTGGAAACAGAAGGTGCAGAAAGATCTGGACGGGGGAGCTACTGGCTGAACAGCTTTTATTTTCTGCCTCCAGTTTAGCAGATATTTGGGGCCTGACTCTTTAAGACAGCTGCCCACTCACCCTGGAAGAAACCTCAGTGGGTGCAAGGATGTGTCTCCATTTTGAGGTCCCTCAGGAGAGCTCCAGTAAGACACAGAAGTTTTACTCTAAACATGAATTAAGTTCTTTAGTAGCAATCTCTGCAATTATAAACCATCATGAATTGCCTTAATGCCTTTTTCCCTTCTGCAGTTGCCATAATCAAAAAATCAAGTTCTGTGTGTATTTTTCCAGTATTGCTATATCCGAGAAAAATTAATCCAAACCTAAATTTCAAGAAGTCCCTCTTTACAAACCATCCCAGAGGTAAGCACGGGGTTGGAGAAGGGTTAACACTTGTGTCCAGGCTGGACACTGTCCTGTGGGGATCAGTCCAACAGATGAGGTAATAGGGTTTTGCTGAGGCAGAGGAAAGGGATGGCTTAATGAGAGATGAACAGGAGCTGGAGCCAAATTTAAATTAATTAACTTCAGCTCGACTGAAATTCTATTGTGCAAAGTCAATGACTGGGGCTAGAGAGCAAACTTGGAAACACCAGGCTGGGAAGGGAGTGAAATAATGAGTGTGATCTCACAGAGACACTGATAACAAAGCCTTCAGTGGTTGCAGCCACTGGTGCACTGACTTGCCAGAGCTGTCTCTGGGCCCATCTCTGACTGCCCAGTGTTGCTAAGCCTTGAGTGGTAACTGCACTCTTGCCTTAGCAAGTTCAGCCTAAGAACTGGACTGGTCAGAAGCCTCAGATACTTGTTTTATAGAAATTCCCACCTCCTGGAATAAAGTGATTATAAGGCCACTGCAGCTGTTTTACAGCATTTCTATTCTTTCTTTTTTCTGTATTTCGGGAACGATGGGTTTGGGGAGTAAAACCTAAATATATACAAAGTGCCTCAGACATAAGCACAATACTGTCATTCCTTTACTTTGCAATTTAATTTATTTCTAAGCCAACCTCCTGATTTCAAGTGTATGAAATTCACAACACTGTCATATGACAAAAGCTAACTTGAATAAGCAAGCTCTCCATGACTGAATCCTTTAATATTAATGTTTTTGTTCATTTTCAGTAAAGAAAATCCTGGGCCAGATCCTCAGCTATCGCCAATGGGGGAGGCACCACCAAAAATTATCTTCATAGAAATCAGTCAGACAATTCCACAGTCTTTCTCTGTAACAGTTTTTATTATTATTATTATTATTATTTTACTTTTCTAAAACCAATTAAATGTGTAGGCAAAATTAATTTCTCTAATTTAATTCATCAAAAAGCCACATCTTGTTGCATGTTTTAGGCCCCATGGGTATCCAATGGAGAGATCACCATCCCTTCAAAGACCTCAGTGGTCCTTGGAGATGTCACCTTCTCAAGAATTCTTGCAGAAGGATGGACTATTAAAGACTTGGGTTGAATGAAAAAATTGGAAAAATTCTTAAGAGGAGTATGGAGAAGGAAGAAAACTACAAATTTGGGATGATCTCTGATCTTTGATTTTGATTCAACAAAGTAATCTCAATTCAATACATGAGATAAAGTGTTGAGTAATCGCATTTGTGCTTTGCTGGTCACTGAGACAAAGGTGTGGATAACAACTGTTTAGCTGAGCCAGGCTTCATCATTTTTGTTCTATTTTGCCATTAAGATCAATTTCGAGGTTTGTTAATAGCATAAACAGAGGAGGTATCTTGGGCAGCAAGGACTGACAGCAGCAGCTCAAAGGTGCTGCAACTCAGACTCAGAGATGTAGAATAGAGCCCCTCCATTGTGCTCCTGCTCTCTCCTTTAACAGACTAAACACACCACACGTGTCTCTTTAGCCACTTAGAAAAAGATGTTATGAAATGGCTGTAGTCACAAATGGAGTTTTTAATGGTTTTAACGTAATATGGCAATCTGTTCACAAATCCTGATGTGTTTACAAAACATATCCTTGCTGCCTAATACGTTTATTTTAACACTTTATTCAGGCTTAAATGCCATTTTCACATGCTGGGTTTGTTTGGATTCTGCATAAGGTTGTACCACTTATTCAGGAATGTTGGACAATAATGCAGTGTTGGGAAAGAGTTCAACCTTTGTTTGGGTTGAATCACATTCAACTTCTGTTATTCACCATTTAGGGCCTGAGTCATCAAATAACAGTTAGAACTGTTCAGTTTCTGTTCTCAGCTAGAACAGGTGACCTTCTCATTGGCATGACCACAGGCAACAGAAGTTACTCTCACCTGGACAGAGCAGAACAGAGGTTAAGTGATTTCCAACATAATCAAGTATTTTTCCATAGTGGAGTTTCATTCGCTTAAGAGTGAAATATCCACAATTTTCAAATACAGGTTTGAAAAGTAGTTTGATTCCTCCCCTGTTCTGTCCATCTTGACGGGTACACAGTTCACGTTTTATCCCCGTTTTCAGTAGGTGAGGGAATTCTATTCCACCTAGGTGAACAATTACTTGGCATTGCCTGTGTTCTCCCTTTCTCTGGGTATTTTCAGCATGTCTCATACCTGTGCTTCACACTGTGTACCTTGCAAATGCTCCCAACACTGTGAATGTCCAGCTCTGGGCCCCTCACTTCACGACAGACATTGAGGTGCTGGAGAGTGTCCAGAGAAGGGCAGCAAAGCTGGGGAAGGATCTGGAAAATAAGCCCTGTGAGGAGAGGCTGAGGGAGCTGGGGGTGTTTACCCTGGAGCACAGGAGGCTCAGGAAAGGCCTTTTTGCTTTCTACAACTGCGTGAAGGGAGATTGCACAGGGTGGGGGTCAGTGTCTCCCAAGTAACAAGTACATGATGAGAGGAAATGTGCTGAAGTGGCACCAGGACTGGTTCAAGTGGGACATCAGGAAGAATTTCTTCACTGTAAGGGTGGTGAAACATTGGAGCGCGCTGCCCAGGGAGGTGGTGGAGTCACCATCCCTGCAGGTGTTTGAGAAACAACTGGACATGGCTCTTGGTGTTGTGGTTTAGCTGACAAGGTGGTGTTCAGTCAAAGATAGGATCTGACTATCTTGGAGGTCTTTTCCATCCTCCTTTATTCTATGTTTCTCTACCATATGATACCAGATCATCTCTTCAGCCACAAATATGATCATTCTTCCATTATGTACAAGATGTAGTATCAAATCAGTACCAGAATTTCTTTCTCCTCAAGGCGCCCAAAAGCCAGCCTATCAAAAGGATACCAAATATGTGGAATGAAGAGCATGCAAACATTTTGTTTCTTTGATATATTGAGTTTCTAGAGAAAGGTTAAGATACTTTTGTCCTACTGTGCTGGAAATTGCCACCAATAAAATGTCTGGTTCCCATGGGCTTTTCTGAAAGATATTATCCTTTCCTTATATAATGTAATATAGTTTCCTTTCTATTGAACAGAATGGACATGTAATAATTTATTTACTTTCACAAGATAGTCTGCCAATAGATCAGCTTTTCAAAAGAAAAATTGTAATCAGCATTAATTAGAAGAAAAGACTGTCCAAACCATACCACTTTCTAGGCCATGGATAATTTGCATTATAGCTGATATGGTCTATATCAAATAAAAAAAATTATATATCTGTTGATGTGGATCATTTAAATCATAGCTTTTTCAATGCTGGTGAGGAGTTTAGCTTTGATGGCATTCACTGGTGTGGATTCAGCCTTCCTTTTGTCATGTTTTTCTACCAGCTGCTATCATAAACTTCAAACTTACAGCCTATATGAAGAACTCAGTAACTATAGCACATGACTTTTAGTTTGTTTTTGAGGGGGTTTTGGCATTTCAAGGGAGTTTCAAGCCAAGGGAGTTTCAAAGGGATTTTATTGTCGTTTTAGTTTTCTCCAAATTTCACCTAACCCAAGTCAGCCTGCCCATCACTGATGTTAACATGGATTCAGTCAAACAAGGCAGCAGCAGACCACACCACATTTGCCACAGTGTATTATTCTTTCTAATCAAAAGGTTTGCTTTGGTTTTCAAAGTGTGGGAAACCTGACACAAGATGCCTGTCGCAGATAGGGAAGGATCCTCCACTCTTCAGCGCATGGTAATAATAACAACAACAATAACTTTGACTTTGTTTCAAGACTTCTCACTTGGGATCCTGCAGAGGTTCTAATATCACGCCATGCCAGCATATTATTTTTGGATTGAATGACTGGATGAGCTTGATTTACATCTTATCTCTATCCATAGCCCATAATGTGTTTTCAAATCATGTCTAAACAATTTACCGCAAAAGCAAAATTGGAGGCAGGCGGTGGGAAGCATCTTGGATAAGTCAAGCATCAAAGAGAGAAACCTCAGAGGACCAAGAGGGGTTTATGTGCAGCTGGCTGAGTCATGTTTCATGTGGAGTATGGTCCCTTGCTAATAATAAACAAACTGCTAAAATACTATTCCACACTTTATTAACTTGTTCGATGAGTTAGGGTGTCCTGTGCAGACGTGTTCGCTGGTAACTTCTTTTCTCTAAGAAATTTTCCCCTGATAGCCTTGCAGATAACATTGGAAAATAGCTTTTTTCCTACATTTTCCCTGTCTTATGTCAAACTGCCAAGAGTCTGAAGAGGCTTCTGTTGTGCTGTGGTGCAGCCTGCAAGGCCTCTAAACTCTGAATCTGCAAAGAGTCTTCAAAGGAAAGTGACAATCACACCAAGGGAATGGCTGCCATTTAAAAAAATAACATTGATGGGGTTTTTAAAGATTGTCTGTTATTACTGTATTTTTGTTGTGTCTGTAACAAAAGTGGGTATTTGCAGGGGAAAAACAGTTTTTCGGCAAAGACTTTGTTTTCTTTGGAAAGTTTAGCTTTTCTTTGTTTTTCTGACAGGATGACTTTGTTTTGATGAGGATATTTTTATTGCCATTATTATTTAATTTTTAATATATTATTTTCCCTCTCTTTTTTTTTCCCCTTTGGTCAAAGAGGACAGAAAGGGAGAAAAATGTTAGAGAATATTGACTTATGTTAAATCAGTCTTAAACTTAGTTTTCAGGATCAGTAATTCAAGTTTTGAAATAGCTCTCACTAAACTCTCAAATATGTGGGCACATGGAATTATTAGCAACATTTTGGAAGAACTGATCCATCCTTTAGCTAGTCAGGCAAACTCCAGGATGGGGACAATGGCTGACTAGAGTTGTATGGGGCATTTCTTGCCACAGCTGAGTCCCACAACACGTTTTGTGTAGCACTCTAGAAACAACTTTCTTTGTTATGTATTGGTTGTATTGAACAGTGGCAGATTTAAAACAATAATATTATGACTCTTCAGAGATCACAATCAGTGTTTTAAACACACAGACTCTGAGACTGTGCTTTATCTCAACATGGTTGTCTTAAATACAATTAAAAATTTCAGAGTAGAAAAAATGCAAGACCTGTTGAAGGCAGAAAAAACCCCAAACAGAATGAGAGAGAAAATAAAAATTTAATTTATGTTAAAATTGAGCGATAGTCCTGATGCTATCAGTTTTACTCTTAATATTCCAGCAGTTCTGTATTTAGGACTTTGTTAATGGGATGGAGAAGGTGAAAACTCCTGTAACTGAATCAGGTAGAAAAATTATTTGTCTCTTGGTCTTTCCTGACAAATGCCACCTTCTTACCTGTGGATACTGGTGAATGATCCTGGAAGGATGATCCCCACTTTGATAAGCAATCCCATCGTTGCTGAAGAAATCATTTCCTCTGTTGTCCACCTTTGTAGCCTGTGGTGTTTTCAGATACCAAATACACAAGGTTTTCGGCTATAAAAAAACCAAACTAGAAACATTTGAAAAGCCTTTATCTGTCTTATTTAACCCCTAAAAGAAAAAATAGAAAGACCAATACCAACAAACCAACCAACCAAAACAACCTCCCCCCTTGAGCAATAAGATACTCAAGTTCCTTTAAGCAAACCTCAGGTGTTTCTTCACTGGTTTATGGGTTTTGTCAAACAAGAAATTTTCACCCTCGAACATATGGGTTCTCCTGAGCCAAAGTCGCGCTGCCTCTCAGGAGGAGACCTGAGGAACCGTATCTGGGGCCTTAATTGTAGAAACATTATCCCTTCTCCTCAGAGGGTCAGCACTAGAGGGCAATACAGCCACACACTTAGACACACACCAGTGATTTTCAGTGGACAGTGTTTGCTTCACTGACATGAGAAAAGGGAGGGTGGAGATGAGTTGTCAAAACCGTGAGTCAGAGAGTAAATTGGTCCCACCTTAACCACAGTCCTCTGCCATGCAGCAACTCCCCTTATCAGATTGCTATCAGAAATTAACACTAGGCCAATCTGCAAGATTAATATCATTAGTTCCATTATTAGAGATGGATGATATAATATAGAGAAGTTTCACAACAAGGTAGAAATTAATAACTGGAATTTCATGTATTATATAAGCTACCAGCAAACACAGCTTTATTCTGATTAATTTTATAAAATGGTTTCAAGACTGGCAGAAAGCCTTAAAGTCCAGCTGGACTAAGAGCAGTAAAAAATGTCCTCAGACAAATAAGTAAAACTGATATTACTAATTCCAACCTCTGCTCAGGGTGCTATTCTGAACTTGGCCTTGCCCTCTACTTTACTGAAACTCTATATGAAATGAAGAGATGGCTGATACAGGACAGGCTAAAAAGTTCAATCTGTTGAGATCAGGATTCATTTCAACCCATCAGTGTTCATTATTCCACTAAGTGGTGACATAATTACAGAGCTGGGCTCCCCAGGGGCTCTCTTGGAGCTGGCTCCAATTTTCAGGCCACCCTGCAGGAGAATGTCAACCTCGCTTATGCCAAGCAGAGGGTTTGTGGGGAAATTGGGCAACTCCATGACATACTGAACATGAATTCCTTCCTGGAAATCTGTCACTGTCTCCCTGATAAGACTGATTTTGAAATTCAGAGAAGACTGAACAGAGCGGAAGTAAATGCTACCCAGCCCATGTTAATGCACAGCACTGCATTTCCCCCTCTCCATCCCAATCACGCTTATTTCATCTACCTTTATCACTCTACTTTTCATGGAAAATAAACCCACCACCTTGAAGGCTGGTGAATACCCTTATTTACTTATATTTTGGCATTGCAATTTTCTTGATTTAGCAGGCACAAATGTTGAATTTACATTGACACCAAGAATGGAAATTTTACACCATGCATGGATCTACCTGAATATCTTATATATGTTCATATTCATGAGCTCAAGACCTTATAAATATTCACTAACAAAAAAACTGGGATTGGATCTGCAGAAATTTAGATTTTTAAAACCTTTTTCATGTTCACACAGTGGAACAGTGCCAGGTTTGATGCATCTTTACAACCAAGCTGGGATTAGTACCTGAACATGTTTAAGTTCATCAGCATATCCTACATGAAGTATAAAATAACTCTCTCCTATAATTTTAGCACCTCTAACTATTTATTTGATGACACAGTGCTTCTACAACTCCCTGCTGCCTTTAAGTTGCTTGCAGCTCCACTTCAGCACAAATCTCTGTAATGATTTCAAGTTAACAGCAACTCATCAAGGTCCCAAAGGCCATTGATAGCCAGATGCAGCTCAAGAATGCACATGCTGAAGCCCTACAGTTTAAAGGATTCTATATAACTGAGGGAAACAAGAGAAAATATTAAGTCAATATGGAAGAAACTTAGAGTGCTGTGTCAAAATGGGTTTAGGTTGCATATTAGGAAAGATTCTTCACTCACAGGGTGACTGGGCACTGGAACAGGCTCGCCAGGGAAGTGACCACAGCACCGAGCCTGGCAGAGTTCAAGAAATGTTTGGACAACACTCATGGACACGTGGTGTGACTCTTGGGGTGTCCTGTTCAGGGCCAGGAGTTGGACTCGATGATCCTTGTGGGTCCCTTCCATTTCAGCACAATCTATGATTCTATAACATATCAATGCAAATCATTGCCTAGGATGATATGCAGGGACAATTATCTTAAAACATCCCCAGATCAGTCCAGAACATTTGGAGCAACACACCAGCAACAGGGAATTCATATTACCAGTTAGACTGTTACTCTTAGCAAGTCTGACTGAGCATTGACATATGCTGTCAAAGAAAGTGGAGCCCATTTTTTGAATGCACATTCTGAGAGAAGTGCTTTATAAGGAGGAAGTCCTGATTTAGTCAAACAAGCTGCAACACTTCTTGCAGAGGTAGCTGAATGACATGTAAGGGCTTGCTTTGTATAGAAGGTCAGACTAGCTGATCCAATAGTCCATTCAGAGCTTAAAGTCTCTGGGAGCCTATAGTCTGAGCTACAGACTTAAGCCTCTTACTGGGAGTTGAAACAGTTTTTGTATTGTCCCCAGATCATGGACTGAGGAGAAAGCAGACCAGATGGTGAGCAGTGGGTTGCATACGCCAGGGAAGCTGTAATTTGAAAAGGAATCCATCTTTATACTGAGTCATAACAGAAGTTTTATTACCTCTCCATGTGTGGGTATAACACCTTATTTAAAGTTGGAAATACAAACTGACTCTGAAGTAAGGATTACAAAGTAGAAAGGCTTCAGAGTGGTTAACAAGGTCTCACACTAAACATCACCCTATTCCAGAAGATGAAAGGAGAAAATCAACAGAAATATAAACACTTAAAAGCCTTATTGTTGTTTTTAAATTTGCCCATCCTCAATGAATGCATAAGCACAGGGTGGTTGTGCTGCCTTGTGTTTGCTCATGCCTGTCTTTCTCAGCACACCTATTGCTTAGGTGTATTAGAAGCAAATAGCACCTTAAAAAAAATCACCTCTGATTTGCATCAAATCAAAGGAGTTTGTAGCTATCTGAAGTTTTACAAGTGGGGACTTCACTTTAGTGATGAAGTTTCAATGGTTTATTTCCTGGTACTTATAGGAGATTTGTGCTACACCAGTAGCTTGTTAAGCTGTTACCCTGTTTTGTAGGTTCTAATTTCTTTAAATGTGAGTTTACTTTGTCTTGCTTTGTTTGCTGTTATTTCTTGAGTGGGTTTGGTTATCTCCTCCTTAAATGGAGATTTCAGACTGATAGCATTTACCTAAGAGAGCCTTGGACATTATCTTAACAATTAATGCATCTGTCACTATTTGGGAGGACATACTTTCTACTAATCTAAGTAAATGTTCTGAGTTAATCCCTGAATGTGAAAAATTTCTTAAAAATGGCATCTAAACATAATGGTTAATACCATCATGCTAAATATTTTCTAATTAAAATATCAAAAATTTATATGAATAAAGGAAAGTTAAAATAGTAGAAAGACAGATCTGTGTGGTATGTGGGGTATTTTTCCCCTAATGTCTGCTCCAAAGATCAATAAAACCAAGGAAAGATCCCCTTTCATTTTGTTAAATGGGTCTCATAAAAACCAAAATGGTTGCATATTTACTATTGTGTTTATAAAAGATATAAAACAAGTAATGTGTATCTAAAAGCAAAAGCAGGGCACCAGCAGGTTCCAGATGCCTTTGGGAAGCCCAAGAGTTACACATAAGCCAAAAACATTGATTTGAATGATCAACTTGATGATGAGCTCATTAAAAAAAAAAAAAAATAACAAAACAAACAAAAACCCCCAAACAATTTCCCTCACAATGAAGGTTTACAGCTTAATCTCATCAGATCACTCTTTGTCTGGTCCCAGTTTCCACTGGGAAACAAAAGGTAAGGTTTGGGGAAAGGTAAAAAGAATTTTGGAAGGATTTCATGAAACTTTTCAATGTCAAGTTTTGGTGTGAGAGTTTGGAGGGGGCTGCTGGTCGCAGTGACGGGGTACTGCAACAAATGCAACCTCACCAATTCAATTTATAGAACCATTCTGGCAAAGGTCCTAAACTTTTTGAAGTAAAATGTATAAATCTGGTAGCAGAGATCAAAGTCTAAAATTCCTTTATTCCAGTTAAATACCCCCTCAGCCTTCTCTATGTATTAGCATCTCTTGGAGGTTTGACACAGCATGACTTTATCAACAGAAGTGGAAATTAAGGAGCCAGCCAATTCTGGCCAAATAGGAAACATCAGCCAGCCTTCATCTGATATCTGAATTTCCATAAAGAGTTGAAAAAAATTACTCTCTTCTCTTTCTTTTTTCTTTTTGTCTATTTTTCTTGTTTTAGTGTGCTTCCATTTCCTCCCCTTTCTCCCCAGTTCCCCATTATCCCTTTTGTCATCTCTTTTAGTGGTTTACACACTTGAAGTGTGAAAGAACCCAAAGATGGTTCAATTAGTAAATTTTTGTACAACTTTTGACTGGGCAGAGCATCCGAGCTCCTAAAATTAGATCACACCATGTTTCAATTTCAAAGTATTTGTAATTACTACAAAAAATCCCTTACTGAAAAGACTTGGAAATTTTTTTTCATTATTATTTGAATTTTGGGTATGTAACAGAGGTAATGAACAATCACAGCCAAAATCATGAGCATCCTCCAATCTTTCTCATCCCTTTACTGCCTCAGTTAATCATGTTGCAGACTCAAGAGTTAATCTTCCTCTTTTCCCTTAGAGAATTTAGGATCAAAACAAGCAAAAATGTTAACAAATACCACAGTTAATAGGAGAAAACAGAATCACAGGGATTCAGAAGTTCTCCTGAAGTCATACTGGAAGTATAAGGCAAAGCAAAGCAAGGCAAATGCTCAAGCCTGGACCTCATATCCCAACTACATATCTACAACTAGAATATTTAGGTTCAATATTTATTTTATTAATATATTTTAAATAGAACAGCAACAGCTTAAAGAACAAAGGTTGTTTCTGGCTCAGATGTAATTTTTTTTCGTGCTGGATGCTCAAGATTTTAATGATTTCAAAATTATTATTATTTATTACCGTAAACTGGATTATGTGACAATGTCTGAGATTGCCTTATAATAATGAACCTGACTACAGCACCCACAATCTCTCCTACACAAGGGAATGAAAAATTTCTAAGAATCAGATTTCTAAGTATGATCTTTGGCAAATACCAGAGAAATATGAATCACTTGTCATGAGTCTCATGAAAACGTTACAAGGCATAAAACAAGAGCAGTTCACGTGAAACATTTTGCATGAGAATAGGTTGCCAGCTGACTGGGTCAGCAAAGTGGCTGCAGCACCTGTGACTTTCCACCAAGATGTTTTTATTTTTGCATGTGTGAAAAAAAAAAAATCTCCTTTCTTGAAGACACTGATGCAGTGGGAAATGAGAACTGCGAGTAGCAAAAAAAACACCCCACCCCTGTCAAGACCATTTACGCAAGTTTTCTAATAGATGTGAGAAGCAGGTTGATCTGAAAACAAAACTATTTAATAACAGGTTGCTCGTACCACATTAATGCCATAGATTTGGTGCCTAAAAGACAAGCAGTGTATCTGTCTTTAGCCCTCTCCTCATTACATGATTCACTGTTGTGTCTGCTCTGTAATTTGGCCGTACCTGGGCTCACTTTGCAGTGGGTCTCGGTGTGGTCTGAGCTGTGTGAGAGGTTGCTCCTGGTACCTACGTGAGGCACTTTAGAGATGGCTTGGGAATCTCCACTGAAACCACAGCTCCTTTGGTGCAGATGTGCCCAGAACCTTTCTTTGTGAATTTATTCACATCATCTGCCTGTAAGACAGAGAATTAATATCTTCTGTCAGCCCTGTTCTGGAGATGATAAACGGCTGCCTGGTGAAGTGGTGGGGCTTGCCCACACTCAAACAGAGAGATGGGGGAAGAGCAAGGAGCTGCCCCAAAGTTATCTCAGTCTTGCTCAAAAATAGTGCTTTGCTGCCATAGCATCCTTGTTCTTGGACGAACAACAATTTCACACAAATCTGAAAATATTTCAATTCTTCATTTTTGTATCAGGACTCTTTAAAAGGTCAAATTTGAAGTGAAAAGTACTAATCTGTGTGGGTGAACTTTTGAGTCGCCAAGGACAGGGTCTGATTTCACTGTTTGACAGATGACACAAACACCAGATAAAGGCAACAGACATAGTTTTGCTTGTCTTGGAAGTCAGGGAAAACATAGCAGTGTTCTTAATGCACTGCATAAATGGTACCTGACCTGGTGGTTTCCTGGAAAATGAAACAGGAGAAAGAACAGAGAGGACATGACAGATACAATCAGGTTGGCTCACAACTATCATGAAAAGAAAAGGGTTTGTCCCTAGGAAACTTTTAGGATAGCTGATGCTGCTCCAATAAAGTTGTCACAAGTGCAAGAAAATGGCAAAAATGTATAATAGCTTTTCAAAGCATCCATTTTTATCCCCACTACAATGTTTTCTTCTCCTTTAATATACTGCAAAGAAAAGATTTCCATCCCAGAGGAACGTTCTGGACATGCTGTATTATACAGTAACATTATGCTCTAACATTTCAGTCATCTAAATATTGTTTTTGGGATTACTCTTGGAAACTTCACAGTGGAAGAGGAAAGGGGAGGGGAAGTTGCATGGAGAAGGGAGAGGGGGAAACACCCCCTATTAAAGCTCCATTAGCTCCAGAAAGCACTGTGAAGTGCATGAAAAATATTGTGGATTATTCAAAGATGTCTATAGTTTGAGTGTCTGTTTTCAATGACAAGTTTCCTCCTAACCCCTATCACTTTTTTCCCTCTTTTTTTATTTTTTAAATTTTATTTCTGCAGAGAAGGATAATGATTATTACAGAAGTAAGTGGGGGAAAAGATGGATTGTCTTTATATGAAGTGTAAGTGTTGGGTAAGGCAATTAAGTGGAACAGAAAATAACTAGGATTAAAAGCCTATTTTAGATCCTGCCAGGGCTGAAATCATTGTCACAGGGAAGATGTGTTTAAGCTCCGGCAAAGTTTGGGTGAGGCAATAGTTAAGACGATGATACAATGACCATAAAACCTACAAAATGGCAAAGAGAAAAGAAGGCTTCCCACAAAGAAAGGACACCTTCTCTTCCCCTCCTGCTCCCCCACGGGATTTTTTAATGTCAGATGTGAAGTGCACACCTATGATAAATATAACCCACAGCTGTCACTTGAGGCTGGGAGCGTGGGCAGCAGTGGGCTGGGGACAGCATCTCCCCTGGTCCCCACACAGGCTCCTTCAGCTGGGGTTTCAGCTGGCAGTTCCAAGGAAAGTAGGTGGTGAAGCTGGGGTGAATCACTGAGCAGGCAGCTTTTGAGTCAAGGCTGAGGAAGGGGTTATTACACAACTTTCACGTTCCGGGTGGAGAGCGCTGAGAGCTCAGGAAAGAGCAAACCCACACGAATTCATTGGCAGAGGGGAAAGCAGGAGCCTGAAGGCTTTTGCTCTCCCCATTCGCCCTCCCAAAGCTCGCAGGGAAGCAATTCAAAGGGGAGGTAGAACAGAATGTGAAGTTACACAGTGGTTCATGCAATGCTGATTATCCCTCGGCATTAGACCACACTTCTTTGTTTTGGACAGCCAGTTTTAGTAATCTTCATGCCACATAGAGTGAGAAAAATCAGACAACAACAACCCCTGGTACACAGACACAGAGGGAGGAAGCAGATTTGAGGAACCCCTCCCATCTGAAGCAGGGCACAAACTGCTGCGGGAGCGATTTCCCCTCCAGCTGCCTCAAAAACAGCTCCATTTTACAAACTCAGGTGCCAGACCCCGAATGCTGCAGCCTTTCCTCTTCTCCTTCTTGCCTGCACCAGACACCAGCTCACCCCCAGCCCTCCCTGCTGGGTCAGGATGACAGATCTAAATAACAGCAGTAATGACAGCTGATGGTATAATTAAAGCAGTGAATTAAGTGTGGCAGTCCTGCAATCTGAGAGGAGGCTTGTGACCTCTGGGCTGTATCCATCGTTGATGGGTGCCCTGGGACACCCCTGTGCAGTCAGTGGGATGGCACAAGCAGCAAGTGAAAGCACATTTCAGCCCTTTTTTTGGCCAAAACCTTGCTATGTAAGAAAAGGCAGCATCACACTCAACCTGTCCCACAGTTTAGACAAGAAACTGAATTTGGTGCTATGCTGAGAAATTCTTGCTCTAGTCACAGATAATCTGCTTTGGTATTTATGTTTAATAGTAGCAGTGTGTAATATTTCTAAAGTGCTTGTACTCCAAGTCGTGTGATCAAGCACTAATGGTCCTCACTGCAACCTTGTTCTCCCCAGGCACAGCCTGGACTCACAGATTGGCTTCTGCTTCTTGAGCACAGCACTGCTGTGCACATCTCCTCTGCAGCTGGAGGGATCAAAATGGTTTTTTCCCCTGTGTTACACAGTGAAATTTCAGACCCAGAACTTTCTGGCATTTGCTTCTGAGGAGAAAGTGGGGAAATTAATCTGTTCTGTTTGTTCTGGCTTAAATGTGGAAACATCTGTTAAACTGTCTCCGGTTGCCTCCTGGCTGCATTAAAGTGATGACAAATTTTGCCACTGATTACTGAGTATATTTCACCTTTTTCTTTTTTTTTTTACATGCAAGTTCTACGCAATGCTCAGGACTGCTGTACCTGGTGCTTTGGCTGCCTACAAAATGATAGGAACTGGATCTGCGTATCAGCCTCATGTGTAGCATTGATGAGCAGCCCCACAGCTGCACACCAGTGCAGAATTTTGTCCATTTTACAGGAAGGTCCCAAATATCTATATATTTATACTATATTAAATATATATATTATATATTTATATATATATATATATATATATATATATAAAATCTACTTTAATATTTCTTTAATAAACATGCATATCTATGCTTGTGCCTTGCCCCTGGGTTGGCTTTCTGACCAGAAATTGATTTGAGAAATGGAAAAGGATTTGAGCAGAAATCCTATTGGTGAACACAGCATATCACTGCTAAGCAAAGGATTCAAAGTGGAGGTGCAGAAAGAAATTCTCAGCCAAGGAACCCTGAAAAGGACTGCTCAGTGGGGAGAAGTGCCAAGTTCAAGCAATGGTCACCTCTCTCCCAGGAATCAGAAGATAAACCACAGGCCGAACATTTCCTACAAGGCCAGAAAGTAATCAGAGGCAGAGGAAGACTCTAAGGGAGCAAAAAATATTCTTGCAGATGTTTCTGTGCTAAGGAAAAACTTCTGAGTGGAGAAAAGAGAAAAGTAACTAGAAAAGGAGGAGCAGAGGAAATAATGGGCTGGGAGGTTTGGGTCCTGCTCAGAAGTTTGGTTCAATACTCAGTGCCCTCAGGAAAGGGCACTAACGAGCATTTTGGGATGCCTGTAATCCTCCCTCAGCTGCTGAGGCAACCCCAGATTGCAGAGAGCATTTAAGTGGGCTGAGTGTAATTACCTGATTGGCATTAAGTAACAGTGTAATTAGCACTTTTTGGCACATCTTCCTTTGAACATGTGGTGTTCAATGCTTTTGTAAATAAGATATTTATATGACACTCCCAGCAATACACTTAATGAGGACTTTAAAGTTTATTTTCCACATTTTCCAGAAGGAACACTTAAAGTAGGTGTGCTGGACACTGGGGAATTCTGGTGAAGAGAGAGATGGAGTTAATGGGTTAAATTCTGCTGACTGGTGTAAACTGTGGCAAGCATCAGGAGCTTTAGGGAGAAAACTTTTGAGGCTGTAGTGGTAGAAGATAATGAATTTGTGGATTATCAAGAAAACTCCTTTCCTCATTTGGAACCTGAGGAATTCCTTACTGGACAACAAAACTGAAGAAGATGCAGGAGAGCAGCTCAGGATTTTGGGGAGAAATTACTTTAACTTAAACGGTTGGACATTTAAAATGAATCAGCGAAGGAACTACATTCTGTAGCTCTCTGCTTGGATCTAAGAATTCAAAGTTTCATAAAGTGGACACTGTAGGTACACAACCTCAGTGTGTTTGCTGCAATGCTGCAATTAGTCTGCAATAGAATCCCAAATTATCACCAAAGGTTCCCCTTTGCTGATAGGAGGAAAGAAGTAACAATCTCATAACACTATGATTATTGATATTATATAAACCCCCTATTTTTAACTGAGGTTTTCATAGATTCACATTGCTACCTCTGCTTATAAATGACAAAGGATAAGAGGAAAATTTCTGTTGGGTTGCTTAATCCCAGGTTTTTTTGCAGCATTTCTTGTACATCATTTGGTAATGGTGATTCAGATCCTGTGTTGGATCAAGCTTCTTTGCTGGTGGATTAGGAAATGTGACGTTTTATTCCAAGAGAAATGAATGTTTTAGGCATTTGGCAGAACCCTGTGGCTGGCCATGATTTACAACTTTTGGTCAATCACTGCTCAATACCTGTCTACAAAATGCTGGGGGAGGAGGGGGTCAGAAATGTAATAACTCTGTGCTTTCTCTGCAAAATTAAATTATTGTAGTGAGCTTTGGATGATGTTATTAAAGTGACACAGTGAGAAATACAACTTTTTTCCCTTTATTGCCTTGAGTCAGTTGATAATTCACAGCAGTGAACAAAAGAAAGCCAGTGGATAACACATGTTAGCAAGGTCTCTGCAAAATTACCTTCCGTATTAGACTTTTTCTTTATCACTGAGATCCACGGCCTGTTCACATTAAAATTCAGAGTGCTGACAAATACGTTTCTCTTAACAAGATTGCCATTATTTTTTCCCTTTTGCTAGGCAGTAGCAGGGCAGCGACTGGTAAGCAGAGCTCCTGACACCCCTGAAGGTTGTTTAGTGAGGATCTTATCATTTCAAGACAGCTACATCCAGCTCATGCAGTCTGAAAGTCGTGTAACCGTCAGTGTGAAGAATTCACCTGGGGACCCTTGTGCCATGGGGAAGAGGAGGAAGCATCTCATGCACTGAAACAGAAGCATCTCAGTGCAGCATCTTCCTCTCCTCCTTCCCATTCACTCCTGGCGCTGCTTCCCACCACATGAGCACTTGGAAGGGGATTATTGTCATGATTTTGCACCTGGAAGTTCAAAAAGGTCAGGCCCCCACAGCAGTGCAGGTTGTCACATGGGTTGTCACAGGGCGTTTGTGCTTTAGCTGAACTCCAGTTCCTAAATATTGCCTGGTGGTCACCAAAAAGGCCTAAGAAACACTTTTTCTAGTAATATTACTATTACTACTACTACTATTATTATTATTATTATTACTACTACTATTATTATTGTATTTGAAAAGTTGCCATGGCCTAACATGAAGCTGAAATTGCCACCCATTGCAGATGATTTCCTTGTGGGAAAGTTTTAACATTTTCCTGTGCCTCTGTCCTGACCATCAGCTGTCACTGTGTCACCCAGGCAATGAACTCAGGTACCAAACTGCACGCACCTGGCTTTTAATCCAAAATGTTTTGCTGTACTAGGCTCCAAGTACATATTAAAAGAAAAAGGTTAGAGAAATCTTTATCGGGGAATCAGCAGAGATTATCGGTTTTGCGAGATGGTCAGAATGAGTCTCACCTTCTGATCAAAGCTACCACCTCTCCTTTTGACAATAAAACCTGCACAGATGCAACTTGTCCCTGATTTGGGGCAAGAAATCCCCTACCTATTTGTAAGCACTGGAACTGTCAAACCTAACAACACGAGTGTTCCTGCTGTAAAATCTGTGCCTGTAATCAGTGTCTCTATCTCCAAAGATCTGGATGCTTTCAGCAGATCATCTGAGCTCTCTAATAAAAATATCCAGCTCATATCATCTGATCAAATCCTCTCAAGCCTTGCTGGCCATTTAGAAATCACACACATCCCACCAGAGTGCTGATGCTGATAAAAATTTAATACTTCAAAACCCAGAGATCATTGGTAAGACAACCATCTGGGAGGATGCTGAGGCCCAAAATCTCTTAGTGTGGCCATCATGAGTTTGATATAATGGAGAAGAATCCACGGCTGAAATTCCATTCAGATTCTTTTTCTTAGGATTGCAAACTCAGTTTTTATTTTTCATTGACAAAATCTGAAAGGAAGAATAACCAAAACCAAAAAACCATCCAAAAAATTCTCACCAAAGCACCCTCCCCTTGTCCCATGACACCCAAAACAGGAGAAGAAAAATACTTGATATTTGGTTGGATGTCCCTGCCCATGTAAGGGCTATTGTAATTAGAAGATTTTTAATGTCCCTTCCAACACAAAACCTTCTATGACTAAGATTTTTTATTCTCTGCAGCTGTTCTGTGCATCAATGGACTTTTGGTATTTTTGTTTTCTTTTTTTTTCCCCCTTGCTATCAGAAAAATTAATGTTCAGTTATGGGAAAAGGAAAAACCCAGGCTCTGCACACACCATATTTTGTGTATTCCCCAAGTAAGTTTCATGATATTTAGCTGAAAGCTAGAATTCTTCTGAGACACTTCTAATTTTCCAGAGGAAAAGAGATTAAATCTGAACTTCTGAGTCTTTTTCAGTTTCAATGATGGTTGGTGAGAGAAGACCTGAAACTCTTGCTCTACACTCACCATTGACTGTACACAGTCAGGCTCCAAATAGGTAATTAAGAGTAATTTTGCTATTTACTTAATATGATAGCCATGGCTCTAATCTAGAGTTTTAAAGTGTTTATTGCAAGATAAGAGCATAAACATTGAGGGAAGTTTCTTTTGTGATTTCTTGGTGCACTAGATGGCACTAAAGCATGGCTTTTATATACAGGGGGAAAATTCCCCACAAAAATTGATATGTAGGTTCAGTAAACCTGAACTATTTTGGTCAGGTATATTTTATAGAAGTTCTTTGATATATTATTTGTAATTTTTCATTTTAATTTTCAGATCATCAGAAACATAGTATTAATTACACCCACTTTGATATTAAAAGAATTTCAAATTGAAAATAAATAATGCTGGGAAGTTGAAAAAAAAAACCCTGAAGAAACTAATTTACCCCAGGCTAGATGCAAAATTATTCTAATGTTCAAAGATTAGGGGGCTTGATGCAAGTAAAAAAAAGTTCTGTACCAACTACATGGCTTTTTCATGAACTTTAGATATCAAAAACATTAAAGTCACAAAAAATGTATAACATCTTCAGGTTTCCTGTATAGAAAAATCATTATTAATATATAAGCAAATAGATAGCTCCATGCTGTCTCCCAGGCATACCATGTTCAAAACATCAAGTAGAGCCATCCTGTAAGAACAGGGCACTTTTTCTCCCACATAAGTATCAGGAAAACAAAATTAAATTTAAATTTTTCTTTACTTCTTCCCCTCCCTTTAAATGAGAAGCTATGGCTCAGCTCATTCGAAGTTTTCTTTTGAGGTATTCTTATGTGTTGTATACAGCACTCTTTGCTCTCTTATATGATCATAATAAACAACAACAAAGGAAATATGAAGGGTGGGTCCCTTGTAAAACTCAGCCTTCTAGACAAAACCAGAAAGAAATATGTCTTAGGTCATCTTGGGTATTTTTGACTCGTAATGCTGAGGGTGCTTACAGAGATATTTCAAGCCTTTATAATGTTTTGATGATTCTAGGCTTATTCACTGAGTGTTTGGATAAGAAAGGAAGCAGGAAGAAAAGAATAAGGAATTAAAAGGAGAAGAATGAAAGAGCAGTGAGGTGTGGACTGACTGTGAGCTCATACAGCACCAGCAGTGATCCTGCAGCCTTGCATTTCCAGCAGCTCTACAGCAAAATGAAAGCTGCTCCAGTTAATGCTTCAGACACGAAGGTTAGTTGTGAAGTCCAGGTGTAAATATGTGTAAATACATGAAATATATGGCCTGAGCCTGAGCCATAAACCAAGCAGGCTGCAGAGGTTGTGGTTTCATGCCCAGGTTTCAGAAGCTGCCCTTTACATGCAGTTGCCCCACTAGGAGAGGCAGCTTTGTTTAAGCTTCCAGTTAAGGGGCTGATCCATCAAGCACTGACTCTGCCATAAACAGAGCTGCTTTATTTTGGGAGGAGGGACCTGAGAATTTGCCCTGATGTTTATAAAAAAGCCCATATATCTGTAGTATTTGATTTATTATTTTTCTGTCAACTGAGTCAAGCCTGCATCTCAAGAAGAAGTATTTTGTAGAAAAAATCTAAAATGCCCACATGAAACTATTAAATGTGACCCAAAAGCACAGAAGTCCTTAAATTACATTTCACAGCAGTCAGCTCATGCTGTTCTGAGGGCCAATATTTTTAGCACCTCTACAGAAAATAACTTCCCAGAGAATCAGAAGTGAAACAATTTCAGCGATACTTGTTCTTAGTCTTTTCCACATTTCAAATGCATAACTTCAGGGAAGGAGAAGAGGGGAAATACATTGTTTCAATATTAGTTTTTAAAATTTAGCTGATGACTTCACCCCCCACCAAAAAAAGAAAAAAAAAAACAACCAAAAAACCATAGGCAATATTAGAGTTCCTTACTAATCTCAATTGGTATTACTTCACCACAGAGCTGGAATTTTACTGTTTTAAATATGATAAATGACCTTGCCCATTTAATGAGGATACCATTGATCTAAAATGAACATCTTAAAAAAATTAATTACAGACATCATCGATAACACTTCAGGTTATTAAAAATGAAAGAATGCTAAACTTCCAATTTACTTTTCACCGTGCTGCCTGCGATTCATTCAGTCTAGACAATTTCACCTTCTTTCTCATTTGGTTTCAGCTGTTGATCCTACTGATATAAGGCAGCAGCAGCCAAAGGGGAATTTTTTAAAAAACAAAGTTTCTTAGCAAGAAGAAGAAAAAAAAAATTAAAAGCAACCCTCTTGTCCTGGTTCTCTCCCCGTTGCTTTTATGACCTGTTTGGTTCCCATGCAAGGGGAATTACAGCAGGTAATTCTTTTACACTCAGAACCCTTCAAGGGCTTGGCCTCCAAGCCACCTCCATCACTGCTTTGGCTGAAGGGTTGGGTAGTGCAGCTCCTCTCCAAGCTCAGAGTGTGGGTCTTCAATTCACCTTCTGTGTGGAGTGGCTGGAGTTGGAAAGGACCTTAAAGACCTCGCAGTTCCAAGCCCCTGCCATGGGTAGGGACAACTTCCACTGGACCTGCTTGCCTAAAGCCCTATCCAACCTGGCCTTGGACATTTCTAGGGATAGAAGTTGCTTCTTTAGGAGCAACAGTCGAGCTAAATATCTAACACAAATATCCACTTCACCTGATTTCCATATCTCCTGAACACTGGTGACATCTTTTTTTCTCCTGCAAGGTACCAGGGCCATCTGCAAACTCTCTAACCAGAGGAGAATCACCCCCCAAAATTGGTTCTGGCCCCTGGGTGTAGAATATCAAATGTAAGAGCATTGCAGACCCCTCTCCTTGAAGCTGAGCCTCAAGAGCTGTGGGATCATGAGTACATTTATGTTGCTGATGGGATGAAATGTCTCTGATGTTGTTTTGTCTTTCTATATTGATTTGGGAGCAAGACTTGAAAGTCACTGAGACAACTAACTTAAATCTCACACAGGCACTGGCCACAGAGCTGGGGAGCCTTTGGACCACTCCCCAGTTCAGCAAGCAATTAACGACATGATTATTTAAGTGTATGATTATTTAAGCGCACAGTGTTGCTTAATGATTGTCTGACACACTGCTGTAGCATTTGTATAACTGCAGGCATTTACCTGGTAGATTACTTTAGTATTTCAGAACAAAATGTATATATTTTCCCATAAAAAATACTATCAGCATTTTTTTTAAACAACCAAAATAATTTTTGTAATGATTCTTCTCGATTTGTGTCTGTTGACATTTTTCTTATTTTTTCTTTCTCCAGTTTCCCTCCTTTCTTCTTTCTTAACAAATAAGAAAACAAAGGAAGGAAAAATAGAGCAGGACTTTTGACCTAAACTATTAGCAAAAAATATTTCAGAGTTTGGCTCAATGCTTTAATTTTTTTTCCCCCAGGTAATTCACACACAAATAAATTATTTTATTCAAGCGGTTATATGCTAATACAGCCAACAGCTGAAGTCATAAATAACTGCTAAAAACAGGTTCAATTTCTCAGTTTAAAAAAAAAGGTAAAACAGCATCACTGCAAAGGAGCCTGCGTATTTTAAAACAAACTTCAGATTTCATTATCATTTAGGTGGGTGTTAAAATGTGCCTGCAGATTCTACTGAGGGATAAGGCATCTTTTCTTTGCATTTCTATTTTATGTTGAAGGAATTCAAGTGCTACGAATGACTAATGAACCCCTTCAGAGAAGCTAGTTCACTGGAGCCCCATCACATTAATGTCATAGCCCGATACATTTTTTTCTTACATCGTGTTTTTACTATTGTTTTTGCTACCTAGTGGGGAATATTATTAAAAGAGAAAACACTTTTAGATATCTAATGCTGATCAAGCCTAACTCTTCAAAGGGAGGGAGGCAAAGGAATAAAATTGAAAGGAAATTCAGCGCAGCGTGAGAGATTGTTTTATTTAAATATTTTCAGCATGCTCCAATCCATCCATAGCTGACAGGATGTAAGAATTACTGCATGCTATTCTGAGTTTCGTGTTTGTAGAACATTTGGTTGTATCACAACCATCCCCTGTGACCTTAGAGCCCATGAATCAGTGAGAGGAAAAGTGGTGAGCTCCAGGGAAAGAACTGGGCAGCCTGCAAACATCAGGTTAAGGGGATTCTGCTGTGTGGGAGATTTTTTATAGACATTCTTAAATGTGTACGTGTGGGTCTGTGCATGTCAGAGTATATCTATAAAATAAAAGTTGGTTACAATAGATGCTCTTATCTGACCTACTTAAAATTGTACATGAAAGCACAGTTAATTTCATCTCCTATCTGTCAGATTGATACAAATCTCCTGTTCGGTATTAATTATTGTATGCATGAATATTCTTCACTTTTGGGGGGAAACCTGATGATTAAAGCTACTGCCGACAGAAATCCTGAGCTCATTAAAATTCCCTCCCCCACCCTCACTGAATGTTCGTGCAACTTTGAGTCAGGATTCATCCGCATTCTGGCTGTCATGAAGTCTTTTGCACCTTTGGATAAGGGGTGTAAAATGTTGCCTCTGTGAAAAATTCAGGCTTTTAAACTCAGTTTATATTTATTGCACAGTGAAGCAAATCAGAGCAAAGTGGTCTCGATTTTCATCTGAGCCACACCTAAATGCTCAGAGCTCATTTTTCTTTGGTTTCTGTTTTTAAATCCTCCCAAGTAACAAGACCTCAATAATTTACGAGGTGATGCAGTATGTTAATGACATTTTTGTTCTCTTTTAAATAAGATGATATGTCCCTCTACAAAATTATGTCAGAAAAGAAATCAGGAATTCAAAGCCGAGGTTAATCAGTCACAGCACTGTTTGACAAACAAATCCAGAACAAAAACTTGTTGTACATCTGGGCCTCTGTTTATGGCTTTAAACCCCTTAGAATGGGGTTTCCTACTGCCTGGAAATGTCTTCTATTATGAAGGCCCTGATGCTCTCAGGGCCTTTCCAAACCGATGCTTTATAAGCTGATGCTTCCAAGCATCAATAGGAGTCTCACAGACTTCTGTCATTACTGAAAAAGAGGATCCACCCTTTCTGAAGTCCAGGATCTGAATCAGATCAACAGGTAACACAGTTCAATTAGACTGTTTGGGGAAAGGAGCAAAGAACTTTATATACATGTATATAATATATACATATCATATATACATATATACAAATATCTACATGTTATTTTCACAGATACAAATTTATTTGGAGAAAGAAGTGGCCCAAAGGAATATAGAAGAGGCTGCAAAAAAAAGAGAATATAGTTTCACTCAGAAATGCTGAGAGATTAATAAGCTGCTTTCATTAGACACTTTAAATTAACAGCATAAAAAATCCTTAATGAGACTCAATTGCCCTCCAAACCAAGAAAGACACATCTCAGGATAGTCAATCACCTCAAATTTTCATATTCAGCCAAGATGCCTGATAATCAGGTTAAGCTCGCTGCTCTGTCAGAGCTGAAACCAGGACTGTTCTGATGTGCTGAGTTCTGCAGTTACTGGACTGCTCTGGCTGTGAGAAATATACTGAAAATAGCATTAGGAACAATGATTTAGGGGTTTTTTTTTTTAAATATTGTTAGAGTTTGATTGTTTTTGTTAAACATGCTGCCTGGGGAAGTGGTGGGATCACTGTCCATGCAAAATTCCAAAAAATGTGTAGAAGTGGGATGTGGCTGAGTGGTAGCTCTAACAGTGCTGGGTTAATCTTAAAGGTCTTTTCAACCTTAATGATTTTATGATTTTACGAGTATGAATTTGCCACGAGCAGAAAAGCGCCACAAATAGCTCTGAACAGAAATCAGTGCATCTACATCTTTTCTCTTATGAATAAAACAAAAGTAATAACTGGAAGAGTGATAAAGAATACATCAGCCTGTTGTGCTAACACTGAGAAGATGTGCACTTTACACTTAGGCAGTTCTAGGTACCTTTGAGTGGCTTCCTTATTCTCACAGCCAGGTGCCTCTGAGAAATATTTGGTAAATAGTGTCTTGGGCTGTAATCAACAGCCCTCATGCCACCATTTCCAGTGGGAAAAGTACCTTTGCAGCGGCCAGCTCATGATGTTTGGTTAAAAAAGTACTTGGTCAGCACAAAGCATCTTTACTGAACCAGGCATGTCTGTCAGGGTCAGATTTGAAGGTGAGATTTTGAAGGAAAAAACCAGAACAGCAGAGGAGGGACAACATAAACTGGTTTAATCTAGATATTCACTTTCTAATCTCACAAACATCTATGGTTTTCCTTAACTCTACGTGAACCTTTGCACAGCATGTTTAGCTGCATACTGCACTGGTATTTTTTTCAAAGTCCTTTTGCTTGAGAGGAAAATAGGAAGAAGAAAACGCCTCTCATTTTAGAGTGGTTCCACAGGCCATTTATTCATCAGAAATAATTGTGGTCAGACATTTAGCTGAGAATGCTGGTATTTGTCCTAATGTTCTGTAAATGTTTATACCAAACTTAAATGAATGTAAATACCCCATCTCTGAGCTCTGTGGTAAATCGTTTGTTCTGCACAGGGAGCGTTTGGCGGGGAAGTTATGCTACATCCCATTCCTACTGAAATAGTTGACACCAATGGCAACTGGCCATCTAATCCCTGAGTTCAAATGTAAATACATTGCTCCACAAGCAAAGCTACAAAAAGGGAAAAGAAAAAAAAATAAAGGCCAAATTTTGGTCAGTTTTGTGCCAGAGAGAAAATAATCTGCACCAACCCTCTTCCTGACACAACTTATTTATCTCTGCAGGCTGCTGAGCTCTGCAGCCAGACATGTTAGAAGTCAAGTCTGGGCTCTTCCACTTCTCCCTCCATCTCAGAGCTCTGGTATTTGCTTGTCTCCCCATGTTTTAGCTCATGATTCGAAGGGATGAGTAGACGGCAAAAAGTTTCGGTTGGCTCTGGATGAAACCTCGAGCATTTGTTTTCACTGCAGGGAAAACTCCCATTGATTTCAAAGGGAAGCAGGACTGCAGGCATGCACTTCCCCTCTGAAAATCAGAGCTCCCAGATGCAAATTTAAGGCTCGCAATAGACAGGTATCAGTTCCGCTAATTAAGTCTCATTTATCTTAACCATTTCACTACTTAATCAGATAGCGCAGTGATAAGACACTATAAAAATATATGACAGATAGTCAAGGTCTAGACTCCTCTAATGTGGCAATTTTTTATATTATGATCTTCCTTTGTATATGCAGATGAACTGCTCTTTTATTAACTTCCCTTTGTAAGCATTTCACATGCCAAAAATCAGATAGGGCTTTGAAGAAAAAAAAAAAGCTTTCCAAAGTGATGAGAATGAATTAGCCCATAATTGGACTGATTGGTAAAAGTTCAGTACAATGTAATGAAAGTGCACCATTATCAGGATTTAAACTTACTATGGGGAATTTTTATTGCTGCTCATTTAAAAAATAACATCTTTGACTCCATTCTGCAGGGGCTTACTACTGTTGAAGCAAGTAAAGAAATCTGTACGGGGAGAGGGCCTCTCATACAAACATAAGTAGAGGAAATATTTAGCTGTTAATATCTCTGTTACTGGAATTACATTGATTTTCATGGGCTGTCATCTGTGGTTGTGGAGAGAAATAAAATCAAAGGATTGTTAAGGTTGGGAAAGACCTCCAAGCTCATCAAGCCCAGCCTTTGAGTGAATACCATCATGTCAACTGTTTGTACTAAAGTAGAGTGGTCATCTCTCCTCATAGGATGTCTCTGCTACAAACCTCAGCAGCAGCCCAAGAACCTCAGCATGTTTCCTCAGTTAAAGTAGCAGAGGACTTATAAACAAGAGTTCAACTCAATAAAGCAAAGATCACAAGATTTAATGCCTAGAAACTGAAGTTGGGCACCATCCTGGCAAGAAATCCATTGCATATTTTAATGGCAGAAGCAGAACAGTACAAATTATGTTGAAATGTTTAACTTAAAACAGGGAGTATTTCTCACCCGGTTATTTTGTCTCATTCAAACAAGGCCAGGGAAAGTATAGGGCTTCTACTTTCCAGGTGATCAGACTCCGCTTGGTTTACACAATCCTGATTTACAAATTTCTGGATATTTCCCAATGGAGAGACATCCCATGATCACAGCTCCTGAAAAAGAATTTTCTCAATAAACTCATCTTGTTTCCTTTGGGGGGCCTCCAAAATATCTTGCAATCTTGATGGATGCCAAGAACCCTTCAGGTTCTCATAATTAATTTTTAAAATTTTGCCATTTTTCAAAACCCTAAATCCCTCCCAGACTCTTGGGGAAAGAGATACTTAGCATGACTTGAGGTTATCTCATTGAAAATATTTTAGAGGAGGGGAAAAGTAAATTCAAAGTGCATATAGCAATGATATTAACTCATGATTATTAATGCCAAGAAAGCCTCAGTTAGCCCATAGCTGTGTCACCAAGAATGATGGAAAGATGATTGGATTTGTTGATTTGATGTGTATTTTCCAACCTTAATTATTCTATAAGAGGCAATATTTGAAGTAAACAAGTAGAACATAAGGGAACTACCCAAGTTGAAAATTTACATCTTGATCTTGATCTAGAAATTTCTAGTTCTCATGGAAAAGTCTACTCAGAAGTCAAACAAAAGCAAAACATGTGGTCCTAAGCAAAAAAACCCAAACAACCCAAGGGCTGATCGTAAAATGCTTAGTAAGGAAGTAAATACACAGAATAATCATAAATTTAAAGGTCCCTTTTGATGAGCAGGAACTCCTACAAACATCCGAATGGTGATGAAATATCAAGATGTGAGATCCCACTATCAGAACCGCATCTCTTGTTCAAGGAAAATTGCCACAGCTTCTCTACATCTCTCAGGCTGCTGAGCATGACCTTTGTGGGGCTAAAAGAGGCAAAAAAGAGAATTGCAAGGCTTTCAAATACTTTTGCAGTAGAAAAATATCTACATCTTACACGAACTTTTTTTTTGTCCTTTCAAGTCCAGATTTCTCCATTCAGGCAGGAATATCACTGACACAAATAGACCTTCATGGCTGATATTGTAACTTTTGTTTTTCTACAATACGGGGAGATATTTAAAAAGAGAAAATGCTTCAAAGAAGTTGTTTACTGTTAAAGTTTAAGAATATGCAGATTGACTTCATCCTGAGTCTTGGTACTGACCAAGAGTAGGAGAAGGAATAACAGGGTGAAGTATCACAGTTTTTTGCAAAATTAACTTGTTGGAAAGGACAGGTTGAAATTCCTGATATGAGCTTTAAAATAAAAACCTAAAGGGATTTACTTATATTTGTAATCTATTCTGTAGTGTTCTAATTCACCAATTGTGATTTCATGGACTCTTAGAATGGTTTGGGTTATAATGACTGTAAAGATCATTTCAATAGTGAGTGAAATATTAAGATGTATCATAACTATTATTAATATTGGTTTAAAAACTCAATTTTCTAATAAAAATCAGCAACCATAGCACATAATTCCCTTTTGAGATTTGGAAAACTTGGCATAGTTCACAGGTTTTCACTTATTGGAGCCATACAGACCCATAAGAATTTCATTTTTTATGACACCAAGTCTTTAGACCTAAGGACTGTAGACAGAGATTTTTATTGAAAAATATCAAACACAGGAAAATAAAATGAAGTAGTTAAATGCAGGAAAGCACCCTAAATTTCCTGTCTTTCCCATTTTCAAATCCCTTGATTGTCTGGCTCACCTCACAATTTAAAGAATGAGGTGACTTATGAATATTGAAAGGGTGAATAATTAAAATTTCAACAGCGAAGAAAGACCCTCTTAGATCTTGATGAACTAAGTCATGCTTTTTAACTGTGCTTTGTAGAGTATTTTTAATAAAATTATGATGATTTATGATTAATTGACCCATACCAGAGAAATGCAATAAAAAAATCAAAATTTTGCACACTTTTCTTCCTCTTCTCATTTCTTGACATTTATGTCTTTAACTGGGAAGCTATTTTTTTCTTTGTCTGGCAATCTCTAACTTGTATTGGAAACATATTTGAATAGCCTATGCCTGTTTCTTTGAGATTGTATTAGGCTATTGATGACAGTTAAACCAGAATGCATTTTTAAACTGAAATTCAGAGCGTGTCAGAACAGAAACTGAAGTCTCTTAGGTGTTTGAATAGATTATCAGGATGATATTTTATCAGCATTAAGAATATTATAAATGTATTTATATTGCAGGAAAATAGATTCTAAGGCATTTAACACAAAAGGTACATTATATTGATTTCTACCAATTCCTCAGGAATTCCATTGAGTAATATTTTTTGTCCTGTGGTTTTAAAACAATGTAAGTTGTGAGGAGATAAGGCTACTGCAGTTTTAATTGTCCTTTCTAAGAGGGAAATTACTCTGCACATCCCTCTGTCCTGACTGTTTTCTGAATGCTTTCAGAGCAGAAGCCTGCATTGAAATATTAACACATCCTGAAATTGTGTTATATTCATCTTATTAGAGAACAGCTGGACAGATGTGGTAGAGACACATCTTTCTCTCTGTCTAATTCTCATGCAGATTAAATTACATACTTTTTTATTTTTCTAAAAAAGAAAAACAGAAACACAAAACCAAAGAACCGAGCTGCTGCAAGACGTTTGGGATAATTTTAGTTTATTTTTCTTTCCACTTTGTTCTTCCTCTGCCAGTAGTTACTCTCCCAAAAACTAGATCTTGTCACTGGGACTCCAACAGTTGAACATTGGTGAGATATGGGAGTCAGAATCCACTGGGTGCATTTCCACCACTGTTAAACACAAATCCTCATTTTCCTTCTGGACCTGGTAGCTCCAGTGTCCAAATTTCTTGGAAGTTTTTTGACTCTTGGCTTCTCTTTGGATGTGAATCAACTCCTGTGCAGGATTGAACACAACTTCAGCTCCAGAGACAGCAAGTGAAATATTTTGAGGGATAAACTGGTCTGGATTTAGCTTGTTTTGCCTTATGCATTTCTCTAGCACTGTTTCAGGGAGCTTTCTACCCTCACACGCCTCACTCAGTATATTAGCCCCAATCAGCTACAGGACACATATTTTCTGGTTCTGCTGCAGAAATAATGCTTTAATGGACTTCAGCATAGCCCTTGATTTATTTCAGAAACTTTAAAAATAAGCCAGCAATAGAAAAAAAACTGAAAACCCAAATCAACAAAACCAAATAACTGTATTTTATGACTGCAGGGAACCAAAATCTTGGGAACTAAATCTTTAGAGATGAGAACACAGCATGGCACTGTGCTGCAGTGGCTGTGTTTGAGCTCCAAGCTCTGCGAAACCAGACGCTTTGCTCAGGGTTGATTTATGTTTGCATTCTTTATAACCTGTCCTTGCTATGTTCTTGTCCTGAAAGGGGAAGGAGTTATGGGGCTGTAGAAAGGGTGGCCAGGTCCAAAGGAGGTGATGACCACAATCAATTTGCCACGAGCAGCAAATCTCTGTAGGCTCCTAAAAGAAAGAATTGCTCCATCTTTCCCTTGGAGTGACTCAGAACAGCCCTGGCATCGCTCAGCCCGAGACCGATGGGTACAAAGGGGAGAACCCTCACAAATACTGAGCTTACAAATAATAGTAAATTACTGATTCTGATACTTGCTGTCAGGAGCCCAGAGAATGTTTCGTTTTCTCTGCCTTCAGTCCTGTTTGTCCCTTTGGAAATCCTTGCAGACAATGTACGCTCTCTGGGTGATGGCATCCCCTTGAGTTAGGTGGTCTTAATGCAACCTACCATGTCCTGCATCTTCCCTAAGCACCTAACTTTAAATGAACACTTGATTTGAGACTGTATGGACAAACTGTGATCTGTTTCCCTAAGTTATGTTGGAGAAAGAAGCTCTCAAAGTGAAATAGTTTGTAATTTTTAACAAAAAAATTAATAAAAATAATTTTAAGGAACTTCAGATAATTATTTCTGTTTTTCAGGTGGGTAATCAGAAATCTTAGAAGAGTTAAATGATCCATGTTCAATAGCAGGTTTAGATGAGAAGGGAGCCTAAGTTTGCTAACGTGAGCCTGCTGTCTCTCACTGTCACGCCACGCTCACCAGTAAAGTTATCACAGAACCACTCTTCCTTCCTCTGTGGTGCTTTGCATGAAATGACAAATGGCAAAACATCTTCTTGCTGTAGACATCAGTGAAATTAATCTAAATGGTTTTGTTGGTGTCTTTTTAAAACATGATGGACCATTTAGCTTGGTGTGCTTGGGTCTTGACACCGTATGCACAGATGAAAATATCCTAGGCCTTGGAGGGACCAATTGAAAAAGAATTTCCCAAATGTGTTTTTTAACAGAAAATTGGATGAGCAGGAGCCAAGTTTCCTATTTCCTTCCTTTTGCTTTTTTTCTGCTGCATCTGCATGTGATGTTATTTTATGAACTGGGAGGAATGAACTAAAGATCATAGCAGGGAGCTAATCTCCACATTTTAAAAATATTTGATAAGTAAACTTGGTCACAGAAGCGAGGATCTCTGACCTGAATTTTGGCAGGGAATCCTGCCCCTCACTTCTCTCTGGTGGAAGCCCCAGCCCCATGCTGCTCTGCAGAGGATGCACGATGTTCTGGGAGACTACAAACAAACCTCTTAGAGTGACCAGTGACAACCGAGGCTCCCAAGGCTGGCAAACAGGCACACATAGACATTAGTCCATCCTGCCTCTTGGGGAACTTAGAAAAGTAGGAGTTGGCAAGGCCTTCTTGGAAGGAATGGGCGAGATAATTTATTACAAATATTCCATCCTTGTGTGACAAAACTCCTGTAGTTTCAGGTTTGGTAACATTTGTGTACTCCCTAGAAATTTCACAGGACGGGCTTCAGGCATTGTCCTCCTGCCTCAGTTCCCTTTTCCCTCTGGCAGAATAAAAATTCTGACCTCTGATTTCAACCACTGACACAGCATTTACAACCCTCAACGTAGATATATTTTAAAAAGAAACACTCTATGACATTTTATACTAAGACTTTTTGAAGGATGCATCCACTGGAACATCCCGGGCTACACCAAGCTGCTGAACATTCCCCTGGTTATACATAAGGACTAAGGATTTGACCCCCTGGGCTACTGTGGGACAACTGCACAGTGTTCACTTGTGGCAGATGTTGCAGTGTTTTCTAGTTCTTCTTTCCCTCCTGCTATGAATGCTGTGAAGAGATAAAGAGCAAAGGAAACAGAGATGAGCTGATGGGCTTCCTCCTTCTATGCAACAAAACTGGGGTTAATTTATCAAGAGGAACTGCTTCAGATTTCATGAGATACATAAAGCTTTAAGCCCAAGTAATCATCATTGCCGAACTGCTCTGCTCAATGGGATATCTTCCCTGTGCCCACTGAGTGGGAAATCAGTTGATCAGAGGCATTTTCACCACCAGAAAGCATTTTTGCATGCTACCTCTAAGATGACCTTTTATAAATCCCACCAAATCCTAGCTGGCTTCCCACCATGTTGCTAATAGTTTGATCTGTGACCTGCTAATGAGGTACATATTGTTTCACCTCCAGTAAAGGTATTAGGATGTCTACTCCGTTCTGCAGCACCAGGGTGATTATAGTTACTTTCACCAGGAGGAAAAGGAATTTCCAGGGCATAAGTCATCATTTAGAGTTATTAACAAAGGGATTTATTATGTTGCTCTGTTTCAAACAGTGGCGTACATGATGCCTAGAGCATGCCAGAGTGCCGCTACCTACCACATAATGTCCTAATGAATCACCACGGGCTGGAGGAGCTGTAGAACCTCAACATTCAATGTCCCATTTCTCCCCCCCACACACCAAATTGACAAATAAGGCCGTAATGCTTTGTACTTTAACAGCTAAAAGTGATCTCAGAAGATGAGTACATTGAAACCGCATTGAGAAGAATGTGTGGGGGGGTGGAAATCCACTTTTGGGAAAAAAAATTAAAAAAAAAAAGCGAAAAGGTCTTGGTGCAGCAAAACAGCTTTAATGCAAAACGTTAACCCTTATCCCCATGGGCACAGGGGGGCTGTCTGTGCCCAGATGGCCAATGGGATCTTTAACCATGACTTCAGGGCTTGCACAGTCAAGTCCTACTGTAAAAAGAACCTTGCTTTCCAGAGTTGAGAACATGAGTCTGACTAAAGGCTATTGAATCCTGCCTGTCCATGCTTGCCCTCTCTGTAATTTATTGTAATTGAAGGCCAAAGGCTCTCTCCTCTAAAACAAGCAGTTAAGAAATAATTACTGGACCAGGGTTCTGTGAGTTTTAATTAAGAAATGTTTAGAGTAATATGGAGTTCTCCAGGTGGCAGGAGAGACAAATTATTATTTATTTGCTTTTGCTCATTTTATTTGCATTTTCAGGCTTCAAGGCTAAAAGAACTAGGTTTTGTTCTTATTCTGCTTTCAGTAAAGGTGCTATAAATTTTCTTATTTACTCCATATGGAAGCAAACTCAATTAATATTTATTTGTCTGCGGTTAATAGCTCAAATAATCTCTGAAACGCCACAGTCCTCTCTGGCTGCGTTTTGGGAGAGGTGGAAAAAACAATCCCAAAAATATCACTAAGCTCTGTTTGATAACTGAGGAATTGTTGGCATTTTTCAACACTGTTTTCATTTCAAATTCTCACTACTGCTTTCTTTAGGGACAAATTTTCCCCTGGGAAGACCTTCTTTCACCCTCATGAAAGCAAGTTGCTTTATCTTGGAAGAGAGCCAGCCTTTAAATGGACTGAGAAACAAGTTCATCTCCCTCCACAGAGTCCCTCATCCTCTTCCTCCCTCTCTCCACCCTCTCCCAACCATGTTAAGCAGTGGGTTGAAATGTGTCTTATAGACAATTTTGGCAGATTGCAGTATTCCTCCTGCTGCCACTTATTGATCCTTCCAGCTGATAACCTATAGGAATGTTATAAGGACTTTTACCTTCTTGATTATTGGTTCCTTTTGATAGTTCACAAGCTAGAAGGCTGAAGACATCACAAGCAATAATTTTTAGGAGCATTAAGAGTATCAAAAGAAAGATTTTCTAGGAAAAGAGAGAAGTGACAGAGGTACCTTCTATTTTTAAAGCAAAACATGGGTCAAATTCTGCTTCCACTGAACTCTGTGGCACAGCTCCCATAGCTTGTGCTAAGAGGAAGCTTGGGCCCAGGGGATGATGCAGCCAGTGATTATACAGCACATTATGCTGAAGAAAAATTAAATCAAATGCAGCTGCTTTTATATAATTCAAAGACAGAACTCAGTGTTTTCTTAAATTATTTTTGGTTTCTTTTCCCCTCTCCCCTCTCTGCACATTGATTTCTTGCCTACAAAGAAAAGCTTCAAAGAACATAAGCAAATACAACCCTTTTATTTGTGTTTTGTTTTTTTAGCCCCTTTTTTATCCTTTAAAAAGAAATTAAGAGAAGTTTCTTCTACTTGACTGTGATGTTTAATTCCTTTGGTGGTGCCTTCATGGTGTTAGGGGACTCAAAGGTGCTTTAAAGGGGGACAAGCTGTTGTGTCAACTTCAGTTTTAAAAAAGTTCCACCACCCTCTTCAGTCAAACAAGGAATTCAATGTCTAGTCAGAAAGATTTTTTTCAAACTAGAATCTAAAAGCTTCTGCTTACTGGAGCCCAACCTATCTAAAAAGGTAGATCAGAAACCCTCAGTGGGTTTGATAAACACTTGCAAGCTTGAAAATCACCATTTTCTATTACATGGAAAAAAGTCATCAAGTTAAGAAGAACAGGGTTTTAATGCAAACAGACACACTGCAAAGTGCAGAATGTCATATCTCTTCCTAGAGGGAAATCTTTAGCTGGAAAAATTTGCAGTTTTATTGAGTCATTGACATAATTCCACAGTTAATGGCATTTTCTTGCTGCTGTTCAGGTGCTGATTCATCAAACTTCTGGAGCCCACATGAAACCTGAGCATGTTTGTGGTTCCACTAAGTTCAACAGGGGCACAATCACATGAACGATGTGAGATATGTGAGTGCCTTTCTGCATCAGGGCCCTATGCCAATGAAAAAGCTCTTATTAGTGAGATCTACCATCAAATAATTTCCACTATAAGTTAATGTTTGCTTTGCCTTACTAAGTAGGTTGATATTTGGTTCTGCATTTGAATATAAGCAGACATCATGTCATGTCCTTGACAACCAGTGTTTGTGGAAATAACATTGCTGATATAATCCTGATAAATGGTAAGGTTTGTACACATCTTTGTCTTTCTTTACATCCCTCAAGAAAAAACAATTGCAACCACATAAGCCAATTCCCCACAGACCTGGAAGAAAAATGTCTGTAACTCTACTATTAAAATTATTTTTGAGTTATGTGCAAAGGCTCTGAGACCATCTGAAGTTGTGACTAAGTAGATAATTTTACACTACATAATGAGATACAAAATTTAGCACATGTTTTTGGAGAATCTGTTTTTTTTTTTTGAGGGACAGGAGGTGAGAGAAAACTGCCAAGGCGAATACAAAAAAGAAAGAATGAGAAACAAGTATTTAATGAAATTGTTAGGGAAATGGCACCCTATCCGGTTGCATACATTCATTTTGCACATACAATGTACTTTGTCCTAGAAGAAATGTTCATAAAAGTCTCTCAATTCAGTCATTTGACAGATGAGATCTGTTCTTGATGTCAGTCACTGAGTTACAGGCCTCTTCTATTTTGCTGCTGTGATTCCTATTCCGTTTATCTTTGTGCCCACACAGTATATCAGTATAAATTTATATGTGTGTGTGCATATTCTATACATACAGCCTATCTTTATTATGCAGATGATAGCAGTGTTAAGCTCGCTGCAGAGGGCATCTCTTTCATATTTCAGAGGAATGCTTGGCAAGAAGATCTATTCTTGAAGCCCACAATATTAGAATAAGAATGAAATAATTTTCATAGCCATGCAGTGGGGGGGGGGGGAGAAAACAGTAAAACTCTGCAAACAATAAATGCAGAGCCCTTTTTTTAAGCCATGCAGCAAAACAAAACCTTGTGTTGAAAATATTTAGAGCAACCTCAGCCCTCAGGAATGGAGTTACTGGGGTTGGTTCAACACTGCCAGAGAGCAATGTGGGTGGAAATCATTACTGTCCTCCATCCTGGCATGGGCTCCTTCTACTCCCACTTCACTTGGTGCAAATGAGCACAAACAGTAGAAACACTGGACCGTGGTTCTGTGTAAAACAGCAGATTCTCTGTGCTTTTTAATATTTTTCTTCTGCTCTTTTCTGTATGTTTTTTAAATTGATGTTAATGCTGCTATTATTATCAAATTAAAACTGACACGTCCATTTTATGAGCTCAGGTTTCTGTTTTCTACTGCACACATAATAGAAAAGCTAATTAAGCAAGTTCTGTGACCTGTGAAATTACTGAAGTCTCTTTCTGAAGACTCTCAGTGTAGATTTCCCACAGGCTGGACATTAACTCTTGTCTTCCATGACCTCTCTGGCACGCAGTCATACTGAGGCCTTTCTCTCAGTCCAGACTAATCAGGACTTTCTCATTACTCAGACACCTATTTTTGAGAATTCCTCTGGATTCTATATCTTCAGAACTTTGCCTTTTATGATGAATTTTGTTTCAATTAATCACCAATATTTAAAAACCAAAACAACCCAGAACCTCTGAAGGAGGAATGGGCTGCAAACAACCAATCAATTAATCTATGTGATTGCTTCAGATTTTTTTTTTTTTTTTGCAAAACCAGGTGGGTTTTTTTTCACAAAAAAACCAATTTTTGAGCTTTTTTATTAATATCTGCAGAAGTGAGGATTCATCTGATTTGGCCTTAGTTGCCTAGTTAGGCACTGCTTTGGAAACTGTCATCTAGGGGAAGCATTTATCTAGGATAACATTTAAATGCTGTTTCCAACTCAAAATATATGATTTTATGCTCTGGAATGAATGGACATGTATGGGAAAATATGTCCTGAAATATATGCCTCAAGAAAACACAAAACAACAGATCATATACATAACAGATGCACTTATAAAAAATTACTTAGGGATGATGCAATGTCAAATGTTTTCTGAGCCCTGGGTCCTAATTTTACCACAAAGCCTGCCTACCTACACTTATTGAAGCATAACTGGTTTTGGATTGGATTCACAAATGTCAGCTGGAAAAGCAGTAAAAAAATCTACATTTGGTTCTTTCAAACTACACATAATCAATCATCAGAAAATATAAAAATTAAAAATAATTGCAAACTGGCTCCTAACAGAACAGCCCTTGGTTCAGATTGCACCTATACATGCAAGAAGGGAGCTGGAAAAACAGCCTTCTTTTTGTGGTGATTTTTTTTCATTAAAAATAATCTCTGTAATTAATTAACAATGCATTTGTGAGTGATTAAGTGCTGAGAAAAGCTGTTGAGAAAGGATTTTAAAAGCTGCGCTACTGTAAATCATTGCAGTGCAAGACTTACTTCTACACAGATAATATATCCCCAAATGCCTTTGAAATTCCGCAATAAGTGAGAGGAATAGAAAATGAAGGGTAATAGACACTGTAAGCAAACAGCTTCTTAACATCTCTATCAAGGCAATACATTTTATACCTTGGTGTGTTAAAAATGCAAACAGAATCTTTAACTCCTAAGATCAATTGCGAGCACAGAGAAACTCTGGGTTTAGGAAAAGCATTCTGTCTTGTCAAGCTCACCTTATCATCATGGAAGAATAAACAGCGTAATTATTCTCACCTTTTTGTTTGTTTTCTAATTGGATCATTTATTACTTTCGGGAAATTCAAGTCCACATCAGATTTATAGCGTGAGGTTTCTGAAATATTGCTTTGGTTATAGAAATGTCAAAGCTGGCAGGTAAGCTGTCTTGTTGCCTCAAGAGTCTTTTGCGTGAGCAAAAATTATGGACAAGGCCTTTAGAATTGAGGAAGTTCAACAATTTGTTTCTGTGTTATGCATGGTTGAAAACTCTGTTCTTTTACAGATATTTGGAGTCCATTTATCAGCCTATGGTTTAGAACGATGGTGTGCCTGAATCAAACACACAAAGGATGGGGTTGTAAACGTTCTGTTTTGCAGAATGTATTCTACTTCTAGATTGGCTACAACAGGACTTGGATGACTCTTAACACAATTTTTCTGGTTAGTTACCAAATGTCTACCAATGTGAACCATGACTGATCCTGAAATGGCTCCTCTGCATTCCTTGTAAATGCTGAAGTACTCAAACTGTTTCTTATTTATCACTGAATGAAGTTTCTGTTCTCTGCTTCTCAACAACACAGGTTTCTGCTGTGCCTTTCACTAAGAAATGTAAAGCAAGGCCTAAAACACCATCATCTCAAACATGTACTGTAGAAAAATTGGTTTAAGTCTTTATCTTTTGATGTTCAGGAAGTTTACTCATGGGTTCATCCCATCATTTTGTGAGTCAATCCCAATACATAGCATATAGTGTTTCTTCAGCTATAGAATCAGAAAATCACAGATTGTTTAGGGTTGGAAGGGACCTTAGACATCATCCAGTTCCAATACCCTGCTGTAGGCAAGGACACCTTCCACTAGACCAGTTTGCTCAAATCCCCTCTCAGCCTGGCCATGCACTCTCTGCCAATCAGGCATTTCTTGTGTTAAAGGGACTGATTTTCTTTGTTCAGCAAAAAATCTTGGGCAAAAAGTAGCTCAAGGCATTTGATCCAAATCTCACTGAAGTCACTGGGAAAAAACAAGTTTGAAATCAGCCACCAGCCTAATAAACCGCCATGACATAAAGAAAATTCTGTCCACAACTGGTGACGTTCCTGCACACCAGAATCTCCCATCAGCACAAAGTGGTGGTGCATGGAAGTGACTTTCTGTCTGATAAGCTTTATCTCTGCCCATGACAGGAAGAAGCAGCTGAGGGTGGATATGACAGTGTGTGCACAAGAACACTGTGCTGGTCCACCTGGCTACCCTTTAAAACCAGCAAAGGGGAATGGGTGTTTTCAGGACTTGGTTCATCTAACTTTATTTAGAGGCTCAGTTTTAAAAAAAAGCATTGACTGAGCAGTAGGAGAGCTCATTCATCTTCTTAGTCTGCACTGGAAGAATGATTTGGAAGTGTGCATCCATATAGGGGATGGCCAGAAGATACTCCCATGAACACTCATATATTCCCAAAAACAAAGCAGAGTTACATAGCAGGGGTTAAAAAAAAAAAATTAAAGAAATATGGAAGGGGGTTTGTCACAGTGGTGCTTTAGAACTGCTGATAAATCAGGAAGATTAGAACTTTATCTTCCTTTATTCATATATATATTCAGTTCCTAAAGACTGCAGAGTTTTATGAGATAGCAAGCAAAGGAACCAAAACTGAAAGTAACTATTCATGTATATACCTCTTCTTAGAGTCTTTATTAAGATTACATTTTTTTAAATAGGGAAGAAAATGTAATCCAGTCCTTGCATATAGGAATAATGAATTTTGCAACTTTCTTCTTTGTCAAGACCAAATATTGTTCAAAAGGCATTCAAATTCAGTTTCTAGGGGGAAGAGGAAAGCATACAAAAATTTCAGTTTCACTGAAGTTGAGTAAAAACATTTAGTTGTTCCTAGTGACTTCAGAAATTAGTTATTATTTGGCAAAAATGAGTTGTTATTATTCTGTATATATGGTATAAAAATATTTCTGTGGGAGAAAGTGAAAATATTTTGAGACAAAATATCTCATCAGTCCAAGGTACGAGGACCATTTTCAGTTAGGATGTCAATTGTTATTAGGCACTAGGAACTGGGATCTAAACAGTGTGTTTCTCTTAAAAATCCCCATGATAAAACTTCAAAAATAGACAACAAAATAAAGAAGAAATCATAGAAAATATGTGATCAGTAAGCAAACAAATTTCAGATTAGCCATAGGGGGTTTTTGAGGAAATTATAAAAAAATGGAGAGTTTGTCATATATTTGCACAGATAGTACAGAAAGCTAAGATGATCAGAGCAATCATAGATAAAAACATGTGATAGTATGGCAAAAATCAGTAATGTCACATGCTGCAACACTTGCTGTAGGAATGTAAATGATTTTTAAACGAAGCATGACAGCAGAACTCCTCTGCCTCTGAGCATCTGGACAATACTGCAGGAGAAAGACAAATTAATTCTAAAGTTCTGGACCTCTGTTGCTGCAAACACAAATATACGCAACACTAAACACACATAAACAAATTGTCTTCTGTGTGTTTATGTATTTAGTTTTTCATTTTGATAGATTAAGACCAAAGATTTTGTCATGGTGAGGAAAAAGAATCTAGACCATATCCTACTGCTGACGAGGTTCATTAGGGTTTTACGTCACATTTAGATCAACGATAAGAAATCCCCTAAATATAACAAGAATGAGGATTGATTCTTTGCTTTAGGTTTTATTCAATTACTTGTCTAAATGATAAGCAAGAACTTTGAGCCCAGGTAGGACCTGCTGCAGTTCAGTTATTAAAGCCAAAGATTAATAGTCATATCACCTTGAGTTTAATCCTCTTTTTTTTTTTTTCTGGTTTGCAGTAACCTTAGGCAAAAGGGATTCTTTTTCCTTTATTCATCTACAAAACAACAGGTTGTGATAATTTCAAGCTGCCTCTGGTTTGCTCTCTCATAATTTATTTTTTTTTAAGCATAATAAATACATTAAAAATACTTTCAGATGAGAACTGCAGAGAACAATAGTACTAAGTACTGTCCCCATTATGACCTGCAGAACTTTGTCGAGCAATTGAACAAACCCTTAATGCCAAAGAGAGCTTGTGGAAGGCTTTCAGTCAAACGACTTGATGTAAACCAGTGCTGTTCACTGATATCTGCTCTTGGAAACCAGATTATCCCAAGTATGAAGTGATTCAAATCCTTTTCTTTTTAGGAATTTGAGCCTGTGGTGAATCTTTAATATCTTAATCTTTATTTAGGGCAGAGTGTGAAACAACGTGGCCAGGCTGAGCTGGGATTGCTCCAGCACTGCCCAAAGGGTTGGTTCCCCACGAAGGGAGGGTGGCACTTTGCCAGGGCACACCATGGTGTGCACATGGAATTTTCTAGACAGACACAGTGACCAATTTATGCTGTGAAATATGAAAATATCTGAGTACAGGATGAAAACAGCCACCAGTTTGTGGCCTGTGTCTGGAAGCCCCGTTCTTTCCCTATGCAAATCAAACCCCTCACAGGGCAAAGGCCCCTCTGCTCCATTTTTTTACAGAAAGGAAAACCCGGCTTTTTACCAGCATGGGTCGGAAAACAATGAAATATTCAAATTTCATTAAAAAAAAAAAAGAAAAAAGAAAAAAATTCTAGTTTTCACAGAACTTCTTGTAGCCCTTTTCAGAGTATTCCTTTAAATAGATCTTTCTTTTTCTCACACTTTTTTCCTGTATAATATATCTTTTGTTCGTAATTTTTTCTGTCTGTATGCACATCTTTTGTCCTAAGCAAAGAGAAAGCATTTATTAAACAATTAAGCAGATTTGGTCTTAATTCACATAAGGTCTTGCTCTTTTTCTCACTACAAGTTGCATTAAACAAAATTATTAAAACATTTTCTTAATTTTTTTGAACTTACCTTAATTTTTCTTTTTCCCTCCACTAATGGGAAATGCTGTTACTCATTCTCAGTCCATCTGCCTAATAGAAACTTCTGACAATTAAAGTGCTAGCATGTAAGTTCTTGAATGACATACCCCTATCTGAAGATTAATTTCTGCAATTCATGACTGATGAGATGCATTATTATCTGCAAACTTATCATCTCTCTTACCCAAGTTCCAGCTCAATCTGATCTTTGTTAAAGCTAAATGAGAACAAATGCAGTTCTTGAGAACAATGGAAAAAGGTGCAAAATGCAGTACATTTTGTTCAAATCATTTTTTAGAAAGACTGTCTGTGGGTGTTAGTATAGTTATGAATCATTTTATAACCAAACTTGAAACAAAACAAATAAAGAAACAGAAAAGACACTTGTTCTTAGAGAACCAATAGTCTGTCAAAATATTTCCCATCTTAGCACCAAAAAGGGCAAAAAAAATGGAACTTCAAAGGATTTGAAACTCCAAAATTATGATAAGGGAACACAGAGTCAATCAAACACTCTCTGACATTTGGTTGGGGGTGGTTTTCATTCTAAAGAAAATTCCTGCGTTCAGCCAATCTCCTTTGCAAGCAATCACAAAAGCCTTCCACACCTTATCTTCAAGAGTTCCTTCTAAGAGAACTAAAGATGATGGTTTATTTTTGGGGCTTGTATGAGTGACTTGCTGGGTTTGGGGAACCCAATTGCTCCCACAACACTGACACGAAGGCTGTTCCAAAGTCACGGTTGTGACACAACGGCAGATTTGAGTACATTCAGGCAGAGCAATGGAATCAGGATCACCAGTCCAGCCCCAGTTATCATGATCTGTGGTCAATCTCACAGATCAAGCCTTGTATTTGGCAGTGAAAGCTGGGGAGTGCTGCATAAACATGATGGCAGCTGCGAGCTGTGAATACCAGTTCCACATCTTAGAATTATAGAACCATATCATTGTTTAGGTTGGAAAGTGCCTCTAAGACTGAGTCAAACCAGTAGCCTACCACTTCCAAGTGTGCCATGTTCCTAAGTGCCACATGTACCTGCTTTTTGAACACCTTCAGGGATTGTGACTCTTACAGTTCCCTGGACAGCTGTTCCAATGCTCAACAACCCTCAGGGGAAGAAATTTCTCCCATGTCTAATCTAAACCACTGGCACAAGCTGAGAACATTTCCACTTTTTCTATCCATCTTTTATGGACCTACCTTATTTCTATTCCACCCCCTCCTTCACCTGTCTGGTCAAGTTAGGCTGCAATCTCTCTGAGTCTCGCTGGTTTTTTAGTGTGAGGGGCTGATTTCTAAAGAACTTCTCAGCATTATCACAACAAAACCAAATCATTACGTCCAGAAGACACCAGGGGTTAAAATTGGTCTCACACACCCTGATAAATGCTGGCAAATTCACCCATACCAAATGACATGTCACATTACATTTGAGTCTCTTACTAAGCACTGCAGTAGGATGACACTTTCTTCTGTCAAAAAAACTTTTCTGGTTTTGGATAGAGCAAAACCTCCAGTTTCTGTGGTACAGGCACAGTCTCAGGACACATGATTTCTATAGCTCTTCAACCCAACTGTTCTGGCCACAGAAAAAGGCTAGAATGAGCAAAACTTTAAATTAAACTGCAGAAGGAATCTGAGGACTGCTCAGTGTTGAGGACATATAGATGGCCTGCTGAAAAAAAATAAAACCAAACAAATCCCAGGAGCCTTTACATGGTTTTCAGGGAGCCTTGGAGGGAGACCTCAAACAGCTCTTAGTTCTAGTTTAATTCTTACCTCAATGTGAAGAAATCCTCTGTGAAATATAAATAGCACTGCCAAGGGCAACAGTTTGTTTTTAAGATCACAGAGGATTGAAAGGGCTGGGAGGGGAAGAGAAGCCTAAAACTTCTCAAAGACTCTTGCAATGACTTTTCCTTCCTGTTCTGTGCATTGATGTTCTTTGCTCAGATTAAAACCTCCAGTGTCTGAAAGACACCTACAACTGACACCTATTCCACTAGACTGAAAACAAATTAAAAATTATGCTGCACTGTGGTTTTCTTTACAGTCACACTGTGATCAGAGTGGAATAGATTTAAGACAAGGTTATTTACATTAAAAAAATTTGATCGCTTGTCTAACAGCAAAACATTGTTATGTCATTAAATGATAAGGACTGTGTATGGCACAAGGATATCTGTTCTTTTCATAACAGTGAACACATTTCTTATCCTCCTGACATTACAGTAATTTAACTTTGCAAAGTTATATTCAGATGCTGCTAGTTTTAAATGCTCCTGTACATGCTTATACAATTCATATTATGATATCCATTTTCAAAATAACTGTCAAGCCCTCCTGCTTTAAAGAAGATGCAGTGTATTGCCTTGAAACTCTGGATACTGCAGAACCAGAGAAAGAAGACTGTTAAAGAATGTTAAAACAATTGTTGTTATTTCCTTGCATGGTAGAATCATCATTTATCAAAATCTCATTTGGCAAATTGCATTTCAAAAGAGATCCTGAGCAGCACAGGACTGAGGCCTTAGTTTGTTTGAGAAACATTGTAGTTTGAAGTATTTTCCTTTCTTTTTTATTTTTTTTCTTTTCTTTGTTTTACTTTTTGCCCTTCATATTTCATGTCTGGGGACATGAGTAATGTCCCTGGACATCAGAAAAATGAAGCCTGCATTCAGCCCTGGTTCAGCCTGGCTGAGAGGAAATACAAGGCTGAATCCTAAAAAGCAACATTGTGTTCATAATCTACTCAGTAACCCTCAGGCTATGATTCAGCTCCGTTGGATTTCCCAGTCATTGAGTCACTTGATCAGGATCCTGGTTACTGATGGCTCCCCCTGTAGTCAGTGGGAAAAGAAAAGCTCTGATGGGGACTCAGGGTAGGCAGCCTGAATCACCCTTGGGGTGATATCAGCCAAATGGAATAACCCATGCCCAAGTGGCACATTGCTGCAGGCCACCCCCTGGACATAAAATTCAGGAAGGGAAATGAATTTTGCTACTCCTTCCCTTTCATAATGAGAAAATATGCTTGTTTTGGAAGGGCAAAGCAGGCAAACCGTTGTCATGTGTTGAGCAAAGACTGGGGAAGTAAAGCAGATACACTTCAGAGAGCTCTTTCATGGCAGGAAAGGGAAATGGTTTAAAGATCATACAGCAGTACAGTCAGCTTGCTCACCTTTCACTTCAAAGGTTCACTCATCTTCTGTTCCATTTTGGGCAGTGGGATGAGTTTATGGGTTATGCCATTTGCTTGGCTGTATTTAAAATAATCTTCCCACACCAGACCATGCTGGCTAACACCAACCATGGTCTGCAGCCCACTTGCTGTGGTACTCTTAGCCAAGTTTCCTTAAGATGGCATAAAGTACCAGAAACTTCTAAAATAGCCTGAGCTGCAGACAAAAATTAAGATAAGTACACTAATATTGTTCTTTTTTTTTTTTTCACAGGAAAATGCTGTGGCAGGAGCAATCTAGGTCAGTGAAGATTTGAGTAGGACCTTCAAATACCACCTCTATTAATAACAGTGATCAAAATCTGAGTGCTCAGTGATCCTCAGTGATGCTCCTCAGAGGTGCTCCTCAGGGATCCTCCTTGAGATGAATGCTGTTTAACACCTCTTTTGGCAACAGGGGCAGTGAGATTGAGTGCATTCTTACAACTCTGCTGAGGACACCAAAGTGTGTGGTGTAGTTGAGGGATGGGATGTCATCCAGGTGGGACCATACAAAGCTCGTGAAATTCAACAAGGCCAAATGCAATGTCCTGAACCTGGGGAGGGGCAATTCCATGCTCAAGCACAGGTTAGATAGAGAATGGATTGAGAGCAGCCCTGAGGAGAAGGTCAGGTGTCTTGAAGAAAAGCTGCCAGGGTTGAGACATGCACCCAAGCTTATATGCCAAGACTTCATTTTAAATATTCTTTCATATTGAGTCACTCTAAGATGCTTCTTCATTGCTGATTAGAGGAAAAGTTAAAGAATCTGGTGGATTCTACTTACCCTTACCAGACACATCAACTTCATTGGCCAGTTTAAAGGAATTCTCCCGAGCAGTCAGGTGGGAAGAAAAGAAGGACATTTCTGTCTTCATTACATGTACAGATAGTGATGAATAGAGATGACTTGGCAAATTCCAGTTGTGCATTGTTGAAATCAAGTTTGCCATCCTCTACTTTTCCTGTGTAATGGCTGTAATGCATTTGGGGGAAAATCTAGATAAACAGATTAAAAGGCCTTTTACATTTCTCTAAATCCTGTGTTCTTTGCAGTCATGTACACAGTCACATGGTCATGTCATTTCAATGTTAGTTTTCCTGACAAAATCACTACCTTCATAACTGTTGACCACAAGTGCAGCAGTATGGGAACACCTTGTGTTAAACACTGATAATCTACTGAGCTGTCTTTTAACTTCCAGGGTGCATCCTCTGTTAGGCAAACAAAACAGCATCAAAGTGGTTAATAAGAAAAAATTTTGCAGAGATCTTGACAAGCAGGGGGGTCACACCTTGGTTGGAAATGTTGACAGCAGAATCGTGCTAAGCACAAGTCCCCAGCCATGGCTGAGGAACAGCACACTGGGCTCTGCCAGTGAGCAGTGCCAGGGTACTGGAGTGTGCACAGTGAATTGTCAAAAACATCCTGGGAAACACAAAAGAAATAGGCTGGATTATGCCCCAAGGACCACCAGGCCAAATTAATCAGAGACTGCTTGACAAGTCATGAAAGTCAGATTCTGCGACATGGCGGGAGAAAAAAATGTAATCAGTACATGTCATTGTGCCAAATCAATCAGAATTTGTAGACTGGATCCTAAAACTCACTTGTTAAAGTATGTTTAAAAAAAAAAAACCAAAAAACCAAACTTGGATAAAACTTTGGTCTCTGCCAGTATGCTAATTCACTGGTCAGAACTGATAAAAATGGATAAAGCAATCTGAATATAAGTTGTGGCATTCAAATATGGGACTTAAGGCTGAAATTTGGTGCTCTGAAAATCATAAAACATGGATCATAAATCATAAAACAAGTTTTAAGGTAAACACGAGGATTTCTTTCATGTTTATCAAACACCAAAAGAATGAACTGTAATGAGCTGCTGCTATCAGACCTACAGCTTTGGGAAGTTGTGATGATGACAAGAATTTTGATCAACATATGTGCAAAATAGATATATCCCTCTCTTGGTTTTACAGAAAATCAACCATAGAGCGCAATATTTTCACAATGATTTGCTAGAAGTAAAAATGAACAAATAAATAAATAAAATAATAATAAAAAAACACTTTGCAATTCTGCATCCTGAAAAAAAAAAAAGTTGAAATATCTAGGACTGAGAAGACAGAAATTCAAGAACTTCAGATACCTCAAACTTTCAGAATTAACTCCATCTCAAAATTCAATTTCCCTTTTACCACTCATTTTGTTAGTCAATACAACAAAAAATACTATGAACAGCAACACCTTTTACAAATTCCTGTCATGCTTCCTTTTCAAACTACTGCCATCTTAAATTATTTCAGACTATGGGAAATACTGAGATGTTTAGGAAGCAGTTGTGTTTCTCCTAAATTGGATGCAAGTGCTGAGTTCAGGCATATATGACTTTGCATTTTGTTGTCCTGTTGTCTTTAAACTTGAATTCTTTTGTAGATCTCATTGAGACTTGAGGAAAATTGTTTCAGGGGTTTCAGTATTCCAGCTGGTTAAATTTGGAAAGATCTAGATTAAACTGAGATTATGTTAATAAAAGTACAACTGGAAAATTAAAAGAAATAAAATTTCCTTTGCATATATTTTAATTAAAATGTCTAGGAAATACATATTTCAAACCCCTTCAGCATTTCCTGCACATTTTTCTTGGTTATTAGTTTGCTACATGAAAAGAAAAGAATAGTCCTCAATTTTAGGACAGCTGAGTACATACTCAACTTTCTCCATAAAACTGTAGCCACGTGAAGCCTTCAAAACAAATAACACTACTCCCTAATACAAATGCACGTAGGCATGTTCGCAGGTCTGTGTTTTAAGGTTTGATTGTTCATCATTTTTTATTTGTCTTAATTACATTTTTAATTGAAACATACAAGAAAAAATGTGTTAGGTTCACTCTTGACTAATTCACACTTAATCATTTTAACATTAAAAAAATAATATGAAATCCCAAACATTTACCTTTCAGTTGAATCCAAGCATGGATAGTTCCAGCCCCTCAAATTCATTTTGAGAAAGTTATGAGTGTCTGAGAAGAAAGGGGAGGGAATAGGCTGGAACTGACTTATGAATGCCATATTGTGTAGCTAAATCCTGTTTCCCTCTCTTATTACAGAATGTTGCTCCTTCCCTGCAGATTAGCAAATAAAGAAAAATATATGCTAGAAAGATTCCAGTATTTCCAAACTAAGTATTATACACACTGCTTATGATTTCTTTGATCTTTTCAATTTCAAAATTGTAAGTCTATTAAAGGTTTAGTATACTAAGAATCAGGAGCTAATCTTACATTAAAGTGATTTGACTCACAATAGTGTAAAATGTTGATACAACCATATATGTAATTTATTTAGATGCCACCCAAAGACTCTTAAACAATGGTCTCACTTTTTAGTAGCTTGAGGAAACACACCTGAGTCTGGTTGCTTCCTTCTGTAAAGAAGCCACCAGGCTTCAGACCTGAGACAAACTCAGGAAAAAAACTTCATGAGTTGTCCACATCTACCACTCTCACTGCAGTTAGCTTGACCTCTTGTAGAATCTCCATAGAAACCAAGAATAAAAACAACAAATCAGCTAATATACACTGGAAGCTGTCAATGTTTTGTTCTTGGTAAATGAATCTGGTTTCTGTGTGCATGAGAGGTATCATGTGAGTAATGACAACTCTTCAGTGCTCTTTTCAAAGTTCCTTGTAAAGGACAGATCAACTCTTCAATTATCCACAAGATGAAAATATCTCAGTTCATGTGCCTGAAATGTATTAACATGACTGCAGAAATCACAGAACTATATAATATAGCGTGGAGGGTCAAAAGCCCTGATGTCAATCATTAATGTTAATTGAACAGTGAAATAATTCACTGGAGGATGCGTTGTTTGGCTTTCCCTGCTGAATGTTTTATGTCTTCTAGGTCCAGGATTTAGGATTTGAGCAAACAAGACATTGAGCAGACTAACACTGATCTTGAAGTGACTTAAACACATATGTAAGTGCTTCACAGGGTCACCCCCAGATGAGCCAGCACCTTCCAGGAACAAACCTTCAGCCTTAACTGAAGGAGAAGTAAAACCTTTCTCTCTGCTCTTGCAGGTCTCAGGTTCCAACCCCAGCTGCTAACAGACAGTGAGTTCATTACACAGCTCAATTTCACTCTTTCCTCTGATGAGCTCTATTCATTGAGGTGATGAAAACCAAACAAAGGTTTCACACTTCCTGAGCTCTTCCTTCTAGTGCAACCAACAAACACCTGTAGAGGTGAAGATGCTAAAGCCATCATAGTGCAAAACTGGGCTTGTCCTCCCTATGCAGAGGTGACAGTGAGAGAAACCCCAGATGAATTAATACTCTGACTGTGAATTCCCTTCAGCTTGGTTCCCCTGAGCTTGAAAAATATCTGAAAATCTCATGGTGAAGTTGTAAATATATTGCCTTTCAGTACTACCTTTTAATGTATATATCTTATAAATATGCCATTTTCTGAAACTGCTTTCTTTTGACTTACATTAAATACAGGGCTGAACTTTCATGGTTTTTTTTTTACTTTATAGGTTTGGGGTATTTTCAGTTTTAGAAGTATCAGATAGGAGTTGAACTTTAATAAATCTCTCCATGATGGCCCGATATGTGGCAAACATTATGACATCATTGTGTCTTGAAGAAGCAAGCATTTGTCATTATCAATTCCATGTGATTATAAGTCTAATAATCTATATAAGCATGACATGGGGTCTGAATATCTCTTAAATTCAGTTACTGCAATTTTTTAAGAAATAGCACAACCTATGTAACTTGATAAGTACCTTTGTTTTACAGATTTGTGGTTTCAAAACATTCAGGTAAAGCACCTCCTTGGCATTTTTCCTGACAAAATAAAGGCCTTATCCATTACCTGGCATTGTTGCTAGTCTTTAAATGTCATAAACAAATAAATAATAATTTAATGCACCTCTGAAGGGAAAGATATGGCATGTAAGGAATTGGTTTTCAGCTCTTAAAATGATACAGCTAAAAGTGCTGCTTTGAACCCAAACCTGAAATCCTCAGTGTAAACAAGAATTGATCATGATAATGTGCTGGAATACAGCTTCCTTTATTTCATGTCAAGTGCTGCATAAATATTCCTTCTGTTCAAATGAAAAATATACAGTTCACTTTGTCAATTTTTATTATTTACTTTCTTCTAGAAATCAGTGTCTAAGCATGACATGCAGAGAAGAAACAGAACAGAAATCTCCCAGAGCAGAGCTGTGTAATATACATTAGTTTCAAACTGCAAACATATCTGTAGAGATTTGCACTTGATTTTTCCAAATAACTTTAAGAAAATCCAAAAACAAAGACTGTATTTAAATGGTCTGGAGGATTGTTGCTGCAAAGAATGTGATAATGCAGAAGGTTCTAATGAAATTACTTGATAAGAATGAGGAAACAGTAGTAGAGGGACTATTTTACTTTGGGATTGCTAAGAAATAGTAGAAATGTTAGAGTAAAATCCCCTTCCTCCAACATCTACAAAACTGCAAGTCCTTCCAAGATCTCAGTGAGACAAAGTCATGGAATTCTGTTACAATTCTTTCCATGACCTGATATCTTTTTATAGAAAATTATTGGGAAATTAAAGATGGTTCTGAGCTATATCTCACTGTTATGAGTTTCTAATCTACAAAATTTTGGAAAGATTATTTTTCCACTTTCTGCCTGTTTTTTAAAGCCAGTGATATTTTCATATCTTTTTTCAACTTTCCATTTTTTTTTAAATTAAAATATACTGCCAAACCTCTAAGATGCCTTCCCTATTACTAAAAACATATTTATATTTATATTTAAAGCCAAACAAGTTGAAAAGTTGAATTGCAATATAAAAATAAGTAAGCAAAGAATTCTAAGCTGAAACCTGATTCAAATTTTTCAGAAAGTTAAAAAAGAAGAAGTGCTAATGTGAAAAAACTTTGTGATTAATCTGCTTTTGCACCTGGGGCCGGTGCAGAGGTGAGGGGGTTCTCTTCACAGGGTGGCAGAGAAACATCCAGTGCTTTGTCTATTGGGTGGCTTAGATAAACTGTAGGTGACCACTGAAATGCATAATTCACAATCTCATAGAACCATACAATCACAGAATCATAGAATATCCTGAGTTTGAAGAGATACACAGAGATCATCAAAGCCCAGCTCCTGGCCCTGCCCAGGACCACTTGATCGCCAAGGTCTATGCCAACCCCTTAACATTCTCTGATTCTAAAGTTACTCTTGAATTCTTGTAGTAGGGTGCCCTAACACAAAAATATGTTGCACACAGAGATCATAATTCTGGACGTACTTTTAATAAGAATTTTTGCAAGTGCAATACAGATGTAAAACGTGATTCTATCTGGTATGTCTGATGAGTCATTTGAGTTTAACTTTTTGGAGAGAAGTACAGCTGGCACTGGAGGTGGGTTGTTGCAGTCAAGCCCAGCATGTGTCTGCAGTTCCTTGCAAAAGCATTGATCCTCCTGGTGCTGTAGGGTCAGGCATCACTCCTAGTGACCTGTACATTACACCAGCAGATATGGTTTCTCTTCCAAAGCTCCAGTCCTGACCTATCTGTACTTTCCAGTATAAAACTTTTTGAAATGGCTGCTAGAAACCACAGGTTATGACCTAAAGATTCCACTTCTAATAAAAATGAAAACACCAACCCTGCAACAGCTGCTGTTAACAAGTTTCAGATGCCCAGCTTAAGGATCTGAAGTTGATCTGATTTAATGGCAGCAGCTTTCCTTGAAAAACAACAGCAACAGAACTTTTACTCTGAGTCCTGGTGGTTTTCACAGTCACATGCCCTTGAACCTGTACATTTTTTAATATTTTTTCCCCAAAATTTTAGCTACAGTTAAGATTCATCATGAAACAGATAAAACTCCGAAGAACCCATTCTGAGTTATATATGAAATTCAGTAACTCCTGAATAATGGAAGTGCCATAAAAATCACAATAGAAGCTGAAGACTTTGCATGAAAATATCAGGAAAAAACTCTTAGAAATATGCTTTTGAGGTAAAATGTTTCTGATAAGATTTAAATCCCAGGCTGAGTTGTGTCCCCTCCTGGGGGAAGGTACTATTGTGTTACTGCTCCCTCCTTGTAGGCAGAATCCAATCCTGTGAGGAGATCCCATTTCTGAGAACAAACCTTGTCCCCTTACACGTTCTTGCCTGTCAAACCCTTTTCCCCCTGCTACCCAGCTGCAGGCTCTTTATCACACCATGTGAGACCTTCAGTGTGGCCAGCACTGTACAGGTAAATGATGAAAAAAATATTTAAAAAATTTATTGTATTGTAAATAGTTTTGCATTCCCTCACAGTGATGAAACCTTCTGTGCCTGCATGTACATAGTATATTTTCATCAGAGTAATGGCTCTGTGAAAGAGCTTATATAGGATCTCAAGAATGGCATCTCTCCTCAGACACCAGCACCTCACTGACTTGCAGTGTGCAGGGTGTTAATTCAAATTCTGCCTGAAATCAGATGTTTATCATTGATTTGGGATAAGGATTGGGACTGCAAATTTTCAGAGAACCTGTGAGTCTTTTTATGTGCTCTTGACAAAACAGTTCCATTTTCTATTTCGGAGCAATCCAAATTCTCATCCTGTCTTCGTAGAAGTGGTGCTCCAGCCCCGTGATCAACTTAAGGGCTCTTCTCCGCACAGGAGAGAACAGGTTTGGGGCCCAGAGCTGGACACAACACTTCAGCTGGTGTCTCACAAAAAAAGAGTAGAGGGGGAGAACCACCTCCCTTGACTTGCTGCTCATGCTTCTTTTAGTGCAAGTATCCAATTAGGTTACTCCATTGATTATGAACTGGAGCACAATCAAGCATTTATTCTTTTATGGATTACACTGCAGTGGGGTGTGGAAATGTTATAGTAGTGTAGTGTATATATATATAGTATATATATGTAGTATAATAGATCATAGAATATAATGAGAAAATCATAAAAAGATCATAAGAAAATAAGTATTTAAGTTAAAAACAGAGTAAATTTTTTCACTTTGTACACAGCCCCAAAGTACACAGCAAAGAGAGCTCTGCATGCCTACTGCTTTGGTGAATGAGGACATTTCTGAAGGTTTGAGTCACTTTCATGCTGTGTAATGTCTGGGGGTGGCTCACAGGCCACCACTTTACATTTATTGCTTGGTTCAGATCAGCCCTGCTGAACCTGTCCCAGAGAGTTTCAGAATCAATCATGATCCCAAACCTTCAAAGCTGAACAGTGAATGAAAGTTGAACTCATTCAAGAACACTCTTGAAAGGGAAAGTTTGATGACAATTTAGCATTTTTTTTATTTTTCCAAGGAAATATTTTTAATTATTTTTTTCTACCCCACCTGAGACTAACAGAATAAATTATTAAAATAATAATTTTATTCTTTTATTATTTAGTGTGTGTATGTTTTTGCTACACTGAACTCCGTCTTTCAGCATTCTTCCTTTCTCTTGAGTACTGGTTTGCTCTGAAACATGCAGTATGCTTACCATGTTTTAATATAACTCCTTCTTATTTAAAGCAACTTTTGGCATCTATAACAGATCTTATTAATGACAACATAATCCCAGCTCTGCTAATGAGTCACTTGGGTCATGAGACAGGCAGCTCCAGATTGTGATTCCTCCCAGTTTGAGAAAAATTGTCCAAAATAGATAGGCTGACATGTCCCTGGAAATGCCTGTGCTTGTGTGACAATATTCAAATCTCTTTTCCTCAGTTAAGCCATTTTAACTCTGGAATTATTATGCTGCTTTGCTTCACAAGACTGTCAGTCAGATTGTTCACAAACTGCTTTGAAGGTGGAAAGTGTTGTTATGACTCAGAACATGTAATTGCGTCCTCCCTGTAACGACAGTGGATACCAGTTTTGGTTGAAGTGCTAAATAGGAAATAAAAACATAAGCAAAGTTTGCAATGTGTTTGTTTGGCTGTCAATATCAAGTATTCTCCATTAGATGGGTAAAATTATTTTCTTCACCCTTCTGTAAAACTGCAAATATATGTACCAGAAAATGTACCCTTTTAGATATAGAGAGGTTGCAATAAGGTCTCCTCAGAGCCTTCTCCACGCTGAGAAATTGATAACAATCACAGCTAACTTCGGTTTTGAACAGGAGTAATGAAAATGTGAAAAGCAAAAGAAATTTAATTTAGTATTTTCTAGAATTTCTTCAGCCTTTGGGAAAATTCAGATTTGTCACACACACAGATATGCCCTCCTCCTCACTTTTGTTTAAAGGAAGGTTAAGGTGGCAATATTTGCCTGTCTTTATTTCTGTATAAATGATTCATAATAATGTGTATACATAGCAAGTTCACATTATGTGGGAATGAAAATGCATGTTCTTACTAAAGGAGTGAAAAAATCAATTGTATTTGGCATCAGTACTTGTAGACAAGAGTACAGATAGAAAGAGGTGGGTGGCCTTGTGGTAAAAGGAAGGGGGAACATTAAATTCTAAGAAATAAGAAGGGGGTAGTAGCTATATGGAAAAAGGGTTATTTTTAGATTTAAGGAGCACACAGTGCTAATATGAGTGTTTAAGCCTTGAGCACTGCTTTGCTGCTAAAGGTCAAGTTCTCAAATCCCATTTTTCAGAGTGACTTCTTATGTACATACAAAGTTGTAATAATATAAGAAAGACAATATTAATTCAAGTGCAATAATTTATTTTGTTATGTAGGATTAAATTGAATTTTATTGCTTTAACTGCATTAATTCCATATTAATACAAAACTCTGCATTATGATATGGGATACATAAGCAACAAGCAGGACAAGAAATCTTTTCTTCATCATCCATTCTTGACAAGTGACCCTAAAATCAATGTATCATTCCGCAGCACCTACATGATTTACCTGTTTTCAGACTGTGCTATGCCAACCATTAAAGGGGTGTGGGAATGTGGGGAGAGGGAGAAGAAGAAAACTCTCAGTAGGGCCTAGTTATAACCAGGACAGGTGACTGATTTCCTAAAGCACCTCTGTGGCAGAGGGAGAGTTTTTCATTCAGTTTAACCAAAAGCACTACCCTACTATAGTGAAGGACTGGCACTACATCATATTTACAGTATTTTCAAGGGCACAGTGTGGCAATCGCTCTGGGCAGAGACAGAATTGTGGAATCATGGAATCATTAAAGCTGGAAAAGACCTGCAGGATTATCAAGTCCAACTGTGAACTCAGCACCACCCACGTTCACTTCTGAGCCATGTCCTCAACTGCCATAAGCAAAAGTTTGTTGAGCACTTCCACGGATGGTGACTCTACCACCAGAACAGCCTGTTCTAATGTTTTACAACCCTTCCCATGGAGAAATTTTTTCCTAATATTCAATCTAAACCTCCTCTGATGCAACTTGAGGCCTTTTAATCTCACCCTGTCATTTGTTACATGGGAGAAGAGACTGACCCTACAGCCTCCTTTCAGGGAGTTGTAGAACATGATAATGTTTCTTCTAAGGCTCCTTTTCTCCAGGCTACCTGGCTGCAGCTCCCTCAGCTGCTCTTCATAAGATATAGAGGAACAAAGGACCCTCAGTGCTGGAAGAATATTCCAAAAATATCCCCACAAACAGCTAGAGCTTGTGCTAATAATCCTATTTCAGAAATACCCCTGCTGTAAGGACACCTTTCATCATTACCTCAGTCACAAGCAGGAGTTTGTATGGCTCAGAGGGCAACAACCACACTTAGATGTGCCCAGCTGATTATTTTTTTCTTATGCCAAAATATTGCACAGACTGTATCGACCTAATTTTAGAACCCTGGTTGCATTGGCTCATCTGTGAGCTAGAGGTACCCAGTGCAGTGCAGGAAAGTAAAACTCTTGAACTGCAGCTCATGGAGCCATAGGTGATATCAGTATGAATTAGATATCAGTGTTACTCTTACCACACTGAAGTGTCACCACAACACTGCAATGTTTCTGTATCATATGTGGGGACACATGAGCAATTTTTTCCTGTGAAATTGTATTGAGAGAGATGTGGGTGATCAAGCTGACCAAGGAGAGTTGAGCTCTTTCATTCTAACTTAGGTCATATTTGATGTTGAGGCTAAGTGAGAGAGTCACAGAGGTGTTTAATTTCATCTGAAAATGTTAAAATTAATCATGTTCATGAGATGCCTATTCCTGACCTTTGGATAGACAGAGCCTATCATTCACTTACTTACACTAGATGTCAAATAAGAATTAAATCTTTCCAAAATAGAATAAAAATAAGCCAAAATAAGCCAATAATATTATTTGGATAGGAAAAAAAAAAAAAGAAAAAAAAAGCAATTAGGAATTTTAAAGTGTCACATCAGCTGCTTCTCACAAAGGAAAACCACGCCATTCACACGCACACCTCAGTCTTTGTCTGGAGTATTATGCACAAGGCTGATTATGCATCTACAAGAAAATTATTTTAAAATAGAAGAGCAGAGCTGAAAGGGGGCATAAGCCTGGAAATAAGTACAGTGGTCTACTAATACATGTGGGAGGCAAAAGAGAGAGACAATAAACCACAATGTTATCATGAATAAGAATTATATAAAATGTCCATTCTCACATTTAGCCTGGAAATAGGGATATGATCATATGTTTTAGCAAGTGGCTGACCTATATAAAACAGGATTCACCATCCAATTCCATGAGTCTGTGATACAGCCTGTGCAATCTCCTTAGCTATTCATGTCTCATTATACATGACACATCCTTCTTGATTCACATTAGCCACAGAATGCTGGTTTTTGCTGACTGCATCTTTCTCTTAAAAGACGTTAAAAGGGGGTGAGGGGAGTGAGAAGAAAACCCTTAACTGTGAAAGCAGAAAAAGAGAAAAAGAAGCTTAGTGCAATGTGTGCAAGTGAGTACTCATTTGCAGATGTCCCTAACACTAAACACAGTGTAAAATGTATAGCCAGAAATGGATTAAGATCTCTGTCTGGAAATGAAATTCATTTTTTTTTATCTGTCTCACAGTTCTTAGTGGATTTGAGATTTCTTAGCTTATAAAATATCTCAGAAAATTCAGTGAACACTAAGACAAAACTCAGAGCAGGCCACGTAGCCTGGTAACAACCTTGTCCAAGAGCTGTGCCCTCAGACATGAACTACAAGTAATTTGCCTCTTGCTCAAACCCAGAACAGGTAGATGCTGGGCCAGGTCTCAGAAAGAGTTCATTTGTTAGGCTCCATGGCTCCAGCTTGGGACAAGGTATTGAATTTCTAGGCCACAAAGACCGAGCACTTAGTCTTTGACCTAGTGACTAATCCAGTTACTCCTTGGAAGGACATCTCACCCAGAGACATATCTTTAAAGGCAGAGTCCATGCTAATCAGTGCAGTAGTATTACCTACATCCTACCACAAAAATCCATGTATGCAAAGTATCCCTGTGAGGCCTGGGGCACTCCAGAGGTTAAAATAAGAAACATATTTACTTAATAGTTAGCTAAAGCCTTACCGAAAGCTCTTATAATTATAAAAGCTCCCAACATCTTTTCCGTCCCCCTTTCTCCCTCTTTCCTCTGAAAACTACAAAGAGGATACACACCAAACTTCTGGTTTAGGGCAGAGAAAGGCATCCAAACAGATCTTTTCAGGGTTTGTCATGAGATGCAGGGGTCAGAAAATATGAGGAAAGAGAAATGAAAAGATCAAGTGAAAAGTCAATCAAATTTCATCAGCAGAGGAGCAGCAGAGCAGAGGCTTGTGCTGATGTGACAAAGATAAATAATGATAACTTTACAGAGCAGGATAGGGGTCCAAAGCCTGCTCAGTTCACTCTGATGACAGAACCAAGATACATGTCTGGGTAAGGGGAGCAAGGGTCAGACAAACAGGTATTTCTTTTAGGCAAATGTCACACAAATTGCTTCTATTTATGGATAGACTCAGCTCTGTTTTTCCCACAGACTGCCTTCAAATTGCAGTATTTTGGCAAGAAGAGGACAAGTTTTAGCTGCTGTACCTACAGTGGAAGCACATGGAGCACCTTTTGCTCAACAGGTATAGTGTACTTTAAAAGCAAAATACATTAAAAAAAAATAAAATCAAAAATGCCTGCAAAAGACTAAGTTTTTGCTGTTGCCGATACATAGAAGAAAAAGTGGTAGCATCAATTGGAGAAGATGCATCCTAGGACTTGCTCCAGACTCCAGTGAGCTCTTCTCATACTGATCAAAATATTTTTCCCAAAAAATCCATCATCCCTCCCAAGTGTATTCATGGAGAGATTTTCAAGAGCTCCAATTATGTGTGAACTGATATTACACTTCTCTGCCTCCAAACTGGAGCACACCAAGAACTTTATTCTTTTACCATTCCTGAAAGACAGGAAGGGCAGTGTCGTTGTATTAAAGTTGAAGATGTGGATAAATTTGTCACCAAAATGTGAAACCAAACTCACCAAGATAGTATTCTTTCCACTGACTTTGTTCCATTAAAACCTCAAAATATAACTTAATCTTGAAACACAGAACCCATGTGGTCACAAACTGCCGCTGGGTATTTTTTACACACATACATTTATAAGTAAGTTATTAAAAAAAAAAAATGCAAATTTTTACTGCATCAATACATGATTTTGGTGCCTGAAAGGGAACTGAACTCTGTGGCTCAGCATATTATTTTTTATTTTAATATAATGGACATCTTTCTTCCTTTGTCCCTCTTTGGTAAAGAGCTGATGCTGAGCAGGGAAGAGTTAGAAACACTCATGACACTGACTCTAGGAAATTAAAATCACAAACAGAGGGTACACTTTGATACACTCAAAGATGTTTTTTTGGTTTTTTTAAATTATGTTACCTCATGCAATCACATATCAGCATGAGGTTAAGACTGGGTAAAAGGCAAATCCCTTTAAATCTGGTGTTCATTATCAAGACAACATTTCAAGAAGGGAAGGAAAAAGTACAGGACTAACATATCTGAGAAAAAAGGGTAGAAAAAAAGACAATAGGTTTTAGGTATTTTCAGTGCTTTTTGGGGAAAAACAAGCAAGCAAACAATTAAAATAAACAATAAAATATCAAAAGAAGTCTAAACCTTAAATAATTGTACTTTATCATCCTTGTCTTCAACTGTTTGTGTGCCTAATTTTTTCCTTATTCATGGAATATCTCATGGCTTAATCACTTTTGCTATAAAACCATCATCTCCAGAGGACATGAAAATTATGAACATTTCAAAAAACCCCAAATTTTTAGGTAACTCAGTTGATTTTATCTTACAATTCGAATTTTTTTCTTTTTTAATTAATACCAGAAGGCAGTAGAGAAGTAGACAAAAGTCATGGGAAAGAAAGAGAAGTTGTGGATTCCCCACCCCTGGAAATGTTCAAGTCCAGGTTGGAAGGGACTTTGAGCAACCTGATCAAGTGAAAGGTGTCCCTGCCCATGGTGGAAGGGTAGGAACAAGGTGGTCTAAAAATTCCTTCCAACTCAAACTATAATTCTATGAAAACGTAAAAGGAGAATTATAGGGAGGCAGAGGAAAGCCCTATACTGCAGTAGAAGCACTTAGATGACAAGCGGATTTTGAAGTGTTTATCTGGACTGTGATCTGAAGTCGGAGTATGTTGAAAAACCCATTTGGATCAGCAGAAATCATCATTGGTTTCAACTACTGATGAACCCTAAAGCCAGCATGCTTCAAAACATGAATAGAGAGACAAAGGTACCCAAAAATATTTCCACACTTGAAGCCCATCCTGTATTTCACTTTGAGGGTATTTAATCCATGCTGGGTCATTTTGTATGCTGTGATATGAACAACAGCTAAACCTCTCCTCCCTCCTCCTGAGAACAAAGACATTATCCTGCAATTCTAATACATCTTTTGTCATTTGACATTATTTCAGGTGACTTCTCTGCTATTCAATCATGTAAGATAGCCAGGAAGATAAATGTTTTTGGGGACAGCAAAGAACAATGCAGCAGTATTTTAATGTGTCCTGGGTTTCTCTCTTCTCTTTTTCTAAGGTTTTCTTTTTTTTTTTTTTTTAATTTTAATTCCCCCCTTTAAAGTTTACTTGACAACTGCATTTATTTCATGTTGCAGTTGTAACAGGTTAACACTACTGTTTTATCAGGGAACATTTATCTTCAGGAAGAAAGTTATCCTAATACAGGACATATCTTATCCAAGGGCAAATAGAAAGGGGAATATTTCCAGAGGGTAATGTTAATGTCCTTAATGCTATAAAAATAAATGAAATCTGATTAACACCGCTATGAAGAAGTAAGTCATAGCTTGAACATAAAATATAGTTGCCTTGATTGGGAGCATTATTTTTGGCAGTTTAAGGCAGTGCATTAAAAGATGAAAACATGAAAAATGTCTTAGTGCTTTGGCATTATAAATAGAGCTTGAAATCTGTAAAACTAGAGAGCTTTTAAAGTCAGCTTTTCTCCAGTGGGAAGGAAGTAACACACCACACATCTTTCCTTAGCCTTGTGAGGTGGAAAGTTACATGTGCATAGTGGGGAAAGTAGTTCCCAAATGGGAACTTTGGGAAGTTGATTGAGTCCTTATTGTTGATTCATCCATTTGCCTCCAAATGCCACTAGATTTCAAATGCCACTAGATTTTAGAGCAGTCTCTGGTACACTCCAAGGTGTTTTTTATTTTTTTAAAATGATGTTGTCTCGTGGAACTTCTGAGTTGATTGCTAAGAATTGAGTAGCTTTGCATGTACCCTTCAGCTCCTCATCTCTGCAGAGGGAAGAATGCTCAAAGATGGATGCTCAGACCTGCCAGATTTTTATTAAATCAGGATGAACTTCTAACACAGAGACAAAAATCTCAGATGTGAAGTCATCCAGGGACAGCAGGTCTGCCTGGAGAATTGCCACCTTGTCAGCAGATCCCAATGGCTCTTATCACCCTGCTGATTGAAGAATGACAGGACAAAGGAGGATGAAAGTCAGAGAAGATTGTGCTCAAGTACCCATTTTGTGGATACTTCAGATGGGGGACTCCAGAGAAGTCAAAACCGGCAATGACCAGCCAAAGCAACAACCAAAGTGATGGCCAGGATGGAAAGCAATTTGGTTTGCTAGTAAGTCTCTCCAATTTTATCCACCAGAATTAAATTTCAGAAATGAAAAAAACCCCATATATCCAAATCACTGAATAACAGCCAACACCAAGCAGGAACAAAACCAATAATTCTTCGTCAGAACACTGAGATTATGTTTCTTACCTTCTTCTCTTGCCCTCTGTTTTACAACACACTAATGGGGAGTAAGCAAGAGGAGTTGATGTGTGCACACCCCTGCAGGATGATGATCCCATTGGTATCACAGAACCATGGAGGAGTGTTGGAATGGAAGGATGGAAGCTCTTTGGGAAGGACAGGAGGGTCAGATGTGGAGGGGGTGTTTCTCTGTCAGTGACCAGCTGGAATGTGTGGAGATCCACCTGGGATAGATGAGAAGCCAACCAAGAGCTTTTGGGAGAGGAGGGAGTTAGAAACCAGGTCATCATTAAAGTTTCTGTACATCAGCCAGTTCCAGGGTATCTGAAAGAAATTTCATCCAGCACAAAGCTGAAATCTTGGTGTCAGATCCAAATGCAGTTTTTGGATGCAGACAAACAAAGCTGAATTTTGCTTGAAATAAACTGGGAGTTCTCCACTTCTGATCTGTCAGCATGAAAGTAATTTTGTCCTATTGCATCTTGCTGTTAGCTGATAATCATTAGTATGAAACCTAGGAGGAATTAAACAGGAATTGTTGCAACATTCCTGTTGTATCCTGTAATATCAAATTCAGAGTACAACATTTTAAGGTAAGCTGGGTGGGATCACAAAGTCCTCTACTAAGGAGATTTGTATTGTGATTGATTTAAATTTTGTAAGTGATCTAAACACAAAAGAACCCTCTCCATTTCTCTCTCCTGAAGCAAATAAATTCATGGGGCAGATTATTCTCTGGTTTTTATATTCCATAGTCAGTCCCGTGATTCCTGTTGTAGAATTAAATTGGATTAAAGATTCTGCATTGGCTGTTCTGACAGTAATGCAAAAAGAAGATAGGCACAGCCACAGGGATCTGGCCAACAAATCAGTGACCTGCTTTGGGTCTAGGCTGTAGGTGTAACAAAAAGGAAGCTTCCTTAAACACCTCAATTTCCTATATGCTCAACAGAAAGAAATTAGGAGATTTGAAAACCTTCAGAGGCTTTCTACATTCAGAGGCAGTTCTCTTAAGGATTTTAAAAACCTAAAACAAATAAGTAAGATCTGATTTTGGAAAGCTTTAGGGGTTTGTATCTCCCCACAGATACAGAGGAATATCGTAGTAAGTGCCCAAACTGATAATATTCTTAAAATGTACAATGAGAAGGACTATGTCCAGCACTGCATGGGCATCTGCAGACTGAAAATGGAGAGGTGCATTTTCAAATCAGAATTACAAGTGCAGGAGATTCTGGTTTTCTGTAAAAGTTTTGAAGCTCTCTGAAATTCATAACATCATCAAAACTAGAAAAGATGGATTTTCACTTGCAAGTGTCACTTAAAGGAAAATGAAAATTTCCATGGAAATATATGCTTGATCTTAGAAAAGGATGGAATTCAAAATAAAGATTTTCCTTCTCCACTTTCCTGGCGTACAGGAAACATTTGCAGTGACAGAAAATTTACCTTCAACTCCCTCTCTGTGTAACCAGACCAGAATTCAGATATTCTGGATGTCTTATCCAGTAAGTCATTGGTTTTATATCAAAACAACTGATGTGAACTTCCAGTGAAAACTCTGCATATTCTGGAAATCACTTTTTTTTTTTTTTTTTTTTTTTTTGACATAAACCATTTGAGGCAATCTGAAACAAAGAAATCAAATGAGTTTAGGACATATTTCTGTTTCATTTGGTTTTTTCCCTCATGTATCTGTATATTATAATGATAAAAGTGATGCAATACTCCCTTCATAAGCACATCTTAAGAATAATATAAATATATATATCAAAGATTTTATACCTTAGAGAGGAATGATGTCCAACTATTCATTTCTGGAAATGGGAATAATTTTAGCAGTATAACGTATCTTTACATGGCAGCCCTTTGCTTTAAGGAATCATAATTTAACTGATGCTAACTGAGACACAGTTTATCTCTGTGAAAAGAGGAAAAGCCACCTACTCTTTAAGGAAGATCTATTGTTTCATCTTTATTTATTACATTCATATGCACTTTGGCACATTTTGGAGCTCCAGAATTAAGCTGAATTAAACTTGCAAGGGCTGTGGGGTCAACTCTGAAATTCTTGGCTCCAGCTGAATTTTAACAGAGCTTTGAGCCAGTGGCTGACACTGCCTCAATCTGAATAGGTAAAGTTGTGAGGTTGTAAGGCTGCAGCTGGGCTAGTTTGAAGCAAAAACCACTGAGAGGAGACTCCCACTTCTGGAAAAAGTCTGGAGTTTTCTCAGTAAATCCTCACAAGCATTCAGCAGCAGAAAAGATCTGAATGGAGCCAAGGGGAAAGCTTAAAAAATAGAAATTCTGAACACTTTGAGGAAAGACTGGCTCTTGTTTCATATCCATGCCTATTGCCACAAACTACATAAAACAAATTGTTTTCAGAAAAAGGAGAGATCCTGGGCCATGTAATTTCCCACCACTGAATTAATTTACTTCATTAAGAATTAATATCTTCATATTTTCATTATTTCAAATTTCCAGATTAGCAAAGCCTGTAAGATTTTGCTATTAAGCTTGTCCATACTTCAACATTTATATTTGCATGTCTTTTTCTGGTACATTATTCATTAGCTTATTTATCTATCTTTTTAATTTTTATGCCCATCTGCTTAATTATCTTCTTAGGGAGATTATCAATGCCTTCCATTTTCTTTGATGTCAATTTGAAAAGGGACAATGAGCTTAGAGACAACCATCATTTCAGCCATTTTGATGACATGCCTTGTCCTTTGACCAGCTTGGCAATCATCTGACCCCCCTCCTGACCTTTGCATAATTACCTATCCAATTTCCTTATCACCATTCTCCCTTTCAGCTCCTAAAAGCAATATAGCTGTGGTCACTGTCAAAGTCATGGTGACCTTGTTAGAACTCCTTCTATGGCCCTAATGAGATAACCAATTAATCATTTATTCCTTTATCTCAATCTCAAGTAATTTCTAAAACTCCTGTTATGTCTTCTTTTTTGTTTTGACTAAATGTTAATTGACTTGACCAACTTTACCTCTTTTGCATTCACCCATCATTTAAGACAATGAAATATATCTGAATAGTTTTGTTCCTGCATTTCCTCTGAGTGTTCAGAAAGATCAGTTACTTTTCAGATTAATTTTCTTCCTCTACTATGTACTCCTTAAATAAGCACAAAGTCTAGGGAAATTTTGTGGATGTAAATTCTGTGAAGCTGTTCCACAAATAATACACAATAATAAATACCAAACTTTTTTCTGAAATATGAATGCTTCAGCTTGCTTTCAAGGTAAGGTTGGGAGATATTTTAGCTGTCTTCCCTGCTCATTTCCTAAGTCTTCAAAAACTCCAGGAGAAACAGGTGGGCCCCTCCTGGAGACCACTAGAGAAAACGATAACTGTCAAAAAATATATTTGTTACAGATTTGTCTTCTTGGCATCCCTGTGCTTCTTAAACTTGCAGATGGGTGTTCCACACTCCTCAGAGGAATTTGCCTCCATACAAACACTGCCCCAGTTTAAATGAATCAAAGACCAGCTCAGAATAGATGCGGAGAGATTCACAGAGTCATAGATTTATAAAATGCTTTGGGTTGGGAAGGTTAAATATCATCAAGTTCCAATCCCCCGCCATGGACAGGCTCACTATCCCAAGTTGCTCAGAGCCCCATCTAACCTGGCCTTGGAATCTTCCAGGAATGGGGCATCAACAACTTCCCTGGCAACCTGTGCCACGCCCTCAGCACTCTTGAAGTAAAAAAATCTCTTCCTAATATATAATATAAACTCACCCTCTTTCATTTCAAAACCATTGCTCCTCATCCTGTCACTATCTCTCCATGTGAAAAATCACTTTCTCCTTTCTATTACTCCTCCTAAGGTACAGGAAGACCACAGTGAGGGCTCCCCAAAGCCTTCTCTTCTTCATGCTCAACAACCCTTTAAAGGGTCTGTCAAGTCCATAGAAATGAAACAGAGTGGGTTAAGGAGATCTTCATGCCAAGACAATCCCAGCTGTTGCTGTTCAGCATTAGTCCAGGTATCCATAGCCACAGCCTTGTTTGAGCTGTTCTAATTTGAGCTGATAAGCATTAAATGCACATATATAAAGTCAGCTCAGCTGTCCCTGGCCTGTATCTCCTCTCAGGTCTGAGTCCAGGGATAAGTTATGAGGAGCCAGCTCAGGTGTATGCAGCCACAGGATATGCATTCCTCGGGAGAAGCTGAATCAAGGCTGAGAGTACAGGACCCAGCATGTTGTTTGGGACATCAGTAAGCTGACTTTTAGAGAAAAGACACTCATGGACAGGAATATCTTCCAGGAGATGTCAGGTGAGACAGGCATTCCGTAGTCTTTTCATCTCAGTCCCAGACAAGTTATTAAAATTAAAAAAAAAAAAAAAAGAAACTATTTGATAGGTATATATACATTTTGAGGTCAAAAAGGACTATTCTGATTCTTCACTCTGTTCTATGAATAGCAGCGTTGTGGGCTTTTACTACACCCCCATCAGACTCTTTGCCATCCCAGAATATCTGCCTTGAAAGCAAAAAAAGTCTCATCAACAAAATTTTTCTGCAGACGTGAATCCCTCCTAAACTCTGCATAAACAAAGTCAACAGATGTTAAATGTATGATCAATAGGCAAAGGCTGTAACTGAACAGCATTCATCTCTCCTTCAAAACTGACATATTTGTGGAGGGAAACAGTGCCAAAACAAATACAAACAAAGCAATAGCCTGGAAATACTTTAAACATATTATTTGAATTCTCAGAAGTATCATTTTTAACTTAAAGTAAACATTGGCATGCAAACCTAACAGTCTGCGTAATCCAGTCTTGAAGTGTAACTTTATTTGTTATGGGGATTTGCTCAAGGAAAGAGGGAGGGAGGGTGAGGTGGGAAAAAAAAAATAAAAACACCCCTCCTTCCAAAAAAACCTCCTTTTCTACTGCAAAGAGGAATGGGCTGTTTCTGCAATGCTGCAGATGTCTCACAAGGTCATGGAAGTTGCTGTCTCAAGCTGCTCTGGCAATTTGGGAGAGAGGAGGGATTGAATTGTTACGCACTTGGATGTTCACTTGGCACACCGGGATGGGGAGCCTTTGTCGCTGTTTTAATGGGAGTCAGAGGCTGGGATGTGCCAGCCAGATTGCCACCCTCACGAGCTCAGGACCTGGGTTCTGTGGGATTATTCTGATGTGAGGGAGGAAGGGCCATAACCCTCCTTCTTTGGGAGCCTCTTGTGTCATGCTGCAGCCCACCGGCTTTTCCTGAAATAATGCTGGCTTCTGGCAATCTCCAAACAAAGTCTTCAATTAACAGGGAAACAAAAGCCTCTGAGGACTCTAGCCAGGATGTGCTATTAAATGGGAGATGTTGCAGGCACCTTTTCCAGCTGAGAGAGAAATGAGGAGAAATGTACCCAAAATATTTTAACAAGAGACAACTGGCAGAACAGCCCTCCCTCGCTGGGGATCAATTTAATGCACTAGGGGAAAAAACTAGAAACCTTTACACAATTATAGAGTCATTAAGGTAGGAAAAGACCCCTAAGAGCAAATAATCCACTCAGTTAGCCAAGACTGTCTAGTCCACCACTAAGCCACTGTGCCACATTTTTAATACTTCCAGAGATGGTGACTCAGTCGTTTTGCTGGTTGGATTGTACCAAGGCTTGACAACTCTTTCCATGAAGAATTTTTTCCCTAATATTCAGTCTAAATCTCTCCTGAAATAGCTTGAGGCTGTTTATGACTTTTTTCCCATCTACATACTAGCCAATAATCTGAATTAGCTATTAAAGTGGATGAGTCTTGGCTTTATATGCATTAATTCTTCATCTTGATGATGCTATCTGATTTTCAGGCCTCAGTCTTCCTTGACCATACGTTCTTTGATGGTATCATCTTCATTGCAAAACTAAAATTTTATTATTAATTTAATATTGTTGTTATTTGTATAATCTGGTACACCATTTATACTTAATACCTGAAAAACAGAAGTTCGCTTTATATATCTAAGATTGAAATGCTTAATTGAAGTTTATTATCTAGATTTTGTCTCTGGACAGAGAATTCGAGACAAAATATGAACAAATTCATTCTGTCCTGAGGAATTTTAATAAAGATAGTGATAGCCACTGTCTGGGGACTGGCTGGGCGTCAGTGAGCCAATGGCAGAAATTGTATTGTGCATAACTTGTTTTCTATATTCTCTTATAATCATTGTTATTTCCCCTTCTTTTTCTCTCCTGTTAAATTTAATCTCAACCCATGAGTTTTACCCTTTTTTCCAATTCTTTCCCCCATCCCACGGCGGGGGGGGGGGGGGGGGGGGGAGGAGGAGCTGAGAAGCTCAAGAAGCTCTATGGTGTTCAGCTGCCTGCTGGGTTAAACCACAATACTGCTCTATACAGAAAACCGAGGAGAATTTGTCTCCACTTAATATTAAATAATTAAATATTCATTGGAACAAAGAGACAAACTGGTTAAGTAGTTGATGCTTCTGTGTAGATCACATGCAAGATCATATTTTAAGTCTCTGTCTTAATGAGTTTTTAATTATTTTTAGAAAATGGAAGCACTTCAAGGGGAAGTTCAGAGAGACACCTGCCTCCATGCTGTCACTGTCACAGGAACTCAGCCAGTTCCCTATTTTTGTGGTTCTTATCTGGACTGTGGAATATGAGGCTGAGTTCTAGACCTCACAAGAAAAGGACTTTAAGTCAGATTCTTTCCATTCTTGGTGAGTCCCAGAAGGCATCACACATGTCCAGACAGACATCTGCATTTTCCCCTCCAAATTTCAAAACAATTGTCCCAATATAGAATAGAGAAGGGGCGGGGGGGGGGGAGGAAATCAAAACCAAAAATGAAAGTTATATCCAGTGTTTTCAAATCTTGGTAGCTCCTGGTTTCAGTTTTAACCTGAGATTCTCTGCACTACCTTCAAACAGCATCATATTGTCTTAAGGGTAGTGCAGCTTCACAAACTTCTGAGTGACCAGAAGTATTTGCAATTATTAAAAGAACATTATTTAAGCAAAAGGGAAAACATATTGTATAACCCATCCCTTCTCCTCTTCCCCACTTTCTGAAGAAAAAAGAAAAAAATAAAATAAATAAAGGAGAAGAAAACAAAAACTCAGCCTAAGTGAAAGCCAACTCACCTCAGGAAAATAATTTGGCATCAGCCTTTATCAACAGCTGCACTTTACTCCAGCACCTGTGTGTTTCATTGCAAGTGATGAATGATTGGGGAGGCTGTTTGGTATTAGTGAAACACGTTGTGGCAAAGCTTGTATTTATATTTACAGCTTGAGTTTGCGTTGGACCTGTCTTATGAGACAGATCTTGGTGGTGAAGGTGGGATGTATTGGCTGTGTAGGTGTTATTAAACTCAGGAATGCCTCCAGATTTTAAGGCCTGAGTAGATACATTGGCCTTGTCCCAACTTGGTGATAGGGTGAGACCATCTCCACCCTATCCCAAAGTTCTGGTTTCACTGAACAAAATGGTTTTGATAAAGAGTCAAGCGTGGGGGTCTGTGCAAAAAAAAAGGGAAAAATCTATGGGAAGTAATAATCTCACTGAATAGAACAAACTTCTGTAGAATTCAAAGTAATCATGTTGTTTGATACAAATTTAAAAATAACTTCAGAGAAGATAAGGTGCAGAATGGAACAGGAACTGAAAGAAAAAGTAAAGTAAATCATCTCATTATTGTATTTCAAAACGGCATTTTCACAAAGGGATTAACTTCCATCAGGGAAGAATCTTAAAAGGAGGATAAATAATAAACAAGCCAAATATAAGGCATTGGACAAAATACTTGTCCACTGAAACTACAGATTTGTTTCATGCACAAAAGAAAATAAATTCTTTTGGATTAATCCAAGCTGAAAATACTTTTTCTGGAGATTTTTGTTTTTCTCATTAAATTGAAAACTCTTTGTATTTGTACTCCTTTAAGATATTTATTTCCAGAAGCTTACTTCAAATCCCATTGAGATCAGCAAAAGACTATCAGGTGACATTAGTTATTGTTCATTTGAAGTCCATGAGATTAAACCTTTTCTTTTTTTTCTGTAACTTTGTGAAAGTTCTGTGTTGTCAAAGCTAGAGAATCTTCTACATCTGGTTCTTCTTTTTCTTTTCTCTATTGCCTTTTGGAGAGATTATAAATGTTAATAGTTTCAAATGACTTACAAAAAAAAAAAAAAGACTAAACATACAAAAGCTTTTTTCTCTTCTCTCAGTGGTACTTATTTTGGGGATATATTTGAGTTAACATTATGGTAATGCTGGAATTATGGATTCTTGGCTGGTCAAAATTGCAAAAATCTAATTGATGGATCAACAGCATTTAATACTCTTAACAGTCTACTTCATCATTTCTTCCAAGTCAGATTGGCACAGAACACAGACCAAGCTAGAACAGACTGAGTAATATTTACTTATCTAACATGCACTGATTCCAAGATACAGGAATGAATTTGCTGGGCATCAGTTCTGTTACCCAAGCTGTTTCCCCAGACACCAATATTTAGATAATGTAACATCTTTGGTGGAAATAATGTGATCGCTAATTAAGAGGTATTAATTTTTTTTCTTACTGGTGAGGGTTTCAGTGATAAAAATTGTTCATTAGTATGTTCAGGATATTATATTTATATTAATTACTTTTTTTCCTCAATTCCTGACTGCTTTTTAAAAGATCATCTGTTTTATCAAGTACTGATAAAAAATTCCTAAAATCTAAGGCCAGCAGGAAGTGCAATTTTTGACATTCACTAAGCTGTCTCAAAAACACCTTGACCTCCACTTATGCCCCAATTTGCTCATCTGAGTGGTTAAAACGAACAACTGAGTTTGTCACTGTTCAAATGTTATGCATATAAGGACATCTTTTTCTGTATTAGAATTGTTTCTCCATCTTTATATGCATGTACATACATACACATGCACAAACATACAGGTATTCTAACTTGAAGGTTAATGAAGTTCTTTTGAATAAGGAATAAATTTCTTTCTCTGAACTGTAAAGAAAACCTCCCTGGCAAAAAATGTATTTTAATCTAATCAAAACTTGACTTTTACCCTCTCTTTTACACTATATACTTGCAGTACACATATTGACAAGAAATTAAAAATTAAAATCTAAAATAGCAGAAAAAATCACTCATTTAGGAATGATAACATTCAATTGTTTATATTTACAGAAAAACACATTTTAAAAATTAATTTCTGATGAATGTCACTCTAGTTTAAAAATCAATTCTCATGATGAAGGTCTCATGTTGGAATTACTGTTATCAAACATATTTGAGTCCCAGGATCTAATTTTTGTCCTTTTAATTTGTTTGAATTTGAAAATTAAAATAGAATATATTATTACTAATAATGGTGATTATACTATTATTTTTACAAATGGTCTTTCATTTTATCCATTTTTCAAGGTAATCTTCATGTTTCACAAATAATTCCTTAGGAGGATGAGATAAATTTGCCTACTTACTGCAGGTGTGATGCTCTCAAATGAAGTGATTGTGTTAAGATGAGTCTGATTGGTGTCAAGGGAATAATCTATTTGCCTGGATCTAATTATGCTGAAGGGAATTTCAAATACAATTAGCTGTTTCTCCCTCTTTCCTACAACAAGACAAAATTAGCTGATTAACTAATAATGAAAGCTTCTTGATTTTACCAATGAAAAGTAAAAGTGTGCATTGGTGCTTTAAATAATTACCATATTTGAGGTTTGGTGTAAGTTTGTTTGTTGGCAGAATGTTGCACTTGTTTTTGTTAGAAACCTACATGCAATACTTGAGAGGGAGATCATCTTGCCCAGCCATGAGCAATTTAGCCCAAGCCACTCATCAGACACAATTTTTGGGATTCAAGGAAGACAGGCAGAAATTAATCAAGTCAGTGCCTTTGGTGCTCTGCTCACAGGACACACATGGAATGATACTTGAATTAGTGGTGAATTAAATATGGTGAATTAAAATTGGTTTGGGACCAAATTGGAACCATTCTTCTTAAAATCTGAACTTAAGCTTCAGCTAATTTTGGTAGTTCTGTCCACTCAGTCCTGTGGGACCAGTGTGTTCCCCAACACTTCAATATCTGAGCATCTTCTGTCCACCAAACCACAAATCAGCAGAGTTGTGATTTTTGATTTATTGCAGGTAAGCTCAGAAATTGTAATTCTCATGACAAAAACCACATCAAACCTTCTCTGGAAAAGGATGAAACCTGGTAAGACTCACTTGCACATGGAAGAGCAGTATGCACATAGAAGGAACCACACAACTCTTTTCCGTGAATTTTTTGAAGGGGTCAGCTACATGGCCATTCCCAACAACTCCCTGAGAAAGCAGACACAACATCTGTAGTGTTAATGTAACTTTGTCCAAAATAAACCCTATTCTTGAGCATCAGTTTTACAGGATTTTCATCCTGTACATTCTTCCTTGGGACTCTAATCTGCCTCAGCCTTTTTCTGTCAATCACCTAAAGGGCTTTCCCTGCTTTGTTCTACATGTGCTTTCTCCGGGTCATTCTCTTTGTAATATACACATTTATGCATTTGCAATTGTTAACCCTTCTTGTCTTACACTTGAAATTTGCTTTTTTTTTAAGCTGTGATGCCAAGTCATCCCATGCCTCCTGGAGCATCACCACCTTGCAATTTCACATAAGCAGAACTTGCACTGGGCTGTTCTTGATGAGAAGGTAAAAGGCCTTAGTGGTTGGTTGCAGGTTCTCAGCCATGATTATCCATGTATTCTTTTTCTCATCCATTTTTTTTGATCTTAAACATGTCCAGGGTTTACCAAATTCATACATTTAACATATTTGTCTCTGAATTAAGTTATGTTGCTCTCACTGCTGCAAGAATTAATAACTTAAAACTAGAAGATATAACTAACACCAGATATTTTAATGAAACTCAATTTCTATAAAGGAAACAGAAGAATCAGATGCAAAAAACAATATTGCTATATATATGGTATATATAATGTAAATATTTTTCTGTTATAATTTTTCTCTTCTTCTTCATCTGCTTCATCCTCACTGCAATCACTTTTGTGTAAATTTTCATTTTGTTTTACTCTGTGTTCCTCTCTCTTTGTCCTTTTATTTATTCCATTCTTAATGATCAAATTATGCTGAACTTTAAGCATATAGACAGTCCTTTCTGGCTTCATCAGATTTTGAAGAAGACCAAGCAAGATTCTTTCCTATTATTACAGCACCATTACTCTACTGCGTCTTTTGAGGATGTTTACCATGTCACAAAGAACATTAATCTCATAAACACATCCTCTGTCAAGGCTGTTTTCTTATCCATAAGGCAAACTGCAAAGAGGTACAACTCAAGATGGTGAAACCAGTCAGTGTTGTTTGGGACACTGGAGCTGGTTCCAGAAAACTTTTTAAAAATCCTCCATACCCTGGAGGTAGAATTTGTCAAGATGCTCACATAATTGAAATTTTCTATGGCTGTTAAGAGCCAAGACAATAGCAGTTCTTCCCTCCAAATGAGATCTCACTGCCAGATTTGTATGACATTTCATGATCCAAGCTTAATTTGTTATACATTGTTCCCAGAAGGTGAGATGAGATTACATGGAGCCATACATTAGTTAGAAGATTTATTTTACACTTACCCACTCAAAGTTCCTTTCTAGTTATTCAAGCAGAATAGAGTGATCTTGATTAGTTAATCTCTCTACATCAGCGTTTTTTCCACAGAGCACTTCACAGAAATGTTTTAAAATTTCACAATTAAAAAAGCAATTAAAAAGGATTATCAAAATCAAAGTTGATCTTTAATTACTGCCTATATCTAGATCTTTATTCCATGATATACCAGATAAAATACTCTTAAAAATGCTTTGTTAATAGCTTTTTATTACTGAGAACATAGGAAATTTCGGTCTTTTGCACCACATCCCTTTTTAGATCAAATTCATTTTCAGGTTGTCATCTAAAACTTTATTTCCATCAATCTTGTCTTGCTCTAGCTGAGTAAGCCATTTCTTTATCTTCTGCCCACCATGAGAACTGGCCACCTTGCAATGACTTGGGTAGTATGGTCAAAGTACTGCTGTCATTTCTTCAGTGAAAAATTGCTTTCTATCTTCACCTTAGTGAGCAAATCTTCTGGCATCTCTTCAGTCAGGTCTGCCTCCATGAATGCCTGCAATCAATTTTTGGACATTTGGACTTCTAGAAATATTCAGGGAAATATTAGACTGCTCTTTTTCCTCAGACCGTTGCTGGCATATTGGCTTGCTAAAAGTCTTTGCAGTTTTACAGTTCTTGCTGAAAAATAGCTGTGGTTGAGCAGAAGCAATAGCAGAATAGCAACAGTTCTCTAAGGATGATTTCTGCCTGACTAGCTGTAGCATTTGAAGGAACAGAAGGGAAGGGAATCAAAAATGTTGGTACTCAGGACAGCTCTGTGTGTTTGAACATATTTATGAACATTCTGAATAATAAAGGAAGGATATTTGTAAAATTTAAAAAAATAATTAAAACCAAGAACATTATATATAGAGAGAGACAGAGAGATATCACTGGGTTAAAAGTCTCACCATAGTGAAATTCATGCTTGGTTCAATCAATTTTTATTTTTTTTTTAACTAACCTCAGATTCCAGTAAACTATGGCTTCACAAAAAGGTCTCGATTTCACATAGCTTTTATGTGAAAAATAGTGAGGTTGAGGCTCAGTTCACCAAATTTCAGCAACATGAAAACTGTGTCTTGCCTAATAGAGTCACCTTTAGACTTGACTCACACACCTTATAGTGCTGAGGGTCAGCTGAGGTGTACTTGGAGTCCAGTATCTATTTGGTCTCCAATTGACTCTCCAAAGAGAATCTCTTCCAACCTCACTTGAATACCTCAAACTTTTTTTTTTTTTTGGGAGGGGGTGGGGCTTTCAAATGGCATTGGACATATTCTTCAAGCAACCTAAAAGCAGAGTTGGTTTCCAAAGTGTGGGACCAAGGATGTAAAGTTATGAGTCATTTTAACTAATTCAGGTATTTTAATCTACATTCCAGAGCCCCCGAATTTTAGATTTCTAGCAATAGGTATCTGGATGTGAGCAGGGGGTCTGAGGTCAGCAAAGAGGTAGATGAATCCTGGGGAGAGCGACAGAATGAGGTCAGCATATAATTATAAGGATTTTTTAATGTGTTATGAAAGTCTTCTGAATTTCTTCAGGGTGGAAAAGACAAAGAAAGCCATAATTCTGAAATCCCCTCCTCCAATGTTGAGACACCAGGGAACCCCCTGAATCATTACATTATACTACATCCTACTGTATACAAGATCAAAAGCTCAACTTTTGCCCTTCTGCCCTTAGAGTTTGCGGGACCCTGAACCCAACTTGTTTGGACTAGTGTAAATTGATATATCCAAATCAATAAATCCCTCGTTGGCCTCTTTAACTCCATCTGAACTCCTTCAGGTCCCAACCACACTGAGCCCTTACAAAGACAGTATAAGCACAAGGCAAGCAAATCTCAGGGTCAGGTGAGGCTTTTCTGAAGTGACAGCTGAGTTAGGACCTTTTCAAAGAATTTTAGTAAAGTCATCTTCCTCTTCAGTCCAAGCATTAGGCTATCAGGCAGTGTTTTCAGACTCTCTCACATGGGAATTTTATGCCGCAGTAAGACATGAGATCCCAATGCACTCAAATTCTTTCCTTTTTAATATCTGGATTCTTCCCTAATTATTTTCAGATTAATTTCCAGCTAATACATAAGGATGAAATTTGGCGCATGACCTATAACCCTAAGCATGTTGTAATTCTGTTACCAATCTCCTGATTTCATGGGGGGCTTAACAAGCACCATATGTGACGCTCTGTGTTCCTGTGCATTAATGTGGCCTAATGATCCAGGGATTCTCTGGCACTGTCCTGCCTGGACACACCATCAGCAGTCCAACAATGGCAACACCAGTGTCTGATGAAATGGGGTTTTTGCCATGTCTGTGTCCTCAAGGCAAGGAATCACAGTCATCCCACAGTGCGACTGTGCTAACCAGAGTTGGGGTTTTGTTTCTTTGCTGCTGTGTGTTGCCTCTCCTCAGGTGATGCACAAGGTAAATGCCATTTTCCCCCAGCCCTTGTGATCATTGTGCTCATGCTGTTCAACTCAGACATTCCTAAGCAAGGGTGAAAGAGCAACAAAATTCTCTGAACTCTCTTAAAAAGGTACAAACTGGAGCAGCAGTCTTAGGGGTGCTTTGGAGACAGGAGCTGGCTCTGGCCAGAGAGAGGAATTGTTAATAGCACTAATGAAGATGCTAGCATACAATGTAATATCAAACCAAAAGGTAGAATATTCTTGGCATCTTAGCAGCCAAGTCAGAAAAGAGACCAATATTCAGAGATGAGCTGTCTACCAATCCAGGTGCATCCCTGGACACACAGGCTTGACCCCACGCCCAGAGACATCCATGGGAGTATTTCTACAGCATCAATGGGATGTTTGGATTACATCTGATGGGCATGGCACAGTTCTTGCTGCTGGAAGTCATGCAGTAGAAATGACTGTTAAATCCCAGACTGTTCTCCCACTGAATCATAACAGAATCATCCCAATCCCTTGGGTTGAAAGGGACCTTAAAGATCATCTAATTCCAATCCCCTGCCATGGACAGGAGTGGCACCCACTAGATCAGGTTGAACAAAGTGTCCCAAATAAGCCCTGCCCTATTCTAGACCTGTTTCCTTTTTCAAAAAGGACAGAATTTTCTATTCTTGCTTCAAAGAAAAACTTATTGCCCCTTTGCTCCTTCTCTGTTTGCCACATGTTCTCCTCCTCCTAACAGCCTGTTCCTGACACCAACCCATAAAACCTTGACACACTAACTACACCATTAATCCTTTCTTAAACCTATATAAGCAATGGCTCTTGTAAACCATGGATCTTGTGTATTGTCTGAAAATGAGTTTCAAATCTAAAGGTTTTCAGGCCTGTGGGGGAGAAAACCCATTACATGTGATAGCTCTCTGCAAATGTGGGCAATTATAGATAGAAAAATCCTCCTTACCACTGCTGAAACTCTCTGTGATCAGCTGCATTCACAGTTGCAACCCATAGACTGCAGGACTGAAAAGGCTTCACTAATGATTTCTACATTGGACCAAATGATATCCCTGACAATAACATAATCCCAAGAACCTCGCTCACTTCCAGTCGTCACACCATCGGGGCCACAGGCTGGCTCAGATGAGCCAACACACTCCTCCAGACCTGCACTTATGTTTCAATAATAAAAGCCCAAATGCAGAACGTTTTTTCTCCCTCTCCTCCCTCCCAAATGCTACTGATCGTCCTATTACCATGGCAACCAACTCCTGCTGGCATGATCAAGAAAAAACCTGATTTGGGATTTTAATTAATTGCTTGGAAATGGAAATGTAACAGTGACTGGCAGTTCAACTAAGCACGTTTGCAAAGTGAATAAAAATAGAGTTTCTGAAATACTTGAAATTGTTTCACTGGATATAACACACATTTTTTACGAGACACCTTAATTTATTCTGCTTCATAAAATAAATCTGCCAAATGTACTAAGCCATTTTGTCAACACAAATCATTTTGGCAAATACTTTAATCCTTCTTCTTAACAAAATGTATTGTATTAAGAAAAAAAAAAATCTAACCCATCAGTATAAACCCATAGGTTTGATCTGAACGGATGCCTTTTTCACCAGTAGGTCATATTTATAAAAGGCTTTCATCTTGCTTTCACAAAAGAGGATGTTCTTCTTCCCATGCATGTGATCACTCATTAACATTGATGGCAGCTAAACCTTCATATTCAGCAGAGAATGGAACAGAGATGGCTTTCAGTTGATTTTTATGACCCCCCGTCTCCCTGTTTTTAAAGAAAATAGAGTTGTCATTGTCTGGGGATGGCACTGCCCTCTCCTGTGTGCTTCCAGTGCTGCTGAGGTGGTGTCATAGGCCCTGCATTACTCAGCCAAGAAAAAGCTCATTTCTCTCAAGATTTTTACGAGCAAGAGGATTAGGATGCCCCTGTTTTCTCTATGCAGGTCTGGGTGCCCATAGTTTGCAGCATCATGCTAATTTTGTAGGCATATATATATATATATGTATGTGTGTGTGGGTAAGTGGGTGTAAATAGATACATCTTTCTTTAAGAAATTTGAAGAGCTTGTAAAGGACTCAGAATTCCCACACCCAAAAACTGAAAGTAAACTTCATCAGCAACATGAAGTCCCTCAGTTGTCTCTCCTGAAAGAAAGTTGTAGTGAGGTATGTCTCTATTTCCAGGTAACGAGTGGGCAAGTGGAAATGGCCTCAAGGCATGCCAAGGGAGGTTTAGATTGGACGTTACAAAAAATAATTCAGTGAAAGGGTGGTCAGGTATTGGAGCAGGCTGCCCAGGGAAGTAGTGGAATTACCATCCTTAGAAGTTTTCAGAAAACATGTAAATGTGGTTCTTAGAGACAGATTTTAGTGGTGAACCTGCGGGTTAATGGTCAGACTTGATGTTCTTAGAGGTCTTTTCTAACTTTGATTCCTTCTTTCCTACATAACTCTTTGATTCTCCAACTGGAGATGTTGGCCTGGTGGGAAAGGTTACACATGGTTGTGTTGTAGAATTGTCATGGACACTTCTCAATGACAGCCCAATATTGCAGAAAATTCCATATTACTGCTAAAGAACTTCCTTATCCACAAGCAGGAGTCGGGGCATGTGGATGGAATCAGAAGCCTTCACTACCAACACCTGTTTTATCTTCCTCCTTTGAAATTTTAGCTTTCCACTTATTTTTATTCTTTACAGTCCAGTGGCCTCCCTGACAATCAAAGCTAAGTGTGAATAATTCTACATCAACTCACTTATTTTCATATATTTACTGATTTTCCTCCGACCAGATTTTGTCAGTCTTCCAGATGCAAAATATCCTGCAGCTCCTACTGCCAGAGTATTAATTCACATGACAGGATCACATGGCTGACCCAGAAGTTCCTAAACTTCCCTACTCAGTGACTTAATTATATTTGAGAGGTGATTGGTTCTTGCCAGTTTTCACACATTGACAATGTTGCTCTTCAATGAATACTATTCATTCAGCCCGTGAACTCTTCTCCGGCTCATGGCAGACAGCCTTAGTGCGCAGAGCTGTACTTCATTAAGTTGAGTTGAGTTTAATCAACTATTTTTAAAGATTACACATCACAAGGTTGAGAGAGGCTCTTGAGAGGTCATTTTTTTTTCATTCTTGTACCACATTTATTCACCTTTCCCCCCTGCTTTTCCTTTCTCTGTGACATCTTTAAAATACAGGTAATAATTTCCATTATTGGAACACCTTTTAGGACCTAAATATCATTAAGACAGTGGAAATTGTGAGACAAAATGAAAACACAAGAAATATGGTCATTATCTATCTCTTATGCTCTCTATCATCTATTGGTATTTCTAAGGCAACTATCTTGGTGTTATCTAAGCACTGTAATATAATACAATCACTTGCAAGTTGTATCAAAGTGCAGTGGGTTTTACTTATTAATAACGTAGCACTTATCTTCAAAGTGCTTCACAAACTAATTAATTCTCCCAGCACCTTCTCACTGTCAGGCAGGTGAGACAACTATTATTCCCATTAAACGTATCATTCTGATTATTACTTGAGGAAAGAAGGTTAAGTTACTCATCCTATTTCCCAGAATAGATAGTGAGTGTTAGAGGAGCACCTGAGCTCAGTTATTAGGGAACAGGGGTTTTGACTTGATTTGAGACCACCTCAAAGGCCCTCATGTCTGGGCAACATCACTGCTAACAAAATAATTATGTGCTTCTTTAAAAATTAGCATAGCAAAGCACAAAGGGACTCTGCCTGAGACTGAGTATTTTCGTTTGTTTGTTTTTAAAAAGGGCCCTGACCAACCAGCTCCATTCTGCTGTATGACTCATCCACACGAAATTACTTACACTGACTTGGGTGCTTCAGTTTTATGTGTTCCATTATGTTGGCATTATTCGTCAACCAAGAAATTTCTGCACTCAAATTTCTGCATCTTCCAGGTGAGGAAAACACATGGGAAAGACATTTAACAATTGTGGAGAAGAAAGAAGTGATAACAATAGGGGCTACTTGTTAAATCATTCTGATTCCTTGATCATTCAGAAGCATTTCTGCCTCATCAGGCTGTTTACAACAATATGTCTCTGGTTTATCTGAAGGTATGGATAGCTCATGCCATGTGAATACACTTTTAAGAACAAATTCCACTCCTCAGAGCTTTAATGGCCTGTTTGGGATTAGGATCATGCCATGGGATATTGCACAACTATTGGCAATAGCTAATGACATTCATCAGAAGAGATAGTTCCAGCAGGTAAACAAAGATAAAGGCAGAACAATTGCCCAAGAAAAGGAGGTCTTATATGAATTAGCCCCATTCAACAGTTGCCTTATCAAGCTGTAAGGCCTAAAAGTTACTTAAGCTCCCACTCGTTGTGTAAGGATGGCACAGTGGGCAGAAATCCACCAGCTGCCTCCTTGGAGGAAAGCACCTTCGTCGGGGACCCTGCCAACCGAAACATTAAGCAGCAGGAATAAAACGTGCTTTAATTTTTTGCTGAAGGTCAACTAGACAGTGTTGCCATTAAGTATATATGTACACATACAGACACACATAACTTTATTCCTATAGAATTAAAAACATGAGAAATTGGATATTGGCACACCTGTGTTCTATAAGGATGAAGAGGGAACTTCAAAAGGCTGGTTTGAGTTTCAGGAAAACACTCCAAGCCTTTGAGGTAAAATTCATCTGCCCTAACTTGGACGTCTTAAAACTAAACAACTAAGTCTGAGCTCGTCACTCCAAGCTCCCTTTGTGGGGAGAAATGGGCATCTCCAGGTTGTAATTCATCTTATCCCATCATAGGTGTCTGAGATCGACTGGATCAGTCGCTCCCTGGAGGTCCCGACTCTGAGGAGAGCCTAGCTCAGATTTAGGCATTTAACTTTTTGATACATATCATTGGGGTGAGAAGAATTCCACCCTTATATCCTCCTCTCAGGCTTGATTCCAGCTCCTTCACAGCCATTTGGTGTTGGCACGGAAAATTTAGAACAGGATCAGTGAGTACCTGGGGTTTTCCCTCTAGTAGGGAGGGAACAGAGTTCGGGAACGGAGTTCCAGAAGTAAAGTAGCACAAGAATAGGAAGGAAAAGAAAAACTTCTTCCTCCCAAAAAATCAGGCACAGCTTGTGACATTCTGTAATTTATTAAATGAGGGACTCTCTGGCAGAACCTTCTCCATTTGATATTTCCTCACTGGACCTCAATTCATAGACCTCTGTTTTAGCAGGTGAGTAATGTCTTTGACTCCAGGAAGATCACAGGGCCAGTGAAAGTTGAGTACATACATAAATGTTTTCAGGATCAGGCACATATAAATTAATTAGAATTACGTATTTAAATAGCTTTGTGGATCTTGGCCTTTGTTCATAACCTTCCTCATCTGAGGCCTGCGTCTGCAACCTTCATAGAACATGATACCAGATGTTCATTTTCCGTTTGGAAGGGCAATGCTGAGGAAGAAGGGGACAAGGAAACAAGAAACATTCACAGTTTTGATTGGACAGTGTGGTCATGATTTCAGTGGTAAGACTTTTAGATTGTTCCTGAGATATTTCTATTTTTGTAAAAATGCAGGAAACATTATTTCAGGAAAAAAAAAAAAGTGTGAAGTATTTGCCAGTGGAGGTCTAAGCTTTGAAAGGAGATGAGGGTACTCTTTGTATTTCTATGCATTTATTTGCATAGATACACAGAAACTGGGGGGGAACACATGGCAACTTTCAGCCTATTTCCAGTCAAGCTGCTAAGTCACTCATGAATCTGCTTTAACTGTAATAAATTTTAACTGTACAGAATTAGCTTTGCATAGACTTTTCATGTAAAGACTATTTCTGTTCTGTTTGCACAGCACTTAAAACAAAAAAAAAAAAATAAAAGCAAGAGCACAGGCGCACACACAAAAATTATTTTCTATGCCCAAACCAATGGAAAGTAGAGAAACCACAATAATTCACCAACTTTCACCTCACAAAATACCCTTTTCTCCACATTTCAAAAGAGTAAGGTCTTGCAAAGAGTCTCTCTAGAGCATCTTCCTATGTCTGAATTTAAAATGAGAACGTCAAGGTCAGTGGAAAGCAGCAACATAAAAGCACCCAGTTCTTCTTAACTTGGCCTGGAATAGTGGGTGGGCCATCTCTCAGGTGAGAAAAGGCAAGCTGCAAAGCAAATACCTGAGGTGACTTCTCCTTGTTTGAGTCTGCTACCCTTAGGGCTGTGTTCTTTTGGCTGGGGATATCTGTTGATCTTACCTCTTAACAGTAATTATGCCAGACAGCTTTTTGGCTTTCATTTCTGCTCCACAGGTAACATAAATCATACAAATTATTACCACAATGCTAAACTATAATTACCCACAGACCCTGACATGCTAAAAGGTGTATTAATTTGATAATATAATAAATACATTGCTGCATAAAACTATAATTATTACTTCAAAATTTACACTTATACCAGCTTGATTTTTTTCCCCCAGCAGGCAACTCAATTGTGCATTGACCAATACCAGAAATGCTATTTGAATTCAGTGAGACACATTGAAATGTAATTTGGCAACATGTGGGAGTCTTCTCTTAAAGGAAAATGTCACTAGAGTTAGTTTGGGTTTTGGAAGTTATAATTCCATAAAGCAATAAATTACTCTGAAGTTCAAGAGGAAAAGCATATGACAAATAGCCCAGGAAATGGAAATAATATCAACATATCTATCAAATAACCCAGGAAATGGTAACAATATCAACAAAATACCTAAAATGTTACCAGTGGGGAAAATAATTAACAGAATAACATAAATAAACACCATTATTTATGTTGCTTCAAATGCTGTTGGCTGAAAAAAAAAAAAGCGACTGACACTATAGGAGAAATTCTACTTTTTTTTTGCATGGAAAAACTGACAAACATATCTGTGGGAAAGACTGAGGTCCCAATTCTGCAACTGTTTGGGTGTGGACAACCCCTGGCACCGCTCCCAGGTTTGTTTTATTCAGTGACTGCCTAATGTAAAATACATAAACAAGCCTGGGAACAGAGGTCGTAATCCAGACCTGCTCCTGCTCAGCTCAGCAGCCCAACTGCTCTAACACCAATTCAGGGGCCTGTTTCCCACTTTCTTTCTATTTTGTGTCTTCCATGTGGTCAAATAGCAACTTGTAGGAAGAGTCTTATATGTTCAAGTCTTCTTAAGGATAAATATGAGCTGACTTCTTGCTTCTAATTGAGCCCTTTAACTGCTGGTGAAAGTGCAGGAAACCTCTGCTGGGCTGTATGGAATAGATATTTGCACACTGAGTGGTTTTTGTGAGAGTTTCTCTTTCAGTTTCTTACTGTTATTATGCTCTTAAAACATGTAGCTAATGGAAATCTTCAAAAGTATTTGCTCCCAAGTTTTTTTTAACAACCTGAATACCTGATTTTTTAAGTTCTTCCTTCAAGTTTTATCCTCAGTTATACTTCGGCTTGCAAAAGGAGGGGGTGAAAAATATCAAAGGAGAAGAGAATATCAAGTTTATTTCAAGTTTTCATTTCTGGGTGGTATTGCTATAATTTAAGTTCATGTATTTACACTTACAGTTGCCATAGGCATATTCCGTATTCAAAGGACAGTTATAGGCATCTTTGGAAGAGCTAAATCAGAGGATCTTCCATCTGCAGGTGTTTCCACTACAAAAAAGTGAGACTATGATTATTAACTCAATAAGCCTCATTCAAAGTTTCTGGGTTTTTTTCCATTTACAAAGAACAGAAGTAAAAAATAAATATTTAGAAATAAAAGTAAGGGAAGAATTACTCAGAAGGAATAAGTGAACAATTAAGGAGAAATGAGGGAGAAAAATATTATAATATTAATATAAAAAGTAACTGAAAAAAGCTTCATTTCTTTTCTTTGATAGGAAAATTAGTAAATGCAATTCTTGAAAAACCTTAAAATGTCCCCATTAACAGTTTTTTAGAATACTTGAAAAGAAATCAACAATTAAAATTTGTAGGGGGAAGTTTAGTTTGGTATCAAAATCATTTGCCACAGTAGCAGAAAGCCTAATTTCAATACCTTTGACTTCTGTCAAGAAGGGACTTATTCTCTACCTACTTGCATGATAAAGTATATTTCCAAATGGGAGGGATGGTGGGAAGATACTTATTCTGAAAAATATTCATTATGATGCTTGAGACCATTCAAAAGAGTGAAAAGGCCCTGATTATGTAAATATCTGTTCAACTTCTGTGTAAATAGTCTCAACAAGCTGAGTTCCTGGGTTGCACTTAAGGGTCAGTGAAAATGAATATTGTGCAGCTTTATCATTACCTTTAGTTGTTGCTCACTGACCAGGTTGAATGATGCAAACAGGACATTGAAACTGCTTGGCAGAGACTCTTCACTGACCTAGTGCATGTATTATATAGGTCTTTATTGACATGGTTCTCCTCAAATGCCAGTTCAGAATGTATTATCAGCCTTGGTAGAGTTTCTGGTGACTTCCATCCAGTCGGAACAAAAGATGGACTGTGTGGGCAGAGCAGGAAGAGAAGATTTCCACAGTATCGTCACTATTTTCAATGAAACATGAGCTGAAGAATTACTGTGTTGATGCTGAGATCTGGGTGGAATTACTGGACAAAACTGAAAAAACACATTGAAAAAAGGAAAAAAATAGGGAAAAAAAAGCCATAAAACTATATGGTACTTTGGTATGTGGAACAGGCTGTTGGATTATGCTTCCATGTCTTGGAAAAAATATTAAGACCTAAACCTGGAGTTATAAAGACTTTTCACTACTTAGAGAACAGCTACTGCATGCTGGAGCCTGGAGAATCCTAGAGTCACAGAGCTGATTAGATTGAAAAAGCCCTCTAAGAATCCTTAACCCAATCATTAACCCAGCATTGCCAAGCCCTAAATGTCCCCAAGTGTCACATCTACATGTCTTAAATACCTCTGGGGTTGGTGACTCAGCTGTTTCCGTGGGCACTCTGTTCCAATGCCTGACAACCCTTTTGGTGAAGAAATTATTCCAATTATCCAATATAAACCTCCCCTGGCACTACTTCGGGCCATTTCATCTTGTCTTACAGCTTGTTTTTTGGGAGAAGAGCCTGACCCCCATATGCCTACAACCTCCTGTCAGGCAGTTGTAGAGAGCAAGAAAGTTCCCCACAAACTTACTTTCCTCCAGGCTAAACAAGGTGAATTCTAATAATTTTCCAAATTTCGGTATACATAAATGTAGTTTTTTGACTGAATTTTTTATTCCTTCTGCTCATAGATGTTTTTGGTGTCAGCAAGGATGCACAAGCTGACAGTAAACATGATGTTACAGAAAGCCTTAACCTATTTACCTGTCTTAGATTTTTCCTATGTAAGTGACTATTGCAATCATTTAGATGAATCATGTTGTTTGATAGAAATAACAGCTTATATACACAACTGGAATTTCCTTTTCCTCTTACAGTACTTTGGGGGAAGGGGGAAAGAAATTAAAAAGGTACTTGTGATTACTTAAATCTATCTTTTTAATAATGTGGTAGACAGTCAGCAATGATGATGTGATTCATTACTTGCCTATAATGTTAATTATACATTATTAGCTGTTTCACTGTATGATAGCTGGCAATTTGTGATATGATTCATAAAGTGCTATTGTTAAGCCAGTCTGAAAATCTGTTTGATTTAGGTTAAAAGAAAGGGCGAGAGGTCATAAGAAGTTGAAAAAAAAAAAAAGAGAGAGAGAAGGAGAGAATAAAAAAAAGACACCAACATAATTTGCGGTTCTATTTTTATATGAACAACAAGGTTTACAGTGAAGAGCTGTTGGATACAGTTTCGGTGAGCAAGGATTTTGCAGAGAGATTAGATCAGTTACAAATTGCTAAATCTGATGACTTAGATAAAAATTTAACCAGAGGCTTTGAAAGAGGTAGAACATGTTTCTGTGGAGAAGTGATTGCCCCATACTTCCGAGATAGAGCTAATCAGAGGGGGGCTGCACTGGCTGTACCCTCAGCAAAAACTGAACAGGGGAGAAATAATTTGTTTGAGAATGGAGATGATTTCCTGGTGTAACAGGCTGAAAACTGCACTTCATTTTCCAAATGCACCCAGTATTTTGGGGAAACCCCACAAGGCAGTCCTACAACTGAATTTTAATGTGTTCCCTTCCTATATATCTCCATCATATCTGTATTCCCAACTGAATAAACTAAATAAAACAAATGATCCCTCCTCCACAGTTTTTGGAAGATTCCAAAACCTTTTCTCATTTCCACAGAAAAATCACCAGCTCTAACCAACCACTTAAAAAAACCCAAAGAAAACAGATTTTGCCCAGAGATAGCAAATACTCCCAAGGTTAAACATTCATTCCAGACTGGTTCATATCTGCTCTTTATCTGAGCTAGCAAGGGGAATTGGAGCTTCATCCTTCTTGCTCCAGCAGGCACCAATTCGGACAGAGTGGATCTCATCCTTTCTCTCATGTAAGTCAAAAGTGAGTTATAGATCTGAGCTTCTGTTTTCCAGTAAAGGCACTGTCCATAAAGCCCCATCTCACAAAAATATTTCAATTCCTAGGAGTAAATACTACCTGGTTAGAAACAATTTAAAAAAATAATAAATCCACTATATTTATTATTTTTTTAATCAAAGTCATAAAACAATTCAAACAAATATTTTTCCCTCATAATTTTAATATCCCGTAACTCTTAGGGGAAAGAGTTAAGATGAATGTTATATCACATTGTTCTCAAAGGGATTTATGTGTTCTCTTATCCCAAATATTGCTCCTAAGATGCAAGATAAATCACACTGACCACATAGTTCTCTCATCCATTTCCTCACATACCCAGCTCTTCTGTGCAGCAACAACTTTTATCCCAGTCAGAGAAGGCAAGAGAAGTGCTGTGTGTCCAGAACTTCAATTCCATTAAAAGACATGGCCTAGAAATGCTTCATGGAAACTTTTAAGAATATTTGCTTGTATTAAAGCAATAGTTTTGTGCGACAAAGATGGGCCTGGGAGCTAGAAATTCCTGAGTACTGTCTCCAGTACTCTTGACTATTGCCTACATATCACAATGATTGTGTGATTTATTTATAAAGCATAGATTAGATTAACTCAAACAAGATAAAATTAGATAGAACAAGTCACTTAAACTCTCACTGACTATTTCCTCATCTTTAAACCAGTGATATCTGTATTTACCTATTACATGGTGACTGTGAGGATTACTTAACCTCCCTAAAGAATTATCATGATTATCATTAGTCTGGAACACACAAAACAAGTCCCGATAAGGAAACAAGCTTGTGAATCAGCTGAGGTGGAGTAAAGGTACCAAAGCAATTCTGCTGCTGATCTGATAGTCGAGCATTCTTGATAAAGGTTTTGGGATGGCTTAATTTAATATTAAGCATCTAAAACATAATGTTTAATCAAAGATAGCTGTCTAAATTCCCTCTGTAATCCAAACATTTGTAGATGGATGTCAGGCCTTAAATGAGTCAATAATGGCATGATTCTGGCATGAATCACCTAATGGATTTCTCTTCATTATCTGTAGAGGGAGCCTGAACAATTTGACAAGATGTGTTTTAGATAGTTAATGTTATGTGATACCAAACTGAAGGATTGATAACTTGCTTGAAGGACTACAGCCTCATGACACATTCTGCCCACACAGGAGCAGGGCAGCAACCAATATCAGCTGGCTCCCAAATTCTTGCCACCACCTGCCTGCATCTTAAAAATTTGCCATCCCTTTTATAATCCACAAGGCCTCATGAGAGTTTAGAGAAATATAGTTTTAAAATTCCTGTTAATTTAGATAAAGTATCAAAATGTTGTCCCATATTAGTGTGGTTAAATATTTTGTACAAGAAACCCCTCTGGAGGCAGGGAGGACAGAGGGGAACTTTCTGGAGTGAATTTCATTTCCTGGCTGTTCTGTTCTTTTGGGAAGGGGCAGGTCTGCTCAAAAGCAAGAAGGAATTTCTCCTCCAGAGCACTTTGAAAAAACCTCATCAGGCAGCTGCTGCCCTGATGACACATTTTGTGTGTGTTTGTTGGGTTCCAGAAGTGAGAAATACCTTCTTAGCGAGGGAGGGGGCTGGAAGAAATAGTGAATATAAGCAGGTGGGAGCAGACTAAGATTTACCTCCCTTAGCAAGGCTCAGCTGCAGAAAGGCTTTTAGGTTAGATCTAAAGCTTTTCTGAGTCAAGAGGAAACTGGCTATTGATGTAAAGCAAAATACGTGGGTGAAAGTTATAGGAATGTTCCTTGTGAAGAAAAAAAAATATGTAAAAACCTACATATAATATATATATTTATGCAGTGAGAAAGACTTCAAAAGACAGTATTTCTTCTTAAGAACAATGGCAAAAAGAGTAATAGGATTGAGCAGACTTTTAGGAGTTTTAGAAGCCAAAACATGGCTGGCCTTTAATTTGTTATAATCTTAGAGTAGGGGAGGGAAAAAAATCTTTCTAAACCTAAACTATCTCTTTGTTTTTCTTAGAAAAAGGAAAACTATTTCAGATAAAATAGAAACCACCCCGAAAAGCCATCTGGGATTTGAAATTATTCCAGACTACCTGTGAGTAAGTTGTGCAAGGAAGGGTCTGCCTTCAGACGTGTCTTGTACTGAACTAAGAATGCTGTCAGCACTTAATAATGTTAGTAGTAATGGTTCTTTTCACACACCTTTTCTCTTCTCAGGGTTGGCTGGGACTGGAAAGAGCAAATCCTTTCCAAATGGAAACAGAGAGCACTAAAAATTACATTTTAAAAACAAAAACAAAAGAAAACCAAACAAACTGAGGCTGTGCTGAATTTTTCAGTCCTTCAGTCCAACTTTGAAAACTCATTAGTGGTTGATAATTCAGATAAGGTATGAATCCAGATGTTACTGTGTTTATCTTCAGCAAAACTGAGTCCAAAATTTTACTAAAAAAAAAAAATGGCTGGGCTCCTAAATCTGAATTTATACATGTAAGAAAATGCCTTGATGGGTAAGAGTATGAAGACATGCAGCTTTTCTTGACCTTAATGAGATGTTCAAGGTACTTAACACTTTTGAAAATCAGGCCACAATTCAGCAAAGCATTTCAACATGTGTTTAACATTAAACACATATTTAATCAGATTAAAGCATATACTTAAGCACATTCCTGAACCAGGATCAATTTAAACATGTGCTTATGATCTTTGCTAAATAAGGTTCTCACTTAAAGTTCTAAATAAGGTTTTGAGAGCTTAAATTTAGTTTTTTGATTTTATAAAAACTTCAGTCTGTTTTGAATGAAATAAAAAATTAAGTGAAGTGGAAAATTCTTAATACTCCTATTTGTTTTGCTAATCATGTTTATCAGTGCTTGACAGACACCAGGTAACTAAAAATTTGAGTCATTAAGGAGAAGTAAAAATATATATTGACAAAAATGTAGAGTTTTCAAATGCAATCCAATTTTTATTCATTGGAAGTGTTTTATATCAGATATTTTGACCCAATATTATCCAAAATTAGAGACCGAAATGAATTTTCACTGTTTTCTCTAACTCTATCCATAATATGTCTGTAGCACAGGGAACAAAATAATTTTCCTCTCTCTTTATTTAATTTTTCTTCTATTTTCCTTTAACTTTTCCTTTACTTTTTCTTGCTCTTGTAGCAGAACAAGCCATATTCCATCCCTTTCTTTTAACACCCCTGCATACAGTTGAGTTTCCATCAACCTCCTGTCAGTCTACCACTTGTGCAATTACATGTGTTAAGACAAAAACAGTGTTGATGGCCACAATTCTGATTAGGGTAGGAGTGACTCACTGGGACAGCAGCAATCCAGAGCGTGTCCATGCACACATTTGCATGGGTGAGAGGCAGCCAAGGCAGCACACAGACACACAAAAATAAGATTGAGCAAGAAGGGTGAATTTGGAGTTTGTTAGCAACACTGAAGCTGGATGGCAGCCAGCCCAGCTCCATCCTCTCTGGCATTCCTGCAAGGTAGAGGACTGCAGTCCAAGCTGTGGGATAGTCCTTCCCCAAATATATTCTCTCTTTCTCCCATTCTCATTGGAAATCCATCAAGTCCTGGCTGCTTCTGAGCAACCTGGTCTAGTGGAAGGTGTCCCTGCCCATGGCAGGAGAGTTGGAACACAATAATCTTGAATGTTCCTTCCAAACCAAAACACTACATGATATTATGATTTAACATGTGCATGTTTTCACCCTGTTCAGAATAGGATGGTAATTGCAGGTAGGTTATCTCTGGATTAAAATAAAGTTTTTGGAGAAGAGGTGCCAGGGTTAAGTGCATTAGCAGGCACTGCTTAATCATTTGCAAGCTGTAAATTCATTTTCTAGCTTATGCCACGATAACTTGTGTTCAAATTCATAGCCTTGCTTAAACTAGCACAAATCCCTGTGTGGACACACTAATTTCAGTTTTAGAGTGGCTTATCTCAGTTTATCGTAAACTTGTTCTGAATCAGCTTATGCCAAACTGGAATAAGCTTAATTTAAAATTGAAATAAAAGGATTAGGATAAATGAAATTGGTGTAAAACCACACCTTTATTTAAGCCAATACAACTCTGTATGCTGATAAAAACCTAGGAGTGTTTTTATTTAAAAGTAAGAGTTAAACAAAATTAAAAATTACAAGGAATAGGGTAAATATTTCCAAACCCTACTGAGAAAACATTAGAACAGCAAAGAGTTAAAAATAATGCAATTTGAAAAGAACTATTCTAAAATTGCCTAATCTCCATGGTTCAGAGCCTCTCCCATTCAGCCACATTAGACAGCAAGACCCTGCAGGCACTTAATAATACTTTTATATAGTAGCACTTTACATTTTCTGTGCTGTAAAAGCATTAACTAATTAATCTTCACAACAACAATCTGAGGTTGAGAAGTGAGGACTAATATCCCTTCCATAAAGATAGAGAAGATAAAATACCAGGCATGTCAAGGGCCCTGTTCCTGACTATTGTGTGTTTTGTTTTGCAAGTGAGAAGGCCTCTGACACCAAATATGATGGGATAAAGTTGGATATCCAGAGCTGGAGTCTCCCTCCCTCACTCCCCCATGATAGGCTGCTGTTGAAAATTTGGCTTCAGGAGATATATTTTTCAGACTCCAAGCCAGGAAGGCCCTTAAGCGTATGCTTAACATGAATCACAAATAACATGGGAAAGCCAACGTTCTCCTGTGAAAAATATGTGTGTAGCTCAGTGCTTTGGTGGCTCAAGTCCAGAGACATAGATTTCTAAAGAGGCTTAAGTGCCTCAGTCCCACTGGGGACATGAAGAGTCAGAAATCCCAAACTCTTGGGCCTTGATTTCCAGAGCCTGACTAGAAACTCAGAAAATCCTAGTTCACATTTTAGTTTCAGAATTTGGATCCTATGAACTCACATGGGAGAGGAGGCATTCACAAAAGCCCCTGGTCTTCTAGAAAGGTCAGGCTCTCTAAGGCAATGAACATATTCTTAACCATCTCTAGAGATTCTGCCCTGAACCATCCTCTGGCCCAAATTAGTCACTCAGCCTAAGTCACACAGTCTCATAAATAGAGAATCATAGAATCACTGAGCTTGGAAAAGACCCCCAAGATCAAGTACAACCTTCTCTTGGAAATCATATGCGATTGTGTAAAATGGTGAATTTTCTTAAGCTTGTAGCTGGCACTTCTTTAGTTCTTCACACAAATATTTCCCAAAGGTCCCTGGGAGGGCACATTTGTCTGAATGTTTGTGCTTCACTGCATGGAATGGGGTACTCTCACCACGAGACTACACATGTCTCAAAATTTAACAGCTGTTTTTTTATAACTGCATCTTCCTGGAGGTGCTGGATGGAGCTCTGAGAAACCTGTTCTAGGGACAGGTGTCCCTGCCCAATGCAGGGGGTTGGAAAAAGATGATTTTTAAGGTCATGTCAAACCTAAATCATTCCATGATTTCACTATGATTCCATTATTCCAGTAGCTCAGCTTCAAGGCTAAAAAAATAGAATCTCAAAGCTTTTGTGATGGATACACCTTAGAATCTTAGAGATTTAGGATGGTTTGTGTTGGAAGGTGCTGCTCTCTCTGCCTGTAGATGCACTTTGGATAGCTAGTTTAGATTAAATATCCAAATTTAAGATAGCCAAAATTAGATCAGGCAAAGGTGGATGCGGTTTGTATATTATTCTGTCTTACAGGAAGTTGAAAAATCACTCCTGTGAATTTTGAATTTTCTTACATCTTGGTTTCCAATGACGGTAAATGGTTATGTGGTTAAGTAGTTTCCAATATCATATGGAGCAGGACTGACTTGAAGCGTTGCTCTTCTTGGAAACAGGCACATACCTCAGCCTCAGTTCAATCCTGGTGTATTATACCAGTTATTGCTCTGTGAATTTCCTCCTCAGTATTTATTTTAAAGCATAATTTTAATACAAAATCCTCTTTTTTTACCATTAGTGGGATACAATAGGAGAACTTTGTCCAGCAAAGCAAAGGTGGCTGCAAGGAGAGCTCTGATCACGTTCTAGCATGCCAAGTTGAGATTTTTGCTGGCAGTAACAAGCGTTGCAACATTTATTAATTCATTACTTGGGAAATTGTCTCACCCAATTTCTTCAGGCTGCTCCTCACTCATTGCTACACGTTTGGAGAATAAGTTAAAGATGCCTCATGTTATTTCAAAATCTTAGTCACTGTTGTTTGGGTGTGGGCACTCCTTAAGCTGGGCTTCAGAAATTGAAAATAAATGAGAGGTGGAGGTACAGAAACTACTCTCATCAAAACCAGAGGGAAATGAAGAAGCAGAAAGATGAACCCTCAAGTAACTAAAAAAAATAATAAAAAGTGAAGTTGTCTCCTTAGTTCAAAAGGTATAAAAGAATCTATGTTGGATACTGAAAATCCTGAATAAGAGAGATTCTGGGAGACCACTAGTAATCAGTGAAACATAGAGCAGTACAGTGCGTGAGGAACATATCACATAATCTGATATGCCTCTATTTTGGCATTCTTTTCAATGTATAAAAATACCAATGGAAAATAAATAGGTAGTTAAGAAGGCAGACTAAGCCTTCAAATTGATGCAGACAATTTCATTTTTCTGATGTTCTTCTGCTGTGTCTTCTTTTACTGGGGTCCTACAGGTCTGGGAACATTTTATCCAAACAACAACTTCTTTCTGAATGTCTGCAAAGCATTTTTAGAGGTCACAGTATAGACTCACAAATGGCAATAGCTTAACTAAGCACAGATAAAGAGAAAATTCTTTCCTGTGAAGGTGGTGAGGCACAGGCACTGGTTGCCCAGAGTAGCCATGGATGTGAACATGAAAAAAGTGACACATGGACAGATATGAACAAGGTCCACTGAGTTTCAAATCCTACCCCCCCCAGCTGTAAGTCCAAGTCTTCCCTTTTCCTTTTCCTAAGTTTTAGACCAGAAGACTGAGATTCCTTATTGATATCACAATTATGAGACTCAGTATAAAAATAGCCAAGGAAAACTTAAAGGTCTGTATTATATAGAACATCAGTATAACATCTTGTTCTCACTTCTACATTGTCTCTAATGTTTAATGATACTTTAGGGGCTTTTAAAAGTGGTTTCACAATATCAATAAGATTTTGGGAGTGTACTAGCAAACTAAATTGAGCATGTGCAGAATTCTAAAAATAATAATAATAAAAAAAAACCTTAACAGGTTAAAACACAAGAATAACTAAACTGTCTTTCTTTAGCCAAACAATGGAGTATGTAAATTGCAAATCTAGACTTAGTCTAAGCTAGTCCATATTAAAAATAAATTGAAAAACATTGCAGACATTGTTAATTTAGCATGAAGGCAAAAACATTGCTGAAAGATTACTGTAATGGAGTATAGTTAATTCCATTCAATTCTTTTTCATGGTTCTTAAGGATAGGTCAGAATAAATATTAAATCCACAGGAGATTTATTGCTTCCTTGGAAAATCAATATGCCGTGAATCAACATTAACATGAACTTTGGACATTCTGTGTGTTTTCTTTCCTGGGAAATTTTTTGTAAGTCTGGTTGAATCCATGGATATTCTCACCACAACTGAAGAAAAATTCATGTGTGCAGCATCATGCCAGCTAACTGTGATTAATACATGGGTTTAGCTGGGTTTGAGGCTGGTGAGATCTGAGAACATTCTTGAGGAAGGTGGAGAATCGAGAGCTAAACCTTGAACGCAACTGAGCTTGGTTTAAACTGACTCGAAGTCATGGTCTGCATTGTGCAAGTGACTCAGACTTCACCAAGGTGTTCAACACAGCCAACATTTGTAATGGATACCGCCCCACCTGCCCAGCCTTTGCTAATATGGCACATAATTATATGTCATCAATATTACCACCCTCCTTTTCTGATATCTTCATTTCCATCTACTCTTTCTGTCTGTTGCCATCACTGATTAAAATTTTGCTTAGCTGCTATTGGAATGTAGGTTGGGTTTGTGTTCAACTCCCCAGCACTTCGTGCAAGGTTGGCATATACTGGCAACCTGTTTCAACCAAAATTTAGGAATCTGGGGTGATATTTCACCTTGAGGGTGACCTGCCTGACTGAAGTGTATTATTTAAATAAAGTTTGAATTTGGTTTTATTTCATTGTTGGGGGGTTTTTTTGCCCTGCAAAATCTGCTGTCAGAGGTCAATTCAGCACAAGGCTGATGTTATTCAGCTTTAGATTCAGACACCTAAATTTAGAGGTATAATTACATGAATATAGACTCAACTTAGTTGCCCACACAGATATTTAGTGCCACTTGAGAAACCATGACATATCTGATATGTTTGTAGGCCTTACATTTTTGACATGGTATTTATAAGGGACCCTCAGGCCCTCTCTGACCCTTCCTGTTAGCCCAGGGTATCACAAATGCTACAGAGAGCCCATGGTTAGGAAGGTGGACCACACATTTGATCAGTTGAATCTCCTTCATATGGACAAAAATAGAATTTTAAACACCAACTGATACAGACACCTGAATGGAGACACCTAATTCAGGTAAGGGAGCCTGGAGTCAAGATATTTTTCCCCCGGGTTGGTTTCTCTTACTTGATAAAAATTCACACTGTAGCTTTCCTGCACCTCTGCCTTCCCCATCTTTTCCTCATAAGATACCAGTCCATACAGCCTCCATCCTTGGTCCTACACCACAAGGCTGGGCAGCTTTCAGACCTTAGGCAAGGCTGATGTAGCCCACAGGCTTTTTGATCACACTGCAGGTAAGAGCTTGGCAAATTGGCTCCAGTGGGAAGAGGTTGGATCTTTGATTCTTGTTTTCAGAGGTAATCACTGAAACCCGGCAAGCCTGAAATAATCTCACTGTTGTATCTTGTTATACAGAAATGAATCATGTTTAGGAACAGATTTCCTTGATGAAGCGAATAAGGAGGAAAGGAGAGCTGTGAGATATTTGGCTCTTTTAAATGACATCTCTTCCTCGACCACCAGGACATTGGTAACACTCATGTTCCTAATCCAGTGCAGCACCAAACTTTCAGTTGCCCTCACTAGCTACAGGGAGCTGGGAAAAAAAAATTCCATACAACAAATGCAAAGGATCTGTCAGGGGAGATAGAGGTTCTACTTTGTCATCCTTCCCCACCTGAAACCTTGGCCACCTTTTTCTACCCCCCGAAGCTCTCCTCTTTCTGTATGTTTTACTTTTGGATTGTGAAATTTACCAAACTGATTCAGGGTTAACAAACCGACTATGAAACTTGGCTTGAACGGGAACTAAATAGAAACAGTTTCTATTTAAACTAGAATGAAATTGAAAAATGCTTTGCTAAACCCTCTGGGGCAAGGTTTACCTCTTACCACTGAAATGAAAAGTCATAGAGCAGTTGGCCTTCAAGGTGTGTCCACATTGCAATTAATGGTAAAAATAATAAATACAATGATGCTGAAGTTGTTGACAATATAATAATGATAAGATATTATTGTATTAATCAAGGAGACCCACTGCCTGAAAGTACACAGGATGATATCCCAGTATAATTTTTCTTTTTTTTGTATAATTCAATGTTTTTATAATTACTAATGGCTTTTTTGTTATCCACCAGCACATGGTGGGTGGAAATAACTTGGGGTGTAACAACTGATGGAGCTGGTTGTTCTTTTTTTCTTTTCCTTTTCTTTTTTTTCTTGCTGAATTTCTTGATGTGTATGCTTTTCCACGCAGATGGCACCTTTGGCAACAGCCTACCTGGCAGGATTTCAGGGCACCATTAATCTATCAAAGCAATGCTAATGAAGTTGGACTCTTAACAGTTTACTCACCATCTGCTTCTAACCGTCATCCTTCCCTGTGCTGTCCCTCATGCTCCTCTCGTGGAGGATGAGAACTCTGAACAGCACTGATTAATATGTTTTACTGCTGCAGCTACCAGCTTCATCCTTTTGATGAAAAACAGTGTTAAAAAAATTCAAAGCCACAGCTTTTGAAAAATTTCACAGAAGCCAAAGGTGAAGTTTTAGACCCTCAAAATAGCAAAATTTTGTCTGACCCTGTTGGCACCTAGGTTTCCATAAGTTTCTGTCTTTCCTTTAGTCTACATTACACAACAAAAGTTATTAAATGTAGACTAACATAGAATACCATAATTTGTAATTTACATGAAATATTTCTGAGTTTATTGCAAGTCTGAAAAAAAAAATATTTGGGGCTTATTTGTCTAAAACACCTACCTGTTTTTTCCAGTGATATTACCTGGTCTAAATAAAGGCACCGATTGTCCAAAAATGTCACCTCACATTATATCTCCAGCCCAAAAGAGTTACCACAGCCACCATTCTTCCAGTAAAATCCTCTTCTGCAACAGGCTCATGTTGCCAAGGAGTTCCACACCTATTCTCATTCCACCATGGACTGGATTTGCAAACTAGGTGGTTTCCCTGCCTATCTGGCTTGCAGGACCTAAGCCAGAAACATTCTCAGAGCACATAGAAACTCATCCAAGAAAAGGAGATTTATAACCCTCCTGCTGACTCCTTTATATTAAAAGTCTCATGGCTTCACCTGGAACAGGGCTTTCCCAGGTGCAAGTTTCTCTTTCTCCTGAGGGGGTTTGAAACCACATCTCTGTTTCTCTACCTCCTAGGAGAATACCCTAACCACCAAGAGATAGTCCAGGAGATTGTGGGTCTCACAATCTCTTCCAGTAAATCTGTTCCACTTTAATTAAATATTCATTGTGCCTTTGGAAGAGATAATAACTCCAGACACAGGCAGAATGGGAAAACTTGGGTTTCTAATCCCATATCTAACAGATATGCTCAGCACGATGCACTGGGTTCGTTAAACTAATTTTAGGAGTCGCCTGCCTTATTCTGTGAGTTTGCCCAGGGAGAGAGCAGACTCCCTTTGAAGATTCATACCCAGCCAGCAGCCAAAATCAGACATTGCAGCAATGAGCAAAGTTCTAGTCTTTCCGCATCTCTAGTGGCTAATACATCACTACCTGAATTATTTGCTTTTAATTAGAAAAAGGAAATAATAACAACTCCCCAATGTCGTAATTGTACACACACTGTGATTTAATAATAACAATTGCTGCATACATATGGGCTAAGCAACTTAGGGTAGTGAGTTAAACCATCAATTATAACTGCTGCAACATTTCTGAGATTAACCAATGACAGTGACATGTTCAGCATTACAATTCACATGATTATCAATAAAATGGTGAGAAAAATGGTAGAATTCTGAGCCAAACTTACTTCACCATCAAAACACAGGAAGGCAAGGGCTTGGCCATGGAGAGCAGAAAAGTTTGAGGCACCAAAAAAATGCTTATAATGAAAAATAGACCAGGAATAAAAGAAGATAAACAAACATGAAGGATGTGATAGAGATCATAAAATTGGTTGTTAGCAATTACCCCATTTCATATTACAAGAATAATGAAGCATCCTATGGAATGGGATGGCAAGACATTGAGAGAGGATAAAGGGGAAGACATTTTTTCACAATAGATAATTGACCTGTGGAACAGATTGCCACACGATAGCTGCAAGTCCAAGAGCTTAGCAGGTTTTAAAAAGGATTAAACATGTATAGGGATAATTAGTTCATCCATTATTAAACAAGATAAGTTTTATTAGTCACTCGTTATATTAAACAAGATAAAGACCTCATAGGAAACTTTAATTCTTACCCAATGAGAAATTCCTGTATATCAACTTCCAATGGAATTTTCAAAAACAAATATTTTTCTACCCTATATGATGGGAAACTTTGAATTTTAGTTTCAAAAAAGTCAGCATATTTCTAATGTAATTAGAAAATAATATGAATTAATCTCATCTTATGGATGGATTAGCACTGACATGTCCTTGCTAATAGTTGGTATCTGCACTGAAGTAACTCCTATCAAATGAAATGGATATTAAGGTTTGTCTGTAGAAAAGCAAGAAGGAAAGCTCAAATATCTTTTCAAAGTGTTCCCAACTGAGATTAATTTTAGCTTCTAGAAGGCATTTCTACCCAAAGAAAATCACATCCTATATACTTTTAGAGTAATTGGATACCTTGCATTCTAGAGTGACAGCGTACACCTGAGGAATCCACCTATGTGCAATCAGCCACTTCTCTTTGTCACTCATTCTGAAAATATTCCTTTTTCTTGGCTCAGGTTCTATCATATGCTGGAATTTACCAGAAGCATCTGCAGGAAGATATTCCTCAGCTTTCCAGTAAGTGCTGAGAGTGCCTACATTCAGATGGTGGTCTCAAGAATCATGGGACCACACAGACACTTAGGCTAGAAGGCATTTTTGGAAGTCATCAAGTCACAGCAGTGCTTAAGTGAAATTAGACCAGGCCTTGAAGGACTTTTTAACTCCTGAACCATTCCATAGAAGTGGGTATTTCTCTTCTCAGAGAAAACTCAGGTAACAACAGAAGGAACACAGAAGAAACCTAAATGAAGCGCTCAATGTAATTGGGGTAAATCCTGGCCATTCTTAGATTTTTGCCTTCATCCCCTCATGTCATATCCTTTCCACACTCTTTCCTCACCCATTCAAATGTGTCATTAACCCTGAATGGGCATTTTCTAATAATTAAAACAAAAGAAGAGCTGTGTCCTGAATGACTGCTCTATTCCCTTCTGGCTCTATTCATGATAACTTTCCAGATAGATTTCAGCTCATTCCTGGAATACATCTTGTCCCTTGCACTTATTTTCTCTCTCCCTCTTACTCACCTGATCACATTTCCCTCCTTTGATCTTACACAGTCTATTGCTCATAACTGGGGGTAAAACAGGTTTGGAAACTACCTGTACCAAAGAATGTTCCTTAAAAGAAGTACGCTACTATTGAAGAACCATATTCTCTTTGGTGCTTTTCCTACTAAAGTAATTTATTTTTCCACAATTTTTCACCTTGGTAATACCTTGCTTAGAGCTCTGTGTTGAAGTGGTTAGGTCAGTACTCTGCTTAAATCTAACACAGTTATCTCAACACTCTACTTGCAACTGGAGACATACCTTACACACAGCTCTTGATGGCAATCTTGTCAGCCATTAATGTAAAAGGAACCAGAATCCTGTTCCAAGAATTCATGAGATTGACATCAAATTGTTTCCTTCATTTGGCTTTTGATTATTGCACCCTTAGGGTTATTCAGGTACAGGCACATTATCAAACTTCATTTCATTTGTCCTGTATGAATATTTTTTTTTTTTATGGCAGGAAAGTATGCCATGGATTATTGGAGCACTACATGTTTTTGAATGTATTTATCTTCACTTCAGTCTTATGAGGAAATCAAGTGCACTCATTCCCATTTCACAGATTAGGAACTGAAACACAGAAAGCAAAAAACAACTTGCTGAACAATTGTGTCCGTGGCAGAGCCAGGACAACAAAAACCAAACCCACTCTTCACTTCAGGGATTCATTTCTACTGTGCTGAAATCCGAGATCATTCCATAATCACATGCTACCAGCACCTCAGACAAAGAACAAACTATAATAAAAATTCCCCTGAAAACCTAAGAATTTAGATTTTTGTAGGTTTTGAAGTCTCAATAGACTGGGACACACTTTTCAGTTTTCATTTTGGTCCAACTCAGTATTTCCTTTTAAGAGCTAAATGCCCCACATCTGTTCCCAAGACATCAACAAAAAAAAGATAGGTGTTGTTCTAAAAATCGGCTGTGTACCTCAAAGCCAATTAACCCCAATTCTTAGTCTGAAAGCTCATTTTCACAGAGAAGTACCTCTTGTTCATCCTTATTTTTTTATCCTAAACCCATCTCATTCCTTGTGCTGTTTTTTCCATTCCACTTCTCTTCTTTATCCCCGTTCTCTGCCCCATATAACATTTTATTGTACTTATAAGGCTGCTTTTGTTTTTTTTTTTTCTTTTTTTTAAACTCGCACTACTGTGGGTTATTCCCACAAGCCCCGGAAAAATCAGTCCCACATCACAGGATGTGTGAGCAAACTGGCCAAGTTGCAGAGCAGCAGCTCTAGGTTAAGTCACAATGTATTCCCGAAACACCTGTTAGAGCTCTCCAAAACATTCCACTTGCAACAACTTGCTGCAACACACAGAGACTTTTCCAGAAGCATGTTCACCTGGGAACTTCCTAGTGCTGGTGCTGTGGCTTGTCTAAATAATAACCAGCTCTCTGCAAAGCTAAATTTTATCTCTGAATGTTTCAACAATGATGTACAATACTGAAAAAAAATATACTAAAAAAGCTGAATTTTGTCTTTTAATTTATTTTTTTACTATAGATGGGCTGTGGATAGGTGGGTTAATCTGGAGATATCTCCAGGCAGTTGGTAATACCAATTTAACATGGCTCTGTCTGCATTTTATCTCAGTTGAGATGCTAAATTAAACATGCATTTAAAAATAATGGCATCTGAACAGGGTGTCTCATTCTATTTCAGCTGGCTGCAGTATTTTGTTATGTTTGCATGTTAGTCTGTAAATGTTTGTGTTCCTTATCCTGATTACAGATGCAATTTTACAGCCTGTTTATTGATTTTAAAACTTTAAAATACCATTGACATCAGCCATAAGGAACCTCATTTGTCTGGCAAGAGATTGCAGAAGGAATTTTAGACCTGATTAATTTGGTCTTGTGTCGCTTTTCCACTTGAACTTGTTATAGGGAGGCTACATATTCATTGTATTGTTTGTATTTGTAAAAAGCCAATACATCACATTGGTGTATTTAAACACATGTGAGATTTTTTTCCTTTCTTACTCATTTTAGTTATCTTGTATAAACAGTTTGAAATAAATAAGTGTACACATGAAAATAGATAGGAATTCACAAGGTTCCATTAAAGAAACACATACACCTAAATATGGACTGTATTTCTCCCTGTAAATAACAAGACTAAATAATAATACATTTTTGATATTCAGTCATAACAACAGGAGTTAGGTCACTTTAAATTTTGCCTGAGTAAAGGATTCATGATCTGACCTAAGAATTAGCATAATATTTAGCACCAAGAGCACAACCCCCCCC